>CM060690.1:52482065-53682065 GCA_030686995.1 Artemisia argyi | reverse complement strand
CGAGGGACCACGAGGTGGCTCATTACCTTCATCACCACCGTGGCTCCTAACAACAACATCTGCCATTTGTAAACGTACTAGCACAAGAACATAGAAATTAGTGAAGAAACACATTTAACCACTCGATAACAATTTCATTCAAATAAGTGTCGTTTAACAAATTACAATTTGAGATCAATCTCCCACATCACTAAGATAAAAACCCTCATTATTAGTGTCAGCTTCATGTTCACAATCCACGTGGTATTCACCATCAGATGCTAAATCATGAGGAACGTGGTCATCATAATCAATGTCATCGTCGTCGTCGACACAAGTGATAATTGGTGGTGGTGCCTCAACTTCCGATGGTTGAACATCTATATTTATGGTGTTAGAGTTCAACTTATCCAACTCAGTAGAGAGTCTGATATGTGATGAGTTGTTGTCATGTACAACAACCTGATTATCTTCTACCACAATGATATACGGGTTTCAAATCTTTCGATGATAAAAATCTTGGACAGTCTTGCAATTACCACGTTTACCCAGGAAATCAAGGTAAAAGACTTGTGTTGCTTGTGTTGCAAGAATGTATGGTTCATTTTGAAACGATATACGATCAGTCATAATTTTTGTAATGTTGTTTCTACAGGTACAACATCTTATGTGACGATCGTTATTAGTGTCGAACAATTTGACTTTGAACAACACAACCTTGAACGGAATATACGAATATTGGAGAATTTCTTCAAGATGGCCATAATACATTCTTCCGCTAGGATTAGGAGTTGAAATTCTGTTGTTTTGAGTTGAACGACGTAAATCCCGGTTGTGTACGATAAATGTGAAGGATCTAAACACACGACTTGTGTTAGATTGATACTTTGAGTATATGCCAACTAGCAAGCAGAATTTACTAGTTAACACTTAGAAGATATTGTATGTGGAATGTATGAGTGTATATAAGAAACAATGAGACAGAAACACTGTATATTCACCACCAAAACAAGCTTCAATATTATTAAAATAATGCGAGTGATCTTTGCTATCACTAGGGTTACAACCTTGAAGCTATTCTATGTATTCGTATATTTCTGTATGCTTCTCTTATTTTTCTCTTAACCTAGAAGCTCCTTTTATAACACATAAGGAGTCTTGTACAAGATAACTATACTAGAACAATATACGTATCATTCTAAACATATAAAATATTCATGCAATCCATTCTATAATTATCTTGAACGTGTCTTCATATTTGATCACAATCTCATAATCAGTACTAACTTTCTGAGCTGAGCAGTACAAACTAAATTTGTACTACAAGTCTAAACTTCCAACAGTTTCTTCTTTAAGCTTGACAGTTCCAACTGTTAAGTATAATTCCCAACAATCCTCCCCTAAACTTGTGACTCCTCTGCAAATTCACAAGTTTCTTTAATTATACTTTAGTTATTAGAATTAAAGGGAATTCTTCCAAACACTTAACACCTTTTTCTCTTCTTGCTTTGTTTCACTGTCAAACCCATCACATATCTTAGTTAGCACTTGACCACTTATACTTAGAATGAGATTTTGAACAGCTTCAGTTTCTTCTTCCTATTGAAGCTTTGAGAAAATCATTCTGATCAATACTTCTTTACATAATGGATACTGCAACTCTGCAAGCATAAATAAATCAACTCCACATTTAGTTGATAAATGGTGAACATTGCATGAGTTATAGAATTTCCATGAGATAGTTTGATCTTGACTTGGAAAGTTCCAATACACATCTGTAGGATCTGGATCATATAACCTTTTAAGCTTCACCCAAAGTTCTTGTTCTTTCACATCAGCTTTCTTGACTTCTTTGAGTTTCAATTGAACCAGCTTCCATAATGTATCTAAATCTTCTCTATCACAAGACTTCACTAATGTTTCAATGT
This sequence comes from Artemisia argyi, assembly GCA_030686995.1. Taxonomy (NCBI): domain Eukaryota; kingdom Viridiplantae; phylum Streptophyta; class Magnoliopsida; order Asterales; family Asteraceae; genus Artemisia; species Artemisia argyi. The sequence goes on along the minus strand of CM060690.1, from coordinate 53,680,158 downwards.
TCTTGTAATATTCAGACTTTCCATAAGCTCTAATTATCTTCCAAGCTTTACCAAAATCATCTCTGCTAATTTTCCAATCCACAATCCTTGCTGGAAACAGATTAATATACATAGCTTCTTCTTGTGGTTCATATTCCTCTTTTTCACCAACCTTTTCTTTATAAAAACTAGTATTGCTTTCTTGATCATCAAAGAAACCTGCTTCATCTTCTTCAAAATCTTTAATAATACATTGTATTTTCCTCCCCTGAATCTTTGACTCCATATTCCTCTGTGACTAGTTTCTTCCCCTGTTTGGAAGAATTTCTCACAGCCACATAAAAATCATCTGAATCTGAGGTAGAAGAAGAATCAATTTGATCTTCCTTCTTAACTTGCAACTGCTTAACCTGATCTTGCAACTCTGTACAAAGAAGCTTTGTTTTCTTGAGGTCAACTTCCAAATCTGAAACCTTGGAAGCTAAAGTAACACAAAGATCCATCAATTCAGAAAGTTGCATACTGTACTTAACACTTCCAGCTGTGTAACCTGCTGTGAGAAGTGCATCATTGGACATTAGCTGAGTTTCATCCCTAGAGAAACTAGGTTTTACTCCTGAGCCTTCAGAAACCAAGTTAACCATGATTATGAAGAGCAATTTGGTTGTGAAGAGAGATCGAATATGATTAAGAAGATAATTGGGATGATATACTTATATTGTTAGGGTTTATGAATTGTTGCTCAAGAAAGAATTGTCTCTAAGAATTTAAATTTAGAAACAATATATTCTTTCACGAAAAACTCTAAAAGTATAGAAACAAAAGATTTTCCCAATTATATTGTCCAAAAATCATTTACTGAGTCAACAGTTGTAAGTTGAACATTAACAGGACAAACTTTAACTCAGCAGGACAAAAAGTTTTCCAAGAGCAATATAAAAATTTGTCATAAAACATGATTGCTCATATAAAGTTTTGAGCAAACTATCAGCTATAAACGGATTTAACTTGTCTTTCCCAAGAGCCGTTTGCTTTGGACTAGCCAACCCTTCATCATAAGAATATGGTGAGTTGATAACCATATAGTTTTTGGTAAACTATCAACCATGAACGGATTTGATTAGTCTTTACCAGTGGTCGTTTGCTCTGGACTAGTCAGTTCTTATGTGGTTAAGACATGGTGAACTGATTACCATTTGTTATGTATGAAAAATCACATATTGCAAATTTGAGCAAACTCCAACTCATTGCTATTCATAATGCTTATATTTCCTGTGAATGTTAGTCCAAAACCAAGAAAAATACAAAGCAAAGTATGTTTTCTATAATAATTATGAGCATTGACTAACATCTCAACATAAGAAGTACCAAAAATACTTTTATCAATTCAAACTTGAAAAAGCATGTTATTGATAATACAACCAGTACAAATCCACATTCTTTTGGAAATAACACTTAGACATCAGAATTTTATGGATTGAGCATTCCAATACCTGCAACCAAGTATTGAAACCTCCCCACACCAAAACCTTTTTTTAATAAGTCAGCATAGTTGTCATCAGTATGAATTTTGACAACCTGAACTAACTTTTTCTCATTTCAATCCCTGATAAAATGATGTCTAATTTCAATATGTTTTGTTTTAGAATGTGGAACTGGATTTTTAATTATACACATTGTACTGTTATTATCAATATAAATAATGGTGTTCATAAAATTGTACCTATAATCAAGCAATTGGTTTTGAAGCCACAATACTTGAGCACAACAACTAGCAGCAGCCACATACTCCACTTCAGTTGTAAAAGTAGCCACCATTGTTTGCTTTTTGCACTGCCATGAGATCAACCTGCATCCAAGAAACTGACATCCACCAGTAGTTGATTTTCTATCCACCAGTAGTTGATTTTCAACCGATGCATATTCTTATCGTCTTGGAAAAGGATTTTGTTATTTTCATATCAATCGAGTGTGATTGAGTATGTAGATTCAAGACTATATCCTTTGTTGTAATTTGATATAATCTTGAAACTAAACAAATAACAATCCAATTTCTTGTCCACACACAAAAATCTGTCAATTAGATTTGATAAATATATTAACTATAATTTGAATAATGAATTGACATAATATCAAGATCTTTCTTGACCCTCACGAACACTCATTTAAAATAAATAAACATTTTGATTGTTATATGTTTTGTTTATGTGAAAAACTATTTATTGTTACATGTAATAAACACACTTAGATTTTGAAAATAACTATTAATGTTTTAAAGTGATCAAATTTCTCTTGTTTAAACAACCTAAGGTAAAACAAGGTAATTTGTTGAAAATATTTAAGCGTTTGTTGAAAATAGATTAGATTGTTTGAAATATTTAGGTAACTAGATTTAACTCATTTACAAGATGTTTAAGTAACATTAAGGCATCTATACCAATATGCAATGCAAGACTAATTATGCAAACTTAACGCAAGAAATTTAGCATAAGGAACATCCTTATTCTGAGAATTCTGAGCATCTGAATTCTTTTTAGCAGCATCACTTTCTTTTCTTCCTTCAGTAGATGATTGTGAGCCATTATCCTTTGAAGAATGATCAGCACCCCAAATAGGCATCAAAACATGATATTGATCAGCTTCATTCTCCATGTTCGATTCATCAGTAGCAACATATTCTTCTGACCCTGCAACATCATTAGTGTTTGTACCTGTAGAAACGGGTACATAGTTCATAGATTGGGTCAAAGAATCCATATCAAACATCCAGCTTGGACCTATACCTGCAATATTAGCTTTATTCTCCAAAAAGTTTGCATGCAAGTTTTCCTCAATATGTTTGGTCCTTAAATTGTATACCCTATGTGGAAAACTAGAAGGGGGAGTTGAATAGTTTTCCCTCTTTTTCGTTTTATAAAAACTTGGTTTCAAAATGTTTTTCAAAATGTTGATTCGAATTTATTCAATTGTTTGTTTGAAAAACTTTCAATTAGAGTTTAGTATGAAAACAACCTATAATCAGTATGATCAATTATATATGTGTGCTTTTGGATTAGTTTTCAAAACTTAGTTTTATGAATGGAGCATTGGTTGATCTTTATAAATACGTTTTCCTTTTAAAATCTTAAAACGTTTTGTATCAAATTATCTATCAAGTTAAACTCAATATGAGAAGTGTGAATAATAATCTATTAGACCATATCATATAATTATACACACAATCAAAATATTAACTTGTAACTATAACACAATTAATCATCATGACAATATAAGCAACTATCAACACATATTTGCAAACATAGATATAAAGCGATAAATGCAAGAATAAATATAAAGAGATAAGAGAAAGAAAATGCAAACCGGACACAATGATTTATAGTGGTTCGGCTACAAGGACGCCTTCCTTGCCCTACTCCACTCCCCGAGTCACCTACTCGAGAGTTCACAACACTACTCAACAAGCTCCCTTTTGGCGGAGAAAACCGTACACACCTTTGCTTACACCGTTTAACGACACCAAGCAAAATGTCGATTCCTAATGCTAGCTAGGACCAAACTCACGACACGACTTCTATCACTACACAACTTCAACACGATTTCACGACTTCTTCACGAATTCATGACTTCACAACTTCATCACTAATTCACAACTTCTTCTATACTCCACTACTTATTCGCACACCTACTTCTACATAACTTCTCCACACTACTACTTCTTCCCACTACTTCTTATTCACTCATTGACTCACTACTAAGTAAGATCATCATGATCTACTTATTACATATTCATACATAACTCACAACTTCACAACAACACTAACTAGACTCTAATACATCTTTGGCTTTATGATAGGGAGGATTCTTCTCTTGCACTTTGAGTGGTGAATGATTGGATTACTTGAAACAAAGACTTATAATCTTATGATCAAAGGATTTAGAAAGATGTTTTGAAAGGATTGGGACTGAAAATTTTCGTGCAAAAGGTGTTAAAAAATAGCAGAAATTATCCAGTATTTATAGGCAGCCATTTCTGGCAAAAAGAGCGTGTCGGCCCCCATTTTAAGGGGGCCGCCCAAATAGAAACGGCTGTTTTCTTGTCTTTTTCTGGGAAATGTTTATCTAGTAAAATTTTAACTGTTTTTGGCTAAAAATTTGAATTCATATATTTATTATGAATTAAACATTTTCCTTTATATACCAAAAGTTTCAAAATATATAAGATGTTTATAACATTTTATAAAATTTGTAGTGTCTAAATAAAATCCATTTGATCATAAAATGTATTAGACATTTGTTTGTACATACCTTAAGTGATTGTTGAAGCATACTCGAGACGTTGAGATGTCGAGGCTTGTTGACGTATGAATGCATAGATGAATTGTGATCACAAGTAACTTAAGCACTTTACGTTATATGTTGTAACTTACATCTTTGTCATCATCAAAACATGAAGAGGATGTTTAAATTAAATATCGTAATATTCATGCCAACAATCTCCCCTTTTTTGATGATGACAAACTATGTAAACTATAACTTATAGTAGAATGTATAAGTTACTTGTTTACACTTCTTCTCCCCTTTTTGTCGAAGCAAAAAGGTGGACTCCTAGACGAGACTTCAACTAAACTTCAATTCTTGAAATAAAGAGGCGAGCTTGCATCATCGTAAGTGAAGCCTTGATCATATCAACCTCTAAAATATGACTCTAGCGAATCCATGGATCAAATAAATAGCAAACTTATAACCTGCATCAAGGGTTAGTTTCCTGCAACAAAAATATATATAGATAGGGATGTAATACACATCACCAATGCTCCCCCTTGGTGTATGCTCCCCCTTATTTGAGGCATCAAGAAATCAAGCAACGGAAGAGTGCTACAAGGCAAAGTTAGTTGAAAAAGAATGCACATATACATAATGATGATGATAGATATATGCATGACACTTATTGGGGAACAAGATATGGATGTCTAAGGTATATGGATGATATGTGGGAATCGCACCAGGCTTTACCTCTCAAGGGATCTTGAGAAGCTTACAACCCCCACCAGGCAGTGTACCTGATCGTTGTAGTATAGTATAGTGACAAGTACCGGGGGATTGATCGTTCAGCTAGGAATAGGGTAGCTAGGATTAGAAAACCTAAATACTAGTTCTAAAGGTGAGAGATGATTATTTTTGTATTTTTATATTTTTTTGAAAGCAAGTAAAAATCTCGGGTTTGAAGGATTTGGGCGGAATTAGTTGCTAATCAACTAACCCAATACTAAAGATGCAATCAAAATAAAATACTAGAAATAAAAATAAACTAAATTATACTAAAGTTGTGAGCAATAAGTGGAGAAAATGTGTTTACTTAGATTTCACTACTCCCTAGACATCTTTTACACGTTAATTACTTGTTATAGTTGCGTGGATGACGGATTGTATTCCTTAATACCATTCATGGGGTGGCGCACTTAACTCCCCAATCCTATGAGCTCTTATCTCCTCCTATGTCATGCCCAGCACAACCATAGGGATTGTAAACAGTGGCTCATGCATTAAATACAACCAATAAAACCTAGTACACATCAGTTCATGTTTCCTAAGACGTTCAAGCATGTTACCAATTGGAGATCTGCCAGTTTTCTTAAGCCTAACATCGAATTCATTCATCCAAAACAACTACAAACAAGTAATCAACACATAATTAACATCTAGGTTTCATTAGATCCAAGCAAACACAAGATAGATCTAGCCTAGCATGATGGAATTAAGACAAGAACAAGATATAGACAACCAACACATAGACATATTGATTGAATTAAAAGAATACTTATCACAATTACACATGAAAGGTATCAAGGGCTTAGAACCCTTGAAAAACCTGTAAAATTCGCACCAAGTTCGTACTTAGGGTTTCTCCAAAACTTCTCTCCTTTTAATGTGAAAATTAGAAAACTATATATAGGAAATAGGGTCTGACGGCGTCAAGACAAATCTTGTGACGCCGTCACCTCGCCGCCAAAATACTTCTCGGACTGCCTTGATCTACTTTTGACGCCGTCATGTGTTATGCATTTCCAGGCCGTCATGAATTTTACTCTTGACGCCCTTCTTCGTGACGCCGTCAAATCTGTACTGGGTCGTCATGGAAATTACTCTTGACGCCGTCAAGATTTTCTTCTTGACGCCGTCACCTACTGTTCCCAGCAAGGAAAATTAAGACTTTGGCGTTTTCTTCACTTTTATGCTTCAAAAACGTCCGAATTGCTTCCTTTTCCAGATTTCTCTCCCAAAGTACCTAAAATCACAAAAGGAACGATTTAGGGCAATATTTGATCAAATAAATTCAATTCCGGGCTTAAATGACCCCCTAAAAGTGGTTCATTTTTCGCCTCATCAATGGACTAAAAATATGACACATGCAGTTATTGTTTTAAAAACAACAACCTAAATTCCCAAAAAATATAATATGACCAACGCTTAAGACATGACAATGATTAGGACCTAATGCAAAGATTCGACCGAAAGATGCCAAAAAAATATATACTCTAAAAGAGTTAAAGAAAAATGAAGATGAGAATGATACGTTCTTTTAAAAAAAAACGTAGAAAAATGAGGAGGGATGAGCGTGAATGTAAAGTGAAGGTGATGACAAAGGGTTGACAATTATGGTTTAGATTAATATATCGTTTGACAAAGGTGAATGATAGGGAATCATGGGATTTTTAGGTGTTTTGTTGGTTGACGACCGAAGGTGGATATATGAAATGAGGTGGTGATGACTCGACAACACTTGAAGCTTGGATTTCTTCATTGTGTTCTTCACTTGCTAGAAAGTGGAAATGACGCATTTCGTAATGAAATTCACTTGGATAAGGTGGTGATAACTCGACAACACTTGAAGCTTGGATATCTTCTTTGTGTTCTTCACTTGCTAGAAAGTGGAAAGGACGCATTTCATAATGAAATTCACTTGACTTTTGACTACATAGGCAAACATGTTTATGAGTGTATGGAGATGGGAAATGGGTATTGGCGAAGATGGCTAGGTGGCGTTGACTACATACCAATGGCGACTCAACAACACTTGATGCATTTCACAAAGAAATTCACTTGACTTTCAGGGATTTAAGTTTTGGTGGTGATGACGCACTTAGTAGAATGTGCGGAATGGTTACATGGTTGAATCTTCTTGTGAAGATGACTTGGTGGATTTATTTGTAAAGATGGGTGAGAGTGAAAGAGAGATATTCATGGAATTAATCTTGGGTAGAAGGTGGCGGTGACACTTTGGAGTTGGGATATCCATTGATGGATAGAGATGAAGATGTGGTAGAGGGTGTTTTAGATAGTACATTAGGTGCACTAGGATATGAAATTTGAGGTTGAGGTGATGGAGTTTTGAGGTTGAGGTTGAGGTTTATTGTTTAGGAGGTATGATATTGATTTTTTGTTTCTTTGAGGGCATGGAAATGGTGGATGACTCGAGATTGGTAGTATGAAGGATGACTCGGTTTTTCATTTCACATTGGTGGTTCGAGGATTTACTAAAGAAGGTTTATGAGGTTTAAGTGTAAGGTAGAAGGATATATATGAGTGAGTGTGTTTTCTCTTCCCAATAAATTCGTGCTCATCCGGACATAGAGTGTGACACAAATAAAGACAAACCAACATGAAAACGATAATCTTGACAATGACATGAAGTATGAAGGATAGCATACAAGGAGGTTTTCCTAAAGGTGGACGGAAGGTGTTTGACATCTATATAATAATAGAGTCATGACTCAAGAAATAGACATGAACAATGAGTGACATTTCAATTTGCATTTTGCTAATTAAAAATACTTAAACATTTCGGATGAAATATTTAAGTTGTCACATCAACTTAGAGAGGTATTAGATTACAATCTAACTATCTCTTGACAAAGGAGTGGATTGTTTGGAAGGAAACAAGATGATGAATAAAGAAGTAAGTATGCATGGAGACTCTAGGACACTTAAGACAGTTTTGAGACTAATATGACCTATCGGATTGTGACACTAAGGTTCTCATGAAATACGGGTATAAAATCTAAAGTCAAAAAATATATACCTAGATAAAAGAGACAAATAGAGTAATGCAAGTAAAGGCATTTAGGCATGTATCATAAACAAGTACAAAAATATATCATATCGAAATAGTTAGAGAAAAACAAAAACTATTATAATAAACATGCATTCAATAACTAAGCAGATAATTATGAAAGCATACTATCAAATCACATAGGAGCAAATAAACATCTAGAAATATCACATATGCGAGATGCCATAAATCTATGAATGAAAAATTCTAATGAGAAGCAAAGTTCATAAAAGTAAGCTTAGCGTTAGGTATATTTAGGAAGAGCAATTTAATCAAGTTGGAGAATGAGTATGAGACTATTACTAGTGGTGCTCAATTAAGGCTAAACACAACCATTTTTACGGCTTACACACACCCAAATTCTCACATAGAAGCAATTCAACCGTTAGGCTAAATTGAATTTCTAGTCAATAGATTCTCCAGTAGTCATTCTCTTTTTAGAAGAAATTGAGTTCCTAAATTTATCTATCGAAGAGTACCAAATATGAAGTTTGCTTGATTCACTAATACTTCGCTTAATGTGACTCAAACATCATGTTCTTATGAAGATAAATCTGGATGATATGTTTTACTCATGATCCCAATGGAGATGTGTTGAATGTTTTGATAAGTGTAAGCAAATTATTTTAATCTTTTGTTTATGATTTAATGGTTGTTTGCTTTTGATGGAATATTACTTGATTTAATGAATGTGCTTGATTTAAGAATGCTCCTTAGCATATCTTGTGAAACGAATCTCATTAAGATTATTTATCTTAAATGAGTTTGTGATTCTCAAATGATATGAAAACAAGACATATATATATATATATATATATATATATATATATATATATATATATATATATATATATATATATTCTTAAGCAAATATTATTTTCTATGATTTTTGCCAATGTTATATATCATAATTTACAAAATGAATTTTACTTATTTATGCATTGTGACAAGTTATTTTTCAATTCTAATAACTTATTATTTCAAAAAGGAATGTGTAGTGCATTATCTTGTAACACAACCATTCATGCTACAAAGAAAATGAAATGCATAGAATATATAGTGTGTATTATTCTTAAATATGTATTTTAGCTTAGAGTGATGATTTTAAGTAGTGTGAGCAAAGTTTACATATGTTGTTAGATTGCTCATGTTTGGTTTTTCGGATATGACACATTTATCTATTGTACTGGAATGTAAATTGCTTGAATATTTCGGACGAAACATCCAAGTTGTCAATCCTACTTCTTTGATAGTTTATCCTAGGTGCTTACGCCATGTGGTGGAGGTTTGATCCTTTCCCAAGCCTATGGTAATCTATTTTGCTATGACAGGTAGTGAGAGATATCTTCCGTTTCTATATTGTAATTTACACTTTATTACACCCGAGAGATGTGAGTATCTAAACACTATTTGTGAGGTGCTTGTATATGACCTCCGTGCTTGTCTATTGGTCTTTAGTAGAATGATTATTTGTTGTAATTACTTTTATATTAGTGTTAAATGACCCCTAACTTGTCTTTTGAGTAGAATAAAAGCGCATTTGCTTGAGGACAAGCAAATCTCAAGTGTAAGGGTATATGATGAGGCGAAAAATGATCCGTTTTTAGGGGGTCATTTAAGCCCGAATCCGAATTTATTTGATCAAATATTGCCCTAAATCGTTCCTTTTGTGATTTTAGGTACTTTGGGAGTGAAATCTGGAAAAGGAAGCAATTCGGACGTTTTTGGAGCATAAAAGTGAAGAAAACGCCAAAGTCTTAATTTTCCAAGCTGGGAACAGTGGGTGACGGCATCAAGAGCAAATCCTTGACGGCGTCAAGAGCAAATCTCATGAATTTCCATGACGATCCAGTAGAGTTTTGACGGCGTCACGTGAGAAGGGCGTCAAGAGTAAAAGAGTCATGACGGCCTGGAAGTGTCTAACTCTTGACGGCGTCAGAAGTAGATCTAGGCAGTCCGAGGAGAGTTTTGGCGGCGAGGTGACGGCGTCACAAGATTACTCTTGACGCCGTCAGACCTGTTTTTCTATATATAGTTTTCTAATTTTTCACATTAAAAGAAGAGAAGTTTTGGAGAAACCCTAAGTACGATTTTGGTGCAACTTTTACAGGTTTTTCAAGGGTTCCAAACCCTTGATACCTTGCATTGTAATTGAGATAAGTGTTCTTCTAATTCAATCAATATGTCTATGTGTTGGTTGTCTATATCTTGTTCTTGTCTCAATTCCATTATGCTAGGCTAGATCTCTTTTGTGTTTGCTTAGATCTAATGAAACCTAGATATTGATTATGTGTTGATTACTTGTTTATTCTTGTCTTGGATGAATGATTTATATGTTAGGCTTAAGAAAACTGGCAGATCTCCAAATGGTAACATGCTTGAACGTCTTAAGAAACATGAACCGAGGCGTACTAGGTCTTTATTGGTTGTATTTAATGCATGAGCCACTGTTTACAATCCCTATAGTTGTGCTGGGCATGGTGTAGGAGGAGATAAGAGCTCATAGAATTGGGGAGTTATGTATGCCACCCCATGAATGGTATTAAGGAATACAATCCGTCATCCATGCAATTATAACAAGTAATTAACGTGTAAAAGATATCTAGGGAGTAGTGAAATCTAAGTAAACACATTTTCTCCAATTACTGCTTACAACCTTAGTATAATTAGTTTATTTTCATTTTTAGTATTTTATTTTGATTGCATCTTAGTTTTGGGTTAGTTGAATAGCAACTAATTCCGCCCACTCTTCCAAAACCCGAGATTTTAATTGCTTTCTAAAAAAATATAAAAATACAAAAATAATTATCCCTCACCTTTAGAACTAGTATTTAGGCTTTCTAATCCTAGCGACACTATTCCTAAGCTGAACGATCAATCCCCCGGTACTTGTCACTATACTATACTACAACGATCAGGTACACTGCCTGGTGGGGGTTGTAAGCTTCTCAAGATCCCTCGAGAGGTAAGACCTGTTGCGATTCCCACGCATCAAGTTTTTGGCGCCGCAACCCGGGGAATAGTTATTGTCTAGGTTAGAATTTCTTTTTATTAGGTCTACTTGCTAGATTCCTTTCTAGTAAGATTTTATTTTTATTTTTAGGTCTTCTTTAGTCTATCTCATTTCTTTGTGCCTCTGTTAGTAAATTAAACTCATTGACTATTCCATTGACCATTATGGAAAACGCGAATCCACCCCTGTCCCCTAAAAAAGTGGTTGTGTTACGTGAACAAATTGAGAGTGAGATTAGGGAGCTTAGAGAGCTTAATAGGTTGATTAAGATTGAGCTCGAACATACATTTAGTGACCTAGCAACCGCCTTGTATTCAAATAAGGACCTAGGGCCTAATGACTTTGTGAATGTTGTTGAGGGACTAGAAGAGGAGGAAATAGATCCGAAGCTTAATGACTACTTTAATCTATACCCCACTAAGGAGGAGATTGCATATTATAATAATCTTATTGATAACCTGCGATCTCCTTTCACCATAATTGAACCTAAGATCAAGAGAAGCGATCCTAAGAATGCTAAGATACCATGTATGATTGGATATAGGCACGTTAGCAATGCTTACATTGACTTTAAATCTCCAATCAACATTATGCCCTCAACGGTTTATAATGATATAGTGAACACAAGACTTAAACCTAGAAGGGATCCCAAGTACCCCGGTGGAGTTTGTAACTTTGTCGGGAGAGTTAAAGGTTTACGTGTCTTTGTTGGTAATTTCACTTTTGTCACCGACTTTATGATTGTGGAGGATCTTGCTAATGTTATTGATTGTCGATTATCCAATGTTGCGTTTGGCAAACCATTTGTTGAGGAGTCTAAGTTGGAATATGATGAGGTAGAAGGCACGATCCGATTTGCAAGTAACACCGATAGTATCACTTATAGGATGCCTAATAGGATGAAAGAATTTCGCTTTATATCTCGTTTTGATAAGGACAACATTGGTGCTTTTGAGGATATTGATGAGAAGGATAAGAAAAAGGGCATGGACTATGTATGGGAAAAAAGGAGTCTTTACTACAAAGATTGCTTGGCCCTTGGACCAAGGTATAAAGTCGATGAAGAATTTGCCCAAAAGATTATGGGGGCGGTTGAGAAAAAGGTGATTTATTTCTACAAAGAATATTTGCAATCAGAGAGTGGAACCAATGATGAAATCACGTAGTAACCCATGACCTTGAGTCTAGCTACAAGACTCGTAAATAAAGAAAAGCGCTTCTTGGGAGGCAACCCATCTTGGGAGGCAACCCATGTTTTGTGTGATTTTATTTGTTTGTTTGTTATTTGCTTCCGTATGCATGCTTTATTTTTATTGTTTGTTGATCATGTTTCTCAATTAAATAAGTGGAAATACTTTACTTTGTTGTTTTGGCCTAGTCTTAACTCCACCTAGAAGTATTTTTGCAAAAGATAAGTGTAAGGGGAAACCCCAAATATGTTTTTAAGAAACAAACCGATCATGATTCTCCACAATATTAAATGAGCATGTATATTCGTATTTGTTAGAGTCAAATGCTTGTATTGAGTCATAATGAAGTTTTGCAGGATTTTCCAGGAAGTAAGACCAAGTTTTTCCAGAAATTTTCCGGAAACTTAACATAAGAATTTCTGCAGGTCCATTCTGACGGCGTCAGAGGTTTACTCTTGACGGCGTCAGGAGTTAAAATCTGGAAATTTTACCGGTTTTGTTTTTCTAACGGAGTCTTATGGTTTTTGTGAATTATTAAGTTTTATAATCTCCAGGAGATCTGCAAACTTCATTCCACAAGCATTATATCTTATCTTATTTTCTAGTATTTAGAAACTTATATAGGATGCCGCCGATTTTACGCTAGGTTGTCTTGTCTATTTTGTCAGGTTTTACAGGTTATGTATGACAAGAAGATGATTTATATTCTGGAAGGGAAGCTTTGATTGTTCGTTTTCTTGGAGGAAGATTTAACCTGGCCATCCTATTATCCATACCGAGCGAATCAGGGGAGTATTTGATTTCATTCTCTTTACTTTTTCACTTTTACATTCCTTACTTGAACATTGGGGACAATGTTCATCTTAAGTGTAAGGGGAGGGTAAAAAGATGATACCTTACATATGCACTTTCGCTTGAGTTTGTTTTGTTTAATGGTAGATGTGTAATAAAACTATGAGAAATACTTGTTAGTGCAATTTTAGCGCCAAATTTAAATTTTTTTACAACATTTAGGAGTGAAACTTTAGCCATAGCAAGCGTCTCATGGATAGGAGATTGTATGACTAGCACATAACCGTATATTCAGAAAAAATTTCCACCCAAATATGTGAGGTTCGCCTTTAGATTTGATAGGAAAAGCATTCATTATTAGTGCTTATGAGTGTACCGGTAGCATTTAGATTCTAGAACTTGCATTAGTGATGCATCCCGAGACCGCTAGTGAGACTACATTCGTGTAGTAGGATTTACTACATGATAAGAGACATTAGGAACACCCTTGTGTTAAACCCGTATTATAATTACTTGACCATTTAAGTCATATTACTTGGCTTGTTAAGTCAACTAATTTTTCCCACACCCTTAGCGTTGTACTCATTTTTAGTACACGAAACCCCTAGTACACCCCTCCGAGCCTATCTTTTCGTTTCTAACTTTAAGCATTTTACTTAAAGAAAGAATTTGTTACACCCCACTTAAATGTACAACCAAATCGCCTTAGCCTTCCGTGTATGCGCTCATTTTTAGTGCATTATTGTTATTTGTTAAACCCTAAGTTAACTTTCTAATTGATTACATGGTTGCTAAGTCGAGTCATATCCTTGTACATATTGTTTTGGGACGATTGGGACTCATGGTAAGTACTTATTTTATGGAGTAATGGGGAAGAACATCATTTATTACCCCCATATGTACGTTAATCTTAAAAGTGCTCCAAGTGTTTTAATTTTCTTGATTCGAGTCATTAGATTAGTTTATTGTAAAGTATGTAAAAATTCAAGTGTAAGGGAAATGTTCATTCCCTATGATGTATTATTTTGGATGGTAGGGTAAGAGTTTATGCAAAAAAAAAAGAAAAAAAAAAGGAAAAAGATAAAAAACATACGGACTACCATCCCTTTTCATTCTATGTTTATTTTATGTTTTTGTTATTTTTCAAAAATAAAAAATAAAAAAAAAATAAAAAAAAAGGAAAAAGAGAAAAAACATACGGACTACCATCCATTTTCATTCTATGTTTATTTTATGTTTTTGTTATTTTTCATTTATTAGCTTAAGTCGAGTCTAGTCTTGGCTTAGCAACGCCATATTGTACATGTAATTAACTAAGATTGTTAACTCGCCACCAGTAAAACTTCCTTTATCCAACAAAACCATGTATTTCATATCCCTACACCTAACGTTACAACCCTTTAAAAGACCTCTTTGATAGTTTATCCTAGGTGCTTACGCCATGTGGTGGAGGTTTGATCCTTTCCCAAGCCTATGGTAATCTATTTTGCTATGACAGGTAGTGAGAGATATCTTCCGTTTCCATATTGTAATTTACACTTTATTACACCCGAGAGATGTGAGTATCTAAACACTATTTGTGAGGTGCTTGTATATGACCTCCGTGCTTGTCTATTGGTCTTTAGTGGAACGATTATTTGTTGTAATTACTTTTATATTAGTGTTAAATGACCCCTAACTTGTCTTTTGTGTAGAATAAAAGCGCATTTGCTTGAGGACAAGCAAATCTCAAGTGTAAGGGTATATGATGAGGCGAAAAATGATCCGTTTTTAGGGGGTCATTTAAGCCCGAATCCGAATTTATTTGATCAAATATTGCCCTAAATCGTTCCTTTTGTGATTTTAGGTACTTTGGGAGTGAAATCTGGAAAAGGAAGCAATTCGGACGTTTTTGGAGCATAAAAGTGAAGAAAACGCCAAAGTCTTAATTTTCCAAGCTGGAAACGGTGGGTGACGGCGTCAAGAGCAAATCCTTGACGGCGTCAAGAGCAAATCTCATGAATTTCCATGACGACCCAGTAGAGTTTTGACGGCGTCACGTGAGAAGGGCGTCAAGAGTAAAAGAGTCATGACGGCCTGGAAGTGTCTAACTCTTGACGGCGTCAGAAGTAGATCTAGGCAGTCCGAGGAGAGTTTTGGCGGCGAGGTGACGGCGTCACAAGATTACTCTTGACGCCGTCAGACCTGTTTTTCTATATATAGTTTTCTAATTTTTCACATTAAAAGAAGAGAAGTTTTGGAGAAACCCTAAGTACGATTTTGGTGCAACTTTTACAGGTTTTTCAAGGGTTCCAAACCCTTGATACCTTGCATTGTAATTGAGATAAGTGTTCTTCTAATTCAATCAATATGTCTATGTGTTGGTTGTCTATATCTTGTTCTTGTCTCAATTCCATTATGCTAGGCTAGATCTCTTTTATGTTTGCTTAGATCTAATGAAACCTAGATATTGATTATGTGTTGATTACTTGTTTATTCTTGTCTTGGATGAATAATTTATATGTTAGGCTTAAGAAAACTGGCAGATCTCCAAATGGTAACATGCTTGAACGTCTTAAGAAACATGAACCGAGGCGTACTAGGTCTTTATTGGTTGTATTTAATGCATGAGCCACTGTTTACAATCCCTATAGTTGTGCTGGGCATGGTGTAGGAGGAGATAAGAGCTCATAGAATTGGGGAGTTATGTATACCACCCCATGAATAGTATTAAGGAATACAATCCGTCATCCATGCAATTATAACAAGTAATTAACGTGTAAAAGATATCTAGGGAGTAGTGAAATCTAAGTAAACACATTTTCTCCAATTACTGCTCACAACCTTAGTATAATTAGTTTATTTTCATTTTTAGTATTTTATTTTGATTGCATCTTAGTTTTGGGTTAGTTGAATAGCAACTAATTCCGCCCACTCTTCCAAAACCCGAGATTTTAATTGCTTTCTAAAAAAATATAAAAATACAAAAATAATTATCCCTCACCTTTAGAACTAGTATTTAGGCTTTCTAATCCTAGCGACACTATTCCTAAGCTGAACGTTCAATCCTCCGGTACTTGTCACTATACTATACTACAACGATCAGGTACACTGCCTGGTGGGGGTTGTAAGCTTCTCAAGATCCCTCGAGAGGTAAGACCTGTTGCGATTCCCACGCATCAAGTTTTTAGCGCCGCAGCCCGGGGAATAGTTATTGTCTAGGTTAGAATTTCTTTTTATTAGGTCTACTTGCTAGATTCCTTTCTAGTAAGATTTTATTTTTATTTTTAGGTCTTCTTTAGTCTATCTCATTTCTTTGTGCCTCTGTTAGTAAATTAAACTCATTGACTATTCCGTTGACCATTATGGAAAACGCGAATCCACCCCTGTCCCCTAAAAAAGTGGTTGTGTTACGTGAACAAATTGAGAGTGAGATTAGGGAGCTTAGAGAGCTTAATAGGTTGATTAAGATTGAGCTCGAACATACATTTAGTGACCTAGCAACCGCCTTGTATTCAAATAAGGACCTAGGGCCTAATGACTTTGTGAATGTTGTTGAGGGACTAGAAGAGGAGGAAATAGATCCGAAGCTTAATGACTACTTTAATCTATACCCCACTAAGGAGGAGATTGCATATTATAATAATCTTATTGATAACCTGCGATCTCCTTTCACCATAATTGAACCTAAGATCAAGAGAGGCGATCCTAAGAATGCTAAGATACCATGTATGATTGGATATAGGCACGTTAGCAATGCTTACATTGACTTTAAATCTCCAATCAACATTATGCCCTCAACGGTTTATAATGATATAGTGAACACAAGACTTGAACCTAGAAGGGATCCCAAGTACCCCGGTGGAGTTTATAACTTTGTCGGAAGAGTTAAAGGTTTACATGTCTTTGTTGGTAATTTCACTTTTGTCACCGACTTTATGATTGTGGAGGATCTTGCTAATGTTATTGATTGTCGATTATCCAATGTTGCGTTTGGCAAACCATTTGTTGAGGAGTCTAAGTTGGAATATGATGAGGTAGAAGGCACGATCCGATTTGCAAGTAACACCGATAGTATCACTTATAGGATGCCTAATAGGATGAAAGAATTTCGCTTTATATCTCGTTTTGATAAGGACAACGTTGGTGCTTTTGAGGATATTGATGAGAAGGATAAGAAAAAGGGCATGGACTATGTATGGGAAAAAAGGAGTCTTTACTACAAAGATTGCTTGGCCCTTGGACCAAGGTATAAAGTCGATGAAGAATTTGCCCAAAAGATTATGGGGGCGGTTGAGAAAAAGGTGATTTATTTCTACAAAGAATATTTGCAATCAGAGAGTGGAACCAATGATGAAATCACGTAGTAACCCATGAC
The DNA here is from genome assembly GCA_030686995.1 of Artemisia argyi. Taxonomy (NCBI): domain Eukaryota; kingdom Viridiplantae; phylum Streptophyta; class Magnoliopsida; order Asterales; family Asteraceae; genus Artemisia; species Artemisia argyi. Next base: position 53,662,717 of record CM060690.1, on the reverse strand, counting down.
CTTGAGTCTAGCTACAAGACTCGTAAATAAAGAAAAGCGCTTCTTGGGAGGCAACCCATGTTTTGTGTGATTTTATTTGTTTGTTTGTTATTTGCTTCCGTATGCATGCTTTATTTTTATTGTTGGTTGATCATGTTTCTCAATTAAATAAGTGGAAATATTTTACTTTGTTGTTTTGGCCTAGTCTTAACTCCACCTAGAAGTATTTTTGCAAAAGATAAGTGTAAGGGGAAACCCCAAATATGTTTTTAAGAAACAAACCGATCATGATTCTCCACAATATTAAATGAGCATGTATATTCGTATTTGTTAGAGTCAAATGCTTGTATTGAGTCATAATGAAGTTTTGCAGGATTTTCCAGGAAGTAAGACCAAGTTTTTCCAGAAATTTTCCGGAAACTTAACATAAGAATTTCTGCAGGTCCATTCTGACGGCGTCAGAGGTTTACTCTTGACGGCGTCAGGAGTTAAAATCTGGAAATTTTACCGGTTTTGTTTTTCTAACGGAGTCTTATGGTTTTTGTGAATTATTAAGTTTTATAATCTCCAGGAGATCTGCAAACTTCATTCCACAAGCATTATATCTTATCTTATTTTCTAGGATTTAGAAACTTATATAGGATGCCGCCGATTTTACGCTAGGTTGTCTTGTCTATTTTGTCAGGTTTTACAGGTTATGTATGACAAGAAGATGATTTATATTCTGGAAGGGAAGCTTTGATTGTTCGTTTTCTTAGAAGAAGATTTAACCTGGCCATCCTATTATCCATACCGAGCGAATCAGGGGAGTATTTGATTTCATTCTCTTTACTTTTTCACTTTTACATTCCTTACTTGAACATTGGGGACAATGTTCATCTTAAGTGTAAGGGGAGGGTAAAAAGATGATACCTTACATATGCACTTTCGCTTGAGTTTGTTTTGTTTAATGGTAGATGTGTAATAAAACTATGAGAAATACTTGTTAGTGCAATTTTAGCGCCAAATTTAAATTTTTTTACAACATTTAGGAGTGAAACTTTAGCCATAGCAAGCGTCTCATGGATAGGAGATTGTATGACTAGCACATAACCGTATATTCAGAAAAAATTTCCACCCAAATATGTGAGGTTCGCCTTTAGATTTGATAGGAAAAGCATTCATTATTAGTGCTTATGAGTGTACCGGTAGCATTTAGATTCTAGAACTTGCGTTAGTGATGCATCCCGAGACCGCTAGTGAGACTACATTCGTGTAGTAGGATTTACTACATGATAAGAGACATTAGGAACACCCTTGTGTTAAACCCGTATTATAATTACTTGACCATTTAAGTCATATTACTTGGCTTGTTAAGTCAACTAATTTTTCCCACACCCTTAGCGTTGTACTCATTTTTAGTACACGAAACCCCTAGTACACCCCTCCGAGCCTATCTTTTCGTTTCTAACTTTAAGCATTTTACTTAAAGAAAGAATTTGTTACACCCCACTTAAATGTACAACCAAATCGCCTTAGCCTTCCGTGTATGCGCTCATTTTTAGTGCATTATTGTTATTTGTTAAACCCTAAGTTAACTTTCTAATTGATTACATGGTTGCTAAGTCGAGTCATATCCTTGTACATATTGTTTTGGGACGATTGGGACTCATGGTAAGTACTTATTTTATGGAGTAATGGGGAAGAACATCATTTATTACCCCCATATGTACGTTAATCTTAAAAGTGCTCCAAGTGTTTTAATTTTCTTGATTCGAGTCATTAGATTAGTTTATTGTAAAGTATGTAAAAATTCAAGTGTAAGGGAAATGTTCATTCCCTATGATGTATTATTTTGGATGGTAGGGTAAGAGTTTATGCAAAAAAAAAAAAAAAAAAAAAAAAAAAAAAAAAAAAAAAAAGGAAAAAGATAAAAAACATACGGACTACCATCCCTTTTCATTCTATGTTTATTTTATGTTTTTGTTATTTTTTAAAAAAAAAAATAAAAAATAAATAAAAAAAAGGAAAAAGAGAAAAAACATACGGACTACCATCCATTTTCATTCTATGTTTATTTTATGTTTTTGTTATTTTTCATTTATTAGCTTAAGTCGAGTCTAGTCTTGGCTTAGCAACGCCATATTGTACATGTAATTAACTAAGATTGTTAACTCGCCACCAGTAAAACTTCCTTTATCCAACAAAACCGTGTATTTCATATCCCTACACCTAACGTTACAACCCTTTAAAAGACCTCTTTGATAGTTTATCCTAGGTGCTTACGCCATGTGGTGGAGGTTTGATCCTTTCCCAAGCCTATGGTAATCTATTTTGCTATGACATGTAGTGAGAGATATCTTCCGTTTCCATATTGTAATTTACACTTTATTACACCCGAGAGATGTGAGTATCTAAACACTATTTGTGAGGTGCTTGTATATGACCTCCGTGCTTGTCTATTGGTCTTTAGTGGAACGATTATTTGTTGTAATTACTTTTATATTAGTGTTAAATGACCCCTAACTTGTCTTTTGTGTAGAATAAAAGCGCATTTGCTTGAGGACAAGCAAATCTCAAGTGTAAGGGTATATGATGAGGCGAAAAATGATCCGTTTTTAGGGGGTCATTTAAGCCCGAATCCGAATTTATTTGATCAAATATTGCCCTAAATCGTTCCTTTTGTGATTTTAGGTACTTTGGGAGTGAAATCTGGAAAAGGAAGCAATTCGGACGTTTTTGGAGCATAAAAGTGAAGAAAACGCCAAAGTCTTAATTTTCCAAGCTGGAAACGGTGGGTGACGGCGTCAAGAGCAAATCCTTGACGGCGTCAAGAGCAAATCTCATGAATTTCCATGACGACCCAGTAGAGTTTTGACGGCGTCACGTGAGAAGGGCGTCAAGAGTAAAAGAGTCATGACGGCCTGGAAGTGTCTAACTCTTGACGGCGTCAGAAGTAGATCTAGGCAGTCCGAGGAGAGTTTTGGCGGCGAGGTGACGGCGTCACAAGATTACTCTTGACGCCGTCAGACCTGTTTTTCTATATATAGTTTTCTAATTTTTCACATTAAAAGAAGAGAAGTTTTGGAGAAACCCTAAGTACGATTTTGGTGCAACTTTTACAGGTTTTTCAAGGGTTCCAAACCCTTGATACCTTGCATTGTAATTGAGATAAGTGTTCTTCTAATTCAATCAATATGTCTATGTGTTGGTTGTCTATATCTTGTTCTTGTCTCAATTCCATTATGCTAGGCTAGATCTCTTTTGTGTTTGCTTAGATCTAATGAAACCTAGATATTGATTATGTGTTGATTACTTGTTTATTCTTGTCTTGGATGAATGATTTATATGTTAGGCTTAAGAAAACTGGCAGATCTCCAAATGGTAACATGCTTGAACGTCTTAAGAAACATGAACCGAGGCGTACTAGGTCTTTATTGGTTGTATTTAATGCATGAGCCACTGTTTACAATCCCTATAGTTGTGCTGGGCATGGTGTAGGAGGAGATAAGAGCTCATAGAATTGGGAAGTTATGCATGCCACCTCATGAATGGTATTAAGGAATACAATCCGTCATCCATGCAATTATAACAAGTAATTAACGTGTAAAAGATATCTAGGGAGTAGTGAAATCTAAGTAAACACATTTTCTCCAATTACTGCTCACAACCTTAGTATAATTAGTTTATTTTCATTTTTATTATTTTATTTTGATTGCATCTTAGTTTTGGGTTAATTGAATAGCAACTAATTCCGCGCACTCTTCCAAAACCCGAGATTTTAATTGCTTTCTAAAAAAATATAAAAATACAAAAATAATTATCCCTCACCTTTAGAACTAGTATTTAGGCTTTCTAATCCTAGCGACATTATTCCTAAGCTGAACGATCAATCCCCCGGTACTTGTCACTATACTATACTACAACGATCAGGTACACTGCCTGGTGGGGGTTGTAAGCTTCTCGAGATCCCTCGAGAGGTAAGACCTGTTGCGATTCCCACGCATCACTTGTCCACACTAAAAAATGTGTCAATTAGATTTGATAAATATATCAACTATAATTTGAATAATGAATTGATATAATATCAAGATCTTTCTTGACCTTCACGAACACTCATTTAAAATAAATGAACATTTTGATAGTGTTTTCCATATCCTAAGATTATTTATGAGTGAGATTAGTGAATGATTGAAAGTTGACTTATTATTTCATGATTGTTATATGTTTTGTTTATGTGAAAAACTTTTTATTGTTACGTGTAATAAACACACTTAGATTTTGAAAATAAATTTTCTTTTATATAACTATTAATGTTTTAAAGTGATCCAATTTCTCTTGTTTAAACAACCTAAAGGTAAAACAAGGTAATTTGTTGAAAATATTTAAGCATTTGTTGAAAATAGATTAGATTGTTTGAAATATTTAGGTAACTAGATTTAACTCACTTACAAGATGTTTAAGTAACATTAAGGCATCAAATACCAATATGCAATGCAAGACTAATTATGCAAACTTAATGCAAGAAATTTAACATAAGGAACATCCTTATTATGAGAATTCTGAGCATCTGAATTCTTTTCAGCAGCATCACCTTCTTTTCTTCCTTCAGTAGAAGATTGTGAGCCATTATCCTTTGAAGAATGATCATCACCCCAAATAGGCATCAAAACATGATATTAATCAGCTTCATTCTCCATGTTTGATTCATCAGTAGCAACATATTCTTCTGACCCTGCAACATCATTAGTGTTTGTACCTGTAGAAACGGGTACATAGTTCATAGATTGGGTCAAAGAATTCATATCAAACATCCAGCTTGGACCTGTACCTGCAATATTAGCTTTATTCTCCAAAATGTTTGCATGAAAGTTTTCCTCAATATGTTTGGTCCTTAAATTGTATACCCTATGTGGAAAAAACTAGAAGGGGAGGTTGAACAGTTTTCCCTCTTTTTCGTTTTATAAAAACTTGGTTTCAAAATGTTTTTCAAAATGTTGATTCGAATTTATTCAATTGTTTGTTTGAAAAACTTTCAATTAGAGTTTAGTATGAAAACAACCTATAATCAGTATGATCAATTATATATGTGTGCTTTTGGATTAGTTTTCAAAACTTAGTTTTATGAATGGAGCATTGGTTGATCTTTATGTAAATATGTTTTCCTTTTAAAATCTTAAAACGTTTTGTATCAAATTATCTATCAAGTTAAACTCAATATGAGAAGTGTGAATAATAATCTATTAGACCATATCATATAATTATACACACACAATCACAATATTAACTTGTAAATATAACACAATTAATCATCATGACAATATAAGCAACTATCAACACATATTTGCAAACATAGATATAAAGTGATAAATGCAAGAATAAATGTAAAGAGATAAGAAAAAGAAAATGCAAACCGGACACAATGATTTATAGTGGTTCGGCTACAAAGACACCTTCCTTGCCCTACTCCACTCCCCGAGTCACCTACTCGAGAGTTCACAACACTACTCAACAAGCTCCCTTTTGGGGGAGAAAACCGTACACACCTTTGCTTACACCGTTTAAAGAAACCAAGCAAAATGTCGAGTCCTAATGCTAGCTAGGACCAAACTCACGACACGACTTCTATCACTACACAACTTCTACACGACTTCATGACTTTTTCACGACTTCATGACTTCACAACTTCATCACTACTTCACAACTTCTTCTATACTCCACTACTTATTCGCACACCTACTTCTACATGACTTCTCCACACTACTACTTCTTCCCACTACTTCTTATTCACTCATTAACTCACTACTGAGTAAGATCACCATGATCTACTTATTACATATACATACATAACTCACAACTTCACAACAACACTAACTAGACTCTAATACATCTTTGTCTTTATGATAGGGAGGATTATTCTCTTGCACTTTGAGTGGTGAATGATTGGATCACTTGAAACAAAGACTTATAATCTTATGATCAAAGGATTTAGAAAGATGTTTTGAAAGGATTGGGACTGAAAATTTTCGTGCAAAAGGTGTTAAAAAATAGCATAAATGATCCAGTAATTATAGGCAGCCGTTTCTGGCAAAAGGAGCGTGCCGGCCCCCTTAAATGGTGGCCGGCCCCCTTAAAATTAAGGGGGCCGCCCAGACAGAAATGGCTGTTTTCTTGTCTTTTTCTGGGGAAGGTTTATCTAGTGAAATTTTAACTGTTTTTGGCTAAAAATTCGAATTCATATATTTATTATGAATTAAACATTTTCCTTTATATACCAAAAGTGTTTTTCAAAATATATAAGATGTTTATAACATTTTATAAAATTTGTTGTGTCTAAATAAAATCCCTTTGATCATAAAATGTATTAGACATTTGTTTGTACATACCTTAAGTGATTGTTGAAGCATACTCGAGACGTTGAGATGTCGAGGCTTGTTGACGTTTGAATGCGTAGATGAATTATGATCACAAGTAACTTAAGCACTTTACGTTATATGTTGTAACTTACATCTTTGTCATCATCAAAACATGAAGAGGATGTTTAGATTAAATATTGTAATATTCATGCCAACACTCTAAATGATTTACTAACCACAGAGTATCCAACAAAATAACCCTCATCAGTTTTTCCATCAAACTTTCCTAAATGGTCTATGGTATTCAAAATGGTAACATGACACCCAAATGGTCTCATAAACCCTATTCTGTACATAAGGTGTCTTGTTCTTTGACTGTACCACTAAAACCCTATTATGTACATAACAAGCAGTGCTAACTGCTTCAGCCCAAAAATTCATAGGAAGATTTGAGTCAGCCAACATGGTTCTAGCATCTTCTATCAAAGTCCTATTTCTCCTTTTAGCAACCCCATTTTTCTGAGGAGTTCTAGGAACACTATACTCCCTTTTAATACCCTTGACCTTACAAAAATCATCCATTTATTTTTGAACTTTGTCCCTTTATCACATCTGATAACTTTAACCTTCTTATCAACAAGGTTTTCTACCTCAGTAATGAAAGTTTTAAGGATGCCTGCTGTCTCATCCTTAGTGGCCAAGAAGAAAACCCAAGTAAATCTGCTATAGTTATCAGGTACAACAAGACAGTACCTTTTGAAGTTTATATTGCTCACAGAAGTTGGACCAAACAAGTCCATATGCAACATGTAAAGTGGGTGAGCAATAGAATTTAGAGCTTTGGGCTTGCAAGAAGCTCTGTGTTGTTTAGCTTTGAGACATGCAACACAGGTTTGGTAATTCTCAAATCTTTTCTGGGGTAAACCTCTTACCAAGCCATCTTTCAGAATCTTGTTGATGGTCTTGAAGTTAATATGACCAAGCCTCCTATGCCATAACATTGATTCATCCAATGTGGCCTTTGCAAGCAAGCAAGTAAGGTTCTCTTTGGGAACAATGTTCTTCATATCTATGTTGTATAAGTTGCCTTTTCTAGGAATTTTAAGAAATATTTACTTTCATCGGGCAACTTATAGTCTTTAGATAGGACAAAACATTCATTATCAGTAAACAGAACTTTGTTCTTCTTCTCACACATCTGTGAGACACTGAAGAGATTATACTTAAGCTCTATCACATAGTACACATCTTCAAAATCCAAGTTTCCAGTTTTGATAGTTCTTTTACCAGAAATTTTACCACCAATACCTCCTCCAAAGCTGACATATTGTCCTTCAAATGGTATGAAGTTTGAAAGATAAGACTTATTGCCAGTCATATGACTTGAACATCCACTGTCAGAGTATCCTTGATCAGTCTTTATAGAATTTGGATGTCCTTGTACATAAGATAAGAGAAAAATTTAGTTTCTCTTGGAGACCCAAGCCATGATTGACTTGGATCTGCCCTGTGTATCAATATAATTATATCTATCAAAGGTCATTGATACACCATTGGGATTGTTAGAGGTATTAGTTCCTTTTGGTCTCCATTCCCAACGTACTGAGGCCTTCACAACATTTCCCATTTTTACCCTATTGTTATTCACAACACTGCCAGTACTAACTTTTGGCCTAACAGTACAAACTGCTGGCTCATTTGTTTTAGCTTTGGGAACCCACTTCATGTTATGAACAACCCTTTTCTCATAAAATGACCTTTTTCCTGCTTTTGTTGTTTTAACAAAAGTTGTAATTGGTTTTGCACTTGTAACAGGTTGTCTTGGGTAAAAGATCTTGGTTGGTCTATTAGTACAAGTTGATTGTGTTTGTACTATTCTGGGAAACAAATTACTTTTGGCATTAGGGTGATTGTTTCTTTGAAACATATTTTCATTCCCCTTTTGATGTGTATTCCCTGAGACCCTAGTTTTCCCAAATACCACTCTTCTTCCCTGGTGGTAACCACAGTAAGCATGCAAATGATCAAAGCTACCACAAATATAACATGCTTTATTATTCATAACAGAACTACTACCAAGTTGATGAGATTTAAGATTATTCCAGTTCCTATAGTTTCCCTTAGGACTTTTTGATCTAGATTTGGACCTATACATCTCAGCATACTTAATTGGTGACCTAGGTTGTTTAACTTGTTATTTAGGTGATTTAGTTTCATTCCTAACAACCTTAGGTTCAAAAGTTTCCGCTTTAACCATCACATTTAATACTACTTCATCAGCTAAAGATGAATCACTAGCACTTTCAAAAACTTCACTCTTTGGCTCAATCTTTTCTTCACTACCACTTTTAACAAATTTGGGGCCATAGTTAAAGGTTGGTTCTTGAAACTCTTCTAATCCTGTATGAGCCAAGTCTATACCTGGAGGTGCTGGTACACCTCTTAGTGGTGGAGGAACTGACTTGTACCATACACCTGACTTTACCTTATTAACAACCTGTGCTTCCCAAATTCTATCAATACTTTGAGACTGATGAGCAAGTGTGTCACAGGTTAATTTAACATTTTCATTAGCCTTCTTGAGCTTTTCTAACTCTTCTCTAAGGGCCTCATTAACAACTATCTTATAGTCTAAATCTCTCTTTAAAAAAGCTATTTCATCATTATATTTAGACTCATTAGCCCTATAATTTTCTAACTGTGCTTCTAAAACAGACAAGCCTCTTTTATGATTAGACAAATTATAGTTAGAATCCATTAACTCTGTTGCTTGTTTCTCTAATAGTTCCCTAAGTCTTTCACACTCTTTTTAAGCTTTACAAGATTTAGAACAACTATCATTAGAATGTACCTCAGAGTCAGAGAATGCCATAAGAGCAAACTCTGTTGCTACCAATCCTGCTTCAAAAGATGTTACTTCTTCATCTGCCATAAAACTCCAATCATAACTAACTCCATCAATAGCTAGCATGGCTTTTGGTTCTTCCACAGATGGATCTTTCTTCTTTTCTTGCTTGTACCAAGTAGATCTGTTATCTTGCTTCCTTGGTTTTCTGCATTCTCTAGCAAAGTGTCCCAACTTATGACAGTTGAAACATTCTACTTTCTTCTTGTCAAAGCCTGCAGTTTCATTACCATTGATGGTAATTTGCCTTCCAGTCCTTTGCCAGAACTTCTTAGCCCTTATGCTAAGAAGTGCAACCTGCCACTTGATATCCATCTCTTCCATATCATCATCATCTACTTGCTCCATATCTTCATGTGTTAGAAGTGAACCACTAACTTGGCTTGAGAGGAAAGCATAGAAGGTAGGATTTCCAAGTCCAGCAATCTTTCTTTTAGAATTAGCAGTGGTAACACTTGTACTAATAGTGGAAACAACAAGATCAGCACTGGAATTTTCTTCATCACTATCTTCATCAGAAGAGTCATTAATAGAAGATGAAAGAAGTGCCAAATTCCTAGAGCTGGTACTTAACTTTCCAGCCTTCTTCAATCTTTGTTCAATAATTTTAAAATTATTGTAAAGATCATTAAGTTTCATAGTTTCAACTTCTGGTTTGTTCTCCCAGACAATTACATTGGTGTGAAACTCTGAAGGAAAACTCCTTAAGAACTTCAAATTGAGGTCTTCCTTGTCTACCTCAATGCCAAACACAGTCAGCTGTGTTATAATCTTTTTGAGTCTTGTAAAGATGCTATCAATAGACTCATTTTTGTTTGAAGAGAAGTTTTCATAACTTGCTTCAACAATGTTTTTTGAGTCTTTTTGGTAGCATCATTTCCACCAAACACTGAGCAGATCTCTTCAAAAAGGGTCTTTGCTGTTTTGTACTTGCTGAATGCAATTATTTGATCCTTAGGAAGAGTCATAAGTAGTAAGCTTCTTGCCTTCATGTCATTCTTCTTTTGAAGCCTTTCTTCACTGGTGATTGGGCCAGTATTCAGCTTTTGAACCTCCTTGCCATCAATTGTTTCAGAAGAGGTACCAGGCTTGAACGAGTCACCAAACATGATGATCTTCCACATAGCATAATCTTGTACAAGAAAGTACTGCTCTATCATGACTCTCCACATCTCAAACTCATTGAGTTTGAGCTTTGGAAGCCTTGCTGCAACATTGGACTGGTTGTTTTCCATCTCCATTAGATTTGTTAAGGTGAGTTGTTTCTTTGGATCTTCTAATTCAAATTATCAGAACCTGTCTCTGATACCACTTGTGAAGGATCTAAACACACACCTTGTGTTAGATTGTTACTTTGAGTATATGCCAACTAGAGAGATATTATATGTGGAATGTATGAATGTATATAAGAAACAATGAGACAGAAACACTGTATATTCACCACCAAAACAAGCTTCAATATTATTAAAATAATACGAGTGATCTTTGCTATCACTAGGGTTACAACCTTGAAGCTATTCTATGTATTCGTATTTTCTGTATGCTTCTCTTATTTTTCTCTTAACCTAGAAGCTCCTTTTATAACACACAAGGAGTCTTGTATAAGATAACTATACTAGAACAATATACTTATCATTCTAAACATATAAAATATTCATGCAATCCATTCTATAATTATCTTGAACGCGTCTTCATATTTGATCACAATCTCATAATCAGTACTAACTTTCTAAACTGAGTAGTACAAACTAAGTTTGTACTGCAAGTGTAAACTTCCAACAGTTTCTTCTTTAAGCTTGACAGTTCCAACTGTTAAGTATAATTCCCAACAATAAACTTCACACCGTTGACTACGCAAGAGTCGACTGAGACTGCAGTACATGATGGTCTACAAGCTAAAGCAAATAACTCGGAAGTACAACTTGGGTCCTTCTTTGCTTTTAATTCATGAATCTATGAAAAAGTTGAGAATAGATATAGATGAGTAATAGTCGTTATTTTTATAGGGTAATACATACAATAAGTCTACCTTCTTCTCAAACCAGCGAGGAAATCCTTCTTGTATGTCTTTGCCAGGAAATGCCCTGTAAATGTTCATGATATTAGAATAAGTCGTCGAATAATAACTCACGTAAAACAAATTTTGAAATAAAACGCGTACGTCTTGTACTCGTTCATGTAGGGTCGATTTCATGACTGTTGTGTAGTACATACCATACTACTTTCTGCATTGTGTCTCTTTGAAACCGAATTTATGATCATTTACCATTCTTTTTACAGAGTGATCGAAACAACTCAAATCGACTTGTTGGGCTTGGACTGTCCTCATTCCGGTCAGGACGATTAAATCTCTTCTCAACACCCCGAAAATAATGCGAACAGAAAGTTAATGCTTCATCAGCAATATAACCCTCCGCTATTGAACCTTCAGGCTTAGCTTTATTTCTGACATAATTTTTGAGATTTTTCGTGTATCTTTCAAATAGATACATCCACCTCATGTAAACAGGCCCTCCTTCTATAGCCACTTCGGGTAGATGAATAACCAAGTGAATCATAATGTCAAAAAAAGCAGGAGGATATATTTGCTAAAAACTGCACAAAATATTGATCAATTGTTCTTTAGCTTTCAACATGTCATCCACCATCAAATTTCGAGCGCATATTTGTTTGAAGAATGAAGAAAGCTCGATTATTGGTGTTGCAGTGGTTTGGTCCTTCAAGCAATTTTGAAGTCCAACAGGAAGTAACCGCTACATCATTATATGACAGTCATGAGCCTTCAAGCATGTTATGTTTCTATCATTGTCGGTCACTTTATGCTTGAAGTTAAATCCGAACCCATCAGGTAGTTTAACACCTTTGATGAATTGACAAAAAAATCATGATGTTATGAGATGGTGGTAGCAAATTGTTACTCGTAATTAATTTTGTACTACTTTTGTTTCATGATTCATTTACATTTAGATTTGACTTTTTGTATTTTCATTCTGCTTTGACTTATGTTAATGGACTATGAGGCTGTTAATAAAATTCTTGGTCAAACGTTAAACCTGTGACTGTGGGTATCTTATGGTATCTCATGGTCAAGTGGTTCTTCTCGCAACATATTCGGGTCTTGTATACAATACTAGATCTGATTTTTTTAGAGAATAGGAAAAAGTTTTGTGATCTTAAGTCTAACAAGTCAAGAGTAAATTTTGACCGCATTTCTTTTCGTAAAACAGTGGGTAACACAAGGTTCGCAAGTCTGCTGTTGCAACTTGTTATAAAACTAGCTGTCTTAACAACTGTTGTCACATATGCAGGTGTCGCAACAGATGCTATCGCAACTGTTGCTATCGCAATAGATGCTATCACAACTATTGTTGTCGCAACAGTTGTTGCAACACTGTTATAGCAATCTGCTATCGTAGTAAAACCCTCAAAATTTCTGAGCCTTTTGCTTTTGTGATACCATTTGCGAGCAAAAAGTACCACCAATTTCCTCGGATCTGAAAACCCATAAAACTTAACTTTGACCACAAAAACATGATTCTAACTATAAAAACGAGATGAAAGACATATTAATTCTTGGTAAGAATCAGTATGAACATTGACATAATAATCTTTGGATTCCACCACAGATTTAGACACCCAAAAATGACAGATTTGGACTGTTTATATGACCAAAAAATAAAGGATGTATGGACAGTTTTGGACTAATAAAAAATACGGATAAGACACAAATCACCAACTAAATAAAACAACCTAAAACTAGTAACAAGGCTCAAACTCCAATTGTTGGATCGATATTTAGTGTTTAGGTTGATATTATGGTGGTGTCGGGTGGTCGACCTGAATACCCAAACACACCCATGGTGGTGGTGTATAGAGAGAGAGAGTAGAGAGAGGAAGAAAGTGGTGACTAAAGATAATTTTATTATGAGAACACACACCTACTGGTGAAACTAGTAGGGAGTATTTATACTAGTACAAGGAAATGTTGAGTTACCTCTCAACCGTTACTAGGATAAGTTTTTACTAGGATAAGTTGTGATACCACAACATTGTTATTCCCCTCATGACTATATAAGTATCGTGGGGGTGGAATATCTAATCTAGTAAACTATCTGTATTTTTGTGTTCCAACACGCAACGTGAGGGGTTTGTGAATCCACAATTTCCAAAGCGAGTATGCAAGCTTTAAAGATTCATTTATCGATTGAAGCAAGCATCAAGGCAATGGAATAAGAGATTTGATGAGGAAATCAAGAAATTTGGTTTTACTCAAAATCTTGATGAGCCATGTGTATACCATAAGGATAGTGGGAGTAATGTTACTTTTCTTATCCTGTATGTTGATGACATATTGATTATGGTAACACATATTCATAGTTTACAAGAGGTTAATCCTATCTTGGAAGATGTTTTGCTATGAAGGATTTAGGAGAAGCAACATATATTCTAGGAATCAAGATCTACAGAGATAGATCTAGGCGGTTGATTGGACTAAGTCAAAGTGCTTACATTGATAAAATCTTGAAGAGATTCAGGATGCAAGATTCCAAAAGAGATATCTTCCGATGCAAGAAAACCTTGGCTTAAGCAGCAAACAATGTACTACTACACCTGCTGAGGTGACACGCATGAAGAATGTTCCTTACACCTCGGCTTGAGGATCTATCATGTATGCAGTGAGATGCACAAGACCAAATGTGGCGTTTGCACAAAATATAACAAGCTGATCGCAATAGAATTCAGGTGATAGTCACTGGACTGTTGTTAAGCACATTATCAAGTACTTAAGGGCTACTCGAGATATGTTTCTAGTGTATGGTGGTAATCCTAATGCAGAGGTTGAAGTTACAAGTTACTACGATGCGGGATGGCAGATTGATAAAGATGATAAGAAGTCTTAGACGGGTTATGTCTTTGTCGTCAATGGAGGAGCAGTGGATTGGAAGAGTACCAAGCAGACCACTATAGCCATGTCTGCTATAGAAGCTGAGTAGATAGCTGCGATGGAAGCTGTTTGGATAAGGAAGTTTATTTCAGTGCTTGGAGTTATGCCCTAAAATGAAAGCCCTGTGAAGATGTATTATGACAATTCTGGAGCAATTACATTTGCCAATGAACCAGGAGTTATAAAAGGCGCCAGACACTTTCCTAGACGATATCACTATGTTCGAGAACAAGTCAAAATTCATGAAATCAATCTACTCAAAGTTCACACAGATGACAATCTAGCTGATCCCTTCACGAAGGCTTTACCTAAAGCAAAGCTTACTCAACATGCTGAAAGCATAGGACTTCATTTAGCTAGTAGTCTCATGTAAATCTGTGATTAGTATTTGGATAGAGGATGTATTAAACAATTATTATTTTAATGAATTAAAGTACTTGGTATGTTCGTTTTCATTTATAATAAGTTGTATCCTGTATTTGCATGTTTAACTCCATGAATAACTTATGTTGTTCTAAATGTCTATTGTCGATCAATCATATGGGAATATGATTGAATTAAGACAAATCTGAGGGATTGCTTAAAATATACTTTGTATATTGAAGGAAGGTCCTACCATACTCACATGATATTCAAAAGGTTGCATATCAGACTTATCCTAACTAACATGATTGTACTTTATAGATCTTTGTCATCAAGTAAATCATGAAAATGTTAAACTTTATTTATCCTCAGACTTGAGACGCAAGCTGGAATGGTCATGGGTGGATCCTATTTCTGTGAAATAGTCTACCACAATTCGTAACTGATAGTTATAAGGGCTATTTTCAGAAGTGTTGTGAAATTCACAGATTACTCTTGTAGTAAAGGTAGAATTTGTTCATTCGAATTTGTTTTGAAGTATAATATTACTGGGCCCCTCGTAGGGTTGTCAAGATGTTTGTATGGCCATACCCAATATCGATCTGGATTACGTCCCATTGATTTGGTTGTTTAATCGGAATATAACGAGAAACAGAATAATTAAATTATGGAATGATAAAGATTCATATTCATATTTAACACACTATTTGAAACAAAAGGATAGTATAATGATGAATAATTAATTGTGCTTCATGAAACCACACTCTAGTTGTTCTGGGGGCATTGGCGTGTTTATAGGCGCTAACCAATGTCATTACAGTTATAAAATATGTCCAAGTAGGAGCTGTCAGTTTGTGAACATATTTTATAATGTATGTCCGGTTTCGAACTCGAGCCTATAGGATTGCACGCGTTGCGTATGATATTCAATTATATAATTAATACTATATAATAGATATATTTTAATTATTATTTCACAATAAAGTCTAACGGTCGTTATGACTTAACGATCGTTAAATGACAAGTAAAGGGACTAGAGTGTAACTAGACAAGGAGAAGGTTCTAGAACCCCTTCCTTGGGCTTGTAACCGATCGGCTAGGGAGAATCCCATTCAAACTTGGACTCTAAGTTAACATACTATAAATACAACCACTTGTATTCATTAGTGAGTACTTTCGGAAAACCCTAGCTAGCCTTTTATTCTCTTCTCTCTCCCTCTTTTGTCATTGTCGACCGAATTACAAACCCACAAGGGTTTGCGTTTGACTTTGAACGAAAATAAAGTGCTTTGGCTAGTTATTGTGATCCTTGAACTAGCATGAATCGCTATAATACGCATGGTCGCATGTGCAAAAGATCGTAGAGAAATCCAAGTTAGGATTTTTGGTGGTAAAGGTAATCAACTAATACCTTAGTCGATTTATATAAACCCTAAACTTAGGGTTTGTGGTTTTCTTGATTACTTGATTTGCGTGAAAGCTAAAAAGGTACCTTCTCTTTTAGGTTAATTAATTATGCTATATGATTTATATATATTCTGATGCATTACCTGTGATTAATTATGTGTTTTTATATGATAAAAGATTTACATATTTGATCTCACCACCAAAAGACGCCGGTCATCCAACACTCCTACTTTTCCATTATAGTTATTTTCCCAAATTAGCTGTCACTCCGATCCACCACTAATACCTCTTGCCGCCCCCTCCAACAACTGTTGCAGCAGTGACTTTGGTTTTTGAAGCTGCCCCAATATTGTGAAAAGGGTAAGAATAAAATTCGGGGTAGAAGAAAAGAATAATAAAATAAGTGAGAGATGATTGTACGTATATATTAGCTGGCATGCGTTTGTTGAATATAAATGACAAATTTGATTAGATACACAACAAAAACAAGTGTTTATAACATAATGGGTGTGTGGTTGTCGACATGGTAGTTACCCCTAAGCAGTTTAATTTATAAAAATTTCTGGTAAATTAGCTTCATCTTATCTGTAATTTTAATGTGTAAAATAACGTAACGCTAAATGCTAAATGCTAAATACTAAATGTTAATTTAAAGAGCATTAAAAACTAGCGTTTTTATGATTTTATAAATCTTGTATGCTTCCGTCCAAACAAGCTTTGTAACAATAATTGCTAAATGCTAAATGCTAATGCTTTAAAATGCTCAAATACACCCTCTAAAAAATATATATGCTTCTTAATTAGCTTATGTCCAGATTCAACATCATATCATAAACAAAGCCATCTTTCTACTTAGTATTGAACAAATCATAAATGGCCACAGGAAAATTCTTCCAAGAAGTAAATTTACCTGAACAAAAATCTTATGAAGATGGTATTGTCTTCCCGGCAGTGTTGTCGCCAACCACTAACACTCATAGTTTTACTCAGGCTATAAAAGCTCAAAAGCCATGGCTAGAGTCTCTTTTAAACGAAAGAGGTGTTATTCTCTTCAGAGGCTTTCCTGTTACATCTCCTTCTGAATTTAATGACGTTGTTGAAGCTTTCGGCTACCCTGAAGCGCCCTACTTTGGTGGCCGGGCCCCTCGAACCAAAGTCATGGGACGGGTTTACACTGCTAATGAAGCTCCTCCCGAGTGTGCAATTCCCTTCCATCATGAGATGGCTTATGTAAGATCTTTGATTCTATACATATTCATGATCTATACACGTATCTAACTCTTTTCTATAGGTAAACTATAAAATAAGACCGAAAAACTGATGAGAATATGATTAAAGGAGCTTAACTGTATGTATAGTTAGAGATGCATGAAGCCTGGATTAAGCAATGAACCATGACCACAATACCTGACCTATGTGTGTAAGTGTGTTCGAGCTGTCCGAACCAGTCTTAACCGGGCTTTCAGGCTTATGAAGTCTCTATTTACACACAGAAAGATATACAATTCTAAAATAATATATTAATTGATAACTAATTTGTTTCTAAAGGAGAATTAGCTTTCAAGCTTAGTCCGGCATTCTGGCCTGGGTTTTGATAACTAATTTGTTTCTAAAATAATATGCACCCAGTTAGGAATTTTCGGACATATCAAGCATATATAGGTCTGGGCTATCTCGGGTTAGAGGCCTATTGTACACCTCTACCATTTAGTATACCAAAGGTTGAGATTCAGTTTTGAATACGTTGGTCCCATTGAACCGGGCTCATACTTTGGACGAATAATTTAAATCAAAATTTTCACAAAAATGGCGTCGTTTAGTCTAAGGGAAAAAAAGAGGTTCCCCTTTGGTTTAGTGATTAAATTAAAGGAATCTCTTTACTAAAAAAGATTTCACTAAAACTAAGCAATTGGTCAAGCAGGTTCCAAACTTCCCCACCAAGGTATTTTTATTTTGTGAAGTAGCACCAGGAAGTGGGGGACAAACACCATTAGTTTTGAGTCATATCGTATATGAAAAGATGAAAGAAAAGCACCCAGAGTTCGTAGCACAGCTCGAGAAATATGGATTGACATACATAAAAATGATGAATGACGAGGACCATCCATCGTCCTTTACAGGCAGAGGTTGGAAGTCTGCATACAATACCGATGACAAGAATCTTCTTAAGGAAATGTATGCTTGTGGTTCACTACATTGAGTTAAAACTTTTATACCGCGTTAAGAAAATAAACTGACTCTATATATGTTAATCAGCTCAATGGAACAATGTCGGTTTTACAGGGTGGCAGAGTTAGGAACGAAACTGGAATGGATAGGGAATGCTGTAAAACTTATAACAGGTCCATTGCCAGCCATCAGAATATTTGATCAGGAAAGTCAACGTAAAGTTTGGTTCAATTTTCTTTCGATGGGTAAAACTGGTCCAATGACTAATGATATTCATGATCTAAATACGTTTCTTGAGCTTGGAAACGGAGATCTTGTGCCTGAACAAGCTAAGAAAGACTGCTTGGAGATATTGGAAGAAGAGTGTGTTGTTATACCTTGGAAGAAAGGTGATGTTATGCTCATTAATAATTTGATGGTCCTTCATGCTCGACAGCCAGTGCTAAAGCCGCCTCGACGCGTACTTGCATCTCTTTGCAAGTGATGGGAAAGATCGTCTCTTTTGGCCACAAGAAGAAAGATTTATGAAAAACGCATCAAGTTCCGAATATAAGAAAGACTTGTTTACATTGTTAGCTAATAAGGCCAATTGACCCAGCCCATTGTTTAAGTATTAGGTTTTGTTGTTTTTATTATATAAATAAAGGTAATGTGTTATTTTTATCTTTCGCATTCATGTTTTCTTTTTAACAAACGCCTCTTGTTACATTTATTATCGTAAGAAACAATGGTCGAGTACCTATTAACTTCATAATACTATTAGCATTCGTCGCGACAAACATATAATCAGAAAATATAAGTCGATGGAAATTTTAGTTATAGGGATTCAGCCCCGCAACGCGTGGGTACCCTGCTAGTAAAATAAAAACAGATACATGTGCAACTCATCATCAGTTGCATTATATTATTACGGACCCAGTTCATTAAATGCCACCGGAAAAATGGTGTTGTCTTCCCAGCTATGTTGTCACCAACTTCTAACACTTGTAGTTTCATTGAGGCGATCAAAGCTCAAAAGCCGTGGCTAGAGTCTCTGCTATAGGAAAAAATGGCGTTATTCTCTTTAGAGTATATCATGTTGAGACGTTATTCTCTTTATGTTGCAAAAATCATGAATCGGTACTGAGGCGGTCCATGGCCTAGTAGCGATTTTTAACCGATTAATCGGACGATTACCTTGTAATAGCCGATTAATCGGCCGATTACCTTGTAAAATTCACCAAGTTCCATGGCCGAGTAGCGATTAATCGCCGATTAATCGGCCAAGTTGACCGATTTTTGCAACACTAAATAAGAGTATATCATGTTGAGACTCCTTTTGACTTCAACGATGTTGTTGAAGTTTTTGGATTCCCTAAAGCTCCCTATGTTGGTGGCCGAACCCCTTAAACCAAAGTTGTTGGTAGGATTTACACCCGCATAAGAGAATTCCTTTTCATCAAGAAGGCTTACGTAAATTCTTTGCTCTATAGATACAAATGGTCTATTATGATCCACCCACATGCTTTCTTAAATATGTTTTTTTTCCCTCATTTTTCGGCATGATAAAAACAAATAATAGGAAAATTTGACGTACGCTCTAATTTGTTTTTTTCTTTTTCTTTTCTTCGCTTGTATATAAGTACTTCAGATTGAGGTGATTTGTACACCACCTAGTTTACTTGTAGATCCCAAATAAAAGTGTTTGAATCACCTACCTTACAATAGTGACTCTGATATATATGATGAACCTAAAATTCCTTTGCTTGTATTAGTCATAGGATTAAGCGCGTACGTCCCACATGGACCTATTGGATTACTACTACAATCTTTGCTTGTAATGTCACTTTGTAATGTTTGTCGTCTCTAGCTACTTGCTAGAGACTCAACAAAATCCGTCACTCAAAAAAAATGATGCAACTAAAATACGCGATTGATCACCATACTTTGCATTAGCTAGAGTTACTAAATCCTATGACAATTTACTAATTTGCATGTGTGTTATAACTTAGACAGTACATATATAGGGTACTAAATAACCCGTTGTGGATCTTTGAAAAGTGCAAAATTGCAAAATTCATTCGAATGAAATTACAAATTGACTGCAGGTTCCGGATTTCCCCAACAAGTTGTTCTTATTTTGTGAACCGGGGAGCGGTGGAGAAACTCAATTGTCTTGAGTCATATCATATATGAAAATAATGAAAGATAGGCACCCGGAGTTTGTTTCACGACTTGATGAGGAGCATGGATTGACATACATAAAAATAATGAGTGACAAAGTCAGCTCATTGTACTTCGGAGGCAAGAATGTCGTAGAAGAAAGGTGCTTATTTTATTTTTAACTGAAGAAACTTACACATGGATTTATACACATTTTTATACACTATGTATGTGATTGAGACATTAACACACAAATTTTTGTTCAGTGTTTTATACATTAAACCTTACTACAAGTGGCAAAGCTTGGATTTTGTAAGTGGGGGGTCGGGATCTAAATTTTTTTTTCCCTAATTATAAGGCTATATTTCAGGTATACCGAAATTTTTGGGGGGTCGAAACCGAATATACCGAAATTTTTCTACACGAAAACTATATACCCCCTACATCGCAAAAAAAATTTCGGGGGGTCGGGCGCCCCCCCCCCCCCCCCCCCCCCCCCCATGAAGCTTCGCCCCTGCTTCCAGCCATCAAAATATTTGACAAAGAGAATAGTCAGCGAAAAACTTGGTTTTTATTCTAACGCTCTTTACAGTGGTTCGAAAAATGATAAAACTCAAAAGCCATATACATTTGCTACATATGGAAATGGTGACCCCATGCTTGAATATGATGCCATCGAATACAGCTTGAATAGTTTTTAGCTTTCTTCGAATTTTACTAATTCCTGGAATAGCCTATCAACATGACTGACAATTAGGTCATGGCCGATTTAATTCCATTTCTTTTTTGAACTGCTTAATCCTTGTAAGGTCAAGAACTGTTGATGATAATAAAAATTGATAGTTTAAGAAACTTGTTTGCTAAATTTATATTCATTTGTTAATACCTAAAATCTGTTTCACGTTTTATAAGAAGAATATAATAATCAGCTCACCTGTTTGTTTATAATTTGAGCTCAATATTTTGTTTATAATAATCGATTTACCTATTCTATAGTTGAACAATATTTTGAGGACTATTTATTAAAACGGTTGGCCGTACACTGTATTTTAGGAGCTGCTTGAAATGGTAATAGCATAACCAGTCACTACATTAAATTAGGGGAATTTTGCAGGCACCTTGATAGTTCATCCGAGCTGTTGCTAGTTTTCTACATCACATGAGTTTACATTCTAAATACACCAAACCTTGTGGTTTCCGGAGGGCGGTTGTTAGAAGCAGAGATGCAGAGTCCCAAGATTTTGCGAGTGTCAGCGGGATCAATGATGCCGTCATCCCATAATCTTGCTGTTGAATAATATGCACTGCTTTCTTTATCGAATGCCTCCACATATTTAGCCTTGTTTTTCTCTTCATCTTCTTTTGACCACTGATGTTAAAATCAGTAAATAAAAAATATAAAAAGGTTTAACTTTATAATGTAAAATTAACTAGGATCAAATGATTCTTTAAATATCAATTTTAACCTCAATTCCCTCTTTTTTCATCTTTCTCTTTTCTATCTGAGACATCACGACAGCCGCCTGTAAGTTGTAGAGTTTAAGTTGGTATTTTGACTAACCTTAAGTAAATAACAATAACAATAACAATAACAATAATAATCGTACAATTTTAATAAAATAACAAAACTCGCAACTTGGATTAAGTTAGGATAAATTTTCAGAACAGGCTACCTTTTTGACAGGTTTTATACCATGATTCCAGGATCAAAATACATATAAGATTGACAAGAATGATTCAATAATATAAACAACATAATTCGGATTACATTGTTACTAAGACACACATTACAACATTACATGTACTAAACTATTTATAGAGTATGAAAGGGTGTGACCGAAACATTGTGACTATTCGGTTTGTAACCAACAATAACTACCATTCTAACTACCTTAACCGATTAACTAACTAACCAACTAATAACTAACTTAACCGCCGTTAACTAACTAACGGTTACTAACTTTCTATTGTACAATTTCAGCCCTTTGGCTTCTGTTTATCATACTACAAGACTTATGCAATTAAAAGGTCCAACATTTTCCCCCTAATTGTTTAAGTCTTGTTCTTCGAGTCTTCATGCTCTTCTCCGCATTAGTATTACCAAATCCAACAAACTTTCTGTTTTTCTTTCGATGTTCACTAAGTTGTTTGTTGTTGTTGTCTCGTTGTTGTTTACTTGTCCAAATCAATTAGCAATCCACAAAACTACTCGGCTTCTTCCCTTTCTTTTGTGTCGAATCCAGTTTTCTGTCCACAACCAAACGAGTATCCTTTATCTTTCTGGTGTTACTAATTTGTTCCTCACGTTGGTATCTCCTTTTGTGTCGACTTGAATTCCTCTTTCTCAAACCGTGCTCTAGAACTTCTTGTTCTCGGTTTCCTTCCAAACATTCAAATAATGTTTTCGTTGTTCCTTTTTGTCTTGAATTCCAAGTTCCTTTCCACAAAATACTTTGAAGTCTCTTCGGTGTTCTTTTCCAAAAAAAAAACGAATTTTGTTTTGTTCTTCTTTCACATTGCCTTCTAATCCTGACTCCATACTTGTTCTCTTTGTTCATTCCATCCTGTGATCCATCTATCTCTACATTTTCCTTTTGGCCTTGTGGGTCTCTTTCTTCTGCAACCTTGCTGCACTCTCCCACTTCTTTTGGCTTTTCATCCCAAGGGACTTGCAGTCTCATGGTACACAACTATCAAATCAATGAACTTCCTATAGCAATCTGTTATTGCTTCCTTTTCACCATCTGTCAGGCCTTGTAATTTTGCAATGCTCTTTTATTTGTCACTGGTCTTCCATTTGTCACCGAGTTTCTTCCGTTCCCAACGTGTTTCCCTTGGTGTTTTTTCCCTCTTTTGATCTTGATGATCAAAACTTGAATCACTTCTTGCAATCTTGGAACCATCGCTCTTGATTTGTTTTTCCCAGGTTTTGAACCTTTGGCTCTGATACCACTTTTGACAGGTTTTATACCATGATTCCAGGATCGAAATACATATAAGACTGACAAGAATGATTCAATAATATAAACAACATAATTCGGATTACATTGTTACTAAGACACACATTACAACATTACATGTACTAAACTATTTATAGAGTATGAAAGGGTGTGACCCAAACATTGTGACTGTTCTGTTTGTAACCGACAATAACTACCATTCTAACTACCTTAACCGATTAACTAACTAACCAACTAATAACTAACTTAACCGCCATTAACTAACTAATGGTTACTAACTTTCTATTGTACAATTTCAGTCCTTTGGCTTCTGTTTATCATACTACAAGACTTATGCAATTAAAAGGTCCAACATACCTGAGTACCACCCATCACACCTATTTTGGCATTTGGCCATAAGAACGTAAAATCGGGATTAAATGCACGTCCACACATTGCATAATTTCCAGCACCAAAGCTTGCACCAACAACAACAGAAATTTTGGGTACCTGTAAATCAATAATATAGACTTCTTGTAAGCTTGGTTTGCCTTTTTAGACTAAACCACTTAAAAAAGGCATGCAACATTATAAGTTTAATATCACAATCTGATGCCACCAAGAGGAAGGTTGCATGAAATTTGCAAAAGATTGATCAAAGAAACTAACCTTCGCACAAGAAACAGCCATCACCATCTTTGCTCCAGCTTTTGCTATACCGTTGGCCTCTGATTTTGATCCAACCTACAACATGAACAAAATGTTTATTTAACATCACATGCAGACATTTAATTTAACCATA
Organism: Artemisia argyi; assembly: GCA_030686995.1. Taxonomy (NCBI): domain Eukaryota; kingdom Viridiplantae; phylum Streptophyta; class Magnoliopsida; order Asterales; family Asteraceae; genus Artemisia; species Artemisia argyi. Next base: position 53,638,731 of record CM060690.1, on the reverse strand, counting down.
TTAAGAACACATAATGTACCAACAAACCCCAATGACATCTATTTAAGATACGCAGCTAAATGAGATATCTGGTATTAAAAAAAAAAAAAAAAAAAAAAAAAAAAAAAAAAAAAAAAAAACCCTCTTTATCACAAATAAAGACTTATCCATAAAACGACCCGAATGGCATACCATGAATCCTGGAATATTATGAAGGAACAACAATGGAATTTTACGTTGAGAACATAACTCGATAAAGTGGCATCCTTTTAGAGCAGCTTCATTAAATAATATCCCATTATTTCCAATGATTCGAACAGGCTGTCCAAGAATTCTAGCAAAGCCTGTTACAAGGGTCTGCAAAACGCAAAAGGGGATATCACTATAAACAGTATTATACTAGAAACCACTTTAAATTAGAGTCGAAGTGGTATATATGTCCTCACAGTGCCATACAATCGTTTGAATTCATCAAATTCACTTCCATCAACTATGCGAGCAATAATTGATCGAACATCAAATGACTGCTTTAGATCTGTAGGAGCAATTGACCGAAGCTCTTTGACATCATAAAGTGGTTCTTTGTAATCAGAACTAGTTCCCTGTAATGCATCGATCATTCCTTCATTACCAGCTTTGTTCAAGTTCTTAACAATATTTCTTCCTATAGAGAGTGCATGCAGTTCATCTGCAAGTATTATGCAAAAAGATGCAGAAATTACTCAAATCAGTATGGTTTGTAGGAGACTCTTTAATAGCATGATGCATATAATTAGATAATGTCTTGTTTGCAGTCAGGAATCATTATGGATATGGGTTCGATAATGTGCTGATATGGGAATGGGGTATCAGTTTCTTAATCCACTTTCCTTTGGCGGGTATGGAAAATTCCCAAACGATACCCTTGAACCAAACACATTCTACATTTCACATTCTCATCCCCTGATTTCCAAACCCTCAATTCAAACAACCCTTTACTCTAACAAGCAGACATGTAACACTTTTTTGAGACACTATGTACTACATATTACTAGCTCTAAAGAGGCTATGAAAATTTAAAGTGCTTGTCTTTCATTATGGAAAATGTTAGAAGCCTAAGAAATTCAAGATACAGTACGTGCCATTCTATTGTTTTATGCACAAGAAGTTGAAAGGAGTAATACAAAAACGGATGGCATAGAGTTGTATATAAATCTAATTCGTGGAGTAACTTCAACTAAATCATCAAGATCTATGTAACAAAGACCCAGCCTACCCAGACTCTAGAAAAGTTCGTGAAATAAGTAATGAAATGTAAACTAGAACATTCATTCTGAATCTAAAAAAGTAAAAAGGACATCACTCACGTCTTAAATCATCAAGTTTTTCATAAATGTACAGGCTTTATAGAATAGAGTTAGGTGAGGCACCTAGTGACAGCACATAAAATGTGCTAAAAGTTAACACAACGCTGGAGAAATATCACTTCATATATTAGGAAGTTGATACTGTGAGAATGAAAAAACCATAAACGATTACCTTGCGCTAAATACTCTGAAACACCTGATACCTTGCAATGCACATCTACTCCCCCTAGATCTTCAGAAGACACTTCCTCCCCTGTAGCAGCCTGGAAGCTAATAAATTAGATGCATGTGGATAGATCCAGATGAAAACAAGTTATGACACAAATGATATAGCATCAAAACACAAATTTACTACAAAAGCAACATGAGGTAACCGTGAAGAGATGTCCTAAAAACATGACATAAACCAACCTTCACGAGTGGTGGTCCAGCTAGAAATATGGTACCATTTCCTTTGACCATGACACTTTCATCAGCCATTACAGGAATGTAGGCTCCACCTCCTGTGCAAGAACCCAATACCAGTGCAATTTGAGGAATACCTTCTGAAGACATGTGGGCCTCGTTATAGAATACTCTACCAAAATTTTCCTTGTCAGGAAAAACTTCAGCCTGTTTTGGAAGAAAAATACTGCCACTATCAACTAGATATATGCATGGTAGTCTACATTTAGCGGCGATCTCTTGAGCTCGAAGATGCTTTTTAACAGTAATTGGAGAGTATGTTCCTCCTTTGACTGTTGCGTCATTTGCAACAAATATACAAAGCTTTCCATGCACTGGTCCTATCCCGGTTATAATACCGCCAGATGGAAAAGATTCTTCATATAAGTCATGGCCTGCAAGCTTTGAATGATATACAAAAAGAAATGAGTAAGAATATAAAAATTGAAGAGAAATCGTTCCTTCTCATATAATCCCAGAGAAGTTACAAATTCGTAGTTCTGTTTTCTTAATATATCATAAGCTGCAAATTCTTGGTAATAGCTATGCTACTGTTTATGCAATAATCTGTGAGTCTTTATATTGACTCACAAAAGCGTTTATCAAGTAAACTATGGAATCTGCCTCAGTTTCCCTCACTTCCACATATCTGTCATGACGAAATTAGATCGAAGAATTCAGACAGTCACATGCGATGTTAAATCCTAATTTCGTTGCATACTTTTGACCATCACGTGAGAGCAACAAGCTAATTCTATTAATCTGAGTAACTATCACCAATAACAAAAGTACTAAGTAACATACATCAATAACAGAAAATCACTAGTTAATTTCTAACCTGAGAAAGCTCCAGAAACGACGAAGAAGAATCGATTAACCGATCAATTCTCTCCCTCGGAAGTAACTTATTCCTACTTTTATGCCTCTTTACAGCCTCTGCTCCTCCACCTTCCCTCACCTTTTACACAAGCAATAATATCATCAAATACATACTATATGAAAATGTGTATAAAATAATATAATACCCAATAAGGCAAAAGCGAAATCATTAAATTAACATAACAAAATCAAAAAATAACACTAATACATAACATTAGTCAAATTACACTCCAAAATCACACACTTAAAAAAGGTATAATGGTATGAAAATGTATCCAACTTGACACTTATTCCTTTTATTTGTAACAAACTATTTTTTTTCTCCTATTGAATGTATAAAGTATGAATTTATCTTTTTAATAGTATCCCTACGAGCAAAGTTACGTACATTTGAATAGATAATTATTTGAAATTTATGGAACTTCGGTTACAGTTTGAGGGGAAAGGAAAGAAAATATAATGTTTTTTGTATTCTTGAGGGTTTTTATTTTTATTTTATTTTTTTATTTTTTTTTAAGGGAATTGGAAATGAAAATGAGAAGAAATTTTTCATAAAAAATCTTCACCCCATTCTCGAGAGGAAAAGGAAAGGGAACAATATTATATTTTGTTTAAAGACCAATACGCTCATTTTCAAAGTTTTGGCAATAACAACTAAAGAACATATATGTAATTTGAACAAGTTATTTTTTTTTCTTCCAACTTTTCAACTTAATAACATGAGTTATAGTTACTAATTTCATTTTCTTTCATTTATCTCAAGAACATATGAACCAACACCACATTTACTTTTCTATTTCTTTTCCCTTTCTTATTGGTTTTCTTTTTCTTTGTTTTAAAATTTATTGTATATTAAGTAGTGTATACAACAAAGGAATAAGTGTCAAAGTCACATACATTTTTGTACAATTTATCACCATAAAAAAACACATTCTTCACTACAATTTAACAAACTTATATATATATATATATATATATATATATATATATATATATATATATATATATATATATATATATATATAGGGTCCCTTTCTTGCGAAAACCATTTTAAGTGCAAGAACTGCGAAAACCACCTTTTTACAACTAATAATACACAATGTACATCATTTAATGCTTCATAGCATTTTGTTATTTTTATTTAATTCAAAAGGGTATAATGGTAAAAGACATTTTATATTATTTATGTTTTTTTATAATTCTCGTTTTTAATAAATCTTAAAATTCGTTTTTTTTTTTTTTTTTTTTTTTTTTTTTTTAAACATGTTTTCAAATTGTCATGGTGCATACATGTTTTTATACCTAATCATTTTTTATTTCATTTTTTTTTTTAAATATTAAGGTGCATTTTTTTCAAATAGGCAAAGGTACATACATGTTTTTTTTCCTCAAATAGTTAGGTGCATACATGTTTTTTTTCAATTTGTTAAAGTGTGTACATGTTTTTTTGCAAATATTCAAGGTGCATACATGTTTTTTTAGCTATTTTTTCTATCAACTTACCAATATTTTTACCCAATCATTATTTTTTTTAAAGTTTAAAACACAAATTAAAGAACATAAATCATTATAAAAAGAAAACAAGATTGATATACTTAAATGTTACATTTCACTTGATTACAAGTACAAAAATACATGCAGTAATCATATATCTCCAAAAGTCGCAAATTATCTTCATGTATAGTGGTGTTCATCCACTTCCCGATCTTAAATGATATCATCATCTTCATCAATCAATCTGAAACAATCATGCACGAAAACAATTAAACCACATACAAATAAAAAACAAAAATTAATCACAACAACTAGTATAACGCATATGCGCAATTTTGTGTATATTAAACTAATGATGAAACCATGTTTTTTAATCATAAACACAAAACATATACGTTTTATAATCCAAAACACAAAACATATATGTTTTATACATAAACATATATGTTTTATAATTCAAAACACAAAACATATATGTTTTATAAATAAACATATATGTATCTTTCCAAAACATATATGTTTTATAATTCAAAACACAAAACATATATGTTTTATAAATAAACATATATGTATCTTTCCAAAACATATATGTTTTATAATCCAAACACAAAACTTATAAAGTACCAGGATACAAAATCTTTGAATGATGACTACAAATAAAACGAACGTAAGACATGTAATTTTCTTTTATAATTTTATCAAACATGTTTATATCATATAAAGAGATTTACGACATTAATTGGATAAATAAAGCATAGTCTATTTTAATAATCCATCAACATGAAAGGGATTAAATAAAGATATATACGACATTAATTTCCTTTCACTTTTATAATAGATCTAACATCATGCAAATAAAATAATATCAATAGTGGGATTGATCTTTTATAAATATAGAGATAAGACCTACCTTTGTTGATCATACCATGAACTTTAACGAGCATCCACTCATTTACTCAACATCATCACTGGTTTAAATATAGAGTTAATACTTGAATATTGATAAAAAAAAAAATGGTTTTCGTTTTTAGATCAAAACCAATATTCCTTTCTCATATTGAAAGCCAAAAAAAGTAGAGATATTTTTTAGGGAGGGGGCGACAAAGTTTTAAGGGAGGCGGCAAGATCTGGAGAAGTATATGAAAACAAAAACAAAAGTTGAAGACGCTAGATCTACATAACTTCGTCATCAATCAGCATCTCAAGCAACGGTGATGTAAACATTTGTAAATGGGGTCTGTGAGTGATGGGGAGATGGGGCGGTGAATGATGGAGAATGGGTGTGGTTATGGTGGCTGTGAAACACTAGGGAGAAAGAAAGGTGGTTAGGGTTTTGAGAGAGAATTATTTTCTCCTTAAATGGTGGATCTAATCAAATAAAAGTGACGAATTTTTTTAATGGGATGGGACGGTTTTTTTTTTTAAAAAAAAAAGTATAATTGTGATATCCCTTAATTACCCTTATATCAGTTACACCAATCTACCTTATCTTTTAGTTATTTGCATAAATGACACATTCATTTTTGACCATTGATCAATTAATCTAATGGTTAAAAAGTGGTTCTCGCAGTTCTTGCAGATAAAAGTGGTTTTCGTAAGAAAGTTATACTATATATATATATATATATATATATATATATATATATATATATATATATATATATATATATATATAAAGAAAAAAAATGATAATTGCTAACTTGTCACTTTTTGAGTTATGCATATTCATTTTTTCTTTTTCTTCTTTCGGTTCCGTCTATTGATATTTTATGATAATTTTACTCTTCCGTTTATCAACCTCGTATTAAGGAAATAAATAAAATGGTCACAAACTAAGACAAAATTTAAGGGTGTGTGAGTACACCTTTGTTTTTCTAGAATATAGAAACATTGGGAAAAACTTAATCCCATTACAAAACAAAAATAGAAATTTGTCTCCAACTCTAAACGTATGGTTCCATAAAAGAAAAAAGAAAGAAAAGCTATTCGAAAAAGCGACAAGTCGGCTATATTTAATGAATTAAACATTACTACCATTACATTAACTAAAACATAAGAAATGAATTAATTAAATAAAAATATTTTACCTGACGAATAAGCTCACGAAGCTGAGACATAATATTCTCCATTTGACCGGAGTTCCGAACAAACGAATCGGAACTCCGGTCAATACCATCAGCAAGAACATTGCTGCATGACGTCATCATCATTCTACACCATCTGTATGGCGATGCTGATATTGATGTTGTGGTTTTGATTATAAAGCTACAAAACATTTCTGGGTTTTGTTAGTTAGTTGTATGTAAGTGAGGCGATATGTGTTAATCGGAGGAATTGATAAGTATGAGAATAAAGTACGGAGTACAGTATAAACCATGGGTTTGTTTAAAAAATCTTAATGAATTTAACATCTGAAAAGTTAACAAATATCGTTACAGTGTTTATATGCATGTGTATCAAGTATGTCGACTAGATGCACTTAATAAATAGAGTAAACTGCAAAAATCATCCTTGTGGTTTATAGTTTTTGGCACTAGTCATCTCTAGCTGATGCTATTGGCACTAATCATCCTTGAGTGGTAAAACGTTCAGCGGAATACATTCTCATCACTAACGTCATTAGTTTTACCCGTTAAATACCCTACATGCATATCACGTGAGGGTATTTCTATCATTTAAATTAATGGCTAGGGTTGATTAGTGCCCAAACATAAACCACAGGGATGATTTTTGTAGTTTACTAAAAAAATAAATAAAACCTATTATTATTATTATTATTATTATTTTCATTTCTTATTTTATTTTATTTTTTTAAACATCACTTTATTAAAAACATATAGGATTTACAAGAAATTAGTGGGGAGCCGAGACATTAACTGGACTCCTACACCTCTAGCTATAGCGAAGCTAATCCTACTAAAAATATGAGCAGCAGCACACGCTCACTATATTATACACTTATAGGATTTACAAGAAATTAGTGAGAAGTCGCGATACTAGCTGAGCCCCCACTCCTCTAGCTATAGCAAAGCTAATCATACTAAAAATATAAATAGCAGCCCCCAATGTCTTGAGTCACAGAGAACTTTCGGATTCGCTTCAGTGATGTCACCGCATCCTTCTCAAGTTCCCCAAAAGATAATGAGAATGGGAGAAACTCATATCCAATATTCGTGCACTTAGCCTCATACTTTACATTGTGCGGCAACCATAACCGCACGACCCGACACAAAATCAACCTTACCAGTTTGCGTCAAAGGTGATACCATGTCAGATTGACACATTATTATTATTATTATTATTATTATTATTATTATTATTATTATTATTATTATTATTATTATTATTATTATCGTTTTCTACTATAAAAATTCAACCCAAACACCCATTTATCTCTATTTTCTTCGAACAATAAAATACTCAAATCCAAACACCTCATCACGCAATCTTCATCTTCTTTAACTTCATTCTTCTATCAAATATGAACCACTTCATTTTTTTCAACCCTATTAATTCAATCATCTCAAAACACTCATATAGGTGTTAACAAATATCAATTCACCATGTTTTTTCAACCACAATCGCATAACAAATATCAAAAAACCAAATCTATAAACCTAAACAAACAAAGTCATTTCTTGGAACCATTAATTCCATCACTACCACCTCAACCGTCCAAGATCTGACTAATCGAAACCACCCACCTTCGCGGCCAGATCTTGGACGGTTCAGGTGGTAATGGCCAGAGTTAATGGTTCCATGTTGTTTCCAAATATCACGACTACTAAAGAACTTAGAGAGATAAAGTGAGTGTGGACACTTTATTCTAGAAAGAGAAAATAAGAAAGTATCGCAAGACATGATATTAGCATACACCTTATAACCTATGAGGTAGGAAGTATTTATACACATACATGGTAACATTGTGAGACCTCACAACAGTTAGCTTCCCCTCGCAACTATACACGTGTTGCAAGGGCAAGTGGTCTCGCAATGTACAAAAAACTTACACAATGTGCCCTAAACTATTACAAAATATATATAGAAGTTCCTGATCTAATGATTTACACTTTTCGTGTTCCAACAATCTCCTCCTAAGGGTAGATCATTCAGGTATTCTATTTTTGGGCTTCTTGTTCGGCCAGCTTCGAGATCCAATACGTTGTTCCATGCGTTTCCATGATGCTCGAAGCATCAGCCTTTCTCTGATCACTTTCACAACTCTGGTCTGTTGGGACAACATTAATTAGGTCTCCTTGTGTTTTAATGATGACAAATAATCCTTCAAAACACATAAAATCAACGTTAGCCAAAAACCAAACGACCCAACAATTGGGCCTAGCACGCTGCTGGCGCTCCGACGCGCCAGCCTTCTGTTAAGGTTGGGACAGTTTTTGAAAATCGGTTTTTTCCTTACCCGACAAATGTGGATCTTTTAATAAAGTGTTCTCTAAATGTATACGTGTGCCGCCAATACGCTCGAGTTTGAAACCGGACATACGTTTATAAATATGTCCACAATCCAACAGTAACATGCTCGTAAACTAAGTTTGCTGAGTCTTTTAGCAATTGTTTCGTTAGATTGTTATCCTTAATGTAGATGTATATTCACGTAATTATCGTATCATGATCATCAAATATAGTTGGGTCAGTTTAATATATTTGATACTTCAATATATACAAAACAATCCAAAATCCGTTTAATTAACAACACAGCATGTAAAAAAAAAAAAAAAACATTTTGGACAATTTCTCAAAGTGCAAAATGCATTAAAAGGTACCTAACTTACTTTCAATTTCCAATTGATGTATCAAACTTTATTTTAGTCAATTTAAGATACTAAACTATAAAGGATGTTCAAAATTGTGCAACTAGCAGATTTCTTTAAAGAAAAATGGCCGGTTTTTACTTAGCACGCCAAACTTATTTTTGTACATTAGATTCTTATGTGTATAATTAATTTACGATCTTTTACTATACAATACACTTTCTAATCAATGTAGTCAGAATATTTTTCTAGTTACAACCAGTGTTATACTTTTACCAATTCAAATATCATTAGTATATCGCCCAAGACCAAGGATCAAATGAGAAGAAAACTTAAAATGAGAAGAAATGAGAAATAATTATAACTATATATTTGAGATGCATCGACTTGAATTAGATGCATCCCTAGTCTTCTAGATGCACCATAATATATTTTCTAGCAAAAAATTAGATATATATACATATATTAGATGTGTTTCATCAAGTTAGACGAATCCTATACATTTTTCATCCTCTGCGGGTCAAATTTGTTGTTAGTACTACTTTGCATCGTTATCACTTCAAAATCACTTTCGAAACTAATTGTGATGCATCTAAATGAATAGAGATGCATCTAAATCAAGTCGATGCATCTCAAATGTGTGGTTATAATTATTTCTCATCCTTCTCATTTTAAGTTTTCTTCTCACTGTATCCTTACCCTATCGCCCAAATACCAAAGTGACTCGCAACAACATTAAATCAAAAAGATAACATGAGACGTGGAGTATTAATCATCTAGCATTAAAATAAAATATTGTTTTTGTCTCCTTCATTGCAATAGAAGATATTAGGAGATGTTTGGTACGGATGAATGGAAAGGGGGGAATGAGAATTCATTCTGTCTCTCTAGTTTGTTTGCACCTGGAATGGAATTGGAGAATCAAAAAGTGATTCTCATTCTGCCTTTTCGATTCTCTTAAAAACACGGAGAAAGGGGGAGAATAGACGTTTTCAAAGGAGCCATTCCTCTTTAATATTCTTCGTAGAATCAGATAGGTAAACAATAATAACTGGCTTATATGTACAAATTGTCATGTGCACAGCACATGCTATCTAAAACTCAATATTTTTAAACCCTAGCACCCAATTTTCTTTGGCGACTGTTTCTTCATCGTTTATTATCGATCTAAACCATTCACTATTTGTTCCTCGTCACCACCCACTAGAACTCCATCTCGCTGGTTTATTTAATATATCAAAGTAATTTAATATTTGGATAATATATTGACAGGGAATTGAATGATCATCAAAACGTGGTCTCTGCAAGTTCTAACTTTTCCTACATTTGAAGATCATAATAAGTATTCATATGTATTAAGTTTCGTTTTAGTTTTTTTCGCTGGTCATAAACTCATGATAACACAGTATGTTTTTACCAATGAGCACTTTGTATGCACTACATTACAATCAGTTCTAGTTGTGGTTATCTCATGAGAGTTGTAATTTGATATATCTAGCCTTCTGTTCATTTGCCATATTTAATCTCAGTTGACATTATTGTTATTTTTACCTCAAAAAATTCCATTCTTTGATTGTACCAAACAATAGAAAAAAAATTTAAACGGATTCTGGCACTTCATTCTCTAGTTTTACCAAACACTATAATCTCTTATCTTTTCTGAGGCCATTCTGTTTCTCTGCAATTCCATTCTTTCCTGCATTTCCATTCTTTGCGATTCAGTCGTACCAAACGTCCCCTTAGGGTTTTGTCGATTCGTATTTTAGGATTTTAAGAAAAGTTTTTATTATTAAAATGTTTAAAACGTTGTATATTAAGCTTTCAAAATAAAAAATGAGCATGAAGTAGCTTAAGTAACTGGCTAGTTTTGAAAGAAACATGTTGGTTGCATAATATAGGTACCTTAAATTGATAAAAATAATAAAAATAAAGTGGGATACCTCAAATAGAAACTAGCAGGGTACCCGTGTGATGCGGCGGCGGATACCCTCTAACTATACTTTATGAGAATGTGATGTTATGTGGCCATATTTTTTTTTAACAATTAATTTATAAATAACAATAACTTTAGTTAAGACAGTAGTATAATTCCATCTCTTGTTAACCGAAACTATCACAAACAAAATTTTTGATTCTTTCATTCAGTGGTCAGTACAATCACCTTTAAATTTTCTGACCTTACGAAATGTTTAGCCCAACATTTGTATAGGTCCAAAATATAACTAAACTACACAGCCCAACTTAATCATGACCCTACCAACACAAATATAACTCCTGCGACCTACAACCGATCTTTTAGGCGCAGTAAAGCGAGCGACATATTTTATTTTTATTTATTTTTTATTTTTTACAACTTTTTAACAACAAAAATTAAAATTCATTATTAATAAGACACATTATATAATAACCCAAAATACCATTCCTTATACCAAAATTATTTAAAACATTATGTATCAAAAACAAATTTCGTATATCATTTTGTTGCAAGTCCAAATGACATTTTCAGATGATAAAGCCCAACTATGTGATCCATCAACCCAATATTCGGATAGACAGTCCAAAACAATATGATAGAAAGTCCAATTATTCAGGCCTAATATCAAGCTATTAAAATCTTCATACCCTAACTTTTTCATTGCTTTTAACTAATCAAACACACACAGATAATCACGCCTTCACCTAATATTTCTCATCCTCATCAAACCGCATCTCTTCATCTCTCCCAACAATAAAAACGCAGTAATCATCCTTGCATCCGCCATCTCAATATCACAATATACCCCCAAACCAAAACCCACATGCTATGAACCATACATCTTTTGTGTTTCTTTAAAAATGAATTTCTTTTTATAATATAATCGGTTGTTTTTTTGTTTGTATGTGACATGTGGCCGAGTGTGTATGATGGTCGAGTAAACGACCCTTATGGCCAACGACCTTCGCCGACTGATATCTCCACAACAAGGCCAACCGACAGCGACCTTTGTTATTTAGTTGCAGTATTCAAGTAGCAATATATTGGGAAGATTTTTATGGCTCGGATTGGAGGGTTGTACAGTATGCATTCATGGTTTGGAATTAATTGGAATGAAGTCAATATTCACTTCAGGAAATGTATGCATTTATATGGCTGGGAATTAATTGGAATGGAGGGTTGTACTGTATACATTTATGGTTGTAATTTTTGTTACAGGGGTGTTTTTAATGCTATTAATGTATAATTCATAGTCTTGTGGTCTGAATTTGGTTCTATGCTATTTTTTGTTGTACACCATTGGTGAATGCTTATTCACTCACCTTTTCTTAGCCAAAATGAGACTAAATAATCCAAAAACTAACCCAAAATGCCAAAGAAAGTGTGTTTTTGTGATTGTGAATGTGCAGGTATGGATATCTCGTAAAAAGACGAAAAACAAACGAAAACTGGCAAAAACGAGCACGAGAGTGGAATGAGTGCTGAAAGTCAAAGTTGGAATCTTAAAGTCAAAGCTGAGCCCATAGAAGATCTCAGAGATTTGAAGATTGTCATATTTGGTCCCTAGTCAAAGTTTGAAGAATTTACATTTTCAGTCCCTAGATTTTCATCAATTGACAAAAGAGGTCCCTGGAAGAAATATTTCATGAAAAGTCCAAGTCAACCCTCAAAGTTTAGAGCATTGTCAACAAAAGCCCTTGGATCATAAAATTGGAAAATGACAGTTTTAGTCCTTATAGTTTCATCATGTTCACATTTGGTCCTTGTTACTTTATAACATAAAATCTGAATTTACAATGACACAAAGCCTAGTCCAAATTCTTTATAAAGTCCAAGTTACAAAACCAATCCAAAAGCCCAAAAACCAACCCTTTTACCCAAGCCCATACCCACTCGATCAAACACCACTTACCCAAAGTCAAACAAAAGTAAAATAATATTACCCGCCCTCCTTTTCCCCCTTTTAACCCAGAATCACTATTACATGAACCCTAATTTACACGTTCCCTCAATTACCACAATTAAGGGTAATTGCGTCTAATCAAATGCTTCTAGAAGGTGTCAGATCATGTTAGGAGCGTGTCAGAAGGTAAAAGAAGCACAAAAGGGACAGATGTCAACTCACTATTGGGAGGAACACGTCATAAAATCTAATCCAAGGGTTGTAATGATGTGTGAATGATTGGAATTTGATCTTAAGGCTCAGAAATGCTCAGAGAAAGCACAAGCACACGGGTTGCCAAGCTGGCAATCCGTAGCCTCCTCCTTTCTAGATCCTTCTCTCCCTTGTTATAAATAGAGGTGTTGGGCTAGCTTATTAGGTGGTGGAGATTAGAATAGCGAAGCTCTGTCCAAATTTCTTTCAATTGTAATAGCTTAATTTCAATATTAGTTGCAATACTTTTCTTTTAATGAAATCAGTTCTCTTTTAATCATTTCAATTAGTTTGTTGTTACTGCTTATTAGTCAGCTTTGTTGGAATAATATTCAAACATTGAATTAATGGCATGCTACTTAATTTGTAGAGTTTATTTCAATATTCAATGGAGTTAAAACCATACGTCAGTTTTGATTAACCAAATGGGATGTTTCATTTGAATATTAATTATGTTTAAAGGTCTCTTAAAATTGGTTTATTGCACCATTAAAAAGAGGAGCCTACACTTGACTATAAAACCATTTCTTAGACTCAATTGTCAGATACAAAAACAACACACGTTATCATCTAACTCTTTCACAACCAAACTCATCTTAATTCATTATTGTTCTTCTCCATACTCGTGTCTTAACAAGTCATTTGGGGCAATTGTTTTATGCAAGTTCCAAGTCAACTATCATGAGTGCACATGTTAGTTGACTAGTTGTGTTAACCTTGGGGAGCGATCGGCATTCTTGGATTGCACCACGGTCGTGTCGAAATTTCGCTTTCAATTACATGATTTTAGGAAACCTAATATAGGGTCTAAAACTTTTGATTGTGTGTTTATCGGGTATGCTATAAATAGTGTTGCGTATAGGTTTATGTGCTTACATGATAATTCTATTTGCGAATCTAGAGATGCAGAATTTTTTGAAACTATTTTTCCTTTAAATAAAAATGAGATGTCTTGCATTGCTGGCCCTTCGAAAGCTCCTAATAATTCAGCTTATGTGCCTATATCCTCTTTTATTTCAAACATTCAAGAAAATGAACCTAAAAGAAGTAAACAAAAAAGAAATGAAAAGAGTTATGGATCTGATTTTATTACTGCATTTCTTATTGAAAATTGTGACGTTGATAGAGTAAATGTGGATATTGTTTCAGTATTCTTATTAGAGGAAGATCCCAAAACTTACAAAGAAGCTATAAAATCCATTGATGCTAGCTTTTGGAAAGATGCTATCAATAGTTAGTTAGAATCCATAGCAACAAATAATACTTGGGAATTAGTAGACTTGCCAAAGGGTTTTAAACCGATTAAATGTAAATGGATTTTTAAAAGGAAAATGAGGCCTGATAATACTATTGATAAATTTAAGGCTAGACTTGTTGTTGTAGGATATTCCCAAAAGAAAGGGATTGACTACTTTGATACTTATTCTCCCGTTACCAAGGTTGCTACAATCAGATCACTAATTGCCATTGCTGCCATACATGGACTTGTCATACATCACATGGACGAAAAAACGGCTTTCTTAAATGGTGATCTAGATGAAGAAATTTATATGGAACAACCTGAAGGTTTAGTGGTACCCGGTAAAGAGAACAAAGTATGTAAGCTTAAAAAGTCAATATATGGCCTTAAACAAGCCCCAAAACAATGGTATATGAAATTTGATCATACTTTAGTGAGAAATGGTTTTGTTGTAAATGCATCAGATACTTGTGTGTATACAAAACTTGTTGGATCTGATTGTGTGATTATTTGCTTATATGTATATGATATGCTCATATTTGGAACCAATATCAATGTTGTTAACGAAACAAAATTATTTTTAGCTTCTCAGTTTGATATGAAAGATTTAGGGGAAGTTGATGTAATTCTTGGAATTAAAGTGAGAAAAACCAAAAATGGATTTTCATTATGTCAATCTCATTACATCGAGAAAATACTAAAAAAGTTCAACTACTTTGATATTGATCCAGTGAAAACACCATATGATGCTAGCACATGTCTTAAAAAGAATAAAGGTCCTAGTACTTCTCAATCTGAATATGCTAAAACCATAGGTAGCGTAATGTTCCTCATGAATTATACTAGACCGGACATAGCATATGCGGTGAGTAGATTGAGTAGATATACTCATAACCCGAATAGTGAACACTGGAATGCTATTGAGCGATTATTTGCATATCTTAAAGGTACTATGAATTGGTGTTTGCATTTTAATAAATTTCCTGCAGTGTTAGAAGGATTTTGTGACGCAAACTGGGTAAGCGATAATGATGAAGTAAGCTCTACCAGCGGTTATGTTTTTACGTTGGGGGGTGGTGCTATATCATGGAAGTCTACTAAACAGACTTGTATAGCACGCTCCACCATGGAATCTGAATTTATTGCTCTTGAGTTGGCAGGTCAAGAAGCAGAATGGTTGAGGAACCTTTTAGCTGATATTCCACTATGGAGAAAACAACTAGTGTCGGTTTCCTTGCATTGTGATTCACAAGCGGCCATTGGAATTGCTAAAAATAGTGTGTACAACGGAAAAAAGAGACACATACAGATCAGACATGCCATTGTCAAGCAACTACTAAAGAACGGAGTGATCTCATTGGACTATGTGAAGTCTGAAAAGAACCTAGCAGACCCTTTTACTAAAGGTTTGGCTAGGAAAGTGGTTCTTGAATCGTCGAGGGGGATAGGGCTTAAGCCCATAGATTGAGATAATGTGGAGGATACCTTTTAAGGTCAAACGAAACTACATTATTCTCCTTGTGCATTTGATGAAGAGGAGCCTAGAGCTCTTAATGATTCCATAGCCCAGCCATTTGGGTGGTCCTTATGAGACGGACTTGATGGATACACTAATTTACGTTGAGGCTGAGTCTTTATGACTCTTAATGGTATAAAAGTTCTTTTATGAGACGAGCTTAAAACCACCTTAGTAAGTGTGAAGGTGGGCCGCCTTCTATGAAAGACTTGGGTTGTCTTTCTAGAGCACTTACGAGTACCCAAGGTTCGCGCATGGCCATTAAAAGCGCTCTTGTGATTATATCGCGGAACTTGCTTAAATTTAAGAGTTTATAGGTGTTGTGGGGGTCTAAACTTTGAGTCTATGTGGTTCAAGTATAATTCACCACTTCGACTTATTGGTCTGCTCATTTCACTATGTATCAATTCAAATCTCAAGATATTGATACAGATTTATATCACTCTTCTTTTGCCTCAAATTCTTTTATTTAGTAGCAAGCCATTTGTGGGGGATTGTTGGAATAATATTCAAACATTGAATTAATGGCATGCTACTTAATTTGTAGAGTTTATTTCAATATTTAATGGAATTAAAACCATACGTCAGTTTTGATTAACCAAATGGGATGTTTCATTTGAATATTAATTATGTTTAAAGGTCTCTTAAAATTGGCTTATTGCACCATTAAAAAGAGGAGCCTACACTTGACTATAAAACCATTTCTTAGACTCAATTGTCAGATACAAAAACAACACACGTTATCATCTAACTCTTTCACAACCAAACTCATCTTAATTCATTATTGTTTTTCTCCATACTCGTGTCTTAACAAGTCATTTGGGGCAATTGTTTTATGCAAGTTCCAAGTCAACTGTCATTAGTGCACATGTTAGTTGACTAGTTGTGTTAACCTTGGGGAGCGATCGGCATTCTTGGATTGCACCACGGTCGTGTCGAAATTTCGCTTTCAAGGCAGTGGTTTTCCACGGCACAACTTTGGTCTCGATAAGTTCTTTCTTATTTCGTATACTTTAACTTGTTATTATTATTTTCGTTGTCATTCTCTATAATTACTGTTAGCTGACACAACTATTTCCTACAAGCTTATGTCTCCTTAATTTTCAGCTTATTTCAGTTTATCAAATATTTCATACATCTTTTATTTTTGATTCAGTTTTCATATCATTTAAAAGTTTTCATTAAATTCAAAAAATAAGAGAAATATATAAAAAGTTGTTTCATCATTTCATTTAGCTTTCAAATAACCTGTTTAGAAGTAGTTCACTACTCATATTAGCTTTATAGCTTTTGTGAGTGTGTATTCAGTTTCATAGTTCAATAGTTCATGCGGTCAACAAAAGTCAACTGAATATGATCATGATGGTTTTGGTGATTACTGATAGTCCAAACAGAGAAAAGGATGCTTTTGGCCTATCTAAAGATAGGCTAGCTCAGTGAATCCCCTCTTTTCATGCTGAGGGGAAAAGCTTTTGTAAGTGCTTGATTAAATTTCATAATTCTTAGTGTAAACTTGTGATTCTGAGTATCAGTAGTTTTTAGTTTTAATTGATTGTTGAAATAGCTTCTGTTAGTGATATTTTAGCTTATGTGATCTTTGGTTTGAAGGTTTGTAGTTGGAATCATAGTTTCATAGTTATAGCATAGAATAAGGGAGTGTTTGGATGAATTAGTTACTGTGTTGTATTGATATTTTTTTGCTGTCATAGCTTCATTTTAGTTCACATAAGGTTAGTGGTGGATAAATATAGCATAAATTCAGTAGGATAGTTCATTAAAAAGTCAAAGTAGGATTCAAACAAAGTTTACTGTTAGAATTGTAGGAATCTGTTAGTAAGATTGAGGTATTAGTTGCAATTTAGTTCAAGTTAGCTTAATCTAGTGTAATTGTAGCTTAGTATTTCATATGGGAGTAGATTAATTCAGTAGCATTCAGATTTAGTCTAGTATATACACTATAATAGTCAACTGTTTCAATTTTAGTTCTCTAAAGGTTGCTGATCTTAGGTTCATTTAGGGGTGCTATTGATGTCTTGTGATAGGGCTTATGCATTTTTTAGTAATTCAGTAGTATAGAGTATATTTTGCCCCTATAATATTTTAGAATTGAGCTTATTAGATGTGCTTATTCTGGTCTGCTAATTAGGTGTTTAGAAACTAGTCTACTGTTGTGATTTCATACCTGTAGTAGTGTTATTTTTTATTTTTAAGCTGAGCATAATTGTTGATTCTAAGTTCCATTAAGTGCATAGTAGTTGATTACATTGATCTTTAGTCTCTGGCTTATTCTTGTGTAGAACTGCTTATTTGTATGCTTAATGTGGACTGCCTATTAGTCCTTTTGTTGCAAGCTGAGCTTATTCTGTTCATTTCTGAGTTTTATTGAGCTTATTTGAGCATATCACATCTGAGTTTTTAGTATCACTTAGTTTTGTTGCAAGTGCTTATAAATAAGCACTTGCAATAAGCTGTTTTACACTCAATAAGCACTTTTCCAGCTTATTTTCTTTTCTAAATTTTTAC
Organism: Artemisia argyi; assembly: GCA_030686995.1. NCBI lineage: Eukaryota > Viridiplantae > Streptophyta > Magnoliopsida > Asterales > Asteraceae > Artemisia > Artemisia argyi. The sequence continues at coordinate 53,620,411 of CM060690.1, read as the reverse complement.
TCAAGTTTCTTTTAATATTTTAGATTTTCTGTGAATTTTTCATATTTTTCTGAGTTAGTTTACTATTTTTCTCAATTTTTCTTAGTTTTAAATCATTTTTAAATACTTTTAAGTAAACAAAAATCTAATAAAAATCAGAAAAAGTCTTAAAAATTCCAAAAATATTTTAGAAAATTCTTTTATGTTATTTTAGATTTTTCAAAGTTGAATTTGTATTTTTCCCATTTATTTTTACATTTTCTCTTATTTTTAATTACTTTTTATATTCCAAAATTAGAAATAAAGTCATAGAAAATAAATAAAAAGTAAAAAAAAAAAAAAAAAAAAAAAAAAAAAAAACTTTTTCTCAAAATTATTTTAAGTAGTTTAAGATTTTTAGAAATTTATTTCACATTTTTAAGATCATTTTTCAATAAAAGTTACGTTTTAATTTGTACGTTACGTTTTAAGAATCGCGTTTGAATTTCCGTTTTTAGTTTTAAATCATTTGTGCATATATAGCTTGTACCTTTATCATTGATGAGGCGAAAAATGAACCGTTTTTAGGGGGTCATTTAAGCCGGAATTGGAATTTATTTGATCAAATATTGCCCTAAATCGTTCCTTTTGTGATTTTAGGTACTTTGGGAGTGAATTCTGGAAAATGAAGCATTATGGACGTTTTTGGAGCATAAAAGTGAAGAAAACGGCAAAGACTTAATTTTCCATGCTGAGAACAGTACCTGACGGCGTCAAGAAGGAAATCCTGACGGCGTCAGGAGTAAAATCCATGACGAGCCAGTGAAAACCTAAAGGCGTCAAGAGTTAAAATGGTGACGACCTGAAGATGGACTACATGTGACGGCGTCAAACCTAGATCTAGGCAGTCCGAGGAGTTTATTGGCGGCGAGATGACGGCGTCAGACATTTACTTTTGACGCCGTCACCTCACAAAATCTATATATACTTTTCTATTTTTCATTCATTAAAGAGGAACTTGTGTGGAGAATACTAGGGTCGAACCTAATAAACCCTAGGTCGTTTGTAACAGTATTTTCAAGGGTTTTCACCCCTTGAAACATTTCATGTTCAATTAAGATAAGTCCTCTTCCAATTCATTCAATATGTCTATGTGTTGTTTGAATATATCTTATGCTTGTCTTGATTTCAACATGCTAGGCTAGATCTTTCATGTGTTTGCTTAGATGTAATGAAACCTAGATGTTGATTATAGGTTGATTGCTTGTTTATAGTTGTAATGGATGAATGATTTCAATGTTAGGCTTAAGAAAACTGGCAGATCTCCATTGTGTAACTTGCTTGAACGTCTTAAGAAACATGAACCGATGTGTATTAGGTTTTTATGATTGTATTTAATGCATGAGCGAATTCTAGTGATCCCATGTTAGGAGCTTCTTAGCCGGCTCGACATAGGAGTGAAGTAGGAGCTTATAGGATTGGGGAAGTAAGTACGCCACCCCATGAATGGTATTAAGGAATACAACCCGTCATCCACGCAACTGTAACAAGTAATTAACATGTAAAAGATATCTAGGGAGTAGTGAAATCTAAGTAAACACAATTCTCCCATATATTGCTCACACCTCTATCTTAATTTAGTTTATTTTCATTTTTAGTATTTTATTTTGATTGCATCTTAGTAATTGGGTTAGTTGATTAGCAACTAATTCCGCCCAACTCCTTCAAAACCGAGATTTTTAATTGCTTTATAAAAACATAAAAAACACAAAAAGAATCATCCCTCATCTCTAGACCTAGTCTTTAGGTTTTCTAATCCTAGCGACACTATTCCAAAGTTGAACGATCAATCCCCCGATACTTGTCACTATACTATACTACAACGATCAGGTACACTGCCTGGTGGGGGTTGTAAGCTTCTCGAGATCCCTCGAGAGGTAAAGCCTGGTGCAATTCCCACGCATCAAGTTTTTGGCGCCGCAGCCTGGGGAATAGTTATTATCTATGTTAGGATTTCTTTTTATTAGGTCTACTTGCTAGATTCCTTTCTAGTAAGATTTTATTTTTATTTTTTTTTAGGTTTTCTTTAGTCTATCTTATTTCTTCGTGTTTTTGTTCGTAACTCTTTACCATCAGACATCATGGAAGATGGTAACATCTTTGAACCCATCAACCCACCACAACAAGACCACCCACAAAACCCACCACTAGCTAACCAACCTCTTAGGCCCCGAACCCTAGGAGAGTACTCCCGACCTAGCCACCAAGGCTATCGAAACACCATTGAGCTCACCCAAGGAGCCAATGTGTCTCCCTTGCGATCCGACACCATCCGGTTGGTGCAAAGCGGATGTGCATTCCATGGACTTCGTTCCGAAGATCCAAATCAACATCTCAAGGACTTCCTTAAAATCGTAGATTCTATAGACCTTGATGCTATAACTAGAGAGTCAACCCGATTACGCCTATTCCAATTCTCTCTACGTGATCAAGCTAGTCAATGGCTTGAGCGTTTACCCGCGGGATCTATCACCTCATGGGATGATCTCACCACTCGTTTCCTTGCTCAATTTTTCCCACCGGGGAGAACTACCAAGCTTAGAAATGATATCTTGATGTTCCAACAACGTCAAGGTGAAACTCTATATGAAGCATGGACTCATTTCAAGGACTTACTCCAAAAAGTCCCTCATCATGGCATAGATCTTTGGCTCCAAGTCCAAATTTTTTATGACCATATCGATCTCTCCACAAGGCGAACCATTGACCAATCGGCCGGTGGCAAGCTACGTGATCTGAGTGCGGAAGAATCATGGGAACTCATAGAAGATCTTGCTCTCTATGACAACGAATGTTGGAATGATCCCCGTGATTTGAACAAAACGGTCAAGGCAATATTTTTGCCTTCGAACAATTCTAGCACTCCCGACCGTAGGATCATGGAACTTGAAGGTCGAGTCAAGTTTCTCATGAAATCTTACGAAGCTCCTAAGCATTCGAGCCAAGTAAACAAAATCGCTTCTTCATGTAAATTGTGTGATGGCTCTCACGAAACTCATAACTGCATGGAGCTTCCAAAACGCGCTTATAACGAATTCACATCGTCACACGTTGGTCGAGGTCCTCGAAACTTTGACGAGGCCTATGAGGCATGGAAGGATAAACGTAATTTCAGAGGGTACCAAATTCAGAGCGTATCCTTCAATGACTCCTCCCTACTCGAATGGTCCGAGCATTTTCCACCACAAAGCACTCCTAGGCAAAGCTATGAAGGTACCTTGCGAAAGTTCATTCTATCTCAAGAATTGCAGCTCTCTACGCTCGAGGCCAAGTTTAGACAACAGCAAGCCGATATGAATAACAAGATTTGTAATCTATTAACTGCTATTAAAGAGCACGCTGTTAATAAACCGATTCAAGCTGAAGAGGTCAAATCTGTTACCGTCATGAATCAGCCAATTTCTCCTCTGAAAATAAAAAGTCCTAGTAAGCTATTTAAACATCTATCACCAAAGGTAAAAGATCCTGTCAACCCTCTAGGACCAATTCATTTTGTAAATACCATCACCACAGTATCACATAACCAGAGCCAACAACTGGTTGGACGCATAGATCGTAAAGCTAAGGATGAGACGTCAAGATTAGACCACAAATTGACCAAGGGCCTTGCCAACTCATTCGAGGATTCCATCACTCAAGAATCTAGCAAACTGGATGAAGTAAAAGAGAGGTCGAAAGAGTATACGAGAAATCTAGAAATCTCGGGTAAATCCATTATAGAAGAACCCGAGAAAGATTTGGTGGGAGTGGCTAATAGGAGTAGTGATAGGACTGAGGGAAGCAACCCTAAAGTTTTCAAGATTTCCTGCACTCCTAGGAAAAGGCTCCTTACCAATGCTCATATAGACCCTAGCCTCCCTGTCAACATAATCCCCCTTTCCCTTTACCATGAAGCCTTCCCTGAACGCACGGTGCATGATAAAGTCGACAACGACGGGGTAATAAAAGATTTATTAGTTATGATTGGGGAATTCGTCTATAACACCGACCTCACCGTGGTCGATAACATAGACCCTATCACTAATCTAAAGTCAACCAACCTTGTTCTCGGGAAACCATTTGTCAATGATTCAGGAGTAATCCTTGATGAGAAGGATGGTAGTGCATTATTTACCAATGGCATCAAGAAGGTAATCTTTCGTAGGGGTAATGAGAAGGTGTACGAGTACCGCCCATCTCTAGAAGGGAATCTATACGGATCAAGGGATGGAGGACCGGGGAGGATAAGGCGACGTGATCCAAATAATCTCAAAATCCCCTGCATGATCGGTCATAAGTATTTCGATAACGTCTACATTAACGTATTCCTACCTAAGAATTTTATGTCCCTATTTCACTATAACAATATCTGTAGATGGGGAATGATTTATAAGGGAGAGAATGTGGTTGGTAGAGATCATGAAATTCAGGTATTCATAGGAAATATGGCATTCACTATGGAATTTACAATCGTAGAAAACATCGAAGACTATGTTGACCCAAGGTTGTCACAAGTTGTTCTCGGAGCACCCTTTTGCGAAATCACTAATTTAATTGTTGATGACCGGAAAGGAATCATGACCTTCGCTGATGGAATTAGGAGGGTTTCATACAAAACACCATACAAGAGAAAAGATCTCAAGGAAATCGATTGTGACGGGCTTGATAGGCTAAGTTCCCAACTTATTTTGTGTGATGAAGATGTTCGGAGAGGATGTAAGAACACTTCTGATTTATCATGTGGGTTATTTAAGGATGTTAGTAAACTTGGGTCTAAGTATCGAAAAGATATCTTTGAGTTCGAAGACCCAAAATACCTGCACTATGAAAGCGATACCGATGTAGGAGATGACCTAGAGAGTGAAACCAACAATGAGGTCACGTAGTAACCTACGACCTTGAGTCTAGCTACAAGACTCGTAAATAAAGAAAAGCGCTTCTTGGGAGGCAACCCATGTTTTGTGTGATTTTTATTTTGTTTGTTTGTTATTTGCTTCCATATGCATGCTTTATTTTTATTGTTGGTAGATCATGTTTCAAAACTAAAATGGTGAAAATACTTTATTTTGTTGTTTGGCTTAGTCTTAACTTCATCCAAAGGTATTTCGCAAAAGATAAGTGTAAGGGGAAACCCCAAATATGTTTTTAAAGAAACAAAACCGATCATGATTCTCCACAATATTAAGTGAACATGTATATTCGTATGTGTTAGAGTCAAATGCTTGTATCGAGTCATAATGATGTTTTGCAGGATTTTTCAGGAAGTAGGACGAAGTTTTTCCAAAAATTTTCCGGAAACTTGACATAAGAATTTCTGCAGGTCACTTCTGACGGCGTCAGGAAGAAATTCCTGACGGTGTCACGTGTAAAATTCTGGAAATTTTACCAGTTTTGTTTTTCTAACGGAGTCTTAAAGTTTTTGTTGAATCTTTAGTTTTATAATCTCCAGGAGATCTGCAAACATCATTCCACAAGCATTATATCTTACTTTGCTTTCTAGGATTTGTTAGCATATATAGATTGCCGCCGATTTTACGCGAGGTTGCCTTGTCTGTTTTCTCAGGTTTAATAGGTTATGTATGACAAGAAGATGATTTATATTCTGGAAGGGAAGCTTTGATTGTTCATTTTCTTGGAGGAAGATCTAACCTGGCCACCTTATTATCCATACCGAGCAAATCAGGGGAGTATTTGATTTCATTCTTTTTACTTATTTCACTTTTACATTCTTTACTTGAACATTGGGGACAATGTTCATCCTATGTGTAAGGGGAGGGTAAAATGATGATATCTTACAAATACACTTTCGCTTGAGTTTGTTTGTTTGATAGTAGATGTGTAATAAAACTATGAGAAATACTTGTTAGTGTAATTTTAGCGCCAAATTTAAAATATTTTACAACATTTAGGAGTGAAACTTTAGCCATAGCAAGCGTCTCATGGATAGGAGATTGTATGACTAGCACAAAACCGTACCATTCAGAAAAATTTTCCACCCAAATATGTGAGGTTCGCCTTTAGATTTGATAGGAAAAGCATTTACTATTAGTGCTTATGAGTGTACCGGTAGCATTTAGATTCTAGAACTTGCGTTAGTGATGCATCCCGAGACCGCTAGTGAGACTACATTCGTGTAGTAGGATTTACTACATGATAAGAGGCATTAGGATCACCATTGTGTTAAACCCGTATCATAATTACTTGACCATTTAAGTCATATTACTTGGCTAGTTAAGTCAACTAATTTTTCCCACACCCTTAGCGTTGTACTCATTTTTAGTACACGAAACCCCTAGTACACCCCTCCGAGCCTAGCCTTTCGTTTCTAACTTTAAGCATCTTACTTAAAGGAAGAATTTGTTACACCCCACTTAAATGTACCCCCAAATCGCCTTAGCCTTCCGTGTATGCACTCATTTTTAGTGCATTATTGTTATATGTTTAAACCTTTAGTTAATTATCTAATTGATTACATGGTTGCTAAGTCGAGTCATATCCTTGTACATATTGTTTTGGGACGATTGGGACTCATGGGTAAAGTACTAATGTTATGGAGTAATGGGAAAGAACATCATTTATTACCCCCATATGTGCGTTAATCTTAAAAGTACTCCAAGTGTTTTGATTATCTTGATTCGAGTCATTAGATTAGTTTATTGTAAAGTATGTAAAAATTCAAGTGTAAGAGGAATTTTCATTCCCTATGATGTATTATTTTGGATGGTAGGGTAAAAGTGTATGCAAAAAAAAATCAAAAAAATCAAAAAAAAAAAAAAAAAAAAAAAAAAAAAAAAAAAAAAAAAAAGCCAAGAAAAATAAAAAAAAAATAGAAAAAAGAAAAGAGAAAAACATACGGACTACCATCTCGTTTCCATTCTATGTTTATTTTATGTTTTTGTTATTTTTTATTTATTAGCTTAAGTCGAGTCTAGTCTTGGCTTAGCAACGCCACATTGTACATGTAATTGACCAAGATGATTAACTCGCCACCAGTAAAGACTGCCTATATCCAACAAAACCATGTATTTCATATCCCTACACCTAACGTTACAACCCTTTAAAAGACCTCTTTGATAGTTTATCCTAGGTGCTTACGCCATGTGGTGGAGGTTTGATCCTTTCCCAAGCCTATGGTAATCTATTTTGTTATGACAGGTAGTGAGAGATGTTTTCCATTTCCATATTGTGCTATTACTTTATTACACCCGAGAGATGTGAGTATCTAAACACTATTTGTGAGGTGCTAGTGTATGACCTTCGTGCTTGTCTTTGGTCTTTAGTGGAACGATTATTTGTTGTAATTACTTTTATATTAGTGTTAAATGACCCCTAACTTGTATTTTGATTAGAATAAAAGCGCATTTGCTTGAGGACAAGCAAATCTCAAGTGTAAGGGTATATGATGAGGCGAAAAATGAACCATTTTTAGGGGGTCATTTAAGCCGGAATTGGAATTTATTTGATCAAATATTGCCCTAAATCGTTCCTTTTGTGATTTTATGTACTTTGGGAGTGAATTCTGGAAAATGAAGCATTTTGGACGTTTTTGGAGCATAAAAGTGAAGAAAACGGCAAAGACTTAATTTTTCATGCTGAGAACAGTACCTGACGGCGTCAAGAAGGAAATCCTGACGGCGTCAGGAGTAAAATCCATGACGAGCCAGTGAAAACCTGAAGGCGTCAAGAGAAGGGCGTCAAGAGTTAAAATGGTGACGGCCTGAAGATGGACTACACGTGACGGCGTCAAACCTAGATCTAGGCAGTCCGAGGAGTTTATTGGCGGCGAGATGACGGCGTCAGAAATTTACTCTTGACGCCGTCACCTCACAAAATCTATATATACTTTTCTATTTTTCATTCATTAAAGAGGAACTTGTGTGGAGAATACTAGGGTCGAACCTAATAAACCCTAGGTCGTTTGTAACAGTATTTTCAAGGGTTTTCACCCCTTGAAACCTTTCATGTTAAATTAAGATAAGTCCTCTTCCAATTCATTCAATATGTCTATGTGTTGTTTGAATATATCTTATGCTTGTCTTGATTTCAACATGCTAGGCTAGATCTTTCATGTTTTTGCTTAGATGTAATGAAACCTAGATGTTGATTATAGGTTGCTTGCTTGTTTATAGTTGTAATGGATGAATGATTTCAATGTTAGGCTTAAGAAAACTGACAGATCTCCATTGTGTAACTTGCTTGAACGTCTTAAGAAACATGAACCGATGTGTACTAGGTTTTTATGATTGTATTTAATGCATGAACGAATTCTAGTGATCCCATGTTAGGAGCTTCTTAGCCGGCTCGACATAGGAGTGAAGTAGGAGCTTATAGGATTGGGGAAGTAAGTACGCCACCCCATGAATGGTATTAAGGAATACAATCCGTCATCCACGCAACTGTAACAAGTAATTAACCTGTAAAAGATATCTAGGGAGTAGTGAAATCTAAGTAAACACAATTCACCCATATATTGCTCACACCTCTATCTTAATTTAGTTTATTTTCATTTTTAGTATTTTATTTTGATTGCATCTTAGTAATTGGGTTAGTTGATTAGCAACTAATTCCGCCCAACTCCTTCAAAACCGAGATTTTTAATTGCTTTTATAAAAACATAAAAAACACAAAAAGAATCATCCCTCATCTCTAGACCTAGTCTTTAGGTTTTCTAATCCTAGTGACACTATTCCCAAGTTGAACGATCAATCCCCCGGTACTTGTCACTATACTATACTACAACGATCAGGTACACTGCTTGGTGGGAGTTGTAAGCTTCTCGAGAGGTAAAGCCTGGTGCAATTCCCACGCATCAATCATAATTTGAATTTCTCAATCATGATTATCACTTTTCCACTTTTCACGATACGATTTCACGAATCGAATTTCAACGATTCCATTCACTCCTTCACGGGATACGACTCGGGTAATCCGTATTTCTTGCGGATTTCCTCGGAACTTAATATATATATATAACTGATTGAATCAACCATGCTTTGGTGGTTGTAATTATGAAAATTGTGTGCATTAAAGGGTTGTAAACCATGCATCAATTTTTGTATATTGGAATTTTTTGGAGAGAGATTCATTCATCTATTATAAGTAGTATAGATATAGATTAATAGTAACTTGGGTGCCTTTTTCATGCATTTTGCCCTTCCTCAATGGATATTAATAGTGTTTATATTTTGCAATAATTATTCGTCTTCATCATCAAAATCCGTTTAACAAGGACTAAAAAAATTATATGACTACTATATATACTCAAAAAAGACATGTGTCTCTTGGTGAGAACTAAAAAGGCACCAAGTAGTAGCTAGGTTTGTAAAAGGAATAATTTCATTTCCATGTAATAGTTATCACATGTTGTGTTTTGATTAAAAAAAAAAAAAAAAAAAAACACTAAATGAATATCAAGTTGTCCTAATAATATAACTACACTAATCTTCTTGAAAAACGATGATACCTGACAACTCTGACAAGCCGGCCTGCTACATCCCCCCATCCCGATGACAATATATGTAATGCAATGTTCAGGTGCATTTAGCAGCCACTTATAAGAGTGTCCATCCGCTTTAACTACACTTACATAACAAATAACCAATGTAAAAATTGTGCTTGATTTTAGTTATGGTTATGAGAAAACTGCTAGAGTACAAGGAAGCGGTTTAATATATAATATTCAAACATTTAGTAGTCATTAAATTTATGGTATGTGAAAGTTAAATAACTTGTCTACTGATTTGGCTGTGTTTTTCAACTGATCAGATAGAGAATTTTTCTATGAGGTCTTGGGTGAGGCTGTTAAAGCCGGCGCAACAACATTATGTATTCCAGATACTGTTGGCTATAACTGGCATCGTGAGTTCGAGCATCTTATTGCTGATATAAAAGCCAACACATGTGGAGTTGAGAATGTCATCATTTCTACCCATTGTCATAATGATCTAGGACTTGATACTGCAAATACTTTAGAGGTATAGTATGCGTTTACTCTTCTAATGGTCGCGTAGTTTATGTTTAACGTAACTCATACGCTAATTAAGGTATTTAGATTCTAGGGGGCTTATTCAGGTGCAAGACAAGTAGAAGTAACAATAAACGGAATCAGAGAGAGAACGGGTAATGCTTCTTTAGAAGAGGTCAGTGTAATGTACAATGAAGTGTTTAATCTATACTACATATAATGGCGGAAGCACTCTCTTTCCAAAATTTTCAGATTTACAAGAAATAATGCATGATTTACAACACTTTCATGCACCCAATTTTCATAATTACAACAACCACAACATAGTGTACAACAAAAATAGCGTGAGGTGAAATACAAACCACTTTTCTATCAATTCTACATTAATGCTATTAAAAACACCCCTACACCAAAAATTACAACCAAATAAATACAATGTACAACCCTTCATTAAAATCCATCCATATTAACATTACCACAATGTGCATAACAAATTTGTACCACACAGTGCTTATAACAGTACATTTACTAAAATAAAAATACAAAATTAAAACCATAAACTTTATCATAAAAAAATTGATACATAATAATAAAAAAAATACATCAAAACTTCAAAACCGTCGGTTTCTATGGTGGTGGTGAGACCGTCAGTTTTATGGTCGTGGCGTAAGGTTGGTTGCGGTGTTGGGTGGTGATTGTATTTTGGGTGGTCGTGGTGGTGACTGTGGTAGTGGTTTCGGGTATCACGAGAGCTCTTCAAGAGATCAACTGCTCCAGAACGGACGATGGTATCCTGATCTATCGATTGGGAAGGTTTAGGGGTTTGCCAGAAAATTTTTCGGCGACGACAGAGGTGGCGGCCGGCAGTGGTTGCTGGAAAAGATGGTGGCTCCGGTGAGGTGATAAAGAGAGAAAGGAGAAGTGTTTGTGTGTGTGTTTTTAGTATAAGAAATGAGGAGAGAGAGAGAGAGAGAGAGAGAGAGAGAGAGAGAGAGATGTTGGGGTTTTATTAGGTAGGGAGGGACCAAACTTGGCCAAAGCAAACTACAATGGTAGAAAAAAAACATTTAGGGGCGGAGGGGGTATTGTGACAGTTAGTAAAACTTTTAAAATATTTTCCGCGAGACCCATTTGACGTACTAAACGGATTCGAAAAATTATGAAATTTGCGCCATTGCTCTCGAAATAATTTTTCCAGTAAAAACGAATATAAATACGCATGACTTTCTTGAAGTCAATTTATTTGACAAATTTGATTCATTTCGTGCTTTATATGTTGTGCCGGCTCGATAAAGGAATAATGCACACGTTTGTAAATTAATTGTTATTTGTAAATTAATTGTTAAAAAAATTGGTCGCATAACATCACATTGCCAGAAAATATAGTCACAGGGTACCCGCCGCCGCATCGCGCGAGTACCCTGCTAGTATTATATATTGAATTGTTCATGAAGATTTATGTTTACTTTCCGTGTTTGATCTAAGATTTAACATATTAAACGCTATTAAAGCTAATGGATGGCTAGCGTTTTGTTGAACATAGGTTGTGATGATTATAAAAAGGAAAGGGGAATTGTTAAGTGGTCTTCACACCAGCGTCAATACAAGACATATTTTCATGACTAGCAAGATGGTACATATACTTCAAAGCTTTGCTTATGATAATCTATCTCTATATTATATTAGGCTATTTATTCACTTAGGTGCACTTTTGCAATATAGGTGGAAGCCTATAGTGGAATGAACGTGCAGCTGCACAAGCCCATCGTCGATGCTAATGCTATTGCTCATGAAAGTGGAATTCATCAGGTTGGACTTTGGTCATGTGTATATGGCTATACCCAACACATTATAGTGAATCTGTGGTATACTGATATTTAAGATTTATAATTTGTAGGACAAAATGCTGAAGAACAAAAGCACGTATGAAATCATGTCTCCTAAAGATATTGGACTTCATGTTGAAATAATAAAGTCAAAAGGTCAAGCTTATTACTCAAGGTGTTAAACTGCATGTATTTTATTCTTCTAAATTTGGTGTTGGTTTTGTTAGTTTCTATTGTGCAGGGTCAAAGTGAAACTGCTAGCTATATAAGGAAAATATTGTAGCTAGGGTTTCATAATTCATTTGCGCTTTTTTATATCACTTTTCTCTCTGTCTTTCTTCTCAGTTTTGATCAATCTATTTAGTTGATCAATTTTTGTTTGAGTGTTGAGTGTATTTGTAGTGAGTTTGATTGCGTCCTTCTTAAGGGAACAATCATTTCTTTTGTATGTAGATTGCACCCAATTGGAGAGAATCATCTGTTAGGTTTCATTGTTTACAGTAAGGGGTGGTTGATTGAGTGATTTTTGGTGTTCTTGTGTTTGATTGATACCATTTTTACGTGGTATCGGAGCTTAGGCTTTGATTACTGATGGATTTGATTTCTAGGGTTTCTGGCATCTTGTTTGTATACCATGACCGTTTTATTGAATATTATTAATAATAAAAAAAAGAAGTTCAAGTACTAAGAGCCTAGGGAGTTGTAACTTAAGTTATCACACAACTCATTGCCACGTCAGCGCCACATCATCTCAATACTAAATAACATAACACTAAAAAACACTAGAAAATCATAACACCCAATAACACCACTTTTTGAGACCCATCTTTTTTTAAAATTACAATTTACAAATTCCACCCTCAACAATTTCATTCATTAAACATTCAAACACTTTATTAATATTAATAAAATTAAATATTACAATACGAAATAAAAAAACATTACATTAAAAAAAAGAGACATAAAAGAAATTATGAAATAAAATAGGAAATGTTCGATATCGGCTTGTATTCGCTGGTACTTATAGGCGGCCATAATTGCTAAAACATTGGCTTCATCTTCGATATTGGAAAGGTTCACATGTGTGGCGTAAGTTGGATGTGGATCCATTGCGAAAGAATTTTTTTGATATAAAGATGGTTTTAATTTTGTGTTTGTAAAAGGGTTAGATAAGATGGGTTTATATAGTTTTTTTAAATAAAAAATTAAAAATAATAAAAAAAAAAACTTAAATTGAAACTAGCCGTTGCTAGTATTTAATCCATTTTTTTACTACTTTGAATCAAATGCATACTTTGGGCTTGTAGGCGTTGCAACGCAAGTTGCTCTACCAACTCAAGTTGAAATGAAATACCAAGTTACCAACATCAAGCACCTCGAAATGGTTCTAATGCCAGAAAAGCAAGTTGCTTGTGCCACATATGCAATAACGCCGGGGAGGCGTTACCACTCCCCGGGCTCTAAATGAGTATTCACATGCCATAATGATATGGGTTCTTTTGAAATAGTAAACGTCTAATGACTAATACAAAACAAGTAACGTACAATGTATGTCCTTTTCAGGTTATCAAGTAACTGCTCTTGACCCATTCTCGAATCACCCAAAACATGTAACTAGTGATATTTGAAAATTATGTGAGAATGTTAAATATTTGAGCAATGACTTACATTTTTACAACATCCTCCTAGTTATTTTCGTACTTCACTTAAACTATAACATATGTGGAAAGACATAATGAAAAGAAAATTTGAAATGAGATGAAAGAATTTATTTTATATAATAAACGTGAATAATTTACAAGCCATTGAAGCCACAAAAATAATTAATGCGCTGATGTGTCTTCTCTCCTATTGGTCAGAAAATAATTAATGCTTTCATTGTGTACAACACTGCTATGCGCTACCCCTTTTCCTTCCATACTAAAGCTGTTATTTTTTGTAGGTCAAAATGCAAATCAATTCATTCTCATTGTTAACTCATCAAGATTGTAACCCCTCCATCAATTCATCTACTTTTGGTATGCAATAACTCTTACGATTCATCATTAGCTTCTTCTATACGCTCCTCTCTAAATCCCTAATTAATATTCACTTTTCAATTTTACAGATAATATCAATTCATTCTTCTCCAAAACGCATTTACAAAAATCAATAGATATCAGTTTGAAGTCCAATGATCACACCGATTAAAAAAACACACAAAATTTTATATAATAAACGTGAATAATTTACAAGCCATTGAAGCAGCAAAAATAATTAATGCGCTGATGTATCTTCTCTCCTATTGGTCAGAAAATAATTAATGCTTTCACTGTGTACAACAGTGCTATGCGCTACCCCTTTTCCTTCCATACTAAAGCTGTTATTTTTGGTAGGTCAAAATGCAAATCAATTCATTCTCATTGTTAACTCATCAAGATGGTAACCCCTCCATCAATTCATCTACTTTTTGTATGCAATAACTCTTACGATTCATCATTAGCTTCCTCTATACGCTCCTCTCTAAATCCCTAATTAATATTCAGTTTCAATTTTACAGATAATATCAATTCATTCTTCTCCAAAACGCATTTACAAAAATCAATAGATATCAGTTTGAAGTCCAATGATCACACCGATTTAAAAAACACACAAAATTGATTCGATATCATTCAAAGATTCAACATCTCTAAGAAAAAACATCTATGCCAGTGGGTATTTTGGTGTCCAACCCTTAGAATCGGTAAGTATCGCATATATTCAAATTCAATTTACATATTATATTTGAATCACATAGTACAACAATTTGGATTTTTTTTGGTTGGTCGTCAGTTGTCACTCTTAAGTTTGTGCTGATTCAGCTTAATGTATTTCCTTTGATAAGAATGATTTGGTTGTTTTAAGTAGAAAGTATAACTTAAATTGAAACTGATATCTATTGATTGTGATGTTTGAATGTTAACATTTACAGCTTAATGGATTTTTTAATTCATTCGATTAAAACAACACACAAAAAATCCATTAAGCTGTAAATGTTGTTTATATACGATTGTGATGTTCGAATGTTGTTGTTAGGATGTGCAATTTGAATGACGATTCGTCTATTTTGATTTCTTTATGTTAAGGTGTAAATGTTGCGGCTCAGTTTTGGTTTGAATGGAGATTCATTTGTTTTGATTTAATTATGTTTGTGTCATTGTTTTTTGTAGGCCAAAAGTGCAGCACGTGATGAGTCAAGGAAATCGAATTTATGTTCTTCAACAATCAATCAGGTAATTGTTTTAGTCCATTTTTAAATCATCACTGATTTAGTTAAAGTCTCAAAAACCATGTAATTGTTTTTATGTTTGATTTTGGTAAACTTATAATTTGGATTCGTAGCCAATTGCATACACATGAGGTATTTGATGAAATATCTGATTGTTTATTCAGATATAGGGAGCCAAATGTAAGATGGTTTGAGAAGCAAATGATAGTCTTACTCAACAAAAGATATGGTAAAGAGACCAAAGGTATTAATTAATTTAGTAAAAATATTATTCATTAGATTCATGATATTTATCGTAACATCAAACAAGGTTACTGATAGAATGGTCCACAGTCAACCTTAGAATACTCATTATAATAAGATCTTAGAATCTGTGACCCAAGAAATTGATGAGAGTGAGAAATTTGTATTGATGTCTTGATTTATATATAGTGAAGAAATTGATGTGCGGAATCACTTTTTTAGTCTCGGTAAGTCAATATTGAGAAAAAAATATTTGTTTTATTTCAGTTTATGAAGAAGCAGTTGTAGCTGGGTGATAGTGAATGATCCTGGACACGCAAGGTATAGATTTTCTTAATGAATGATGAGGCGAAAAATGACCCGTTTTTAGGGGGTCATTTAAGCCGGAATTGGAATTTATTAGATCAATTATTGCCCTAAATCGTTCCTTTTGTGATTTTAGGTACTTTTGGAGTGAATTCTGGAAAAGGAAGCATTTTGGACGTTTTTGGAGCATAAAAGTGAAAACGGCAAAGTCTTAATTTTCCTTGCTGGGAACAGTACCTGACGGCATCAAGAGCAATTTTGTGACAGCGTCAGGAGCAAAAATGATGACGGCCCAGAGAAAACATGACGGCGTCAGGGCAAGGCCGTCAAGAGTAAAAGTGGTGACGGCCCAGAACAGAAATACACATGACGGCGTCAGATCTGGATCTAGGCAGTCCGAGAATTTTATTGGCGGCGAGATGACAGCGTCAGAACTTTCTTCTTGACGTCGTCACATCATGAAATCTATATATACTTTTCTAATTTTCATTCATTAAGTGTAGAACTTGAGAGGAGAATTTTAGGGTCGAACTTAA
Source organism: Artemisia argyi (assembly GCA_030686995.1). NCBI lineage: Eukaryota > Viridiplantae > Streptophyta > Magnoliopsida > Asterales > Asteraceae > Artemisia > Artemisia argyi. The sequence continues at coordinate 53,604,292 of CM060690.1, read as the reverse complement.
TAAACCCTAGCTCGTTTGTAACAGTATTTTCAAGGGTTTTCACCCCTTGAAACCCTTCATGTTCAATTGAGATAAGTATCCTTTCAATTCATTCAATATGTCTATGTGTTGTTTGAATATATCTTACGCTTGTCTTGATTTTAACATGCTAGGCTAGATCTTTTGTGTGTTTACTTAGATGTAATGAAACCTAGATGTTGATTATAGGTTGATTGCTTGTTTATAGTTGTAATGGATGAATGATTTCGATGTTAGGCTTAAGAAAACTGGCAGATCTCCATTGTGTAACTTGCTTGAACGTCTTAAGAAACATGAACCAATGCGTACTAGGTTTTTATGGTTGTATTTAATGCATGAGCGAATTCTAGTGATCCCATGTTAGGAGCTTCTTGCAGGCTCGACATAGGAGTGAAGTAGGAGCTTATAGAGTTGGGGAAGTACGTACGCCACCCCACAATTGGTATTAAGGAATATAACCCATCATCCATGCAATTGTAACAAACAATTAACCTGTAAAAGATATCTAGGGAGTAGTGAAATCTAAGTAAACACAATTCTCCCAATTACTGTTCACACCACTAGTTTAATTTATTTTATTTACATTTCTGTTATTTTATTTTGATTGCATCTTAGTTATTGGGTTAGTTGACTAGTGATGAGGCGAAAAATGAACCACTTTTAGGGGGTCATTTAAGCCCGGAATTGAATTTATTTGATCAAATATTGCCCTAAATCGTTCCTTTTGTGATTTTAGGTACTTTGGGAGTGAAATCTGGAAAAGGAAGCAATTCGGACGTTTTTGGAGCATAAAAGTGAAGAAAACGCCAAAGACTTAATTTTCCAAGCTGGGAACAGTGTGTGACGGCGTCAAGAGTACTATCCTGACGGCGTCAAGAGTAAAGATCATGACGACCCAGTACAGAAATGAAGGCGTCACAAAGTAGAGCGTCAAGAGTTAAATGTGTGACGGCCTGCAAAAGTGGATAACATGACGGCGTCAGATGTAGATCAAGGCAGTCCGAGAATTATTTTAGCGGTGAGATGACGGCGTCACAAGGTTGTTCTTGACGCCGTCAGCCTCTTATATCTATATATAGTTTTCTAATTTTCATTCATAAAAGAGGAACAAGTTTGGAGAAACCCTAAGGCCGAACCATATACATATTTTACAGCTTTTTCAAGGGTTTTTAGCCCTTGAACCCTTACATGTGTTATTGAGATAAGTATTCTTTTAATTCAATCAATATGTGTATGTGTTGGTTGTCTATATCTTGTGCTTGTCTTGATTCCACCATGCTAGGCTTTATTTATCTTGTGTTTGCTTAGATCTAATGAAACCTAGATGTTGATTATGTGTTGATTACTTGTTTATGGTTGTATTGGATGAATGATTTCAATGTTAGGCTTAAGAAAACTGGCAGATCTCCAATTGGTAACATGCTTGAACGTCTTAGAAAACATGAACCGATGTGTACTAGGTTTTATTGGTTGTATTTAATGCATGAGTAAATTCTAATGATCCCATGTTAGGAGCTTCTTAGCCGGCTCGAAATAGGAGTGAAGTAGGCACTCATAGGATTGGGGAGTTAAGTACGCCACCCCATGAATGGTATTAAGGAATACAATCCGACATCTACGCAACTATAACAAGTAATTAACGTGTAAAAGATATCTAGGGAGTAGTGAAATCTAAGTAAACACATTTCTCCACTTATTGCTCACAACTTTAGTTTAAATTAGTTTTATTTTCTTTTCTAGTATTTTATTTTAATTGCATCTTTAGTATTGGGTTAGTTGACTAGCAACTAATTCCGTCCAAATCCTTCAAACCCGAGATATTTACTTGCTTTCTAAAAAAATATAAAAATAAAAAGAATCGTCTCTCATCTCTAGAACTAGTATTTAGGTTTTCTAATCCTAGCGACACTATTCCTAGCTGAACGATCAATCCCCCGGTACTTGTCATTATACTATACTACATCGATCAGGTACACTGCCTGGTGGGGGTTGTAAGCTTCTCGAGATCCCTCGAGAGGTAAAGCCTGTTGCAATCCCTACGCATCAAGTTTTTGGCGCCGTTGCCGGGGAATAGTTATTGTCTAGGTTAGAATCTCTTTTTATTAGGTCTACTTGCTAGATTCCTTTCTAGTAAGATTTTATTTTTATTTTTTATTTTTAGGTCTTCTTTAGTCTATCTTATTTCTTTGTGTTTTTGTTCGTAACTCTTTACCATCCGACATCATGGAAGGTGGTAACATCTTTGAACCCGTCATCCCACCACAACAAAACCCACCACTAGAACCTCTTAGGCCCCGAACCTTAGGAGAGTATTCCCGACCTAGCCACCAAGGCTACCGAAACACCATTGAGCTCACCGGAGCCAATGTGACCCCCTTGCGATCCGACACCATCCGGTTGGTGCAAAGCAGATGTGCATTCCATGGACTTCGTTCCGAAGATCCAAATCAACATCTTAAGGACTTCCTTAAAATCGTAGATTCCATAGACCTAGATGTTGCAACTAGAGAGATAACCCGAGAATTTCAAACGTGGGCATTGAATGACTCCTACCAAGAATTTCAAGTGGGCATTGAATGACTGGATTTTGGATGGTATTGTGAAGACTAAGTTAACGGATGTTACTCATGTTGCAAATGCGGCCCGAAACATTGAGATTTTACGTGAAAGGTCTAAGAACAACAAGAGGCATAGGGATGGGGATAGGATACCACCAGCTGAACTACCAACTCCGGTGAGTACTCGGAAGGCGTATGAACAGAAGAATTATGACCGGCGTGGTTCAGATAGACAATGGGACAACAATCAGAGATCAGGGCGAGATCATAGTCAATAGTTTAACCGTACTTCTAGGTCGTCTTGCCAGAAGAGATACATTGATAAGGCCTCTTCTCCTTCCATGTGATACATGTGGGAAGCTTCACCCAGGGAAGCCTTGTCACAGAGATATTGGAGCTTTTTTTTCGTGTGGTTTGGTGGGACATCAGGCTCGTGATTGTACTAAGAATGGTGGAAAGGGAAATTGATTTCGCGATTCGTCGTTTCTTTATTTCATTCTCATCTATGCAGGTATTATACCCATCTCATTATGCATTTTGATACATTTTAATAACTCGTTATGTGTTTCTAAACCGTTAGTACGTTTCATTGGTTCGTTTGAAAACTTAGCTTGAATTAATGAAATTTTTATTGTTTGGCATTTCCCCCGTATTTATCTCATCTTCTTATGTATCTTTCCTGAGAGGTTAAAACTATTATCCGTTACATGCTATTTCGTATCCGTTTGATCAGATTCGTTATGATTTGTCATTTGTTTGAGGAGCGTGTGGCTATTTTAGATTGTCAGGATTGAGTCATGAGAAACAAAACTTTTCTTGTTCGTTAAGATCCTTCGGAAGAAATCATCCTGAGTGAGTCAATCATTTTCATTTCTTTTCAAAATCTGGTACGTGTTTGTTTAATCTTTCATTTCAATTTTGAGGACGATTTTTTTAGTAGAATGGAAGAATTGTAAAACCCTATGGATTCACATTTAATTTGATCATTTGAATATAACCTAAAGTTTATTAAGTAAGTAAACTATAAACTATGAATTTAACTTCACATTATATCCTAAACCTAAGTTATGAAAATAAGTTAGTACAAGATAAAAGTTTCCTAACCTATCCAAATGTACTAAACGTTTATACTATGTTTCCTAAGCAACTTATACATTTGTTTTACCTAGACAAGATATATACTTTCCTAAACCTACTCATCCTAATCGTTTGATATTAAAAGGATAGGAAAATTTCATATATCCCCTTCAATACCACATTTATTTCATATATACCCAACCTAATTTCTAAATATCAAATATACCCATTTTAAACACTCAAATATCATATTTACCCAACTTTTAAACTTCTTCACTAAAAAATAATTACAATGATTATTATACCCTCCTCTTTCTCAGTTTCTTTTCCTTTCATGCTGTAAAACCTAATATTATTGAGAAACATTGATTAGTTTTGTGTAAATAAATTAAATTATGAATTAAATTCATGCCAAACAGAAAATTAAAATAAAGAAATTATCACTTGCTACCAAGAGCACCTTCCTAATCCAGATATAGGCAATTACCAGATTAAACACCCAATTTAACAAACAGAGATATTAACAAGCAACCATATCAACAATTTTCAAATGCAAAGAAAATACAACAAACAAAGGAGATTAAAATACAACAAACAAAGGAGATAAGTAATGATTTCAGAAAAAATGTATATGAAGTATAAAACAAACGACGATCTGCTATCATATTTCATCTTATATTACAGGTTAGTTTCATTGAAGTTAAATTACATATTACATAAACAATTGGGACCCAGTTATAATGTAATGTATAATATAGAATCCATCAACAATCAAAACTCCACGTAGGGAAGAATAGGCATAAGGGCAAATTTGGCACAAATTTGACGATAGGTAAGAGTGGGTATATATGATATTTAAGAAATGGGTTGGGTATATATGAAATTATGAAGGCATTGAAGGGGACATATGAAATTAAACCTAAAATGATAGAACCGAATTCTCCTTGACATAACCTCACCAAATCATTTAGCATGTATCAAATATTCATCGATATCTTTTCCACAAAACATCCTCAAGACTTACCTTAACATAGTACACGGTTTTCTTATTTCTTTCCTAACCTATTTACACGCTTTCTATACCTTATAGCATACGGTTCTTTTCTTTTCTTTCTTTCATTATACCGAATCAAAACTAAACCTAAAAGCTCTCCAAATCAATTTTCTCCATTCCAAGGATTTAGAATCCAAGTTAGCAGTCCTTGTGATCATTTGAAGTTGTGTTTTAGCCTTGCATTCGTTGGTCCTGTCCTTGTTTTGTGCTTCGTTTAACAGCCCCAAAGGTACCACAAATCCATCCTTTTCGTTAATATTTGGTCACCATAAATTGTTATGTGTGTAAGAAACCTAAAACCATGCAAACCTAAATCGATTTAATGATCAATCATCATACTTGTTGTCTCGTTAAAAATATACATATGATAACCTCACCAAATCATTTAGCATGTATCAAATATTCATCCATATCTTTTCCACAAAACATCCTCAAGACTTACCTTAACATAGTACACGGTTTTCTTATTTCTTTCCTAACTTATTTACACGCTTTCTGTACCTTATAGCATACGGTTCTTTTCTTTTCATTCTTTCATTATACTGAATCAAAACTAAACCTAAAAGCTCTCCAAATCAGTTTTCTCCATTTCAAGGATTTAGAAGCCAAGTTAGCAGTCCTTGTGATCATTTGAAGTTGTGTTTTAGGGGCAATTCTACAAATGGCCCGGTCGCTCAGAGGTGTGGGTTTTTCTAGACCCACTTTGGTTGGTTTCTTCAAATGGCCCGAGCGACTAGCGACCTTAACAAAAATGCCACATGTGGCACCACAAAAAGTAGTGCTTAATCATTATGTGTAAGGCCCCTTTTTAGCTACTTATCACTAGCGACTTTTTAAAGTTTGAGCGACTTCTAATAAAATTATTTTAATATTTTTGCCCCTTCCCAACACTTCCCATCACCACCACCCTTTACCACCACACAACCATCACTACCACCCTCCACCACCACCACCAACCTCTACCACCACACATATTATTAAATTGGTTAGTGAGTTTTGTTAATACATCTATGCTTAACATGTTTCTAACAAACAATCATACCCAGAAACGTGATTGAATGATTTTTCGAATCTTAGAGCATATAGGTCGATTTGGGTTTTATCATGGATGATTGTTTGAGTTCAATTAACCATAGGGGTTTTGTTTAGATGGATTAATAGAACAGTCAACCTAACTGAATTGAACTAACATGATGTGTTGATTGATTTTTGAATATTAGGGTTCATAGGTCGATTTGGGTTTTATTTTGTATGGATGTTTGAGTTTAATTAAACATAGGGGTTTTGTTTAGGATTATCATATGTGCATCTGTTCTAAATTAATTGGTCTAATTCAATGATTTGCACAATATTCGGATTATGTGTTCTTAGATTTTTCGAATAAGGTGATTATTGTGCTTAAATCTGTGGTAATTGTGGTTATTTGATCAAATTTGCAGGCTTGAAAAAATCTCATAAATGTACGTCATGAAAATCTCGGATCAATTTAATAATATGTGTGGTGGTAGAGGTTGGTGGTGGTGGTGATGGTTGTGTAGTGGTAGAGGGTGGTGGTGATGGGAAGTGTTGGGAAGGGACAAAAAGATTAAAATAATTTTATTATAAGTCGCTCAAACTTTTAAAAATCGCTAGTGATAAGTAGCTCAAAAGGTGCCTTACACATAATGATCAGGCACTACTTTTTGTGGTGCCACATGTCGCATTTTTGTTAAGGTCGCTAGTCGCTCAGGCCATTTGAAGAAACCAACCAAAGTGTGTCTAGAAAAACCCACACCTCTGAGCGACTGGGCCACTCTCAAATTTAGCCCTTGTGTTTTAGCCTTGCAATCGTTGGTCCTGTCCTTGTTTTGTGCTTCGTTTAACAGCCCCAAAGGTACCACAAATCCATCCTTTTCGTTAATATTTGGTCACCATAAATCGTCATGTGTGTAAGAAACCTAAAACCATGCAAACCCTAAATCGATTTAATGATCAATCATCATACTTGTTGTCTCGTTAAGTATATACATATGATAATATAAGTGATGCGCCACATTTGATCATAAAACTTATGTAAAACTTGTGATGTCAAGCTTTGTTAACTTGTTGTGTCAACTCTATTCATGCTTTGCCATTCGACCTAATCGTTATTTCCAGCCCTAGTTTCTGTCACTAAAACCTTTATCTAATCATTAATTGAACATCAATTGTGGTTAACTAAAAAGGAAACCCTAAGTATTTGTATAACGAGGGTTAGGGTTTGGTTTTGTGATTTTATGTGATTTGTGTTTCTCATTATTTTGTGTTTGTGTTTATGATGTGTGTGTGATCATGAAGGGTTGTGAAACATGTGATGTTTCGAATTGAGCTTATAAACATGTGTACTAATCAGATTTAAAGGAGTCAAGATTAGGGATTAGTTTCTGTCTCACTAGCATGCCGTTTAGGAATTTGGTCGGGTTCAAGGGGGTCTAAATTGATGATACCAACATGTTTTTGTATGATTCTTGAGTCTAAACATAATTTCATGAAGCCTAATTTCTGAATATCTAAGTTTCGTGGTCATTGGAGGTCGGAAGAGTAGTCTTTTGATTTTTAGAAGATTGGGTGTCAAATCTATATTTTGGAGTCTAAAAATCAGTCAGTTTCTATGATTTTTAATTCACTGAATATAAGGTTTGGGAATCCCAATTTTTGGCAGGAGAATATTTGACATGTCTATTAGTTGCTGTAATTTTTGTGAATTTTTCTGGAAGGGTTTCTTTGGTTAATAAAATACAAATTTTTCGAGTATACCATCAGGTCACTTTCTGGGACAGCACTAAGAGATAAAATCTACAAAAGTTAGGGGAAGTACTTAACATATGTAGGTGTCTCTTTTAAAATTTGTAGAACCTCAGGAGATTGTTTGATGTGTCATTAAAATCATAAGAAACGGAACAGATTCACATGTGAAACCATAAACCTATTAATAAGTAACTTTGCGTAATAAAATCCGTTATGACATTAAATGAATGTATAAGTAATATATGATATTAATTCGTGTAGATCCGGTGAAGGAGTGATCCACTTTCCTTGTGTTCTTTTCCTCATTTGCTTTCATTTCATAAGGTATAGATATTCTATCCTTTATCAGTAAGGATTTCCCTCATGACTTGATTCCTTGACTTTTGTTATTTTGATATCATGATCCCCATCACATTCATTGCTTTGACATTCGTTTAAATTTGCCATATGATGCTATGATTATTCCATTTAGATATTACCTTGTTGGGACAATCCGTAGTTGTTCTTCATGTTTATTTATATCATTTGACCTATTCTATTGCTCGAGGTACTAACTAGCCATAGAGGTACCATGGCCATGTCATTGAGGCACCAATGGCATAACGCTATCTATGGAGGTGTGTATTTGTCCACGACATTCCTATTTGTTTATTGTGCACTTGGCCATTTTGAGACGCATGTATATTTTGTATGGATGCATCCTAGTTGCTCAGTTCAGATTTCATATATGTGTGTGCCATACACTTTTAGGAGATTGCTACTCCATTTGCTATGACTTGTTATGATATATATATATATATATATATATATATATATATATATATATATATATATATATATATATATATATATATATATATATATATATATATATATATATATATATATATATATATATATATATGTTTGATTGTTTTGGTCTATTCATGTATCATGCTTAGACACTTGGGCAATTCCTTGATAATTTCTTGATTTCATATTCATTTCTTATTTCATATAACATCTTGTTTCCGCAGGTATTAAGCGGGATGTTGGGGTTGAGTGATGAGAGTAGGAGCTTCTAATGGACCAACCCTATCATAGTTTCCCTTTGTCATTTGGTTTTAGTTTAAGACTTTTGTCTTTGGTTATTTCATTTCTTTTCAGACATGTTTAGATTATATTTCCTTTGAAAGCCATTTGTTTACATGACTTAGTGTTTTATCTATTAAAACTTCCGCTTGCGTTTATATGTTCTGATTAACACCATATTTGTGACATTTGGCCCATTTTCGGCGTGGGATTTCGTATGGGCTAATTTATATATCTAAATTTGTTCCCAACACTTGGTAGAGAAATCACGCATTCAATGCGTAAACATTGACTGTAACAACTAACAAGTTTAGGCTTTTATTAATTTTGGCATTGTTGCATTGTTCCCGGTAATTTACGAGTGTGAAGCTCTTTTTTACATTGTTGCAAGTTTGCAACCCAAATTGTTTCGACATGGAGGACAAAAACTTTTTAACGCAAAAAATAATAACTTGCAAGTTTTTTTTTTAGAATCACATCAACACCGCTGTTGGAGTGAGGAAAGGTCACAACTGCATATCTTGGTAGCAAAATTAATATCGTGGTGGGGGCATGATAGTGGTTGAGGTTTTGTGTGAGTGTGTGTTTGTTATTTCATAAGCTTCTATTTTTCAGCTTATTTTGAGACTTATGGGCTTATAAAAAGTTTAACATCTCATAATAAACTTATATAAGCTTACGAGTTTCAAAATAAGCAGGTAAAAATTCCCCTATTAAATATAAGCCGAAAAACAAATAAGCTCGTGACCCACATATAAGCTTAAACAAACACCCCCTAAGAAGGATTTATCATATCCTAAAATTGTACTCCCTCCGTCCCAATTTAATTGTCCATCTTTCCTTTTTGATACGTCCCAAATTAATTGTCCAATACTAAAAATAGATAGAGGAGTTTGGTCAAGTTTACTATATTACCCTAAGTTGAAATCAATATTACAAACTTTAAAGAAGTGTTAATTAATTGGTTAAGGGTAAATCTGTCATTTGGCAAAAAAGTAAGAGAGAGAAAGCTGTGTTAATTATGTTTTTCTTAAACTGTGTGTTTTTTGTCGGGGGACAATAATTTTTGGACGGAGGTAGTAGTAATTTAAATACATATAGTGTGCAAAGATACTTGTGACAATCTATGATCAAGACTTGATACTAGCGAACCAAATCGAAAAAACATTTAAAAAAAATGGTTTAAAAACCTCACAACACACACAGTGACAGTGAAACTCTAAAATCAAAATGTGGAGAAGAACATTTTGCACCACCACCACTTCCGCCTTAACAAACAACAACAAAAAAATGGGACGCATTAGTCATCGGCGGCGGTCATAACGGCCTAACCGTCGCCGCATACTTAGCTCAGTCCGGCCTCTCAATTGCCATCCTCGAACGCCGCCACCTCATCGGCGGCGCCGCCGTCACTGAAGAACTCATCCCTGGTTTCAAATTCTCTCGTTTAGCTACCTTCAAAGCCTCCTTCGTCCTTCTATCATTAAGTTTAATTTTAAAACATTTGGGATTTGTTCATTTGAAAATGTATCCAACTTGATCCATTATTTTTAGTTTGTATCAAATTTCCGTAGAGGGTGTTTGTTTCAGCTTATTTGTGGGCCTTTGAGCTTATTGGATTTCTGCTTATTATTTCGTAAGCTCAAGTTTTTCTAGCCTTATATTTGCTTCGAGCAATCATATAATTAATGTATTTATCACTTGTCATATCAAATATTTATTGCAAAAGATTTGACAACACATCATATGTAGCAAAAGAAACATAAATGTCAACAACTGAAATGTTAACAGTTGAAACATAGATATAGCAAAAGTTGAAACTTAAATGAACGAGGCATTCAGACCCGTGCGTTGCACACGGGCTGTATATAAGTGTTCATATGGTCATTTCTAATCAAGATTCTAAAAAATACAATTGTTGATATTACCATCAAACAATATAGTATACAATTGTTATTTGTTTTATTTTAAAACTTACCCAAGTCAAGAACGTGCTAAATGACCCAAAACAATCCTCAAACACCTTGTGACTAAATCTTCCCCAATAATAAATCTCAACTTCACAAAATTGAGAAGAATAAGGTTACACTTTATCATTTCTTTAGCAAAACAATGAGTACACACCTCTGCTTGACCAAGTTGGGGATTTAGACAAATAAATATCATCGTGCAATAACCCTAATTAAGAAAGAATTCATGTTCGAAAAAATGGAAAAAAGCTTTCATTTTGCTTTAGCATAACAATGAGTACACCCCTACTTGACCTATTGTGTTTGAAAAAATTATATTTTTGTGATGTATTAGTTTGTGAAAATTCCAAAAGAACATATCATGTTAGATTTTGGCCTACTAATTGTATTACTGATATGACCAAAGTTCCTTATATCCTTTCAGCCCAAAATAATAACCCAACTTAGGGGTGTTGATCGGTTCGGTTTTCGGTTATTCGGTTAATTCGGTTCGGTTAATTCGGTTAAAAAAAATTTAGGGTCAAACCGTGAACCAAACCAAACCAAATTCAAATTCGGTTTTTGGTTCGGTTTGGTTAAATTCTAGTTCGGTTTGGTTCGGTTCGGTTTTCGGTTTAACCAAATTACACACTTTATTTAAAAAAAAAAGAAAAATATACAAATATATTTTGCTAAAAAAGTTATTTCAAACATAAAAAGTATTTTTTAATATTAGGATAGAATCTTTTTGTTATTTATATATATATATAAATATAAATATAAATATATATATATAACGTTTTATTGATCTTTTTATATATATAAATATATAAATTTATATGAATTCGGTTTTCGGTTTTGATTACCAAAACCATATCCAAACCGAGAACCGAATTAAAAATTCGGTTTGGTTCGGTTTTGGCAAATTCGGTTCGGTTATAAGTTCGATTCGGTTATTTTCGGTTCGGTTCAATTTTGGTTTTCGGTTTATTCGGATATTTTGATTTTTCTGCTCACCCCTAAGTCCCAACTTCCTACCTAGCCCATCTAAATACCAATGCAACACTGAGATATACATAAACCATTTTATCCCTAATTATCCTTAAACCTAACCCTAAAATATTCCTTTTCAAAAAAATGACGCAGCTACCAATCATCTTCTACATGCTTAAACAAAAATTCGAATATATCAATCAACTGATAATTGAACCACAAATTTCAACTCATTATATTCTTTTTGCTCAAAATACCATTCGAAACTCACTCTATCTCCTTTATTTCTTGCTAGTAAAACAAAAAACAAAATGAAAACGCCACAAAAATATGGGAAAACACGATCCGAATGTTGAAGATGGCTTCAAGATCTTTAGTTAAAAGGTCTCAGGTAGGTGATTTAGTTTCGTGTTTGTTTTTGTTTTTAGTTTTTGATCAAGATCTATGATGGTTTTGTTGTAAGATCTTTTAAATATCTATTCTTGAAATGATAAACAACCTTAGATCTATGTTCTTTTTATTATTATTTTCGAGTCTTCGTGTTGTATGGAGGTGGGTCTAGGGCAGCTTTGTTCTTGTTGTAGCTTGGAGGGGTACTGGTTTCGGGTCTTGGTTTCACGAATCTTGAAAGTGGTTACTGTGAGAGTTATGAAAAAGACAAAGCTGAGATCTTTGATTAATTATTTTGTTTCGAGTTTGGGTGTCTTTAAATTTTCGAATCGAATGGGTGTTTGAGTGTGAGGAGATGGGACTGTGGTTTGTTGTAAATCCATTCCTTATTTATAGTATTGAGAGCAATATGTATTGTAAATGCAGAGATGGTTCATATACTCGAAACCGCAACAACAATTCATATTCCGCATCACTTCATATTCGGCCTTAATTCTTTTTTGTTCCATATTTATCTTGAACAGCAAATTGGAGTATAGAAATTCTAGTAAGTAAGACTCAACATTTAATTCAAGGACTCGATTTTGCTTGAGGCAATCTCAAATTTGCTTTATCCCATACATCTTTAAGACTCTCAAATTAATCATGACCACTTTACATTTATAAGGCTACTTAAGCTTTATATAATATATATATAATATATGGCATAGATGTAGTAAAAGTTGAAACTTAAATGAATATGACATAAATGTTAACAGTTGAAACTTAAATAAACATGACATAGATCTACCCAAAAGTGGTCAGTGAAATCAATGGGTAACTTAGTTGGATATTGGTCATGTCACTATCAGAAATGTCACTCTCACTCTCAAAAGAAACTTTGAAAAGCGTTGGTCATGTCAATTGACAAAAACTATATATATTAGGTGTTAAGAAAAGACAAAATACACTAAATGACAAAATAAAGTGAGTGAGTTGTGTTGTATTGGTGGTGCGTAAATAACAATACCCTATATATGTCCTTAAGATACAGAGATTCTAACCCAATTTTGTGGACCTCATCCAAAAAAAACATTAATATATATGGGGGACCCATCTCATGTTACCAAAGAGATGTTGCAAGAGAAAAAAAAACAACACCTAAGACTTGATACTAGCAAACCAAATCGAAAGACCAATTAACGAATACTAAAACGGTACCCGCACAATGCGGCGGCGGGTGCCGTCTGATTATACTTTGCGTTATTTGGTTACACGTTTAGTTGTCTTCATGCTTTATAAGTAGAGATATTAGAGATGGTTAAGCCAAAATAATTTTAGTTTGAACAAACAACCGCTTCCTAACAAATTTCGTAACCAACTTGCTTCCTAACAAATTAATTTTGAAATATTTCCATAATAAGCAAGAAAAATTATGAATTTTAAGCATTTCTAATTATACAATAGTCCAAAATTTATTATAATGTAGTATAAATAAATAAATAAAAGAGTAAATTGCAAATATATTCCCTGTGGTTTGATCAGATTGCACCACAAGTCCCTGGTCTTTGGAAATTGCAGGCGGCCTCCTGTGAGCAAGTTTGGGTTTCGTTTTGGTCCCTGGCATATAACGAGGTTAGTCTCATTCCGTTAACTCCAGCCACGTGATTATCACGAGAGGGCATAATTGTCATTTTATTACTTGTCCCAAATAAAAAAATGGTGCACACGGATGGTTTGATTAATTTAATGGGTTTAACCTTAAACCCGATCCAATGTCAGTTTTATTAGTATAAAAACACAAATTAAAACCCTAACAAAAATCATAGTCGTCCCCAAATTTAATCCTTTGATCCCAGTTTAATCCTCATATTTTAAAATGCAAAGTTGGTTCATTAGAGCAGATGGGGAAAACTTTGATGAAGATGTTTATGGTGATAGCACTTTATACCTTTGATCCCATTGCTTTCATTTTAAGTATCTAATCTATTTATTGAAAAATGATGTCATTTTAAGTATCTAATAAGTGTTTTGAACATTTAACAGGTACGTATAAGAATTTGTTTACAATGAAGCTCCATTATGGTGGAAGGTTCACTGAGTGTCCAAATAGGAAGTATGTTGAAGGTGAGGTAACCTTTGTGGACATGATTGACATGCAACAATTTAACATTGATTTGTTATATTCAGTATTGAACTCCTCAGGCTATGATTCTAGTGGAACTTTGTTTTTTCACTATAAGATACCATTAAAAGGGTTAGATAAATTCTTGAAGCCTTTGGTTAATGAGTCTGATTTTGAAGGAATGTTAGAATATGTCCCTAACCATAAGACTATGTATGTTTATGTTGAGAATGGGCATACCACAATAGGAACTGGTAATGACCAGCCTAACACAAACATAAGTGTTAACAGTGAGGAAGTCAATGATGGTGAGGAAGAGAGTGATGGTGAGGAAAGTAGTGATGGTGAGGAAGAGAGTGAGACTGATGAGGAAGAGGATTTAGTTGAGGATGAGGAACATATGGTTGATGAAGTAGATGTGAACATGACAGGTTTTAAGTTTGAAGTAGATGGTGAGGGTGAGTTGATTGACACCATTAAACCCAATGTTAGTTTAACTGAAAATGATTTTGATGAGGCGAAAAATGAACCGTTTTTAGGGGGTCATTTAAGCCCGGAATTGAATTTAGTTGATCAAATATTGCCCTAAATCGTTCCTTTTGTGATTTTAGGTACTTTGGGAGAGAAATCTGGAAAAGGAAGCAATTCGGACGTTTTTGGAGCATAAAAGTGAAGAAAATGCCAAAGTCTTAATTTTCCTTGCTGAGAACAGTAGGTGGCGGCGTCAAGAAGAAAATCCTGACGGCGTCAAGAGTAATTTTCATGACGGCACAGTACAGAAATGAAGGCGTCACAAGGAAGAGCGTCAAGAGTAAAATATGTGACGGTCTGGAAAAAGTTATAACGTGACGGCGTCAGAAGTAGATCAAGGCAGTCCGAGAATTCTTTTGGCGGCGAGATGACGGCGTCACCAATTTGGTCTTGACGCCGTCAGCCTCAATTTCCTATATATAGTTTTCTAATTTTCATTCATAAAAAAAAGGAGAGAAGTTTTGGAGAAACCCTAAGGCCGAACTTAATACGAACTTTACAGGTTTTTCAAGGGTTTTCAGCCCTTGAACCCTTTCATGTGTAATTGAGATAAGTATTCTTTTAATTCAATCAATATGTCTATGTGTTGGTTGTCTATATCTTGTTCTTGTCTTAATTCCATCATGCTAGGCTAGATCTATCTTGTGTTTGCTTAGATCTAATGAAACCTAGATGTTAATTATGTGTTGATTACTTGTTTATGGTTGTATTGGATGAATGATTTCGATGTTAGGCTTAAGAAAACTGGCAGATCTCCAATTGGTAACATGCTTGAACGTCTTAGGAAACATGAACTGACGTGCACTAGGTTTTATTGGTTGTATTTAATGCATGAGTAAATTCTAATGATCCCATGTTAGGAACTTCTTAGCCGGCTCGACATAGGAGTGAAGTAGGCACTCATAGGATTGGGGAATTAAGTGCGCCACCCCATGAATGGTATTAAGGAATACAATCCGTCATCCACGCAACTATAACAAGTAATTAACGTGTAAAAGATATCTAGGGAGTAGTGAAATCTAAGTAAACACAACTTCTCCACTTATTGCTCACAACCTTAGTTAATTTAGTTTTATTTTCATTTCTAGTATTTTATGTTGATTGCATCTTTAGTATTGGGTTAGTTGACTAGCAACTAATTCCGCCCAAATCCTTAAAACCCGAGATTTTTACTTGCTTTTTAAAAAATATAAAAATACAAAAATAATCATCCTTCATCTCTAGAACTAGTATTTAGGTTTTCTAATCCTAGCGGCACTATTCCTAGCTGAACGATCAATCCCCCGGTACTTGTCACTATACTATACTACAACGATCAGGTACACTGCCTGGTGGGGGTTGTAAGCTTCTCAAGATCCCTTGAGAGGTAAAGCCTGGTGCGATTCCCACGTATCAAGTTTTTGGCGCCGCAGCCCAGGGAATAGTTATTGTCTAGGTTAGAATCTCTTTTTATTAGGTCTACTTGATAGATTCCTTTCTAGTAAGATTTTATTTTTATTTTTAGGTTTTCTTTAGTCTATCTTATTTCTTTGTGTTTTTGTTCGTAACTCTTCACCACCTGACATCATGGACGATGGGAACATCTTTGAACCCGTCATCCCACCACAACAAAACCCACCACTAGAACCTCTTAGGCCCCGAACCTTAGGAGAGTATTCCCGACCTAGCCACCAAGGCTACCGAAACACCATTGAGCTCATCGGAGCCAATGTGACCCCCTTGCGATTCGACACCATCCGGTTGGTGCAAAGTGGATGTGCATTCCATGGACTTCGTTCCGAAGATCCAAACCAACATCTTAAGGACTTCCTTAAAATCGTAGACTCCATAGACCTATATGTTGAAACTAGAGAGACAACCCGATTACGCCTATTCCAATTCTCTCTACGGGATCAAGCTAGTCAATGGCTTGAGCGTTTACCCGCGGGATCCATAACCACATGAGATGATCTCACCACTCGTTTCCTTGCTCAATTTTTCCCACCGGGGAGAACTACTAAGCTTAGAAATGACATCTTGATGTTCCAACAACGTCAAAATTAATCTCTTTATGAAGCATGGATGATTGATGCTAAACCACCAACTTGTATTGACCAAGGAATGGTCAACAAAGTCAAATAGCTGAGATCAATGCTCCGGGTAATATAATGTATCACCGGGTCGTTAAATCCCGTTGAGGTGTGAATTGTAACTTTAGCGTGCTTTGTGATCGGGTGTTTATTCACAGAAAGGGTTTGTTGTGAGAATTATTTGGATATTATTAACAGAAATAGCTTAGGAAAGCTATTTGAATGATTACGTGAATTGAGGTTCAGAAAGAATCACTTAAATCTTGAAAACCGTACGTTTGCTGAAAACGCGAACAAAGGTACAAGGAATAAAAGTGAAAGAAGTGATCTGAAAAGGCTACTTGTATGAAAATTAACTTTTTACAATCCTAATGATGAGAGAAAATTTTTGGAAATTTAAAAATAATTTTTACACTAATTTTATAATTGCTATTAATTAAATACTAATTTTCTAATTACTTTTAATTAACTAAATTAACCTAAATTATAAATAAATATGAAATTAACTTTGTGGAAAACTAGAAGGGGGGTTGAATAGTTTTGCTTCTTTTTCGTTTAATAAGAATTTGCTTTTCAAAGAATTGATATTAATTGTAAAAACCTTTGAAGCTAAAGTATAGATACAAACTTAATTCACATATATCATATATATATACACTACTTGTTTAAAGTGTTAAATAGAAATTATAATTTCATATATATCACTTAATTGCAAGTTTGTACTAATATATATATATATATATATATATATATATATATATATATATATATATATATATATATATGTGTGTGTGTGTGTGTGTGTTAGTAATTGTTTATACTTATATTTTACCAAAGTATAATTAATATTTTAAATGTAACCTAGTTTGATCTTTATGTGAAATCAATATATGCACAACACACAATATTAGCAATATATGAAAAGCTAGTAAGTAAGCAAGTAAAGAGTGAGAGATGGAAAGATCAAACCGAGAGACAAAGGATTTATAGTGGTTCGGCTACAAGGACACCTTCCTTGCCCTACTCCACTCCCCGAGCACCGAACTCGAGAGTTTTCTTCACTAAGTCAATAACCTCCCTTATGGCAGAGAAAACCGTACACACCAAAAGCTTACACCAATTAACGACACAAAGCAAGATGTCGAGTTCTAATCGTAGCTAGAACCAATCTCACACCAAATATCACACCACTTCTTCTTCACACCTTTACACTACTTCAATACCACTTCACACCACAAGTATCTTCACACCTTCAAGGCACTAATGTCTTGACACCTTCAAGCCACCAATGTCTTCACACCTTTAAGCCACTAATGTCTTGACACCTTCAAGTCACTAATGTCTTCACACCTTTAAGCCACTAATGTCTTGACACCTTCAAGTCACTAATGTCTTCACACCTTTAAGCCACTAATGTCTTGACACCTTCAAGCCACTAATGTCTTCACACCTTTAAGCCACTAATGTCTTGACACCTTCAAGCCACTAATGTCTTCACACCTTCAAGCTACTAAAGTCTTCACAACTTCAATCTACTAATGTCTTCAAGTCTTCTTCACTTGTAACCCTCAATATCTTCACAACAAGTTCTTATTACTACAATCTCCTATCACCAATATTATCTAACCCTTCTTCTCCACTTCAAGTTCCACTTTACTCTTACACCAATTCTAGATTCTTCAACTAAATCTAGCTAACTAATACATACACCATATTCACCAATGAATGAAAGATTTACAAGAAGATATAAACAAGCAACTTAGATAGCAAGATGATACTAAGTTGTAATACTTCTAATAGAAGTATTCTTCTCTTTGCACTTTGAATGTTGAGGCTTGAATCACTTTGAAACAAAGATCAAAGTATATAAGATCAAAGGATTATTTAGAGAAAGGAAATGGATGTTTAGATCTGAAAGTTTCTGGTGCAAAAAGGTGAGGAAAATGTGCAAAATGATCCAGTATTTAAAGGGCCAGATTTTACTGTTCGGGAGCGTGCCGGTCCCCTTAATTGTAGGCCGGTCCCCTTAATGATTAAGGGGGCCGCCTAGTAAAATTAAGGGGGCCGCCCTCCTGAACGTTTGAAAAGATTCTCTGGATAAAATTTGCCCTTTTTGATTGGAAATTTGAAATCATATTTTTGTGGTTTAATAAAGCTTTACCAAAAATGATTTACAAATATATATAAAATGTTAAAATCATTTTATAAAATGTTATGTCTTAAGACAAGATTTCCTTTGATCTTATAATGCACTAATCACTTTGTTTATTCATACCTTAAGTGATTAAATGGTGAAGGTGAGTATTTACTACTAAATACTTGTTTACGTCATAACCTTTGGTTTGATAAGTTTACGTTTTGTGATTATCAAAACATAGAGATATCGAAAGATATGAATAACGTTTTTAGTCATTTATTTATATCAACAAACTTGGAAAAATAAAAATTAAACTTAGAAAAATTTAAAATACTATAAAACTAATTTTAGAAATGAAAATATATTTTTAAGACTATTTAATTAATTATTACTAATTATTAACTAATTATTGATTATTTAAAATAACCTAAATTCTAATTAATTATTAAAATACACTAGAAAATTGAAAATAAAATTTGGAAAAATTAAAAATAACTAAAAACTAATTTTAAAATTTAATTTATATTTTTCTGATTTACTAATTAATTATTATTAATTATTAAATATTTATTAATTACTTAAAACTATTTTAAATTAGGAAAAATACTAAATGATAAAAGAAAAATCTGAAAAAATTAAAGAAATTGTTTTTACACACCAGAAGCCTAGGAAAATTATAAAAATGGAAATTGCTTATTAATAAGCTGATGAATAAGCCAATTGGCTTAAATAGAAGCTATCACTTCTATTAAGTTGAGCTTATTTGAGATTTTCTTTTTCCAAACTGCTTATTACAAGTTTTTAGACAACTTTTGTGAAGTGAGTTTGACTGTGGTCAAAGAAATAAGCACTTCAAGTGCTTGAACCTATGACAGTTGACTTTTCTTGACCAAGAGTGGAAATAAGCCAAAATCAGCTTGTGTGGGGTCCACTTTGGTGAAAACAGATGTAAGCAAGTATAATGAACAAGTTTAAACAGATAACACACAAATAATCTGATTAAATAAGCTACAACACCTCAATAAGCTGTTTGCTTATTTGGTACTGAGGCAGACTGGGGACAAACTTATGAGGTCAAACAAAGTGGGGTCCACAGGTCTTGAAGTCAAACAAATGGTCAATACAGCTTCCCTGGTAAGAGGGGGTTATATGAAACCAAAATGGGGGTGTGGGACCCACTGGGTTAGCCACAAAACACCACCGTGGTGAGCTGGGGTCTGCTGAGACAGGGCAACTACTTTGCCCTGCAGGTCAGTTCCAAGGGCATTTTGGTCCAAAGAAAAAAATCACAAAAATGTATAAACTATGAAATTCAATAGTTCTACTGATAGAGTAATCACACAACAATTTTCAGACCTTGAATCAAAACACAAAAATCTATAAAAATCTTGTCATTTTTGCAAAAATCTGAGATTGAGCTTTTTGACTTTTTAGTAAAACTTGAGTTTTGACTTTTGGGAACTTTGATTGCTGATTTAGTGATCAAATATGTTTAGTTAAGCTATATAAAGACTAAATTAAGTAGAAATTCCAACTTATGAGAAGGTTTGATGGACTTTGGGTTCAAAACTCACCACAGTTAACTGTGGTGATCACTTTTTTGTGATTTTGACTTTTGTTGAGTTCTTGAACAAAATCCTTGGTTCCCTTAACCTTATATTCAACCAATGAGCCTACTGAAACAAAGAGTTGCTCAATTAAACAAGCAATGCAGTGCAAACAGTCTTTAACCAAACACCCCTTTAAAAACAATTATTTAAGAGATTTTGATTCAGACAACCATACAATCCAACCTACTGATTCCAACTATTATATTAAACACTGAAAAAGTAATTGAGACAATAACAAGTGACTAAACTACTTAGGAAAGTATAAATGAAAAGCAAGGCTTACATAAGCCTTCCAAGCTAAGCTGCCAAGTACCCAAGAACCAAATCAACCATCCTAATGACCTCCCATGAGGTCCCTAACCCACAGCCATCCTTAATTAACTGTGCTCCAAGCTGGTTCAACCCTTGCTCACCAATTTTTTATTTATTTTTGATTTTTCTTAATTATTTTTGATATTTATAGAAACTGAGTTTAGGATGTTCACACAAGCTTATAAAGCTTATAAAACCTTGTTATCTGAGTTTACATAAGTTTCTAAATGACTTGTACACACATTAGAAGGTCTAATTAGCACTTGAGAATTTGAAATGGAACTTGAAAATTGAAATTGAGAATTAAACTTTGAAACAGACTTTCATTGATAACAAAGATTACAATACATTAAAATAAACTGAAAAAACATTTAAAACTAAAAAATTACACACTACTATGCTCAACAATGAGCTACCATATATAACGAGGCAAAGTTAGGCCTTTTCTCTTCCCACTTGGATCCTTTTTGAATTCTGAGAGTCTAGAAGGGCTTCATGTTGACTCTTGACCAAATCCCATGCGTTTAATTATACCAAGATCAATCCAAACCCTTGATTTGGATTTTGGCGCCAAAAGGGTATACGGGGCAATATGAGTGGTTCTGGTGGGGGGTTGGTGTGGGAATTTATGGTGGTGGGAAAGTTTGGTGTGGGCATTAATTGTGGGGGGCTAGTGGGTGAAAAAGGTGAGAGGAGGGGGGAAGAGTTTCCCTAGTTTTGCGCTTCATTGTTGGGGGAAGAAGACGGGTCAAAGGTCGTTTGACCTTCGTTGACCGTTTGACCCCGCTTTTATTATTTTGGGATTGGACTGGGATATGGGCCTAGGTGGTAGACTGGGTTTGGTTTTGGATTGGGTTTGGTTTTGGTTAATAATAAATAAGGGTCCGGTTTGGTTTGTTAGCACAAGGACCATTTTTGCAACTTTTCCAAACTTGAAGGACTGAAAATGTACTTTCCCCAATTTGCTTCCAAGGATCAATATTGCCATAATTCCAAAGTTCACAAACCATTTTTCCATTTTCCAAATTTCAAAATTTCCCAGGGACCTATTTTGCCATTTTTGGATTTTCAGGGACTAAACTTGTAATTTTGGAAAACTTGTTACCCAAGTGTAATATTTTGTGAGTTTTGACTTTCAAAACCTTGGGTTGACTTTTCCTTTCAAAACAAATGCATATGGACTAAAATTGACCAGTTTTGAAACTTGGGGGACTGAAACTGCCAATATTGCAAACTTTGATCGATTTTCCTTTGTTTTTGCACATTTTGCATTTAAAACACATAATACACAATCCCTGGGATAATTTAAGTATTTTGATATCTTTTTGATTGTTTTTGTATGTTTTGGCAGTATAAATATATAAAAAACGATGAGTGTTTGAGCACTCATCAATCCCCCACACTAAACTATTGCTAGTCCCTAGCAATCTTTTTAAAAAACTTGATGGATTTTAAACTCTTTACCAAAAGCTATCACTTCTGGAGTAGCCAGGTGTAAGAACTGTGGCACACCTGATAACCGTGTGATTTTGAGCAAACCACCAGCTTTCAACGGATTTGTTTAGTCTTTACCAAGAGCCGTTTGCTCCTGGACTAGCCAGCATCTTGATGGACCTAGTCAACATCTTGGTGAGCTGATTACCAATTATGGATTTTCCACGGCCTTTACCACAAGCCATAATCTTGTGGGCTAGCCAACTCATTAGCTTTTGAGGATGATGGGGAGTTGAGGAACCATACAATTTTGGGCAAATTGCAAGCCGTAAACGGATTTGATTTATCTTTACCAAGAGCCGTTTGCTCCTGGATTAGCCAATCCCTTTGTCGGTTAGACCTGGCGGACTGATTACCACAAAAATTTTGAAATAAAGTGAAAAATTTTTGAAAATTTTGGCCAAAAACGGGGGTACTTGAAGATATTTTGATAAAATTCGCTAGAATTTCCCCCCCACACTTAGAAATGAATATTGTCCTCAATATTCAAAGTCCCGGCTATTATGCCGACTCTTTGAACGTAAAAAGCCAAGATTCGAATCTAACTGCGGAAATACCAAATTTCACTTTATTTCTATATATATACAACTTTTTTTTTTGAGAACTTTATATACATATATACATTTTTCAAACAGCGGGGGGGGGGGGGGGGGGGGGGTGGCCATTCCCCCACACTAGGTGGTAGAAAATAGAAAGAATCAGAGATACGGGTGAAAACCCGTATTGTGCTATTGTTTTTGTTCATCGAGTCGCTAGCTTGACTCGATCCCCGAATTTAATTGTCCTTGGGGAAAGTTTGGAGATCCGGGACAACCATGGATGGTATGTCCTCTCCAAAGTAGTGCTTTAAACGATGTCCATTCACTTTGAAATTTGGACCGTCATTTTGAGATAATTCAACGGTACCATAAGGATAAACTTTTGCGATAGTGAATGGACCGGTCCATCGGGTTTTGAGCTTTCCCGAGAAGATCTTGAGTCTAGAGTTGAAAAGAAGGACTCGATCACCAACGTTGAAAACGCGGTTTTTGATTTTTGAGTCTTGAATCTTCTTTGTCTTTTCTTTGTAGATCAAAGAGTTCTCGTAAGCTTGATCACGAAGTTCGTTTAATTCATTTAGTTGAACTTTTCTATGATCACCCGCCGTTTTGAGGTCGAAATTGGCATGCTTGAGAGCCCAATAGGCTTTGTGCTCAAGCTCGATCGGAAGATGGCACGCTTTCCCGTACACAAGTTTATAAGGCGTACACCCAATGGGTGTTTTGTAAGCCGTACGGAAAGCCCAAAGTGCATCATCTAATTTGTCCGACCATGATGCACGATTCTCACCTACAGTTCTTTCCAATATTCTTTTAATGCCCCGATTGGAAACTTCGACTTGTCCACTCGTTTGAGGGTGGTACGCAGTAGAAAGACGGTGAGTTACACCGTACTTTTGCATGACTTTGTCAAATTTGTCATTACAGAAGTGCGTACCACGATCACTAATAATAGCACGTGGAGTTCCGAATCGGGCAAAAAGAGCTTTTAAAAATTTCACAACTACTCGGGCATCATTTGTAGGTAAAGCTTTCGCTTCAACCCATTTTGACAAGTAGTCAACTGCCACGAGTATGTATTTGTTGCCGTGAGAGGATGGAAATGGCCCCATAAAGTCGATGCCCCAGATATCAAAAATTTCACAAACTTGAATTGCATTCTGAGGCATTTCATTCTTTTGTGAAATATTCCTGTGACGTTGACAAGCGTCACAGGACTTGACCAATTCTTGGGCATCCTTGTAAATCGAGGGCCAATAAAAGCCGGAATCAAACACCTTTTTGGCGGTGTAGTTGGGATTGTGGTGGCCCCCCGTGGGACCAGCATGGCAAGCCTTTAAAATTTCAGCGGCTTCCTGACCATACACACACCGCCGGATGACTTGATCCGCGCATATTTTGAATAAGTAGGGGTCGTCCCAAAAGTAATGTTTGACATCTTTGAAAAATTTATTTTTTTGTTGGGACGACATCCCTTTCACAATGAAATTACCCGCAAGATAGTTTGCAAAGTCGGCAAACCATGGGGTAATCGAGTCTCCACGAAATGAAACCATATTGAGGGTTTCGAGAGGAAATGTTTCATTTATTTCCTTTTTCTCGAAAGCATTTTGGTGAGGGTTTTCAAGACGGGAGAGATGATCAGCAGCTAGGTTCTCAGCTCCTTTTTTATCACGAATAATGATATCAAATTCCTGAAGGAGGAGAACCCAACGAAGGAGTCTCGGCTTTGCATCTTGTTTTGCAAATAGATACTTCAAAGCCGAGTGATCCATATACACTATGCTTTTGGTAAGAATCAAGTATGGCCGGAATTTTTCAAAGGCATACACCACAGCTAATAATTCTTTTTCAGTGGTGGTGTAATGACTTTGAGCCACGGTCATAGTCTTGCTGGCATAGTGTATAGGCTGAAAATGTTTTGTTTTGCGTTGCCCCAAGACTGCCCCTATAGCATAATCAATAGCATCACACATGAGCTCGAAGGGCAAGTCCCAATCGGGGGCAACAAGAATCGGTGCCTCGGTAAGCCTTTTCTTTAATGTTTCAAAGGCTTCGATGCACTCAGTGGAGAAGATAAAAGGAGCATCCTTCTCGAGGAGATGGGTCATAGGCCGGGCGATTTTAGAAAAATCTTGAATAAACATACGGTAAAAACCGGCGTGACCCAAAAAGCTCCTAACACCTTTCACAGTCATGGGATGAGGCAATTTTGCAATGACGTCCACTTTGGCTCTGTCAACCTCAATCCCGTTTTTTGAAATTTTATGGCCGAGGACAATGCCCTTTTTGACCATAAAGTGACTCTTCTCCCAATTTAGACATAACTTTGTGTCTTCACAATGTTTTAGCATGCTGTCTAAATGGGAGAGACATGATTGGAATGAATTCCCAATGACCGAAAAATCGTCCATAAAGACCTCCATAGTTTTCCCGATCATGTCGGAAAAAATGGCCATCATACATCTTTGAAACGTGCCCGGAGCATTACATAAGCCAAATGGCATACGTTTATATGCGAAAGTTCCATAGGGGCACGTAAAAGTGGTCTTTTCTTGGTCTTGCGGGTCAATGGGAATCTGAAAGTAACCCGAGAAACCATCGAGGAAGCAATAGTACTCATTCCCCGCTAATCTCTCGAGCATCTGATCCATAAAGGGCAGAGGAAAATGATCCTTACGAGTGGCGTCATTCAATTTACGATAATCAATGCAGACGCGCCAACCCGTAACCAAACGAGTTGGGATTAACTCATTCTCCTCGTTTGTGACAACAGTAATGCCACCCTTTTTTGGAACACAATGAACTGGGCTGACCCAAAGACTGTCCGAGATAGGGTAAATCAATCTGGCATCAAGAAGTTTTAAAACCTCTTGTTTGATAACCTCGTGAATTTTTGGATTCACCCTTCTTTGATGTTGGACCGCAGGTTTGAAGTCATCCTCCATTAATATCTTGTGAGTACAAAACTCAGGGTCGATGCCCTTGATGTCGGAGAGACGCCAAACAATTGCTCGCTTATGAGACTTCAAAACCTTTATAAGAGCATCCTTTTCCTCAACACTTAAGTCTTTAGAAATTATGACGGGTAATTTATCATCACCCTCCAGAAATGCATATTCAAGATGCGGCGGCAAGTCCTTAAGTTCAACCGCGGGAAAGTCATCAGTTTTCTCAACATTTTTGACTTCCTCCTTATGAAATATTTGTGGTAGAACAGGAAGAGGAGAGGGATCTTCGTTTAATAACTTTTCAAGCATGAGAATATCCCCCTCGAGGTCGATCTCTTGGTTATCAATTCCATCGGGAATCGAATCACTTTTGAGAAAGGCCTCAATTTCTTCTAAGATGAAGTCACTTCCCTCAAACGGAGTGAGGGAAGGAGAAGAATTGGCAATAATGGGGTGAGAAGATGGAGTGAAGTTTTCACTCGGAGAATCATCGACAAAACCTAAAACCTCTTGAGCGTACTCCTCAGACGCAACATCAATGACATCAATCCGGTTAACCGTTTCGGCATCATAATTAGAGGAGTACCTCGAAGTTTGATCGAGGTTAAAGGTTACAGCTTCATTACCAACACGAAGAGTTATTTCTTCTTAGTGCACATCAATTAACGCACGACCCGTCCTTAAGAATCCTCTCCCAAGAATGAGAGGAACTCGTGGGTCAGCATCGAAATCCACAACCACAAAATCTGCCGGAAAGTGGAAGTTCCCCACTTTCACAAATACATCCTCGGCAATGCCGAGGGGACGAGATGTTGAGCGGTCTGCCAGCTCGAGAGTCATGCAGGTGGTTGTGAGTTCTGGAAGAGAGAGTTTTTCCATATTGTATAAGGCATCAAGTTGATGCTCGCACCTAGATCGGCTAGGGCGAAGCACTCAACCATTCCGGGAAAAACACATGGAATGAGAAATTTTCCTGGATCTCCTAGCTTCTTGGGAAGCTTTTTCAGAAGAACTGCAGAGCAGCTTTCATTGAGTGGAGTTCGAGCCATTTCGAATAGCTTCTCTTTATTGTTCAACAGATTTTTGATTGTCGATGCGAATTTAGGCATCAACAGGAGAGCATCCGCGAAACTGATATCAAAATGAATATCTCGGAAGATTTGAAAAAACTTTTCCATATGATGGTTTGCTTTTTCGCGGAGCTTCTGGTCTTGTAACCTAGATGGATATGGTAGTGAAGTTTTGGATTTAGGGTTCTCTCCAGGAGTTGTTGATGGTTCAAACACAACTCCCGGTTTTGGTACAATTCCTGATTTTGGTACAATTTCTGGTACAACCTGAGGGTGGATGATTGGTTCTGAACAGTCAACTAAGTCCACCAGGTAATGGTCAACCAAGTCAAATGTCAAAAACCAACTAACCAAGGAGTTTAGGGAATCCCCGGGTCATTAAGTCCCGACGAGGCGTGCAATTGTATTTGTGAACGTTTTAAAGGATCGGGTGATTGATCAGAAAGGTCAGGAATTTGATTATTATGGTTACACTACGAGATAACGATGGAAAATGACTTATAAACACTTAATTAACAATTACTGATGATCAGATGATTTTAAAACGCAATTTAACCTAAAAACGCGCGTTTTAATTACAAATAAACGCGAACGCGC
The DNA here is from genome assembly GCA_030686995.1 of Artemisia argyi. Lineage (NCBI taxonomy): Eukaryota > Viridiplantae > Streptophyta > Magnoliopsida > Asterales > Asteraceae > Artemisia > Artemisia argyi. The sequence goes on along the minus strand of CM060690.1, from coordinate 53,577,002 downwards.
AAATAAAAAAGTGAAACGGGAGTAAACAAAGTCCTACGAACGTGAAATTTATATTTTTACAATCCTAATGACTTAAAAAATTTTTAGAAAAAGAAAAATAATTTTTACACTATTTAATAATTACTTTTTAATTAACTAAATTACCCTAAATTACTAATAATTATGAAAATTAACTAGAAAAATGAAAATAAAATTTAGAAAAATCTAAAAAAATATAAAACTAATTTTAAAACAGAAAAACTATTTTTCCTAACTTTTAATTAATTATTATTAATTAAAAACTATTTAATTAATTAATTTAAATTAAAATAAATTATAAAAAATACTAAATGATTACAGAAAATTCTGAAAAAATTCCTAAAAATATTTTATGAAACCAGAAGCCTAAGAAAAATTTAAAAACAGCCTTTGCTTATGAATAAGCAGAAAATAAGCTAAGATAGCTTAAATAGAAGCTATCACTTCTAATAAATTGGACTTTTTAGCAAATTCCTTTCTCAAATCTTGTTATGAAGTGAAAATAAGCACTATTTGTGAAGGGAGTTTAGCTGAATATGTCTAATAAGCAGTAGGTGAGCTTATTGAGTTGACAGAAATAAGCCAATGGCTTTAAGAACTTGAGATTGCTTGTTTATGGATTAAAAGTCAACCACAGCTTAAAATAAGCTTATACACAATGAATATGATAAGAGACAAACATAAAGAAAGCAATTAAGCAACTGAGATAAGCCACATATCAAATAAGCACTTATGAGAATTCACAGGATCCAAACAGTCCACCTAGGGGATTTCAAACCAAGTGTGGGGTCCACTGAGTGTCCAAGGGTCCAATTTAAGAGTTGGCCTGTCAAGTTGGACTCACAGGCTATCCAATAAGCCAATAAGCTAAGCAATTAGCTTATTGATGAACTCTAGGAAGACCTTGAAACTTCAACTCAAAAGCTGAGTGGTCAGTGTTGGTGTAATGAAAACAGGCCACTAGGTGGTCAAATAAGCTACTCTAGAATAAGCTACTATCCAAAATGAGCCTTGGTAATGAAAGATAAGGTGACAAGCTACAAATAAGCTAAATCCTAAGGTGTGGGGTCCACTGGGTGTCTAAGAAATGGGTCAAAGAGACTGGGTGGTACTGATGGTGCAGGGTATGTTTCATGCCCTGCAGCCCCAAACACAAGGTTGCACAAGCCTCATAAAAATTCTAAAAAAATATAACATTTGCAGGTTTTAATAGACTAAGTGGTATTCTTCAAGCATACAAAATTTCAAATACCCAATCAACCCACAAAAATCAGAACAAATCTCCAAACTTTTGGAAAAACTGAACAAGTAAGAATCTTTGACTTTTTGTTCACTTGAAAAAAATTGACTAATCTGAATTTTAATCCACCCTACTGAACTGAAAATGATATATAGTGACTAATGGAATCCAAAATAAACAAACTTAACAATTTTGCTACTAAAACTGAGGGTTTGAGCACTTTGATTCACCACAGATTGCTGTGTGAAGCAAATGCAATGAGTTTTTGACTTTAAGGCAAAGTGACCACTAATTTAAGCTGGATTGAGTTTGTTATAACCTAAATGACTAAGCTAAACCAAACACCACTTCTGAGACCTTAATTTTGACAGCAAACCACACTAATCCAAACACACCTTCTACAATCTGTCTAAACTAAGTTTTGTTAATCAAAATGACTAGTTACCAATTTAGTATCAATGTTACTGAAACTTACTAGTTTTAAGGTGGTTTGAACAATTAACTACAACAATCAACAACTTCAATCCAATAATACAGTCCTACTCTAAACTATATAATACACAACAAAGTCTAATTAACACCCATGATTTCTATTTAAACTAGAACTAGGATCAATTCAGTGAACTTAAAACAACATGCATAAGTGGCAACGACCACTGATAATAAAGAAAACAACACCACAGTTACCAATGATCAAAAATCACAAAGTATACTCACTTGGGGCCTCAGCTAAACAAAGGCTCCAACTTAATGGCAGCTACAAGCTCTAGCTTGGTTTGCAACAAGCTAGTGAAATCCATCTTGCCCCTCCATTGCAGGCAACTTCCTCAAGCTTCCAAGGTCTAATGCAAAGGTACCCTGCACTCACTCATCTCATGTTTCATTTTATTTTTATTTTTTATTTTTTATTTTTTTTTCTTTTCTTGCTTAATTTTCCTTTTTATGTTTACTTCATGATTCTGAGACTAAGATGCATAACAACAATGAGTTTGAACAAAAGATTTGAACACTGAAAGAGATTTTCTTTGAGACTGCAAATATGAAACTTGGACTTTTGAAGAAACTTAATACTTGAATTACTATTAAAAAGGTTTTACAAGGATACTGAAATACAAATTACACTTAACAAAACTACTTGAATACTTTTTCTAACTTAACTAACTGCACTACTTAGCCTCCATGGCTTACAAATGAGATACTTAAATATAAAAAGGAAAAATCACTGAACCAGGCCTTCTTTCTTCTTTTTGCTCTTTTTTTCTTTTTGTCCCTGCTTGTCTGGCTTTTGTCTTGTCCTTGGAAAACACCACAGCTATTGACTTGATGCTCCATGTCTTCTCAGCCTAGGATTGTTGGAGCTTTATGAAGGAGTGGGGGAGATAATAATTGTGTCTGGGTTGACTTTGTTTGTTGTGGTGGAGTAGGGGGGCTGGTAGGATGGTGGAGAGAGTAGGGGGAACAATGATGTTGGGATAGCAGAGGGTGTTGGGGGCTGTGTGTTTGGCTATGGCGGGCAAGAAAAGGGGGTGGAGGGGTTGACTTATTTTGACCGACCATTTTATTAAAAGATTGGGTGGGCTCGGGTTAAGTTGGTGGGCTTGGGGTAACAATGGGCTGAGGGTAAAAGGGTGGTGGGTAATGTATTTGGATTGGGTAGGTTTTGGTTTATGTAGTAACACAAAAGGGTCCGTTTGTATTTAAATTCACAAGGACCAAAATTGTAATTTTGGTGATTTTCAAGGACCAAATTTGTCACCTTTCCAAAGTTAACCCAGGGACCAATCTTGCCACATTCCAATTACCAAAGGATCACAAAATATATTTTTCACTTTTAAAATTCCCAGGGACTGATTTCGACAAATTTCAAACTGTAGGGACCAAAAGTGTAAATTTTCCAAAGTTTTTGCCTAAGGACAATTTTTGATAAATTTTGATTTCTAAATGCCTTAGGTTGACTTTTCTTTCAAAACAAATGCGTAGGGACTAGTTTTGTAAATTTTTGAAAGTCGGGGGACTAAAACTGCCAATTGTGTAAACTTTGCTCGTTTTTTATTGTTTTTGCTCATTTTGTATCTGCAACGTATAAAATACAATCCCTGGGATATTTTAAGTATTTTTATGCATTTCTGAGCGTTTTCGGATGTTTTGGCAGTTTAAATACGACAAAAATGATGAGTGTTTGAGCACTCATCAATCCCTCACACTAAACTATTGCTAGTCCCTAGCAATATTTTTGGAAAACTTGATGGATTTTAAACTCTTTACCAAAAGCCATCACTTCTGGAGTAGCCAGGTGTAAGAACTGTGGCACACCTGATAACCGTGTGATTTTGAGCAAACCACCAGCTGTCAACGGATTTGATTTGTCTTTACCAGGAGCCGTTTGCTCCTGGACTAGCCAACTCTTGATGGAATAGTCAACATCTTGGTGAGCTGATTACCAATTATGGTTTTTCCACGGCCTTTACCACAAGCCATAATCTTGCGGGCTAGCCAACTCATTTGTTTTCGGGGAGTTGAGGAACCATACAATTTTGGGCAAATTGCCAGCCGTCAACGGATTTGAGATATCTTTACCAAGAGCCGTTTGCTCCTGGATTAGCCAATCCCTTTTGTCGTTTAGACAAGGCGGACTGATTACCACAAAAATTTTGAAATAAAGTGAAAAAATTTTGAAATTTTAGGCCAAAAACGGGGATTCTAGGATATAATGTGATAAAATTCGCTAGAATTTTCCCCTCCCCCACATTTAGAATTGAATATTGTCCTCAATATTCAAAGTCCCGGCTATTATGCCGAATCCTTGAACGTAAAAAGATAATATTAAAAACTAACTGTGGGAAGATCGTTTTGTATTTTTCACTTTATTAAGCTGTACATACAATCACAGTTTTTTTTTTTTTTTTTTTTTTTTTTTTTTTTTTTTTTTTTTTTGATGAAACCTTATATACGTATATACATTTTCAAATAGCGGGGGGTTGGCCATTCCCCCACACTAGGGTGGTAGAAAGTAGAAATAAATCAGAGATACGGGTAAAAACCCATATATGTTGCTAATTTTTGTTCACCGAGTCGCTAGCTTGACTCGATCCCCGAATTTAATTGTCCTTGGGGAATGTTTGGAGATCCGGGACAACCATGGATGGTATGTCCTCTCCAAAGTAGTGTTTCAGCCGATGTCCATTCACTTTGAAATTAGGACCGTCATTTTGAGATAATTCGACGGTGCCATAAGGGTAAACTTTTGCGATAGTGAATGGACCAGTCCATCGGGTTTTGAGCTTTCCCGAGAAGATCTTGAGTCTAGAATTGAAAAGAAGGACTCGATCACCAACGTTGAAAACGCGGTTTTTGATTTTTGAGTCATGAATCTTCTTTGTCTTTTCCTTATAGATCAAAGAGTTCTCGTAAGCTTGATCACGAAGTTCATTTAATTCATTCAGTTGAACTTTCCTGTGATCACCCGCCGTTTTTAGGTCAAAAATGGCATGCTTGAGGGCCCAATAGGCTTTATGCTCAAGCTCGATCGGTAGATGGCACGCTTTCCCGTACACAAGCTTGTATGGCGTGCACCCAATGGGTGTTTTATACGCCGTACGGAAAGCCCAAAGTGCATCATCTAACTTATCCGACCACGATGCACGATTCTCACCTACAGTTCTTTCCAATATTCTCTTAATGCCCCGATTGGAAACTTCTACTTGTCCACTTGTTTGAGGGTGGTACGCAGTAGAAAGACGGTGAGTTACACCATACTTTTGCATGACTTTGTCGAATTTGTCATTGCAAAAATGCGTACCACGATCGTTAATTATAGCACGTGGAGTTCCAAATCGAGCAAAAAGAGCTTTCAAGAATTTCACGACTACTCGGGCATCATTGGTGGGTAAAGCCTTGGCTTCAACCCATTTTGACAAATAGTCAACAGCCACGAGTATGTACTTATTTCCATGAGATGATGGAAATGGCCCCATAAAGTCGATGCCCCATACGTCAAAGATTTTACAAACTTGGATTGCATTTTGAGGCATTTCATTCTTTTGTGAAATATTCCCGTGACGTTGACAAGCGTCACAGGATTTGACTAATTCCTGGGCATCCTTATAGATTGTGGGCCAGTAGAACCCGGAATCAAACACCTTTTTGGCGGTGTAGTTTGGATTATGGTGGCCCCCCGTGGGACCAGCATGGCAAGCCTTTAGAATTTCAGAGGCTTCTTGGCCATAAACACACCGCCGGATGACTTGATCCGCACAGATCTTAAACAAGTAGGGGTCGTCCCAGAAATAGTGTTTGACATCCTTGAAGAATTTATTCTTCTGTTGGGACGACATCCCTTTCACCACAAAATTACCCGCATGGTAGTTTGCGAAATCGGCAAACCATGGGGTAATAGAATCTCCACGAAAGGCAACCGCATTGAGTGTCTCGAGAGGGAAGGTTTCATTAATTTCCTTCTTCTCGAAGACATCTTGATGGGGGTTCTCCAATCGGGAGAGATGATCAGCAGCTAGGTTCTCAGCTCCTTTTTTATCACGAATTATGATATCAAATTCCTGAAGGAGGAGAACCCAACAGAGTAGTCTCGGCTTTGCATCTTGTTTTGCAAAGAGGTACTTCAAAGCCGAGTGATCCGTATACACTATGCTTTTGGTTAATATCAAGTATGGCCGAAATTTCTCAAAGGCATACACCACAGCTAATAATTCTTTTTCAGTGGTGGTGTAATGACTTTGAGCTTCGGTCATCGTTTTGCTCGCATAGTGTATAGGCTGAAAGTGTTTTGTTTTACGTTGCCCCAAGACTGCCCCAATAGCATAATCACTCGCATCACACATGAGCTCAAAGGGCAAGTCCCAATCGGGGGCAACAAGAATCGGTGCCTCGGTAAGCCTTTTCTTTAATGTTTCAAAGGCTTCGATGCACTCGGGAGAGAAGATAAAAGGAGCATCCTTCTCGAGGAGATGGGTCATAGGCCGGGCGATTTTGGAAAAATCTTGAATGAACCTACGGTAAAAACCGGCATGACCCAAAAAGCTCCTAACACCTTTCACAGTCGTGGGATGAGGCAATTTTGCTATGACATCAACTTTGGCTTTGTCGACCTCAATCCCACTCTTTGAAATTTTATGGCCGAGGACAATGCCCTCTTTGACCATAAAGTGACTTTTCTCCCAATTTAGACATAACCTTGTGTCTTCACAACGTTTAAGCATGTTATCTAAATGGGAGAGACATGTTTGAAACGAATCCCCAATGACCGAAAAATCGTCCATGAAGACCTCCATAGTTTTCCCGATCATGTCGGAAAATATGGACATCATACATCGTTGAAACGTGCCCGGAGCATTACATAAGCCAAATGGCATACGTTTATACGCAAAAGTTCCATAGGGGCACGTGAACGTGGTCTTTTCTTGATCTTGCGGATCAATGGGAATCTGAAAGTAACCCGAGAAACCATCGAGGAAGCAATATTACTCATTCCCCGCTAATCTCTCGAGCATCTGATCCATAAAGGGCAGAGGAAAATGATCCTTACGGGTGGCGTCATTTAACTTGCGATAATCAATACAGACACGCCACCCCGTAACCAAACGAGTTGGAATCAACTCATTTTCCTCATTTGTGACAACAGTAATGCCAACATTTTTTGGAACGCAGTGAATTGGGCTAACCCAAGGACTGTCCGAGATAGGGTAAATCAATCCGGCATCAAGGAGTTTTAAAACTTCTTGTTCGATCACCTCATGAATTTTTGGATTCACCCTTCTTTGTTGTTGGACTGCCGGTTTGAAGTCGTCCTCCATTAAAATCTTATGTGTACAAAATTCAGGGTCAATGCCCTTTATGTCGGAGAGACGTCAAGCAATTGCTTGTTTATGTGACTTCAAAACCTTTATTAGAGCAGCCTTTTCCTCATCACTTAAATCTTTAGCAATTATGACAGGCAATTTATCATCACCCTCCAGAAATGCGTATTCAAGATGAGGCGGCAAGTCCTTAAGCTCGACCTCAGGAAAATCATCAGTTTCTTCAACATATTTGATTTCCTGATTATGAAGTTGTTGTGGTAGAACAGGAAGAGGAGAGGGATCCTCATTTAACAATTTCTCAAGGAGAAGAATATCCCTCTCTGGGTCAATCTCTTGGTTATCGATTCCATCAGGAATCGAATCACTTTTAAGAAAGGACTCAATCTCTTCTAAGATGAAGTCACTTCCCTCAAACGGAGTGAGGGAAGGATCAGAATTAGCAATGATGGGGTAAGAAGACGGAGTGAAATTTTCACTCGTAGAATCATCAACGAAACCTAAAACCTCTTGAGCGTACTCCTCAGCCGCAACATCGATGACATCAATTCGGTTTACCGATTCAGAGTCATAATTGGAGGAGTACCTCGATGTTTGATCAAGGTTGAAGGTGATTGCTTCAGTTCCAACACGCAATGTGATCTCATGCTCAAATACATCGATAAGAGCGCGCCCAGTTCTAAGGAATCCCCTTCCAAGAATGAGAGGAACCCTTGAATCGGCATCAAAGTCAACAATCACAAAATCTGCTGGAAAATGGAACTTTCCCACTCTAACAAATACGTCCTCGGCTATGCCAAGTGGATGAGAAATCGATCGATCGGCAAGCTCTAAAGTCATGCACGTGGGAGTGAGTTCGGGAAGAGATAATTTCTTCCACACAGAATATGGCATCAGGTTAATGCTAGCACCAAGATCGGCCAAGGCGAAGCATTCAACCATACCCGAAAAAATACACGAAATGAGAAACTTTCCGGGGTCTCCAAGCTTTTCAGGAAGCTTTTTCAAGAGCACTGCTGAGCAGTGCTCATTCAATGGAGTTCTTGCCATCTCAAAGAGTTTTTCCTTATTACTTAACAGATTCTTGATTGTTGATGCAAACTTGGGCATCAAGAGAATAGCATCCGCGAAGCTAATGTCAAAATGCAAATCTTGAAAGATTTGGAAAAATTTATCCATTTGGTGACTAGCTTTTTCGCGGAGCTTTTGTTCATTGAGACGTGATGGATAGGGGATAGAAGTTTTGGATTTAGGGTTGTCCACTGGAGTTTCAGGTGGTTCAAAGACAACTCCAGGCTTGCATCTAGTTTCTGGAATAACCTGAGGTTGGACGTGTGCGGTACTTCGTGAGCTTGGAGTTTGCACCTTGTCCGTGGTCACCTCAGGTTCACGATTCACTACCTTAGGAGGAGAGGAAGAAGAGGTAGTCGGAATCGCGGGTTCATCATAAGAAGCACCACTTCTAGTTGTGATCGCCTTAGCATTGCCCCTCGGGTTAGCGATCGTATTGCTCGGAAGTGTTCCTGAGCCCGAGGGTCGTTCATTTAAAGACTTCTTAATTTCAGAAATCTGGCTGACCAACAACTTGTTCATTTCTTCTTGGGACTTCATGAATTGTTTTAACAACTCGTCAGATGAAGGCCCAGTAGGAACAATGGATTGATTTTGGTTGTTAAAATTTTGAGCACGATTGTTCTGATTGGGGCATTGATTTTGAAAATTACCCTGATTAGGGTTGTTGTTTCCATGAAAATACCCGGGATTGAAATTACCCTGACCTTGGTTTCGATTAAAGTTTCCTTGATTTTGTTGTTGGAAACCTTGATTTTGGAAACCTTGGTTTTGATTCTGAAAACCATGACCTTGATTGAAGTTACCCTGATTTTGAAAACCTTGGTTTCCTCTGCTTTGATTCTGGCCACGGTTTTGGACATTTTGGTTTTGATGAAAACCAGGAGGTCCAGGATAATGATTAGGACGGTAGTTCGGGTCCATAGGAGGGCGATATTGATTGCCTCCTTGATTAGATGACCCGACTACAGCATGAGCTTCAAACGGAGAACCATCAGTAGTTGTGCAATTGTAGTAGGCATGCGGCCCACCACAAGTTACACAGACTTCCACTTTCTTAACCTCAGCGGGTGGAGGGTGTTGTGGAAAAGAGACTTTCTTAGTCTGGGCGAGAACCAAAGCTTGAATAGCCTCAGTAAGCTTGTCAATCTTAGCATCGGTGCTAGACTGACTCGAAGGAGATGAAGTGGAAGGACCCGCACTAATTTGTGAAACAACCGGCTTGCTTCGTGTAGAGCGGACCTTAGACTTGTTCTCGATGATTGCTAAGGCTTCTTTGGTGGTTCTACTCAAAAAGTTACCTCCCGCGGAGGCATTGAGAGAATCCTGATCAACTTGGCTCACGCCATTGTAGAAAGTATCGAGTTGCATCAACTCGGAGAAACCATGATGTGGACACTTGCGAAGTAATTCTTTAAAACGGTCCCACGCTTCACCAAATGATTCATCATATTTCTGAGTGAACTTGGTGATCTCGTTTTTAAGACTCGTGGTCTTAGAAGGTGGGAAGAATTCATTCACAAACTTTTTTACCAGATCCTCCAATGTCTCAATAGATCGAGGGGTTGTTTCTCAAGCCAAATCTGGGCTTGACCCTCGAGGGAGAATGGGAAGAGAAGAAGCTTAATTGCTTCACACGGGACATTTTTGTACTTGATGGTCGATGTGATTTTATTGAACCATCGAATATGAGCATGAGGATCGTCCCTCTCAAAACCGTAAAACTGACTTGAGGTTACAAGATTAAGTAACCCGGTTTTGAGCTCAAAACTATCAGCCACGATGGCTGGGGCAACAATAGCATCTCCGTAACCCTCGATGGGTGCTTGGAGAAGCTCACACATAGGGCGGTCTTCCGCCATGGTGACAGCTGGAGTGGAAACAGTACGGATCTCAGATCCGACTGTTGGTGCGGAACGTCTACGAGGTCTTCTAGGTTTTCGTACAAGCTCACGTAATGGGCTAGTAGACCTAGAAGAGCGGGTGCGCATGCACTAGTAACCAAAAATCAATCAAAACAAAGTCGAGGCAAAACCACAGTGAACTTAAACCAATAATCGCAAGTAAGTGGCTTCTTTAAGAAAGGTACACCACCTACATGGATACAAAGGCAAGTTTTAATCTTTTTGATTTGGGAACTTATTTGTTCACACCTCCAGTTGGAAGGTGTTCTGTCTTGGTTTTCGACGGTTTATTTTATGTAGAATTATTATTCATAAGAAAGAGACGAATGTTTTTGTGTTTTTGTGAATGGGTGAAAAAACTTTTGGACAATATTTTTGGTATCGTTTCGTTTACCAAGATCGTATTTCTTTAAGAATCACCTTAAAAGAAAACCGATATAGAAAATGTAACGATCTGTTTTGTTTGTTTATTTTTTTTATTTTTTTGGTGTTGTTAACACTTTAGGAAAAGTGTTAATGATGTTTTTGTTTTATGATTAAGATTTACAAAAAGTGGGTGAGTTTATACAGTGATGTGTGAAAAACCACTAATCTTAAAGAACGTGTGCAGATACGCAGCAGCCTCCCCGGCAGCGGCGCCAAATTTTGATTGGTTCTGAACAGTCAACTAAGTCCACCAGGTAATGGTCAACCAAGTCAAATGTCAAAAACCAACAACCAAGGAGTTTAGGGAATCCCCGGGTCGTTAAGTCCCGACGAGGCGTGCAATTGTATTTGTGAACGTTTTAAAGGATCGGGTGATTGATCAGAAAGGTCAGGAATTTGATTATTATGGTTACACTACGAGATAACGATGGAAAATGACTTATAAACACTTAATTAACAATTACTGATGATCAGATGATTTTAAAACGCAATTTAACCTAAAAACGCGCGTTTTAATTACAAATAAACGCGAACGCGCAAATAAAAAAGTGAAACGGGAGTAAACAAAGTCCTACGAACGTGAAATTTATATTTTTACAATCCTAATGACTTAAGAAAATTTTTAGAAAAAGAAAAATAATTTTTACACTATTTAATTAATTACTATTAATTAATTACTATTTAATAATTACTTTTTAATTAACTAAATTACCCTAAATTACTAATAATTATGAAAATTAACTAGAAAAATGAAAATAAAATTTAGAAAAATCTAAAATAATATAAAACTAATTTTAAAACAGAAAAACTATTTTTCCTAACTTTTAATTAATTATTACTAATTAAAAACTATTTAATTAATTAATTTAAATTAAAATAAATTATAAAAAATACTAAATGATTACAGAAAATTCTGAAAAAATTCCTAAAAATATTTTATGAAACCAGAAGCCTAAGAAAAATTTAAAAACAGCTTTTGCTTATGAATAAGCAGAAAATAAGCTAAGATAGCTTAAATAGAAGCTATCACTTCTAATAAATTGGACTTTTTAGCAAATTCCTTTCTCAAATCTTGTTATGAAGTGAAAATAAGCACTATTTGTGAAGGGAGTTTAGCTGAATATGTCTAATAAGCAGTAGGTGAGCTTATTGAGTTAACAGAAATAAGCCAATGGCTTTAAGAACTTGAGATTGCTTGTTTATGGATTAAAAGTCAACCACAGCTTAAAATAAGCTTATACACAATGAATATGATAAGAGACAAACATAAAGCAAGCAATTAAGCAACTGAGATAAGCCACAGATCAAATAAGCACTTATGAGAATTCATAGGATCCAAACAGTCCACCTAGGGGATTTCAAACCAAGTGTGGGGTCCACTGAGTGTCCAAGGGTCCAATTTAAGAGTTGGCCTGTCAAGTTGGACTCACAGGCTATCCAATAAGCCAATAAGCTAAGCAATTAGCTTATTGATGAACTCTAGGAAGACCTTGAAACTTCAACTCAAAAGCTGAGTGGTCAGTGTTGGTGTAATGAAAACAGGCCACTAGGTGGTCAAATAAGCTACTCTAGAATAAGCTACTATCCAAAATGAGCCTTGGTAATGAAAGATAAGGTGACAAGCTACAAATAAGCTAAATCCTAAGGTATGGGGTCCACTGGGTGTCTAAGAAATGGGTCAAAGAGACTGGGTGGTACTGATGGTGCAGGGTATGTTTCATGCCCTGCAGCCCCAAACACAAGGTTGCACAAGCCTCATAAAAATTCTAAAAAAATATAACATTTGCAGGTTTTAATAGACTAAGTGGTATTCTTCAAGCATACAAAATTTCAAATACCCAATCAACCCACAAAAATCAGAACAAATCTCCAAACTTTTGGAAAAACTGAACAAGTAAGAATCTTTGACTTTTTGTTCACTTGAAAAAAATTGACTAATCTGAATTTTAATCCACCCTACTGAACTGAAAATGATATATAGTGACTAATGGAATCCAAAATAAACAAACTTAACAATTTTGCTACTAAAACTGAGGGTTTGAGCACTTTGATTCACCACAGATTGCTGTGTGAAGCAAATGCAATGAGTTTTTGACTTTAAGGCAAAGTGACCACTAATTTAAGCTGGATTGAGTTTGTTATAACCTAAATGACTAAGCTAAACCAAACACCACTTCTGAGACCTAAATTTTGACAGCAAACCACACTAATCCAAACACACCTTTTACAATCTGTCTAAACTAAGTTTTGTTAATCAAAATGACTAGTTACCAATTTAGTACCAATGTTACTGAAACTTACTAGTTTTAAGGTGGTTTGAACAATTAACTACAACAATCAACAACTTCAATCCAATAATACAGTCCTACTCTAAACTATATAATACACAACAAAGTCTAATTAACACCCATGATTTCTATTTAAACTAGAACTAGGATCAATTCAGTGAACTTAAAACAACATGCATAAGTGGCAATGACCACTGATAATAAAGAAAACAACACCATAGTTACCAATGATCAAAAATAACAAAGTATACTCACTTGGGGCCTCAGCTAAACAAAGGCTCCAACTTAATGGCAGCTACAAGCTCTAGCTTGTTTTGCAACAAGCTAGTGAAATCCATCTTGCCCCTCCATTGCAGGCAACTTCCTCAAGCTTCCAAGGTCTAATGCAAAGGTACCCTGCACTCACTCATCTCATGTTTCATTTTTTTTTTATTTTTTATTATTTTTTTTTCTTTTCTTGCTTAATTTTCCTTTTTATGTTTACTTCATGATTCTGAGACTAAGATGCATAACAACAATGAGTTTGAACAAAAGATTTGAACACTGAAAGAGATTTTCTTTGAGACTGCAAATATGAAACTTGGACTTTTGAAGAAACTTAATACTTCAATTACTATTAAAAAGGTTTTACAAGGATACTGAAATACAAATTACACTTAACAAAACTACTTGAATACTTTTTCTAACTTAACTAACTGCACTACTTAGCCTCCATGGCTTACAAATGAGATACTTAAATATAAAAAGGAAAAATCACTGAACCAGGCCTTCTTTCTTCTTTTTGCTCTTTTTCTCTTTTTGTCCCTGCTTGTCTGGCTTTTGTCTTGTCCTTGGAAAACACCACAGCTATTGACTTGATGCTCTATGTCTTCTCAGCCTAGGATTGTTGGAGCTTTATGAAGGAGTGGGGGAGATAATAATGGTGTCTGGGTTGACTTTGTTTGTTGTGGTGGAGTAGGGGGGCTGGTAGGATGGTGGAGAGAGGAGGGGGGGGGGGGGAACAATGATGTTGGGATAGCAGAGGGTGTTGGGGGCTGTGTGTTTGGCTATGGCGGGCAAGAAAAGGGGGTGGATGGGTTGACTTATTTTGACCGACCATTTTATTAAAAGATTGGGTGGGCTCGGGTTAAGTTGGTGGGCTTGGGGTAACAATGGGCTGAGGGTAAAAAGGTGGTGGGTAATGTATTTGGATTGGGTAGGTTTTGGTTTATGTAGTAACACAAAAGGGTCCGTTTGTATTTAAATTCACAAGGACCAAAATTGTAATTTTGGTGATTTTCAAGGACCAAATTTGTCACCTTTCCAAAGTTAACCCAGGGACCAATCTTGCCACATTCCAATTACCAAAGGATCACAAAATATATTTTTCACTTTTAAAATTCCCAGGGACTGATTTCGACAAATTTCAAACTGTAGGGACCAAAAGTGTAAATTTTCCAAAGTTTTGCCTAAGGACAATTTTTGATAAATTTTGATTTCTAAATGCCTTAGGTTGACTTTTCTTTCAAAACAAATGCGTAGGGACTAGTTTTGTAAATTTTTGAAAGTCGGGGGACTAAAACTGCCAATTGTGTAAACTTTGCTCGTTTTTTATTGTTTTTGCTCATTTTGTATCTGCAACGTATAAAATACAATCCCTGGGATATTTTAAGTATTTTTATGCATTTCTGAGCGTTTTCGGATGTTTTGGCAGTTTAAATACGACAAAAATGATGAGTGTTTGAGCACTCATCAGTGGACGTGTGCGGTACTTCGTGGGCTAGTAGATTGCACCTTATCCGTGGTTGCCTCAGGCTCAATTTCCACTTCCTCGGAATAAAGAGGAGGAGGAATAGGAGGAAGTGGCGGCTCTTCATAAGCTTTACCACTGCGTGTAGTAATAGCTTTGAGCTCACCCTTGGGGTTGACAACTGTATTAGCCGGGAGACCTCCTGATGTAGAGGGTGGAGTGAGATGACTCATAAGACTGGCAAACATATTCTCAATCTTGTTTTGAGATTGATCAATTTTGTTGTTTGTTGCCATCAACTCACTCTTCAGCTCATGACCCTGTTTGGCTATTGATGCTTGGAAATCATTCTTCAAATTTGAGATTTGATTTTGCATTGCCCTCATTTTGGTCTCATTAACTTTGATGTAGTTATTGAGCTCGTTTGGGAGGGGATCTTGATAATTCGGAGCTGAATACCCTTGATTACCCCTTTGGGGTGGATACTGATTGACGGGGGCAGGATTTTGATTTTGCATGTTAGGCCCCCTGGGTGGATTAGGATTAAACCTATTTGGATTTTGAGGTGGAGGAAACCCGGGTGGTCCACCCTGGTTGCTAGCCCGGTAATTTGGTTCCACTTGAGGACGGTATTGGTTACCTCCTTGGTTGGAATTGCCGGCTATTGCATTTACTTCGAATGGATTGCCTTCGGTGGCAGTGCAATTGTAATATGAGTGTGGACCGCCACATGTGACACAAACTTCTATCTTTTTTATTTCAGCTTATGGGGAAGAATAAGGAGAAGAATTTTTCTTGCTTTTGGTGAGAACCAATGCATGGATAGCTTCCGTGAGTTTGTCAAGTCTAGCATCGGTGCTAGATTGAGCCACGGGCGATGAGGTAGAAGGAACAACATTCCCTTGAATAACAACCGGTTTGCTTCGTGGAATGCGGACCTTAGATTTATTCTCAATGATCGCTAAAGCATCCTTTGTGGTACGATTCAAGAAATTACCTCCAGCGGAGGCATTTAGAGAGTCTTGATCGGATTGGCTTACACCATTGTAGAAAGTATCAAGTTGCATGAGATCGGAGAACCCATGGTGAGGACATTTTCGGAGCAATTCTTTGTAACGATCCCATGCCTCACTAAAGGATTCATCAAATTTCTGCGTGAATTTCAAGATCTCATTCTTAAGACTCGTGGTTTTGGAAGGAGGAAAGAATTCATTTACGAACTTCTTATTCAAATCTTCCCATGTTTCAATTGATCGAGGGGGTTGTTTATCAAGCCAAATCCGGGAAGCCCCATCGATAGAAAAAGGAAAGAGAAGAAGTTTGATTGCCTCTTCAGGGACATTTTTGCATTTGATGGTGGATGTGATTTTATTAAACCATCGAATGTGATCTTGAGGATCGTCCCTCTCAAAACCGTAGAATTGACGTGAGGTGGCCAGGTTTATCAACCCGGTTTTAAGCTCAAAATTATCGGCCACGATTGCCGGAACAACGATAGCATCTCCGTAACCCTCGACGGGTGCTTGGAGAAGCTCATTCATAGTGGGTTCAGCCGCCATGATGACAGCTGAAGGTGGAACAGTACGGATCTCAGATCCGACTGTTGGTGCAGAACGTCTACGAGGTCTTCGAGGTTTCCGGACAAGCTCATGTAATGGGCTAGTGGACCTTGAAGAACGAGTGCGCATGCACTAGGGATAAAAACTTTTTGGACAATATTTTTGTTATCGTCCCGTAATCTAAAATCGTTTCTCCTTAAGAATCACCTTAAAGGAAAACCGAATCAGAAAACGTTACGATATGTTTTGTTGTTTTTTTAATTTTTTTGGTGTTCTAACACTTTAGGAAAAGTGCCAATGACTTTTTTATGTGTTTTGATTTTGAAAATATACACAAGTGGGGGTATTTGTACAGTGAGTGAGGTGAGATAACACTAATCTCGAAAGACGCTGCAGAAACGCGCACACCTCCCCGGCAGCGGCGCCAAAAATTGATTGATGCTAAACCACCAACTTGTATTGACCAAGGAATGGTGAACAAAGTCAAATAGCGTAGATCAATGCTCCGGGTAATATAATGTATCACCGGGTTGTTAAATCCCGTTGAGGTGTGAATTGTAACTTTAGCGTGCTTTGTGATCGGGTGTTTATTCACAGAAAGGGTTTGTTGTGAGAATTATTTGGATATTATTAACAGAAATAGCTTAGGAAATCTATTTGAATGATTACGTGAATTGAGGTTCAGAAAGAATCACTTAAATCTTGAAAACCGTACGTTTGCTGAAAACGCGAACAAACGTACAAGGAATAAAAGTAAAAGAAGTGATCTGAAAAGGCTACTGGTATGAAAATTAACTTTTTACAATCCTAATGATGAGAGAAAATTTTTGGAAATTTAAAACTAATTTTTACACTAATTTTATAATTACTATTAATTAAATACTAATTTTCTAATTACTTTTAATTAACTAAATTAACCTAAATTATAAATAAATATGAAATTAACTTGGAAAAATAAAAATTAAACTTAGAAAAATCTAAAATACTATAAAACTAATTTTAGAAATGAAAATATATTTTTAAGACTATTTAATTAATTATTACTAATTATTAACTAATTATTGATTATTTAAAATAACCTAAATTCTTATTAATTATTAAAATACACTAGAAAATTGAAAATAAAATTTGGAAAAATTAAAAATAACTAAAAACTAATTTTAAAATTTAATTTATATTTTTCTGATTTACTAATTAATTATTATTAATTATTAACTATTTATTAATTACTTAAAACTATTTTAAATTAGGAAAAATACTAAATGATAAAAGAAAATTCTGAAAAAATTATAGAAATTGTTTTTACACACCAGAAGCCTAGGAAAATTATAAAAATGGAAATTGCTTATTAATAAGCTGATGAATAAGCCAATTGGCTTAAATAGAAGCTATCACTTCTATTAAGTTGAGCTTATTTGAGATTTTCTTTTTCCAAACTGCTTATTACAAGTTTTTAGACAACTTTTGTGAAGTGAGTTTGACTGTGGTCAAAGAAATAAGCACTTCAAGTGCTTAAACCTATGACAGTTGACTTTTCTTGACCAAGAGTGGAAATAAGCCAAAATCAGCTTGTGTGGGGTCCACTTTGGTGAAAACAGATGTAAGCAAGTATAATGAACAAGTTTAAACAGAAAACACACAAATAAGCTGATTAAATAAGCTACAACACCTCAATAAGCTGTTTGCTTATTTGGTACTGAGGCAGACTGGGGACAAACTTATGAGGTCAAACAAAGTGGGGTCCACAGGTCTTGAAGTCAAACAAATGGTCAATACAGCTTCCCTGGTAGGAGGGGGGTTGTATGAAACCAAAATGGGGGTGTGGGACCCACTGGGTTAGCCATAAAACACCACCGTGGTGAGCTGGGGTCTGCTGAGACAGGGCAACTACTTTGCCCTGCAGGTCAGTTCCAAGGGCATTTTGGTCCAAAGAAAAAAATCACAAAAATGTATAAACTATGAAATTCAATAGTTCTACTGATAGAGTAATCACACAACAATTTTCAGACCTTGAATCAAAACACAAAAATCTATAAAAATCTTGTCATTTTTGCAAAAATCTGAGATTGAGCTTTTTGACTTTTTAGTAAAACTTGAGTTTTGACTTTTGGGAACTTTGATTGCTGATTTAGTGATCAAATATGTTTAGTTAAGCTATATAAAGACTAAATTAAGTAGAAATTCCAACTTATGAAAAGGTTTGATGGACTTTGGGTTCAAAACTCACCACAGTTAACTGTGGTGATCACTTTTTTGTGATTTTGACTTTTGTTGAGTTCTTGAACAAAAACCTTGGTTCCCTTAACCTTATATTCAACCAATGAGCCTACTGAAACAAAGAGTTGCTCAATTAAACAAGCAATGCAGTGCAAACAGTCTTTAACCAAACACCCCTTTAAAAACAATTATTTAAGAGATTTTGATTCAGACAACCATACAATCCAACCTACTGATTCCAACTATTATATTAAACACTGAAAAAGTAATTGAGGCAATAACAAGTGACTAAACTACTTAGGAAAGTAAAAATGAAAAGCAAGGCTTACATAAGCCTTCCAAGCTAAGCTGCCAAGTACCCAAGAACCAAATCAACCATCCTAATGACCTCCCATGAGGTCCCTAACCCACAGCCATCCTTAATTAACTGTGCTCCAAGCTGGTTCAACCCTTGCTCACCAATTTTTTATTTATTTTTTATTTTTCTTAATTATTTTTGATATTTATAGAAACTGAGTTTAGGATGTTCACACAAGCTTATAAAGCTTATAAAACCTTGTTATCTGAGTTTACATAAGTTTCTAAATGACTTGTACACACATTAGAAGGTCTAATTAGCACTTGAGAATTTGAAATGGAACTTGAAAATTGAAATTGAGAATTAAACTTTGAAACAGACTTTCATTGATAACAAAGATTACAATACATTAAAATAAACTGAAAAAACATTTAAAACTAAAAAATTACACACTACTATGCTCAACAATGAGCTACCATATATAACGAGGCAAAGTTAGGCCTTTTCTCTTCCCACTTGGATCCTTTTTGAATTCTGAGAGTCTAGAAGGGCTTCATGTTGACTCTTGACCAAATCCCATGCGTTCAATTATACCAAGATCAATCCAAACCCTTGATTTGGATTTTGGCGCCAAAAGGGTATACGGGGCAATATGAGTGGTTCTGGTGGGGGGTTGGTGTGGGAATTTATGGTGGTGGGAAAGTTTGGTGTGGGCATTAATTGTGGGGGGCTAGTGGGTGAAAAAGGTGAGAGGAGGGGGGAAGAGTTTCCCTGGTTTTGCGCTTCATTGTTGGGGGAAGAAGACGGGTCAAAGGTCGTTTGACCTTCGTTGACCGTTTGACCCCGCTTTTATTATTTTGGGATTGGGCTGGGATATGGGCCTGGGTGGTGGACTGGGTTTGGATTTGGATTGGGTTTGGTTTTGGTTAATAATAAATAAGGGTCCGGTTTGGTTTGTTAGCACAAGGACCATTTTTGCAACGTTTCCAAACTTGAAGGACTGAAAATGTACTTTCCCCAATTTGCTTCCAACGATCAATATTGCCATAATTCCAAAGTTCATAAACCATTTTTCCATTTTCCAAATTTCAAAATTTCCCAGGGACCTATTTTGCCATTTTTGGATTTTCAGGGACTAAACTTGTAATTTTGGAAAACTTGTTACCCAAGTGTAATATTTTGTGAGTTTTGACTTTCAAAACCTTGGGTTGACTTTTCCTTTCAAAACAAATGCATAGGAACTAAAATTGACCAGTTTTGAAACTTGGGGGACTGAAACTGCCAATATTGCAAACTTTGATCGATTTTCCTTTGTTTTTGCACATTTTGCATTTAAAACACATAAAACACAATCCCTGGGATAATTTAAGTATTTTGATATCTTTTTTATTGTTTTTGTATGTTTTGGCAGTATAAATATATCAAAAACGATGAGTGTTTGAGCACTCATCAATGGACTCGTTTCAAGGACTTACTCCAAAAAGTCCCTCATCATGGCATAGATCTTTGGCTCCAAGTCCAAATCTTTTATGACCATATCGATCTCTCCACGAGGCGAGCCATTGACCAATCGGCCGGTGGTAAGCTACGTGATCTAAGTG
This sequence comes from Artemisia argyi, assembly GCA_030686995.1. Lineage (NCBI taxonomy): Eukaryota > Viridiplantae > Streptophyta > Magnoliopsida > Asterales > Asteraceae > Artemisia > Artemisia argyi. The sequence continues at coordinate 53,556,838 of CM060690.1, read as the reverse complement.
CGGAACAATCATGGGAACTCATAGAAGATCTTGCTCTCTATGACAACGAAAGTTGGAATGATCCCCGTGATTTGAACAAAACGGTCAAGGCAATATCTTTGCCTTCGAAAAACTCTAGCACTCCCGACCGTAGGATCATGGAACTTGAGGACCAAGTCAAGTTTCTCATGAAATCTTACGAAGCTCCAAAGCCTTCAAGCCAAGTGAACAAAATCACTTCTTCATGCGAATTATGTAGTGGTCCCCATGACACTCGTGATTGTGTGGAACTCCCCGGAACAGCTTTTGCGGACTACGCATCCTCGCGTACCGACGAAGCGGGAGATAAGTGGTACACTTTCAAACCCGAGCCAAACCCTTACGGTGATTCATACAACCCCTCTTGGAAAAATCACCCAAACCTTAGGTGGAAACAAAATCAACCCACTTCTTCCAATCCGCCTAATCGTTACCAACCAAACAGTCCACCCTCCAACCGTACTTTCAACAACAATCCTTCTAACAACTATGGTAGTACCAACAATCTTGAAGGATTGATGTCTAAGTTCATGGCATCTCAAGAAGCTCGCATAGCTAGGTTCGAAACCGAATTCAACCAACAACAAACGGAGATGACCAACAAGATAGACAACTTGTTGAAAGCCCTCAACAACCAAGCTTTAACTACACCTAGGAAGGACACTAGAGACGCCAATAATGGAATCCAAATTAAGGATCCCTCATTATCCAAACATGTCCACTTTGTCAATGTTGTCACCATTAAGCCAATAGATAAGGAGATAGAAGAAAGTGACAAGGATGAAGTTGGAGTTGAAACCGAGACTAGGGATGAAAGTAGGGAAGTTGAGGTTAATAAGGGAGATGAGTTAGAGGAAGTAGAAACTATAGAAAAGCACTTTGATAAGTTGCCCACCAAGGAAGAACGGGAATACCATAAGGATTTATTCGATAGTCCCGAGAGACCATATATCCTTGGCACACCCCTTATCAAAATGGGAGACCCCTCTAACATTAACATACCATGCAATATCGGGCATATGCATATATGGAAAGCTTACATCGATCCTAGATCTCCTATAAACATCATGACTAGGACTTATTACAATTGGGTGATGAAGAAATAACTTGATTTTAGGATGATGCCCAATAGTAATTTGATAAGTAATTTTGTAGGGAGAGTGAAGGGATTGCATGTGATTATAGGTAATTTCACTTATGAGATCGATTTTATGATAGTGGAAGACACTCGTCCGGTGATAGATGATTGCCTAAGCCAAATAATATTTGGAAAACCATTTGTTGAGGCCACTAGGATGAGTTATGATCCGACTTTAGGGATAGTTAGATTCAAGGAAGAGAATGATGAGATTGCCTACCAAATGCCCTACAAAATTGAGCAATACCGCCTTCTCTCTAATATAGAAAAGGAACACAAGCAAGCGGCTTATTATAGGAATGATGAGGATAGACGTAGAGGAGTTGAGTATGTGAAGAATAGGATGCTTGGTTTCTACAAAGAATGCTTGCAACTAGGTCCGGAATACAAAACTGGTTTAGAAGACGACCTAGAGAGTGAATACAACGATGAGGTCACGTAGTAACCCATGACCTTGAGTCTAGCTACAAGACTTGTAAATAAAGAAAAGCGCTTCTTGGGAGGCAACCCATGCTTTGTGTGATTTTATTTTGTTTGTTCGCTATTTGCTTCCGTATGCATGCTTTATTTTTATTGTTGGTAGATCATGTTTCTAAACTAAAGAGTGGAAATACTTTGATTTGTTGTTTGGCCTAGTCTTAACTCCACCTAAAGGTATTTTTGCAAAAGATAAGTGTAAGGGGAAACCCCAAATATGTTTTTAAGAAACAAACCGATCATGATTCTCCACAATATTAAGTGAACATGTATATTCGTATTTGTTAGAGTCAAATGCTTGTATCGAGTCATAATGAAGTTTTGCAGGATTTTCCAGGAAGTAGGACCAAAGTTTTCCAGAAATTTTCCGGAAACTTAACATAAGAATTTCTGCAGGTCATTTCTGATGGCGTCATGAGTTTACTCTTGACGGCGTCACGTGTAAAAATCTAGAAATTTTACCAGTTTTGTTTTTCTAACGGAGTTTTAAAGTTTTTGTTGAATTATTAAGTTTTATAATCTCCAGGAAATCTGCAAACTTCATTCCACAAGCATTATATCTTATTTTGTTTTCTAGGATTTAGTAACTTATGTAGGTTGCCGCCGATTTTATGCAAGGTTGCTTTGTTTGTTTTCTCAGGATCTACAGGTTATGTATGACAAGAAGATGATTTATTTTTCTGGAAGGGAAGCTTTGATTGTTCATTTTCTTGGAGGAAGATTTAACCTGACCACCTTATTATCCATACCGAGCGAATCAGGGGAGTATTTGATTTCATTTATTTTACTTATTTCACTTTTACATTCTTTACTTGAACATTGGGGACAATGTTCATCGTAAGTGTAAGGGGAGGGTAAAATGATGATACCTTATAAATACACTTTCGCTTGAGTTTGTTTGTTTAATGGTAGATGTGTAATAAAACTATGAGAAATACTTGTTAGTGCAATTTAAAATTTTTTACAACATTTAGGAGTGAAACTTTAGCCATAGCAAGCGTCTCATGGATAGGAGATTGTATGACTAGCACATAACCGTACTTTCAGAAAAATTTTCCACCCAAATATGTGAGGTTCGCCTTTAGATTTGATAGGAAAAGCATTTACTATTAGTGCTTATGAGTGTACCGGTAGCATTTAGATTCTAGAACTTGCGTTAGTGATGCATCTCGAGACCGCTAGTGAGACTACATTCGTGTAGTAGGATTTACTACATGATAAGAGGCATTAGGATCACCCTTGTGTTAAACCCGTATTATAATTACTTGACCATTTAAGTCATATTACTTGGCTAGTTAAGTCAACTAATTTTTCTCACGCCTTAGCGTTGTACTCATTTTTAGTACATGATACCCCTAGTACACCCCTCCGAGCCTATCTTTTCTTTTCTAACTTTAAGCATTTTACTTAAAGGAAGAATTTGTTACACCCCACTTAAATGTACACCCAAATCGCCTTAGCCTTCCGTGTATGCGCTCATTTTTAGTGCATTATTGTTATTTGTTAAACCCTAAGTTAACTTTCTAATTGATTACATGGTTGCTAAGTCGAGTCATATCATTGTACATATTGTTTGACGATTGGGACTCATGGGTAAAGTACTTATTTTATGGAGTAATGGGGAAGAACATCATTTATTACCCCCATATGTACGTTAATTGATTGGCTCCAAACGGTCAACCTAAATTGACCAAGGAATGGTCAACCAGGTCAAACTGCCTAGAGTTAATGCTCCGCGGAATATAGTGGTTTCCCCGGGTAGTTATGTCCCGACGAGGTGTGATGGTTATTAAACGGGTTTGTGATCGGGTGAATCTGGACGGGAAAGGGGTTTGTGATTGATTACACTACTGATTTATACAATGAAATAGCTTAAATAAGCTATATGAATAAGACTGTGAAATCAGAAAAACCAGAAACGTTTAAAGTCTAAAAACGCGTACGTTCAATTTAAATTTACGCGAACGTACGAAGTAAAACGTGAAAACTGAAATCTGAAAACCCACAGGGGGTGAAAATGACTTTTTTACAAACTTAAAATAAAAAGAAAATTTAAAATGAAAATGAAATTATTAAAATGATTATTTTAATATTTAAATACTATTTAATTAATTAAAACTATTTAAAAGGTAAATTAAACATAATTTAAATAAACTAAAAATGATAAACACTACAAATTAAACTAAAAACTTGCAAAAATAATTTCTAAAACTTAAAATGAACTTGAAGAAAGTATAAAAATTAAAAATAAATATTTTTGTCTTTTTATGGATTTTCTAGTAATTAAAAACTAATTATCTTAATTAAACTATTTAAACTAATTTAAAGTACTAATAATACCTAAATGGCTTAGAAAATTATGGAAAAATTCCTAAAATTATTTTATAACATATAAAAGCTAGGAAAAATATAAAAACTAGGTCTTACTTAATAAAAACTAATTATGCTATTTAATACTTAATTATTAATTAATAATTAATAAAACTAATATTAATTCTAATAAATACTAAATGATAAAATAAAAATCTGAGAAATTTACTAAAATTACTTTAATATAAAAGGTAATGAATAAAAATATAAAAAAGCTAAGTGCTTAACAAAAATTTAAAAATGAAAATTTAAATTTAAATTACATTAAATAGAAACTATCACTTATTATTAAATTGTTTTTTTTTCTTGATTTTTCTTTTAGAAAACTATTTTACAACTAAAAACTAACAACTTTTGTAAAAACAACTTTTTTGTAAATTGAAAATAAGCACTTGAGAGCTTAAAAGCTTTGACAGTTGACTATAGTTGACCAAGACAAGAAATGAGCTCAAATGAGCTTAAGTGGGACCCACTGTGGTTGATTCTGATACAAATGAGTTAAGTGAACATGTAAAAGCCAGAATAAGCAAGTGAGGTCTACTGAATAAGCAAATAAGCCACAAATAAGCACTTGGTTCCTAATTGCTGTCTTGAAAATGGGACAGACTTGAGGAGTGATTTCAAGTGTGTCCCAGGGGTCCTAAGGTCAAACTAAAGGTCAACTCTTCAAGAGGGGTAGGAGGGGGTTGAAAGGAACAAAGAGGTGGATGTGGGGCCTACTGTGGTGGCCAGAAACCACCACCAAAGGTGGTGGTGTGGCTGTGGAGCTGCTGCAGCAGGGCTGGGTTCCCCCCCCCCCTGCAGCCTACTTTGGGGGCGTGTGGAGCCCAACAGAAAAATTGTAAAAATGAAAGGATGATAGGATTTTGTAGATGAGCTGGTATAGTACACACACAAGAAAATTCAAACCTTCAAACCAATCACAAAAATCTACAAAATTCTTTGAACTTTTGGAAAAATTGAAGACATGCACTTTTGACTTTTTAAGTTACACTAACAAGTTGACTTTTTTGGATTTTGATCACATCTAATCTGCCTAATATGTTGTATTAAGCTACCAAATGATGAAATTAACTTATCCTAACAACTAATAAGATGAAATGCATGATTATGATACCTTAACTTTCTAACAGTGAACTGAAATGGAATTTAAAGATGAAACTTGACTTTTGTCAAAAAGACCAAATGTTTTTATGCTTTTATTGTTCTAATATGACCTAATGTAGTATGAGTAAACTGAAATTGACTCCTAAAAGTGACAAGAAAACTAAGCAACAAGCTGAACCAAACACCCCTTATTCTTGAACTGTTTTTGAGATTAAGATGCAAATGGTAAAGTAAGGCTATCCTACTGACACTAATGAATTATACATGCTATATAGAATATTTGAGACCTAAAATGATAGATTATCTAATACAAAAATAGCAGATGAATATTCAAACCATTATAACTAGTATTTTTGGATATTTAAAGATTTTTTTTATGAAAACTCAAATCCACAATGATTTAAACCAACAATAGCAACTAATAAGCAATAATTAACTGAGATAAGTACTTAGGGATAGAAAATAAACAGAACAAGTTAATAGGCAATGAAACAGTATCAAGTGCAAAGTAAAAGCTTACAAATGGGAATTGTAGGACTTCAAAACCAAGAACACAAGAACCAAAATCTGTCCTAAAACCTCCCTTGAGGTACTAAAACCATGAAATTCCAAAAGCACCCTTGATCCAAAGCTTGTTCCACCTTCAAGACTGATTTTTTGTATTTTATTCTATTTTAAAGCTATTTTTGTTTTTTTTTTCTTTTTTTTTTTTTTTTTTTTTTTTTTTTTTTTGAAGCTAAGACTAATTTTACTGCTTTCAAAACTTATAAAATCTTGTTTGAGACTTATGTGAGCTTATAGGACCATTAAACAATAACTTTAACAACATATAGGGGAATTTGAGATTTTGAGCAAAATGGCATAAACTGAATTTTCAAACATAAACTGAAATTGAGCTTCAATAAAGATGGAATTACATTGATAGAACTAAGTACAAGCTTTTTAAACTAATTTTAACAACTTGAAACTTAAATTACATTAATTCGACCTTTTAAACTAAAACTACAACTACTGACTAACTACATCTTCCATCTCATTTTCTTCACTTAAATAGCTCCTTGAGGTATTCTCTGTCCTTCCCATCTCTTATTTGGACCCTTGGATGGCTTAGGTTAATCCTAGCCATTGATTCCCTTTTGGCGGGAAATTATACTTTTGGCAGTTAGGGGTTGCTTGGAGTGATATCAGGGTCATTAATTGGTGTTTGGAGGTTAGTGTTTGTAGTGGGAACAAAGTATGGGGTGAGTGAGGTGGAGGAGGGGGGTTGAGTGTTGGGTGAGTTGTAGCAGACCAAGTGGAAGGGAAGGGTGAGTTGGGGTTGACTTTGTTTGACCCTGTGGAGTTTATTAGAAACGGGGGAGTATAATTTTGGGTGGTGGTGGGCTGGTGTTGTGTTTGGGCTGGGGGAATGGGCTTGGAGTAATAAGGTGGTTTGGATTGGTTTGGTTTGTTGGGTAAAATAAAAATAAGGGTCCGTTTGGTTTATTAGCAAAACACCACAAGGACCAATTTTGTATTTCCTGAAAAGTTAAGGGACCTGGATTGCCAATATTCCAAAATAACCATAAGGACCAAAATTGCCATCTTTTATTTACCCAAGGACCATAAATGTAATTTTTCCATATTTCAACACCCGGGGACCATTTGTGTAAACTTTGGATTTTTAGGGGGGGGGGGTGAAATTGTAATTTTCCAAAAGTTATCAAAAAGAATTTATTTTGCCAAGTTAGAATAGTACAAGGGCTTTGAATGATAATTTTCCATTTTTCGAAAACCCAGGGACCATTTTTGCCATTTTTGAAACTTCAGGGACTAATTTGCAAATTCTCAAAACTTTCTACCCATAGATCAATTTTGTAATATTTTGACTTTCAAAAGCTTTGGGTTGACTTTTCATTTAAAATATATGCTCAGGGACTGATTTTGACAAATTTTGAAACTTGGGGGACTGAAACTGCCAATTTTGCAAACTTTGTACGTTTTTCATTTGTTTTTACTCTTTTTGCATCTAAAACATATAAAACACAATTTTGAAATATTTTCAGTATTTTGATGCATTTCTGAGTGTTTTTGTATGTTTTGCAGTTCAGATCTGACCAAAAATGATGAGTGTTTGAGCACTCATCATTAATCTTAAAAGTGCTCCAAGTGTTTTAATTTTCTTAATTCGAGTCATTAGATTAGTTTATTGTAAAGTATGTAAAAATTCAAGTGTAAGGGAATTTTCATTCCCTATGATGTATTATTTCGGATGGTAGGGTAAGAGTGTATACACAAAAAAAAAAAAAAAAAAAAAAAAAAAAAAAAAAAAAAATCGAAAAATCAAGAAAAAGAAAAGAAGAAAATAGAAAAAGAAAAGAGAAAAAAAACATACGGACTACCATCCCGTTTCATTCTATGTTTATTTTATGTTTTTGTTATTTTTTATTTATTAGCTTAAGTCGAGTCTAGTCTTGGCTTAGCAACGCCACATTGTACATGTAATTAACCAAGATTGTTAACTCGCCACCAGTAAAGACTGCCTATATCCAACAAAACTGTGTATTTCATATCCCTACACCTAACGTTACAACCCTTTAAAAGACCTCTTTGATAGTTTATCCTAGGTGCTTACGCCATGTGGTGGAGGTTTGATCCTTTCCCAAGCCTATGGTAATTTATTTTGCTATGACAGGTAGTGAGAGATATCTTCCGTTTCCATATTGTAATTTATACTTTATTACACCCGCGAGATATGAGTATCTAAACACTATTTGTGAGGTGCTAGTATATGACCTCCGTGCTTGTCTTTGGTCTTTAGTGGAACGATTATTTGTTGTAATTACTTTTATATTAGTGTTAAATGACCCCTAACTTGTATTTTGACTAGAATAAAAGCGCATTTGCTTGAGGACAAACAAATCTCAAGTGTAAGGGTATATGATGAGGCGAAAAATGAACCACTTTTAGGGGGTCATTTAAGCCCGGAATTGAATTTATTTGATCAAATATTGCCCTAAATCGTTCCTTTTGTGATTTTAGGTACTTTGGGAGTGAAATCTGGAAAAGGAAGTAATTCGGACGTTTTTGGAGCATAAAAGTGAAGAAAATGCCAAAGACTTAATTTTCCAAGCTGGGAACAGTGTGTGACGGCGTCAAGAGTACTATCCTGACGGCGTCAAGAGTAAAGATCATGACGACCCAGTACAGAAATGAAGGCGTCACAAAGTAGAGCGTCAAGAGTTAAATGTGTGACGGCCTGCAAAAGTGGATAACATGACGGCGTCAGATGTAGATCAAGGCAGTTCGAGAATTATTTTGGCGGCGAGATGACGGCGTCACAAGGTTGTTCTTGACGCCGTCAGCCTCTTATATATATATATAGTTTTCTAATTTTTCATTCATAAAAGAGGAACAAGTTTGGAGAAACCCTAAGGCCGAACCATATACGTATTTTACAGCTTTTTCAAGGGTTTTCAGCCCTTGAACCCTTACATGTGTTATTGAGATAAGTATTCTTTTAATTCAATCAATATGTCTATGTGTTGGTTGTCTATATCTTGTGCTTGTCTTGATTCCACCATGCTAGGCTAGATTTATCTTGTGTTTGCTTAGATCTAATGAAACCTAGATGTTAATTATGTGTTGATTACTTGTTTATGGTTGTATTGGATGAAAGATTTCAATGTTAGGCTTAAGAAAACTGGCATATCTCCAATTGGTAACATGCTTGAACGTCTTAGGAAACATGAACCGATGTGTACTAGGTTTTATTGGTTGTATTTAATGCATGAGTAAATTCTAATGATCCCATGTTAGGAGCTTCTTAGCCGACTCGACATAGGAGTCAAGTAGGCACTCATAGGATTGGGGAGTTAAGTACGCCACCCCATGAATGGTATTAAGGAATACAATCCGTTATCCACGCAACTATAACAAGTAATTAACGTGTAAAAGATATCTAGGGAGTAGTGAAATCTAAGTAAACACATTTCTCCATTTATTGCTCACAACTTTAGCTTAAATTAGTTTTATTTTCATTTCTAGTATTTTATTTTAATTGCATCTTTAGTATTGGGTTAGTTGACTAGCAACTAATTCCGCCCAAATCCTTCAAACCCGAGATATTTACTTGCTTTCTAAAAAAATATAAAAATACAAAAAGAATTATCTCTCATCTCTAGAACTAGTATTTAGGTTTTCTAATCCTAGCGACACTATTCCTAGCTGAACGATCAATCCCCCGGTACTTGTCATTATACTATACTACATCGATCAGGTACACTGCCTGGTGGGGGTTGTAAGCTTCTCGAGATCCCTCGAGAGGTAAAGCCTGGTGCAATCCCTACGCATCAACTAGCAACTAATTCCGCCCACTTTTCCAAAACTCGAGATTTTATTTGCTTTCATAAAACTATAAAAATACAAAAAAGAATCATCCCTCACCTCTAGACCTAGTTTTTAGGCTTTCTAATCCTAGCGACACTATTCCTGAGTTGAACGATCAATCCCCCGGTACATGTCACTATATTATACTACAACGATCAGGTACACTACCTGGTGAGGGTTGTAAGCTTCTCGAGATCCCTCGAGAGGTAAAGCCTGGTGCAATTCCCACGCATCAATGAACATGCTTTTATATAGGTTGTTTGAAATTGCTTATTTAAAATGCATTATAAATTTTTATTGATTCTGCATATATAGTGGATCTTTGGGATTTTTAAATTTAATCGCTTACAACTTTATAATATGTTCATTGGATTGCATGAACTCTTGAATTCATGGCCCCATAGCTGTATAATGAAGAATATAATGAACTTGCCAACATATATGCATTCTGATAGTGAGTGCTCCTGGACATGCAAGGTATAGATTTGCTTAATGAACATGCTTTTATATAGGTTGTTTGAAATTGCTTATTTAAAATGCATTATAATTTTTTTATTGATTCTACATATACAGGGGATCTTTGGGATTTTTTAAATTTAACCGCTTACAACTTTATAATATGTTCATTGGATTGCAGGAACTCCTGAATTCATGGCCCCAATGCTGTATAATGAAGAATATAATGAACTTGCCAACATATATTCATTCTGAATAGGCATACTTTAATTTATTATGTGTGAATATCAGTACACAGAACTTGCCAATATATATAATGAACATGAGCATGTTAACCTTGATTGGTAAACCTATCAGTTTACAACTCATATCCCATGGACGTAGATCATAATGAGAAGATGTTGTTTGGTAGATCATGTGTGAAGAACAACACTAGCAGCCCCCATTATCCATTAGCTAAGGTTCAGACTGTACGGTAGAAAGGTGAGATTGCTGAGAGGACTACTTTCATAAATTGTAAGTCGTCTTTTCTTTTTTCTTTCTTTTACGATAATCTAGAGAATTTTTTGGATTGCATTTGTGTAACAATTTGTGGCTGCATTGTAATTTTTAATTTTTTTAACTTTACATGTTGTGTCTAAACACAATAAGCCCATAGTTAATCATTCTTAAAGGGTATTTGGGTTTGCTTATCTAAGTGTGTTTCTGCTTATTCTACAAGTTGATAAACCGCGAACTGTAGTAAGTTCTAGACAAAACTATATATCTAATTACTTTAGATTAAATTAGGTTGACTAAAATACTTTGTGCAAAGAATTTAATAATTTTGTGACCAATTAGTGGGTAAAATATGATTAAAAGGTTATAATAGCTTATGCTAAATGATTTATAATGTATTGTACATAGAAAATATACCTTCTGCAACTGTTAATGTTTCCTTAAGTTAAACTCAGTGATATTAGTATGCATGTTTGACCCGCTAAAGAATAGATCACCTGAATCAACCCATGTTGTCATGGTTATTGAACCGGTACTATCTAAACAAGAAAGCTAAGCAAACACTTAAAAGATGTGTACAAATCCATAAAACTATGTGAATACATTTTAGTAATTCAGTTTGAAACTATTAAAGGTTTCGTTTGTATGATCGCTCTTATTCGTCTTCTAAGTGGGTACCACTGCATACCTTGACTATTATTGCATATGATTTGAACTAAGACGTATTAATTTATGTCTTAGCCACTCTACAAACACAAGTCTTTGGTTTGATTTTCAAGTTTGTGCTTTTGTTAAGTCAAGGCCCTGTTTGAAGAATTAGCGTAAGGCGGGCTACTTTTCATATGCACTTATGAGAAACCAATGTACCTCAAGAACATATATGATTGACCTTGATGACTAACAAAATTTCAACCAATGACACTGTCAGGAACGACTCTTTCCAATACTACTAAAAGTTCAACCAATGACACCGAGTGTGATAAAACCACTGGCAAAGATTCGACTTCTTAGGGTTGTTGTTGTTACTTGCAACCATAAGTGAGTATATAATTACAGTGCCAACAATCACAATTAAAATCCATTATGTTTTACTTTTAGTGTTGTTTGGTCGTTTAGGACTTTAAGTGCTTTTGTAGTGCTTATGAAATTATTATAACAACTTTTAAGTTAGGACTAAGCATTATAGCCACGAATGTGTCTTAAAAAATATTAAGCAAAGATGGCTATGATCATATTTTTTAAAGTTACATATGCTCAGATGACAATGTAGTTGATTATACATGAAAGATGAAAAACAGGATAACTCACTGTTTGTTTATATATCAGTAGATGGCGGAAAAAAGGATGAAGAAGAGGAAGTACAGAAGAGGTAAACTTTATGTCCTTTGAATAATTCGCAGGTATGCCATGTTTTTCAACTTTCATAATGAAATGAATGTTTTGCCTTTATTTGGTCTCATATCACAGAAAATGTTGAGGATTTATTTGCTAAGGAGCCGTCACAACAGAATGTTAAGCTTGCTAAGAAGGTTCGAGTTAGGTATGTGTTTTTGCCGCTCAATGCACATTTTTATATGGAAGTGGTATATGATTAGGATGATGACAAATTGTCAAGGAGGGGGAAAGTGGGCAGGCAACAAATTACAGGCAATAAACCGATCAAAGTCAAAGAATGCGAAAAGTGACCGGTTTATCTTCTTAACATTTTTTCATTCTTAAGTAATGACAGCAATTCTTTATTCTTACAGGTAAAAGAACTAAGCTAATGTTGAACTGCACAAACTAAAAGTGCAACTAAAAATCTATATAAAGCAACCTTGAAACTAAAAGTGCAAATCTACCTTAAAGCTGATGTGGAACTGCACTTTACTTACATGTTCTGTACTTGGTTCAAATATTTTTTTTAAACTTCTAAATTAAAACAATGTTGTTTTGATGGAAAGTAGGCATTAACTAGCTCAAAAGTTTGAACCGGTTTGAATACGTAGGCTTAAAGTCACCAGCCCAAAGTTTATGTTCATGTATTACGAAAAAATACGTAGGCTCAAATACTACGCTTGAAGTCTCTCTGCCGACGCTTATCACATAAAATGAACAACTGATTATGTAAGCTGTTCTACAGAAACGTGTAAAACTGTTACAAGGTCGCTTAACTAGGTTATAACAGATTCCCAAATTGTATATAGTTGGTTTCCGTCTAAATTATATAATTATTTTTTTTGTTCAGATCATATATGAAAAGCAAATATGCTTCTGAAGCTTGGTTTCAAAAGAAGTTCTATCCCTAGCATACTTCACTAAAGGATGCACTCAAGTTATCTATGACACTTGCCCTTGAAAAATTATTGTTAACTTGACTTCCCTGCCTGATAAGTTCAGAGAAAAATTTACTCCCATTTTTGAAACGAGCTACATTTCTACTGTGTCCCGTTGGGCATGTGCAAGCAAGATGCTGCACTCGATCCTATTGTAAGCATTTCTGATCTGATCCGTGGTTCATTTATTGAACTGATATGAAAAAAAAATCATATTTATGTTTCTCGAAGGTTTTCAAAAAGCAGAAAGGGTTTCCTTTTTTAATAATCATATATTATTATAGGTCTCTTCTAAACATCGTACATTGTGCATTATACGGGTTTTCAAAACAAAAATAGATGATGGCTATTTTGGACGGGACATATGATCGATTGCTAATATGTTGTATCCCATTGGAATATGCAGGAAACGCCTCTTCAATATTATAAATGATGTCCCAACAATCTTTCAGGTTGACACCAGAACTGTCAACAAACAACCCAAGGACAAGTCAAACCACAACACTAACAAATCCAAGTCAAATACCAAATTGGTAATAGATCACTTCCATCCTTTTGTTTGTCACAAGCTGTTAAGCCACCTGAAACTCATATTATTGTTTAAACAGTCACCGTATATATTGCCATTTAGGGTTGTTTGGATCTGTTGCTAAACCAAATTATGCAGTATCTTGGTTTTCTGATTCTACTGCCTCTAATATGTTAATTGCTAAACCCTCAAGCAATAATATTTTATTTGTTTTGGAATTTACTCCCAACTTATGCAACTTCTTGCAGTTCAAGGAAAACCGACAAGCTAAAAGGTTACAGTTTGTATTGTTTAAGCGTAGGAGCTGAGGGAAAAGGTGTTGAAGAAACCATGAAAGAAGTTACACCCGTTGGATGACTGATGTGGTGCTTTGACTACAGGGATAATTCCGCGGGAACAAAAAATAGGTGTCTTAAGCTGCAAATATAAAAAAAAAATGGCAGACAATGTAAGTTATTTAGTTGTATTTCAGATTGTATGCATAAATAAACACCTTAGGCCGAGTTTCAACCTCTTTGACCACTTGATCATACGGTCGTGTGATGTTTAATTAATTCAAACAACCCATTCATAAGTCAATAATTCATAATTTCCACATCCAGCTAAATATAAAATTAATTTTCTTTCCCGAGCATCAATCCTATGTTGTGACTCATAGACTCAAGTAACCACTTTTCTATAACACTTAATAGTGCGTTCACTCATATTAGGTAATTTGAAGTTGCAGTATTTAGCCGGATTATTATACTTGGAATGTACGCATTTAGATATGGGGAAACCCAATCTAGGCTCTGGCCGAATGGTGTTCTTGATGTCCCAAGCTCTTAGAGCGCCATGTATCATGTACTACCCATTGTTGTTTATCATTCCAAAGCGCTTAATGCAATTGAGGTCTTCTTTCTGCTAATACTTAGGACCCATGAAATGAAAAGATTTAAAAAATAATAAATAAATAAATAAATAAATAAAAATTAGACATTTAGATGCCGTGAGTTAAATAACATGTTTGATCGAAGGCCAATGGTAATATATTGAAAATAAAAGTGACTTCATGTAATTGCGATGACGATGGTAATATATTGAATATACTAAAAACTTTTTCTACAAAGAATTACTTCGAGGCCTTTGATCAAACATGACATGTATGTACATCTGCATAACTAAAACATTTCATACGATTTCTTAAATTTACATATGACTGCCAACTTCATTTTTTTGATTTCTTTTGTTTTTCCCAAACTGTTAGGTGTTTAAGGATTGAGCATAGGCTATGTTTGACGCTGACCACATACTTTTTGTATTCAAGACTATCTATATGTTGAACCAAACGATACAAGACAATACATGCACATTCTGTATTTTTAATAGTTACAAATCATATTTTTTTTATCGCCTCATTCAAATATTAAACTTATCATTCTCTTCATGAAATGACGAAACCTGTTTATGTTCGTTGTTGTTTCTTACTTTATTTGAGCACATAACTGTCTAATGAATATATTTAACCTTAACAACGTATGATCAAAATCTGGATATTTATGCCTTTGTATCGTTTTTAAACTTTATTTTATTCTGATGTACATGACTATTATCTATTCATACATCGAACATATCATTTATTCGCATGATATCACAAACAATCGTTTATATAAACATATTTCTTTTCATAATAATAACAAAACTACTATTTCTTGATCTAATGAAAGTTTATTTGTTCCAATCATTTTGTTAATATATGTTTGTTATTATTTGTCTTTATTTATAGGGTGATAGAATACATGGATCTGTTGCGTGTCAATTAATCAATCATTTTGACAAAATCTTTGATGAAGGTGCTTATGTTTATGTATCCAATTTCGGTGTTGACGAGTACTATGGCCAATTTAAGTACACAGGTCAACGTTACAAAATTAACTTTTACCAAAACACCGAAGTACATAATTGCAACAGTTTTGAAGCACCCTTAAATAGATTCCATTTTGTTCCCTTTGATACGATACTAATGCTCAGTTCTCGAGTTGATTCATTAAAGAAAAGGGAAGGAAAGTGAAAAGGTTTACTCCCACATTGTGTTCTCGAGTTATTTCATTAAAGAAAATGGAAGTAAACTGGATATAAAGTTAGTGTTATTTGAATGAATTTGTTTTACTTCCATTTCCGCCCAAATATGGGAGGAAAGTGTTTTACTTCCATTTCCTTCCCTTTTCTTTAATGAAATAACTCGAGAACACAGCGTAAATAACCATTTGGTTGCTAATGAATGTGTTGGTAAGTTTTATTTAACATACAAATTTATTACATAAACTATAATCTTCATTCTCCATATTATTGTGATAACTAAGAATATTTTACATCTAAGTGCATACGTGATAGGTTTTGTCACATGTTGTTACGATATTGAAGATGTGGAATTCAATGGCTATCCTACAATGTTGTTAGAGTTCGATATCGTAGATTTAAAGTATGTTGTTTCTATAGACCAGTTATCATTTCCTATATAAACTTTTATTTATAAAAAGTTCATAACTAATATCATCATTTCCTGTAGTCATAATCGATTGCACTGCACTTTCCATGAAGACTATGCTTGGCAGTTAAACAAGTATGTTAGTAGCGAAGAAGGATATTGTTGGATCGTAAGTTTATGTTGATTATGTGATTCGGGAGGTCGGGTTTGGTGGAAGAAGATGAAAGCCATAGTTAGAGAGAGAGAGTAGAGAGAAAAGGAAAACTAGGTGTTTTATTGAATGAAAATGAAAGAGTGAAAAATACACACTAAGTCTC
This sequence comes from Artemisia argyi, assembly GCA_030686995.1. Taxonomy (NCBI): domain Eukaryota; kingdom Viridiplantae; phylum Streptophyta; class Magnoliopsida; order Asterales; family Asteraceae; genus Artemisia; species Artemisia argyi. The sequence goes on along the minus strand of CM060690.1, from coordinate 53,540,778 downwards.
ACCCCTCCATGGAAGTATGGAGGGGGTATTAATAGGTCAACAAACACACAACTTTACAATAATGACGCTTCTAGTCCATGTGTTTGTGCCTTTCAAGATAGCTAATGTAATCCCGTAAATGTCATTCCATTTACGTGTTAGGATTATAAACTTTGATCCTAACAATCTTCCCCCAATGGGGCGACATAAGGGATTACTTACAACATTTCCTACAAGTACAAATACAAATAAAGAAAGGTCTTCATCAGCTCTTCAAATGCTGATGATGACTACAGTTGACGCTCTTTGTCTTCATCTTGTACCTCGGCTTGAAAAACTTTATCTTCACTTGTAGGCAAATGATGTAATATGAATGAAATAGATTAACTTCCCCCCAATTCATGTTGCATGTCTTTAGCGGCTTCTTCGTACACTTCTTTTTGGCGAAGTTTCTGAATCAGCTTCCCCCCAAACTGACAACCGTCTTCAGCAGATTCGAAACTTAGATGTAGTCAACATGTCTTCTAACTTTTGAAGTTTTAAGTACGCAGCAGAATTTGTAGATGACACCGTAAACCACACCAAGCAAATCTGACTAGTCACTTAATCACAGTTATGCTCAACGCAGAAGCTCCGTTCGGGGGTAACATGCAAGAAATCAACAAGATCTTCTCACTTAAGTAGGCTACTTCGCACTTCACACCCCGCGAGAGTTGAAATGATTACACAAAAATCACAAAATTGAACCACTGATCATCTCTGCGGATGTCTCTCCGGTAGTAATAAAATTGTAAGCTCGATCACGTGAGTCTATTATGCGTCCCTGATGTGCACATTTCTTCCCCCTAATTGCAGAACCTCATGGAAAATGAGTGTTTTCGCAAAGAAGTCAAGAAAAGTCAAAGAAAGCAAAGAACACCCACTCTCTCTTCCCCCACGATGTCTTCGCGGAATCGGAAGCATACACACTATGTTTACGATGGAAACGGAGGCAGCGTAACCCCATATGTCCAATCAACCGATTATGTGTGAAGTATCATAAATAGCCCATGAGAATCAACTGCTGATAAACATCTCTAATCTTTTATACTCCTCTCAGCTAACTCTTTACCGACCCCATTATCATTCTGACGGCTTTTAGTAGTGACTACTGATGGAGAAAACTCAATATGACGAATTTGAGACTGAAGTAAAATAACCCGAACTTGTAACTTAAACTATTGTCTGACTAAGAACCAATACTGAGAATTTCAATAAAGGTAGAATCATATACCCATCCAACCATCCTTTATTGTATACGAACGTCTCTTGAATCATCCACATCTTTTGGTGACACTTGAGCACTACAACGTAACTCCTTTAAAGTGATAGCTATACACTGTGAGCACAACAACGTAACTTCTTACATCAGGTATAACTAGACAACTCAAGTCTTGGTCATTTGTACGAATAAAAGCTTGAACAAGGATCTCGAAGAATCATGCATCCAACCAACCCCAATATCTTCAAGATACTAAGTACACGCACCCGTGAAATTCCACTTCAATCTCAAATAAATAATAAAGAATTAGTGCCGTAGCCACATCTTGCAGTTAAATGCCCAACACTAGCCTTTTAGATGGTTAAATGAATCTGATAATGGTTTCCCGATCTTGTCAAAAAAAAAAATGTATCCCCGTGAAATATTTGTAATAACCAAAATACCACTCTTTTTCGCCAAACGTTAAGCTAAAATTAACACAATGTATTAACAAATACATTTGATTAATTACATTTCAGCCCATGTCAATTTATTTTAGATCCAATATCATAAGCCCAACACACGTTTTCTTTGATATAACATTCAAGTTCAATATTTGTGTATAGACTCAAGCCCAATCCACACATTTTAACGTTTTAGCCAAATAATCACATAACCAGATCCAGTCCAATCTAGGCCTAAACATAGTCATAACCCGATCCATACAACACATTTTGATAATCGGGTATAAACACAACCTTTTACCCTAATAGTACGCATATTAGTGAAACCCTAATCTCACACATCTTTTACTGCGCCCCCATCTCAAAAACACTCACATAGCATAACTCATATCCAATCTCATCAAATCGTTTACATCGACACCATCAAGACCCAATCGATCTCATCTCATCTTCACATCATTTCAGCCCACACGAATAACAAACACAAGCCACCCTTCCATGGTTTTATTAAACAGTTCGAGCACAAGACAAGGCTTCAAGATCTCGTATAAGAGGTCTAAGGTAGGTTGTGTTATTGTGTTTTCGTTTTGGTATTTGAACGAACAAAAGAAAGGAGGATAACATAATTGTTATTTTCTTATCTTGCTTGATTCGTATATCAAATGAAGCAAAGCTTCAATAAATCGATGATGATTATTATTTCTTTCGTGAACTTGACCTTCACGGTCTGATATTACTGAAAAAGACACGAAATAAATAAACTGAGATCATAATTAATCTTTAAAATTTTCGATATCTTGGGATTGTGGACTTGTTGGAATCAATGGATTAGGATAGTTGGTTAGAGTCCTGGTGAAGGGATTTGGATTTGTTATGATGTTGTAGGTTGTTGGTTTTGCTCGATCTGTTTTTCCACTTATATATTTGGTTAGAGTCCTGGTCAAAGTCTTCTTTACATCTTCTACTTCTGTTTGCGAAACTTTGCATATCTTTTAATTTTCGAAACTTAGACCCTTATCGAGAATACACATTTATCGAGAACGTGAATCAGACAAGCTTTTCGAGAAAGTAAAAATTTCGAAAATAAATATTCTCGAAAATAGTATATTTCAAAAACCTATTCTCGAAAACTAGTACATTTCGAAAAAGTATTCTCGAAAAATAGTACATATCGAAAATTTCCTATACAAGAAATTCCGACCAGATTCCGGCGACTTTCTGCAGATTCCGATGAGTTTTCCGAGGTGTTTCCGATGATATTCGACCATTTTAGCATAACCCATAAATAAACCAACTTTTCGACCAGATTCTGCCCACTTTTGACCAATATTCAGACCATCGTGTTCTGACCACATATTCTTCACGGGGAGGGCACAAAAAGTCATTAAAAGATGATAGTTACATTAAACTGTTAACGTGACAAAAGATGACCATAAAAAAACAGATGAATGAAACTGATGGTGTAAGGAAAGGACTTTTTGACCAATTGTATACAAATAAACAATCATAACCAAAAAATATATGTAAAAACAGTCAAAGGACATGGTAGACAGTTTCAAGATGACACTTTTTTGACAAGATTCGACCACAAATCAACAAAGAATAAAAACCTGGCTCTGATGCCACTTGTTGGATCGTAAGTTTATGTTGATTATGTGATTCGGGAGGTCGGGTTTGGTGGAAGAAGATGAAATCCATAGTTAGAGAGAGAGAGAGAGAGTAGAGAGAGAAGGAAAACTAGGTGTTTTATTGAATGAAAATGAAAGAGTGAAAAATAAACACTAAGTCTCACCCCTCCATGGAAGTATGGAGGGGGTATTAATAGGTCAACAAACACACAACTTTACAATAATGACGCTTCTAGTCCATGTGTTTGTGCCTTTCAAGATAGCTAATGTAATCCCGTAAATGTCGTTCCATTTACGTGTTAGGATTATAAACTTTGATCCTAACAGATATGAACAACTAAGTATCGTCATCATCGTGCAATATGGTCGTTATCAAGCATGTGATTACTAATAATCAATATAAATGTGTTTTATGAAATGACTTTATATAAACAGATAATCGTTTGAAAAACTTATTTTTATGTTGGTCAATAATACGCTCCATTATTTATTTTACAGATAATGAAAGTCCACAATGATTTTCATGCTACCCATTTGTTGATAAACTTAGATATCCCTGAAATCAAGGAATTGAGACACAAGTATGTGAAAAATGTTTATCATATTAAACGTGTATTATCGAACAAGATTTCTTTTTCAATAACGCATTTTATTTGTCTTAATACAGGTTGATGCTTCAGGATTATGAACAGAAAATTGCTTCTAGGATATCTTTTAACTCTGAAAAGTACAACTCAACTTACATCGATGATATCTTGCACTGTTTTCCCTTTCGTTTCATACAAGATGTGCTCGATTCAGAAAATGTTTCACGTTAAACTCTTTTTAAGAATGACAAACTAAATTTGGATATAAGGTAGCATATAACTTTTTTTATAATACTTCCTTTGACAGCCCGAACATGCTGTTGTATTGGCAACTATCGTATGTTTGGAGACTGATAATTCTTGGTTCTACTTTAGCTGCTATGAATGTAGCATGAATGTTACATATTTGAATGATGCCATTGAACTTGAAAGTAGAATTTCTTATGGCATACCAAGAAAAGACGATATGTGGTGTAGGATTTGCAAAATCAAACCAGAAATTGTTATCCTTAGGTATTTTATTTACCATTCACTTATTATTTATCCGGTTTATATTAATGTTAGTTCATGGTATAAAACAATTACTAGGTTTAAGGTCTTTGTCAGAGTTATTGATAAGAGTGGAAGTACTTCATTCATATGATTTGACAGAGAAATCTCTAGGATTATCAACAACAGTGCTCTGGAATTGCTAAATATAAATTAACTAACATATTTTACATTTTTTGTGTTATAAATAAATTAGTTTCTAAATTTCTAACTTTGTATATTTTGTTGCACAGTATGTTGATGTGCACTCTTTTCCGCCAGCTTTACAACAACTCGTGGGGAGTAAGTTTGCTTTTAAAGTCGATATTTCACACTGTAACATTGAGAAGGAGTTGTATGTCTACAACGTTGCCAAAATGACCAATGATGAACATGTTATATATGGCCTTCTAAATACGATTAAGCAAATCGCACATTCTTTATTTTTTAAACATACTTGCAAGTACACATTCGTCTTTTATAGTTTCCTCATAACTAATGATACTTTTGTAGGAAACGGTGTACACTTTTATTTATAAAATCAGATTATAATAAATAAATAACAGAAATTAAATAACATAAAATTAAATATAGACAGAAAGGTGTAGAAGCATAAGACAGACTCTATATAACGATAATAAAATAAAGCAGTAAAAAGTCGGAACGAGGCTCGTGTTAAACACGATTTCCTTAAAACAGATTCGCCGTCTGTTTCCCAGGGTACAACGTTCAAAGCTGTTGTACAGCCGGACTTGACTTACTTGCCTGAAAGATCACGGAAAAATTAATCCGACCTGGCAGCAAAAAGATACGCACGTATGCGAGGCTTCGGAGCTGCATCCCCCCTGCGCGCGCGTAGGAGTGGGAGCATAGCTCACCTAAAAGAATTTGAAAGCTAATACTAAGATAACCTTATAAACTAGCTTTCACTTCTTGTTTTGGGCGATGTGGGATGCAACACTTTTCCCTTATATTGTGTTTCATGTGCCTCACTTTGAGACACGATATCTCATTCATCTTAGCTCTATTTTGGACATACTTTTGCTCGTTGCAAAGCTCTCTTGGAGGAGCACAAAACGCCCCCAAGAAACATAAATATATATAACATATATATACATTAAATTATGTCCAAAGTTTGCAAAAACCAACTTTGCAAAACTCATTTTCCAACAACTTTTTGTCATTATTTAGGAATCCTTATACTACGACCCATGTAGCATAGGAAAGGACAACGATAGCAGGTATCAAGAGACAATGAAAGTGGATGTTATTGACAATGAATCCGTAGACAACAAAGATAACAAGAAGCTACATTGTGATCAAAAGAAATATATATAGATTGAAAAACATTTGTTATACAGATATTTACAAGCATTGTATTTTATACTTTTAGTCACTTATAAATTATTGTTCCGTTTCAAGAAAATTTTATAACGTTTATGTTCTTTGTTCTTTTTTAATTTAATCACGTACTTACCTTTTTTTAATAAAAAATTCTCTAAAATCCTGTGGATGCCACGGGTCTATATAAGCTAGTTAAAGAATATGAAAAAAAGAACTAAAGAATATGCTACTATAAAAGAATTCAAGAAAGTTAACTTTTAAAAAATAATATTAATGAAAATAAAAAATGACTTCAACGGCTGGGTTGATTTGGTAGAGGGTTCATCCACTTTGTGTAACCGGGTCGGTCGAACCCTATATTACTAGAAGGTTCGGTAAAGAAAATATCTCAACTAACCCGCCAAATTGGCAGCCTTCTCGTGCGTGCGAACCGCCTCATTCGGAAAAATCCTTATAACCACACGTCACTAATTCCTTACCAACCGTTGGATCATCATCTCTATCTTTAATCTCATCCGTCTATTAATCACCCTAACTTGTATAAAACCAATTCACATCTCCTCAAACCTCCATCTCGGCCATAAACGATAGCATATCGTTTACATCTCCAGTTCATTTTTTAAAAATTCGATCCGATCATCACGATTTATACAGCTACACCTGTTGATGATCCACGGTTTGATGTGACTGTCACGTGATTCGGTTGAAGGTACAAATCGATTCATCTATTTTTTATATGTTATATGGCCTCTCAGTAGAATCACCTATAAATTGTTTATTAATTCGTTATAGCCTTATAGGGTATACTAATTGTGTATCTATATTTAATTGATTAATTGTTCCAGGTATTATGATATCGCGAGATCGAACCTATTGATTCGGTTGATCGACGGTTGGTTATTGATAAGAATAATTTGTGATTGATGGGGGACTTGAAGTGAGGCTATTGATTTCAGGTTAGAGTAATATGTGATTTGGATGTAACCTGCTCGTATTTCTACGAGTTACAGACTTTGTTGTTATTGTTTGGCCTTTGCCATGATGGGTGAGCTCGCATGGCAGGTCACCTTTATCCCTAATAAAAAAATATATTTTTGGTTGGTGAGGGGAGGTCGCACGGGGTTGCCCGGAATCTCTCCTCTGGTGTGGTGTGTTTGCCTCTTTTGGGGCGTGTATGTTGTTGTGCTTTTCTGTGTGTGATCAAAGCTTTATAAGCAGATATGTATCTGCTCGTGCATCAAATTGATCAGCTAAAGGTCAACATCGGTCAACATGGTGATCAAAGTTACGTGATACTTAAGAGGTACATCTAATCAAGCATTTATTAACGGACTTCCTAAACGCAAGTATCTTAGTTTTGAACTGAACTAATAACCAACAGCTTATAAACTGAACTAATAACCAACAGCTTATAAACTGAACTAATAACCAACAGCTTATATCAAACGCAAAGTATTCAATTAATGCTTAGTTTTGAACTGAACTAATAAGCTACAACCAACAGCGATTCAAAATGCCTAAATATGTATACATCTTAGTTTTGAACTGAACTAAAACAGCTTATATCAAACGCAAAGTATTCAATTAATGCTTAGTTTTGAACTGAACTAATAAGCTACAACCAACAGCGATTCAAAATGCCTAAATATGTATACATTTTTTTACCAACTGCAATTCATTTGAAACGGCTAAAACTAGTATTGGCTTCCTAACATTCCTTCAGTTCTGCTTATTGACCACTATTAAGCTGTAACATATTTTATGAGCACATATTTTATGAGCAGTCTTAGTATTTCGAATTATCTTGGGAGTAAAAATCAGCATTAATACAACTATACAAGGATACACGTTGACTAATATCCCAATAAATGCCAAACTTTTTAGATCAAAGCATGTCCTGTCCTGGCATTATTCTTTTATAATTCATGGTTAATGTGTGGAATACAATTCGTAAATATCTCTAAAGGAATCAACCACGGTGTGTTCAAAAGGCGAGTTGTGGATGGTTGTTAGATGCAAGCCTTCTATGTTAGTCGTAATTAATACTGGACAGCAAAGCTTTTATTGTGGTGTTCACTGTTGATGACTTGATGATGGATCAGATTTAACTAGTTTTGGATCGCCATTGAAGGTACGATTCAATTATCTTTCTATTTTTTACTGGTTATTTAATTGTTTGTTATTTGTTAGGATCCCCGTGGCTATATAATCAGTTTAATTTGTTTAGGAGTAATAATTGTTTATCTACACTTAACTGATCTAATGTCGCTGTTACCTATACTTAAAACGATTTACTGTTGCAGGTATTATGATATCGCCAGATGCGAACCGAGATGATTGGTTATTGAAAATAATTTTATGTTGATGTAATGATGGAGGACTTGAAGTGTGGCTATTGATGTCAGGTTTGTATGTATAGCGAGTATGTGACTGGATGTAGCGTGGCTCTTTTTATGAGTCGTGTTTGTCCTATTACAGACTTGGCTGTTGTTGTTTGGCCTTTGCCATGATGGGTGCGCTCGCATGGCAGGTCACCTAATTATCCTAATAAAAAAGAAATTTTGGTTGGAGAGGAGAGATCGCACGGGGTTGCCCGGGATCTCTCCTCTGGTGTTGGCCTTGTTTGGGGGTTGTGGGCCTGTATTGTGTTTTTCTGTGCGTGCTCAAAGCTTATGATCCATACAATTCAAATCGTGGCATCAACTGCATGTAACCGGTCAACAACATCCAATTATCTATGCATGTGATAATCATGACAGTTATCTGCTGAACAACACCAACATTGAAGTTCCATGATTTTCATTGAAAGGTACTCTCAGTTAAACTATTTGTTCTAGTTACATGATAGTTTCGGTTCATATGATGCCTCCATATGATTCATAACAAGGCATGACAAACTTGATCAAACAGAAGTTTCTAAAGTTTTTTAGGAATACGCATATTCACACAGTGATACATATTTGCCTCCTAGCGTTCCTTCCAATCTGCTTACGGACCACAATTAAGCTTTAAACATATTTATGAGTCGTCTATTCAGTGTTGCAAATATCTTTGAATATTTTACATGTACCAGGATGCATGGTCATTGATGTCGCAAAAATTGTTTATGAGCTGTCTATTCAGTGTTGCAACTATCTTTGAATATTTTACATGTATCAGGATGCATGGTCATTGATGTTGCAAAAATATTGTCCTTGTATACCTTGCTAACTTGAGGCGAGCACATCCTCTCGAGTTACTCCATTAAAAGACCCTGTTATTGTGTGCAATACTGATTATAAATATGTTGGGAGGTAATCAACAACCTTGATGCAAGGCAAAATTGTGGATAAATATTGTTTATAAATATATTGGTTGATGATATATTTCTTTTATTGTCCTACTGGTTATGGTTGGTTGCATCAGGTGCAATCTTTCTATGTTAGTCGTAATTTATAATGGACAGCAAAACTTGTATTGTGGTATTTATTGGTTCAAATTATTTGTATTGTCTGTTGTTACAACAATCTTCTTTTGTGACCTTTCTGGTTGGAGATGAGATACTTTTGAGGCTTTATTAGGGGGTGACGACTCATACCCTCTTTGGCACAATGTTCACATTAGTTCTGATATTGCTTATGAAGTTGGCGGTTTCTTGGTTTCCTGGGTTAGCTGATAGTGATGCTGCTGCTGGCGACTTGCTTTGCTGTTTTCAAGCTCGTTCTTCTACCGTTTGTTTACATGGTTGGGTTATGCTGGTGGTGGTGGTGCGTTGATCTACTTACGGTGGGCTGCTGCTTCTGGTGGTGTGCTGATTCGTTATTGAATGTTTCTACTGTTAGTTGCTGCTGACGATGATCATTATTTGATGATAAACGTGCGATTGTTGCATTCTTTGTTGCTGTTTACTACTTACATCAGTGAGATGATGCTTTTTACCTCGAGCTGCGTGGTGGTTTTGCAATTGAAGCGATTCGGTTTGGCTGTTTACTACTGACATCAAGTTTACATGTAGAACTGCTTATTATCTTGCTGTTTAAAGGTGGTTCTTATACATTTATATCCCTTGAAGTTATCATCAGGTGGTTCTTGGTGGTCTTTGGTTTGCATTTATAGTTCTTATACAGCTGGTGGTATGACCTTCACAGTTTTCAGGATCGTTGTGTTGGGTTGCTTGATTTTAGCTTTGTAGTGGTCCTGTTAACTGGTCATCTAAAAGACTAAGTCTTCTGTAATACATTTGTGGGGGGTTAATTTCTGGAAGTGATACAATTGACAGAGAGCGACACTTCACAGTTGTAAAACTAATAATTGTGAATTGGTAGTTGGTTCTTGGTTTTATAATTCATGAAGCGGAAATGCGGAATTGTTCTTCCTAAACACTGCTGTGTATTAAGTAGGTTATACATGGAGGGCAAACAACTTTTTTAAGTTCGGCCAAGGTATATTTTCTTCCCTTATTTTTTTGCCCAAAAAAAGTACAACAGCTTCCCTTATTTTGTCGATGAATAAGATGTAAAAATCTGAATTAGTTTGTGTTTTTAACCAATTGGACTTTGAAAATTTATGTCCAGCGTAATTTGTCTCTGAAAACCCAAAGTGTCACTTTGATTTCAATAAAAGTCTGGCACCTCAAGTGGAGATCATTAAAACTATCATGTTAAATGGTTCAACACATCTCCTTCTCAACTTTTGCTACTAGACGTTGACCAACACTAATTTTCTAGATCCGTGAGCTCTGAATTGGTAAGAGCACCTGGGATATTTCTCAGGAAGTTGGTGGTTCGAATCCACCCGGATCTGTCACCTGCTAAAGGTGTCTGTTGGTGAACGGTGAACCTATTACCTATCTAAAATTTGTGAGTTAAGAATTTAGAACCGGACTTTAGATATTGTATAACGAAACCAATTGGTTAATTTTCCCATTGTTTGAGATAGTACCTACAATACATGCAACGGTATTTGGACTTTCGAGCGATTTTGGTCTGTATATGTATCCTTGGCTCTTTTGTGGAAAAAGTTATTTATAAGATGTCTTGTATTTATGTAGTTCTCTTTTCTTGTATGGGAGGGAGGTTTTTCTTAAGGCATTATGAACCAGGGAATTGGGTCACATTATTTTTCCAGAATTTGTTGATTGCTACGTATGCTTTTACAATGGAAAAACTCGTTTGTTGCAAGACCCCTCCATGTTATACTGACTTTGAAGCGGCTATTGTTTGTCGTCTTGGAAAAAGTTATTTATAAGATCTATACTGTATTCAGTAGTTCTTTCTTTTTTTCTTCTAATCATAACCATGTATATAGTCTTGTGTAAATATATACAACCATACAGGTGGGTGTACTTGTGTTTATCGGGTCGGGTAAGCCAAACCGTTGACTAAAAAAAGGGTCCGTAGAAAAATATCTCAACTTATCCGCCCGCCAAGTAACGATAATTATGTCAAGTTTCTCGTGCAAACCGCCTCATTTGGGAAAATTCTTATAACCACACGTCACTAATTCCTTACCAACCGTCAGATCATTCCTACTTTTAATCTCATCCGTCCATTTACCACCCTAATTTCTATAAAACCTAATTCACATCATCTCAATCTCTCATCTTCCCGATAAACGAAAACATATCGAATTCGTTTCAATCATCACGTTATTCAGGTTTTGATCAATTAATTGATCTGCCTCATGATTGCAGTTTTGGATTGCCAGAGCGTTAATTGAAGGTAATATTCGATTCTATTCATTTCTATTTAAATGTTAATGACATTTATTTATTTTTTTGGCAATTTGTTATTTGGCCTCAGAATATAATCAACCGTGCTTAGTTTAATTCGTTGATTGAATTATATAGCCGTGTTATGTGTACTAGTTGGATGCGGCCGGCGATAAATATAGTTATATTATAATATAGTAAAAGAATGATAGCCCAACTTTTCTCGCAATTTCCTATCCGCTTAATGAATTCGTTTCACAACACTCCGAATGTATATGTTAGTTATATTTATTTGCTTGGGTTTCCCGTTGCTTGTCTGTGACATTATTATTCCCGCATATAGAAAGACCCTCGCAATCTCTTACTCGTCAAACACTCCCCCAAAAGTATATGATTTTGTCAAATCAAGATTGTATTGATTGAAATAAAGGTTAAAGTTGTAAAAATTTGAATTAATAAAAATAAACTCACTAAAAATGTAAAAACTAAAAACTCTCAAAATGGATGTTGAATTAAAAAACACAAAATTTTAAAAAAATGGTGAAATTAGATCATAAAAAAATTAAATAGATAAAAAGATATTTCAATTGTCATCTCATTGATTGTAGCTCCTTATCTTAATTTTTGGTTAGGAGTTAGGTTTGGAATTAGATGCATTATATAGATCTATAGAAGTATAGACATAAATATAGATAGATAGATAATAATTGTGTATATCTATTATCATACGCAATTATACTTAATTGATATGATGTTGCAGGTAAAATGATATCGCAAGATGCGACTCGAGACGATTGGTTATTAATAATTCGATGTTGATGTAATGATAAAGGACATGAAGGGGATGTAAAGGGGTTCTAGTTAGGAGACCTTTATGTCCTGTTATACGAACTCTTGTTGTTTGTTTGACCTTTGCCATGATGGGTGCGCTCGCATGGCAGGTCACCTTTATCCCTAATAAAAAATATATTTTTGGTTGGAGAGGGGAGGTCGCATGGGGTTTCCCCGGGATCTCTCCTCTGGTGTGGTATGTTTGCCTCTTTTGGGGCGTGTGTGTCTGTGTAGTGTTTTTTCGTGTGTGGTCAAAACTTTATAATCCGTGCATCAACATGTCTCTTCTCCTTAAATAGACCTATACGTGCATCAAATTGCTCCCCTAAACGACATCAACATCAAGATCAACTTTACGTGATGCTTATCAAAAGGTACATTATATTCAGCATTTATTCTAGATACAACTGGCCATGCCATATTATATTAAAGCTAGTTACCTATTCATCACTCCCGTACTGCTAGGCTAAATGCACTTTGCTCTAAGTTTCCAGCTCAAACTATTTTAAATACATGTATCCGATTAATGGTCGTGAGACATGCCTGAATAAGCAGTAATATAAATCGTTAGCAACTGGGTTGAAACAACTTATGAATGATTATGATATTGCTAAATAATCCTTGCTCATGCGTGATGGTTTAGTATTGGCATCCTAACATTCCTTCCATGATGGTGCCTAACATATTTTAGGAGAGGTCAATTAGCATTGCGAATCATCTTGGGAGTAAAAATCATGAATATTGCTATACCAACTTTTAAGATCGAAGCATGTCCATTATTCCTTTATAATTCCTGGTTAATGTGTGCAATACAATTCGTAAGTATGTCGAAAGGAATCAACCTTGGTGTGTTTAAAGGGCAAATTGTGGATGGAGGTTGTGGTATTGATTATGGCTGGTAGAATTTTGGATCAGATGCACGCCTTATATGTTGGTTGTAATTAATTCTGGACAGCAAAGCTTATATTTTGGTGTTCACTGTTGATGACTTGATGATGGATCAGATTCAACAAGTTTTGGATCGCCAGAGCTTTAATTGAAGGTATGATTCAAATTATTTTTGTATTTATTGATGATGATTTAATTGATGATGATCCCCGTGGTTATATAATCGGTCTAAGTTGTTATTGAATGCTATAACCATGTTATAGGTATTAATAATTGTTTATCTATACTTGATTGATCTAATGTTGCTGTGTATCTATACCTAATCGAGTTACTGTTGCAGGTATTGTGATATCGCCAGATGCGAACTGAGATGATTGGATGATTGGTTATTGATGAGAATAATTTTATATTGATGCAATGATGGAGGACTTCAAGTGTGGCTATTGATGTCAGGTTTGTATGTATAGCTAGTATGTGACTGGATGTTGTGTGGCTCTTTTTGAGTCGGGTATGTCCTATTACAGACTTTGCTGTTGTTGTTTGGCCTTTGCCATGATGGGTGCGCTTGCATGGCAGGTCACTTTATTATCATAATAAAAAAAAAAAAGAAATTTTGGTTGGAGAGGAGAGATCGCACGGGGTTTGCCCGGGATCTCTCTTCTGGTGTGGTGTGTTGGCCTATTTTGGGGGCTGTGGGCCTGTATTGTGTTTTTCTGTGTGTGCCCAGAGCTTATGATCCATACAATTCAAATTGTGGCATCAACGGTATGTAGCCGGTCAACAACATCCAATTAACAATGTTGATGTGACATATCATGATTGACAACATTTATCTGCTGAACAACGCCAACATTAAAGTTCTGCGATATTTCATTGGAAGGTACTCTCAGTTAAACTATTTTGTCTAGTTTTAATACGACATACATGATTGTTTCTGTCCATATGATACGTCCATACGATGCATAACAGTCCATGACATTGATCAAGCACTAGTTCCCAACCTTTTTAGGAATACAAATGTTTCTACATTTTATATGAAACTGGATAACTCGTTCGCCTCTAAGCATTACTTTTTACAATCTGCTTATTGACTACAAACAAGCTTAAACATATTTGTGAGATATCTATTATTTTCCAAAATTTACATGGAATCATGAGTTTTATCAGGTTACTTGGTCATTGATACCTCAAAAATATCGTCCTAGTTTACCTACTTGCTAAGATGAGGCGAATACATCCTATCGGGGCATAATTCATCAAAAGACCCGTTGATGTGTGCAATACAGCTTATAAAGAATGTTTTGAGGAAATCAACAACGTTGTTGCAAGACCAGATTCTGGTAATTATTGTATATAAATTTATATTGGTTGATGATCATTCGCTTTTATTGTGCTACTGGTTGTGGTTGGTAAAATTCTGGTTCAGGTGCAATTTTTCCATGTTAGTCGTGATTTATACTGGACAACAATGCTTGTTTTGTGGTGTTCACTGTCGAGCTATGTAGTTATGAGTTTGAAGTATTTGTATTGTGTATTGTTACAACAATCTTTTTTTGTGACCTTTCTGGTTAGAGACGAGTACTTTTGAGGCTTTATTAGGGGGTGACAACTCGTACCCTCCTTGGCACAATGTGGTTTTGATATTGCTAATGAAGTTTGCGGTTTCTTGGTTTCCTGGGGTTGCTGCTACTGATGCTGCTGCTGGCGATGCGTTTTGCTGTTTTCAAGCTCGCTATTCTACTGTGTGTTTATACGGTGTGGTTATGCTGCTGCTAGTGATGCGTTGATCTACAAAAAGTACTTAAGGTGGGCTGCTACTGCTGATGGTGACGTGTTGATCTGTTATTGAATGTTTCTACTGTTGTTTGCTGCTGACGATGATCATTATGTGATGACAATTGGTTTTGTGCATTAGTTGCCATTGTTGCCTTGTTTGTTTCCGCTTGAATTCAGATGTCTATGACTGCTTGGCGCTTTGCTCAGTGAGTGTTTTTCCTCTCGAGTGTGGTGGTTTTGCAAGTGAATCTATTTGGTTTGGCTGTTTACTAGTGACATCACGGGTACATGTAGAACTGGTTATTGTGCTGCTGTTTAAAGGTGGTCGTCATTGGTTTGCATTTATAGTTCTTATACAGTTTGTGGTATGACCTTCACAATTCTATCAGGATCGTTGTGCTGGGTGGCTTGATTTTAGCTTTGTTGTGCTCCTGGAATTGCTTCAGGGGCTTGGAACAACTGGTATATTCATGATAGTTAACTGTTCATTTAAAAGACTAGTCTTTTGATAGAGTGACGCATTACAGTTGTCGTAAAACTAATAATTGTGAATTAGGTAATTGGTTATTGGTCATATAATTTTGGGAGTGGAGTAGTTCTGTTGTATCTGCAAGTTTTCTTCCTAAAAACTGCTGGGTATTAAGGGGGCTATACATGGAGGGCAAACAACTTTTTAAACCAAGGTATATTTTCTTCCCTCCTTTTTGCCAAAAAAAAGTTCCAACAGGTTTTCCCTTTTTTTGTCTTGTCGTAAAACGTTGTTGAATAAGATATTGGACTTCGAAAATTTATGTTTGGAGGTAAAGACTAAAGAGTAATGAAATTGGCAGTTGTCTAAGGTTTGGAGGTAAAGACTAAAGAGTAATGAAATTGGCAGTTGTCTAAGGTAACCTGTCTCTGAAAACCCAAAGATATTGGACTTAAAAAATTTATGTTTGGAGGCAAGACTAAAGAGTAATGAAATGGCAGTTGTCTAAGGTAACCTGTCTCTGAAAACCCAGAGTTTCAGCTTCAATTTCAATAAAAGTCTCGGGCACCTCAAGTGGAGATCAACTCATTAAAATTATCGTGTTAAATGGGTTAACACATTTCCTCTTCTCAATTTTGCTACTAGACCTTGCCTGACACTAATTTTCTAGATCCGTGAGCTCTGAATTGGTAAGAGCGCCTGGGATATTTCTCAGGAAGTTGGTGGTTCGAATCCACCCGGATCTGTCACCTGTTAAAGGTGTCTGTTGGTGAACCTCTCAACTCTCTGAAATTCGCGAGTTAGAACCAGACTTTAGATATTGTATAACGAAACCAGTGGGTTAATTGTCCCATTGTTTGAGATAGTACCTACAATGTATATGCGGCGCTATTTGAAGCGATCTTGGCTTGTCAGTGTATCTTTGGCTCTTTTTGACAAACTTAAAAAGTTTTACGGAAAAAGTTATTATAAGGTGTCTTGTATTTAATAGTTCCCTTTTCTTCTATGGGAGGGAGGTTTTTCTTAAGAGTTGAAGGTGCCGTGAGGAGATGAATCTCCTCATTTGGGGCTCACGGGTGCCACATTACCTTACATACTCTTCACAACTAACCAATATTTTGAAACCCAGGTCGACCTAGCCGGGTTAACCGGTTCGACCGGTTCCGGCAAAAAAAAGGGGTAAAAAAAACCCGGGTTTCTAAAACCGGGTTAACCGGTTAAACCCGCCGGGTTTTGAGTGACCCGGGTCAATCCGGTTCTCAAAACCCGGCCGGGTTTCGTTTTTTCAAAATTTTTTAATAAAACCCGGGTTGACCCGGGTTAACCCAGGGGTCAAACCGGCGGTCAAACCGGTTGACCCGGTCGAAAATATAAAAAAATAATAAATTGAAAACCGGGTTGACCCGGTGACTCGACCGGGTCGATTTCGAACATGGTTTTCAAAACATTTCAACTAACCCCCTCCTCTCACCAACAACTAACCTCAACTTACTCATTTGGGGCTCACGTCTTACAACTTTATTTTTTTTTATTCATTTCATTAAATAAACTAAATTCATTTCACTCACTTTACAATGTACATATTTTACTGATTGGCTCCAAACGGTCAACCTAAATTGACCAGGTAAATGGTCAACAAGGTCAAACAGCTTAGAGTCAATGCTCCGTGGAAGTATAGGTGTTTCCCCGGGTCGTTATGTTCCGACAAGGTGTGATGGTATGAAAACGGATTTGTGATCGGGTGAATTTGGACAGAAAGGGGCTGTGATTGATTACACTAAGGAATTTTGAAAGGAAATAGCCTAAATAAGTTATATTAACAAGACTGTAAAATTGGAAAACCCAGAAACGTTTTAAACCTAAAAACGCGTACGTTCAGTTTAAGTTTACGTGAACGAACAAGACAAAACACGAGTTTTGTAGAAATAAAATACCTACGAATGTGAAAATTACATTTTTACAATCCTAATGATAAAAGAAAATTTTTAGAAAATTAAAATTAATTTTTAAACTATTTAATTAATTATTATTAATTAATTACTATTTTCTAATTACTTATTAATTATTTAAATTAACCTAAATTATAACTAATTATGAAATTACACTAAAAATATGAAAAATAAAATTGGAAAAATCTAAACTATTATGAAACTAATTTTCAAACTGAAAATATATTTTTCTTACTTTTTAAATAATTACTATTAATTAAAAACTAATTATTAATTAATTTAAACTATTTTAAATTAAGAAAAATAGAAAATGAACAGTAAAAATTATAAGAAAATTTCTAAAATTGTTTTATAACTTATAAAAGCTAGGAAAAATATAAAAACTAGGTGTTACTTGATAAAAACTAATTATGCTATTTAATACTTAAATATTAATTAATAATTAATAAAACAAATATTAAATCTAATTAATACTAAATGACAATATAAAATTCTGGAAAAATTACTAAAAATACTTTAAAATAAAAGAAAATTAATAAAAATATAAAAATGCAAAAAAGCTAAAAAGGGAAAATTAAATAGATAAATTCTATTAAATAGAAGCTATCACTAATTTTAAAGTTGGTTTTTTCTGTATTTTCTTTTGGAACACTATTTCATACTTAAAAACAAAGAACTTTTGTGAAAATACCTTTTCCCAAACTTAAAAATAAGCAAAATGGAGACAATAAGCAAAAACAGTTGACTTTTGTTGACTTTTGATGGAAATCAGCCCTTGTGGGGTCCACAGGGGTGGATTTTGGTTCTAATAAGTAAAGTGGATTGATAAGAAGCCAAAACAACTAAAGGGTATCACTGATAAGCCAATAAGCACTCAAATAAGCACTTAGTTCCTTGGCTTCACACAGAAAATGGGACAGAGTTTGTGCTGATCTAGGGGGCCCACAAGGTGGCTTAAGCTCAAAAGCTTGGTACCAATGGAAAGATGGTAAGCTTGTGATTCCAAAGAGCCAAGGGGGGGGGGGGTTGTAGGGCCCACTGTGGAGTCCTGTGGGACCCACCAAAGTGGTGGCAGTGGATGGGGGTGCTATGCAGCAGGGGAGGTCAGTCCCCCTACAGGTGTGTTTGGGAGCTTGTGGGACCCACATAAAAAATTGCAAAAATATGATGACAATAGGACTTTGAAGTTGAGGTGGTACACTACATTACCTGAAAAGTACAAGCCATAATTCTATCTACAAAATTCTAAACAATTCTTGCAACTTTTGGTTTTTCTGCCTAAGGGTAATTTTGACTTTTTAAGATTTTTACCTAAGATTGACTAAACTGAGTTTTGATTACCCCTAATTAACTGAAATTGATATATTATCCTAGAGTAATACTAAATGAAGCTACATTAACTATTTTAGAACAGATTTGATGAGAGTATGATCTTAAAATCTTAACAGTGCACTATTTGAATGACCTCAAAGGGTGATTTTGACTTTTGTTGTAAAAGTGACCAGGAAAGTAGTAGTATTGGACTAGTAATGGTCTAATGGCTTTCTACCAACAAAACTTAACAACAATAAACAATGACACACCAGCAAATTACCCAATGCCAAACACCCTTTTAAAATTCAATGATTTTGATTTTTAAAGCATTTGACTGAATAAGACCATGAGACTGAATCACAAGAGCATATGATGATATAAGAAACTATTCTAAGCACAAAATCACAGGATATAAATGTAAATACTCATAAATCTCAATAAGCTATTTTTGACAGTGAAATTCCAAGAATGAGCATATTGAGAATTAATGAACAACCATCAAACATTAAGCAATATTATCACCTAAATACACTAAATAAGCATGAAAACTTAGAAATACGCAATGATCAATACATGAACAGTAAAAAAGCAAAAACTTGGAAATAGGCTTACAAATGAGTCCAAGCTGCAAAACTAGTTACCAAGGCATACAAACATGACCTAATGCCTCCCAAGAGGCTCTAAACCATCTGCAATCCAAAATCATCCATACTCCTTGCTTTCTTGTACTTGTTTAACTGATTTTTCATTTTCCTACTATTTATTTGTGATTTTCTTGTATTTTTTTGATTTATGATTAAAAACTAAGTATAGTACCAAGTAGAGTTTATAAAAACTTAAAAGTGACTAACATAAGCTTACATGACCAAGAAATAACACCATTTGACAATTCCAAGTGAAATTGTCAGTTTCACTTTAAAAATGCCACATATGAATTCATAATAGAAAACTTGAATTTAAGGATTAGAACAGGTTTAAATTACATTAAGATAACTGAAATTACATTTAAAAAGGATAACAACTGAAATCATAAATTACACTAAGTCGACATTAAACTAAACTACCTATACTAATAACTAATTAACAACTGGCTCATTCTCACTCTTTCTTGATATATATTGACCAGTGTGGGTCCCATACCTTTTCCCACTTCTCTTTAGAACCATTGGATGAGTGGAGTTAATCTGAGCCGTTATTGTACTTTTGGCGGGAAAAGGTTATTTAAGCAATTGGCAGGTAACTTGGAGTGATTTGTGGGTAATTAATGGGGCTTGGGGTTTAGTGTGAGGTGGAGGAGACAAGAAATGGTGATGGTGAGTTGGAGTGATGGGGGAGGTGGAGTGTGCAGGGGTGAGTAGCAGGCCAAGTGGGGAAGGAAGGTGGAGGTCAACGGGGTTTGACCCGTTTTTAATATTACAAGGGGTAGTTTGGTTGGGCTGCTTGTGTTTTGGGCCTGGGATTAGGATGGCTGGGGTGGTGTATTGGGTTATGGGTAAAAAGGGCTTGACTTGGTTTGTAATTAAGGCTTAGGGTCCATTTGGTTTTGGTATTTAATAACAAGGACCCTTTATGTAATTTCTGAAAAGTAAGGGGTAGGTTTAGGTACTGTTCCAAAGTTATCCAAGGGTAATATTTGCCAAGTTCCACTAATCCAAGGACCATGATTGCAATTTTCCCTTTTTTTAAAATTCCCGGGGACCAAATGTGTCATTTTTCAAAGTTGAGGGACCTTTCTTGCCAATTCTTCAAACTTTCATTACAAGGACCATTTATGCCAACTTGTGACTTTCCAGGGACTAATAATGATTTTTCTTTCCAAAAATTTCCCACCAGGGGCCAAATCTGCCAAAAGTGAAACTCCAGGGACTAAACTTGTAATTTTCTCAAAACTTTTGAAAATTTTAACCAAAGGACTAAATATGACAACTTATGATTTCAAAAGGACCTTTGGTGACTTTTCTTTTGAAATAAGTGCTCAGGGACTATTTTTGCCAATTTTTAAAAGTTGGGGGACTGAAACTGCCAATTATGCAAACTTTGTTCGTTTTTCATCTGTTTTTACTCATTTTGCATCTAAAACATATAAAACACAATTTTGGAATATTTTCAGTATTTTGATGCATTATTGAGTGTTTTTAAATGTTTTTGCAGTTCAGATTGACAAAAAATGATGAGTGTTTGAGCACTCATCATTTACCTTTTTGTCAAATCCATTGGCTCGTCGTGCAGACAAGTAGTTCGGCGGGGGGGGGGGGGGGGGGGGTGCAGCGGCGAGGTTCGGCGAAGGAATATTTAGGCCACGTTGGAGTGGCGAGTGGGCAGTGGCGAGCTGCACCTTCCACTCTAATGCATTCAGGGAATTGGATCACATCTATTTTGCCGCAATTCGTTTGATTGCTACGTATGATTTTACGATGGAAAAAATTTTGTTCATTGTAAGACCCCACGCCATATTATAGACTTCTGAAGTGGCTAATGTTTGTCGCCTACGAAAAAGGTTTTTTCCTTTCTTTTGAATGGAGATTGAATGTAAGAAGCTTAGGAAACAATTACAAGTCGAAACAGTTTTGATTACATGAGTTCAATTTTCAATTTTGATATATATCTATTGATTTATATGTCTTCTACACACAAACTACTCAACTGGTAAATGTTTCAAAACCTGGTTATTTGGGTCGATTTAAACTAGAAGCCGGTCTTGACTAGAAAAGGAAAAGAAAATAATTGTTAATAGTCGGTTACATAGGTTAAACCGGGTTGTGTGGGTAAAAGAAATACTCTCTCCATCTCAATATTATTGTTCTAATCTCTTTTTAGTTTGTCTCAAAAAGATTGTCCACTATTAAAGTAAACATTAGAATTTTTTAAGTTTACCGTGTTACCTCTGATCAAAAGTATTATTTACAAAACTAGATGACGAACTATTTTTTTTATTATTTTATTATTTTTTTATATTTTTTAAAACTGCTAGTTGGTAGTTAGAGTTGTGCAGTGACATCCAAGCGGGCAATATGCTTTTTCTCGAACCTTCGCCTTAGGGGAATAAACCCCATTCCTTTTTTGTGTTTCGCCTAGAAGGAAAACCCAAATTGTATCACTCTGTCACCTCACTTTCTCACCTAAGACACACATACACTTTCTCTCACTAGAACTTACTCTCACACCGGAGGTTGACCGCGGAAACCTTATCTCGCGATGATACTAACGGCGCTTTCTTTCTTAGCAAATAAGCCTCAAGATATTCCCTTGGTTTAGAATTCAAGAAAACTTCCACAGAACCCGTTCAAAGGCAAGTCTAAACCATGCTCATATTTGGCCCAAATTTTGTACTAACATGTAGTTTATTTATATGAGACATATTTCACTCGGCTTGCCTAGAACATCCAAAAAAAATTAAGACCGACTCTGATTTGTATCTATAGTCTTTTGTGTAAATATACGAAGTAAATTAGAATTCTATGCAGGTCGGTATTAAATCGGGTCAGGTCAGCCGAACCGTTGACTAAAAAAAAGGGTGAGTAGAAAAAAATCTCAGCTTACGCGCCAAGTAACAATATTTTTTTCAAGCTTCTCGTGCGAACCGCCTCACTCGGAAATCCTTATAACTACACGTGACTAATTCCTTGCAAACCGTTAGATCATGATCCCTACTTTCAATCTCATCCGTCCATTTACCACCCTAACTTGTATAAATAAAGTCCCAACATCTCATCTCGTCGATAAACTATAACACACATGGAAGATCGTTTATTATCTCTCCATGAACAGCATCGAAACCAATTGAACTGCCAAATAACATCAAGATCAAAGTTACATGATATTTATTAAGAGGTATCATCTAATCCCATATTTATTCTAGTTTTGCAAAATAGACTTCATAGTGTCAGTTAATACGATGCACAACAGGGCATGCCATATTATTATTTTTTTTTGAAAGGCGGGCATGCCATATTATATGAAAAGCAAGTTACCACTATTGATCACTCCCTTGCCGCTAGGCGAAATTCACTTTTCTATAAGCTTCCATATCAAACTTTGATAAACACAAGTATTCAACGAATCAACGATAGTTTTGAACTGAACTACTTGTTCCAAAACATGTTATTAAAGCTATAATGCTCGACGTGCCTGAATAAGCAGTAATTATTGTTTCCTTGCAATATAAATATAGTTTTTTAGCAGTAATTATTTGCCCCCAAACATTCCTTCTGTTCTACTTATTGACCACGAATAAGTTGTAACATATTTTATGAGAAGTCTATTAGTATTGCAAATTATGTTGGGAGTAAAAATCAGCATTAATATAAGCATATATGGTCGCTGATTGCAAGACTAACTTTTAAGATCAAAGCATGTCCTGTCGTGGTGTTATTCCTTTATACTTCCTGGTTAATGTGTACGTGCAACAAAATTCGTAAATATGTTGAAAGGAATCAACCTCGGCGTGTTTAAAGGGCAAATTGTGGTTTTAGAGAATGATTTATTGCTTTTATTGTGGTACTGGTTATGGTTGGTAGAATTTTGGATCAGGTCAAGCCTTCATGTTAGTCGTAATTAATATTGGACACAAAGCTGATATTGTGGTATTCACTGTTGACGATGGATCTGCTTCAACTAGTTTCGGATCGCCAGAGGTACGAGTCAATTCATCTTTCTATTAGTTTCGGATAGCCAGAGGTACGAGTCAATTCATCTTTCTATTTAATGCTATAACTGTG
Organism: Artemisia argyi; assembly: GCA_030686995.1. NCBI lineage: Eukaryota > Viridiplantae > Streptophyta > Magnoliopsida > Asterales > Asteraceae > Artemisia > Artemisia argyi. Next base: position 53,517,374 of record CM060690.1, on the reverse strand, counting down.
GGATAGTTGTAATAGTTGTTTATGTACACTTAATTGATCCAATATAGTTGTGTATCAATACCTAATTGACTTAGGTATTATGATATCGCTAGATGCCCATCAACAACACCATCTCTGTTAAATAAAGATAACCGAAATCTTATATCACTAAGATGACATAAAATCATCTTTTGACCAATAAAAATTCTTTCACACATATATAACATCTCCCATGCGACATCCTCAAATCCAAAAATAACTATGACCATCAAAATAACCATTTGGTGAAACAACATTCATTCTTAATGGTGAAACCTTATCATAATAAAAAATCCTTTAGCAAATATCTAATATCTCTAACAATTTTAAATAAAAAAATGAACAAAATTACTAATTAAACAATAATTAAAAAATGATTCTTATTTGCATCACCATATTGCATGAGGAAGTCATTGATAAGCATACTCACAAGTCATATGTCGAAACAAAATATTCCATACATCCATTGTTTCAAATAAGCATATTGACTAGGTCACCCTTTTTGACCGGTACGAAATTACTCATTTTGAACTGTTATACACACTATGCCATTTTGCAAAATCATAGGACTCCCCCCTTGAGCTCAAGGGCTGTACTTTGCATATGGACCATGTTATGGCACCTCGTGTATGGTCGATCAATTTTGAATATTTTATATTGGCTCCAAATAGTAATTTCATATGCTACCTAAATAGCATATATCAGGTAACCTTTTTGCTTCAATATTGTATGCCTTAAAAAAAAGGAAATCAATACTTTCAAAATATGTACTTGAGATGGGAAAAGAATGCTTAGCAATTTCAGCTTGAAAATGGCCAACGTAGAATGAAGGGCCTCGCTGTAAAGAACCCCCACACCTTAAAACTTCCATAGCGTCCCCAATTAACTCTAGGAATGTTGCTTCTTGATTTACATACCGCAAATAATTTGAAAGTGTTTTTGTTTTTAAATTTTTTTTGAAAAGAGTACGATATTGAAGCAAAAAGGTTACTTTGGATATGCTATTTAGGTAGCATATGAAATTACTATTTGGAGCCAATATAAAGTCTTCAAAACTAATTGACCATACACGAGCTGCCACAACGGGGTTCATATGCAAAGTACACCCCTTGAGCTCAAGGGCTATACTTTACATATGGACCATGTTATGGCACCTCGTGTATGGTCAATCAATTTTGAATATTTTATATTGGCTCCAAGTAGTAATTTCATATGCTACCTAAATAGCATATATCAGGTAACCTTTTTGCTTCACTATCGTTTGCCTTAAAAAAAGGAAATCAATACTTTCTTCAAAATATGTACTTGAGATGGGAGAAGAATGCTTAGCAATTTCAGCTTGAAAATGGCCAACGTAGAATGAAGGGCCTCATTGTAAAGAACCCCCACATCTTAAAACTTCCATAGCGTCCCCAATTAACTCTAGGAATGTTGCTTCTTGATTTACAAACCATAAATATTTTGAAAGTGTTTTTGTTTTTAATTTTTTTTAAAGGAGTACGATATTGAAGCAAAAAGGTTACTTCGGATATGCTATTTAGGTAGCATATGAAATTACTATTTGGAGCCAATATAAAGTCTTCAAAACTAATTGACCATACACGAGCTGCCGCAACGGGGTTCATATGCAAAGTACACCCCTTGAGCTCAAGGGTTATACTTTGCATATGGACCATGTTATGGCACCTCGTGTATGGTCAATCAATTTTGAATATTTTATATTGGCTCCAAGTAGTAATTTCATATGCTACCTAAATAGCATATATCATGTAACCTTTTTGCTTCACTATCGTTTACCTTAAAAAAAGGAAATCAATACTTTCTTCAAAATATGTACTTGAGATGGGAAAAGAATGCTTAGCAATTTCAGCTTGAAAATGGCCAACGTAGAATAAAGGGCCTCACTGTAAAGAACCCCCACATCTTAAAACTTCCAGAGCGTCCCCAATTAACTCTAGGAATGTTGCTTCTTGATTTACAAACCACAAATATTTTGAAAGTGTTTCTTTTTAATTTTTTTTTGAAAGGAGTACGATATTGAAGCAAAAAGGTTACTTCGAATATGCTATTTAGGTAGCATATGAAATTACTATTTAGAGCTAATATAAAGTCTTCAAAACTGATTGACCATGACAGGTCAATATGTAAAGTACACCCAAGGGTGTTGGGTGTACTTTGCATATGGACCATGTTATTGTGTATGGTCAATCAGTTTTGAATATTTTTTATTGGCTCCAAATAGTAATTTCATATGCTACCTACATAGCATATATCACGTAACCTTTTTGCTTCACTATCTTACACCTTTTTAAAAAAAAGGAAAATCAATACTTTAAAAATATTTGTGGTTTGTAAGTTAGGAAGCAACAATCCTAGAGTTAATTGGTGACTGACAGACAGCTTTGGAAGTTTTAATTGAGGGAGAAGGAAAAAAAAGTGATTATGAATTACTATTACGGTTTAAATGTTCAAAGATGGAGAATAAGAAAGACAACTTGAAACGTTTATCACAAATAATTTATGAAATGATGATTAACATTCTTAATACGAAGAGCAAGTTTACTTTTTGTGTTAATGTTTATTGTTTAACAATGAAATTTTAGAATGAATGTGGTTGAAATTTGCTTATTTGAAACAATTGATGTATGGTTGGAATATTTTGTTTAGACAAATGACTTGTGAGTATATACTTGTATGGTGTTATGATCTTGAAGGCACGTGTATGGATAAATTTATTAGGGCTTCCTCATGTAGTATGGTGATGCAAATAAGTATTATTTTTCAATTATTATTTAATTAGTAATTTTGTTTGATTTTTGAATTTATTTAAAATTGTTACATATATTTGCTAAAGGATTTTTTATTATGACGAATAATGTTTCACCATGAATGTTGTTTCACCAAATGGGTTATTTTGATGTTGATGGCCATACTAACCATGGTGTTTATTTGGATTTGAGGGTGTTGCAAGGGAGATGTTATATATGTGTGAAGAATTTTTATCGGTCAAAAGATTATTTTATGTCATCTTGGTGATATGAGATTTCGATTATCTTTCTTTAATAGAGATGGCATTCAGGTTGATGGGCATGAAATTCTTAATGAAGGATTACTTGTTGGCATGAAATTCTTAATGAAGGCTTACTTGTTAATTGTTAATTTTTTTTTTCAGAAGATTTGCATTTCTTCTACAATATTGAACGTCTTATGGGTACTATGAATCTTATTGAAAATACTAAAGAAAATGAGAAGCCTAAGGCTAACATTCGACCTGTTCGTGTTTGTGTTGGAAAGATGAAAATCTACGACTGAGCGACAATTTTAAGTGTCACTCTATTTACGAATTGAACTTTGGTTTTAAAAGGATTTCTATTAAGTTAATGGTATTGGATTGAAATTTCAATTTAAATTGGATTGAGTGGTTTGATAATCCATGTAACAATCTTTGTAATTAACCTTTGTTTCTTTGAGCTCCAAGTGTCTTACTAGGCTGGCTTTTATTTATATATTTTTTTCTTCTGCTGTTCAAAAAAAAAAAAAAAAAAGTTAATGGTATTGCCTTGAATGTTTGTTTTTTATTTATATAGGATTTGTGATAAGTTGATGGTATTATCTTCAATTTTTGTTATTTATTTATATAGGATTTCTAATTATTTAATGTTATTGTTTTGTTCTTTTTAAAAAAAATTTACGTCATTAAATTTACAAATTCAATTTTTGTTCTTAATATATATATGATTTATCATAAGTTAATATTTGCCTCCCGTTCTGCTTATTGACCATGAATAAGCTGTAACATACTTTATGAGAAGTCTATTAGTATTGCGGAGTAAAAATCAGCATTTAATATAAGGATATATGGTCACTGATATTGCAATACCAACTTTTAAGATCAAAGCATGTCTTGTCGTGGCATTTTTCCTTTACAATTCCAGTTAATGTGTGCAATACAAGTCAAAAATATGTCGAAAGGAATCAACCTCGGTGTGTTTAAAGGGCAAATTGTGGTTTCAGAGAAGGATTTATTGTAGTATTGGTTATGGTTGGTAGAATTTTGGATCAGGTGCAAGCCTTCTATATTAGTCGTAATTAATACTGGACAGCAAAGCTTATATTGTGGTGTTCACTGTTGACGATGGATCTGATTCAACTAGTTTTGGATCGCCAGAGCGTTAATTGAAGGTATGATTCGCTTTCATCTTTCTAATTTCTATTTGTTGGTGATGATTTAATTGTTTGTTTATTTGTTAGGATCCCCATGGTTATATAATCAGTTTAATTCGTTTATTGAATGCTATAACCGTGTTATATAGTTCTAATACTTGTTTATCTACAGTCTACACTTAATATTGCTGTGTATCTATACCTAATCGATTTACTGTTGCATTTATTATGATATCGCCGCCAGATGCGAACTGAGACGATTGGTTATTGATGAGAATAATGTTATGTTGAGATAATGATGGAGAACTTGAAGTGTGGCTATTGATGTCAGGTTTGTTTGTATATAGCGAGTATGTGACTGGATGTAGCATGGTTCGTTTTATGAGTCGGGTATTGTCCTATTACTACAGACTTTGTTGTTGTTGTTTGGCCTTTGCTATGATGGTGCGCTCACATGGCAGGTCCACCTTGTTATCCTAATAAAAAAATATTTTTTGGTTGGAGAGGAGAGGTCGCGCAGGGTTACCCGGGATCTCTCCTCTGGTGTGGTTTGTTAGCCTCTTTTGGGGGTTGTGGGTCTGTGTTGTGTTTTTCTGTGCGTGCTCAAAGCTTATGATCCATACAATTCAAATTGTGGCATTAACAGCATGTAATCACTTAAAATGCATCCTTTTAACTTGAAACAAATTGTTTTGGGGGTAACTATTTTTTCTTACTTTTTAACCGACTAATACATGGGGTTTGAGCCCGCCACCACAAAGACTCAAACGGGCCCCTCCCCTTTTTTTCGGGAAGGTTTGCATGGCCACTTAAGTGTTGTTTGCATCTATTATGAATTGAACTTTAAAACTCTCATATTTTATTGATAATATAGACTGATAGTTATAAGTTTTTTGACACTAGGCAACCCCTAAGCGGTTGAAACAAAATTTTGTAGCATGTATGGAAACTTTTTTATATTCCTGTTACTTATTATTAACCATTTTACTGATTATCCTTATGTAATTTGTAGAAAACTGTGGCGGTACTAGTTGCTGTTGTGGAACAATTAGGTGGTACTGAAGCATTGTATCAAGCACAACACCTGAGGACACTACTGGTACTGTCTTGTGGAGGATATGATGAAGTAGTGCATTCCAAGATGTTAGCCAGTTTCACCTACTTACGCGTGCTGAATGTGAGTCATTGTAACATACAACTGCCTGAATGTATTGGTGAGCTTCGATGTTTAAAGTATCTTGACCAGTCCTATTCCGGTATCAAGTGCTTACCCATTCGAGTCAACCTCCTCCATTCATTGCTGACCCTCAACCTAATGAGTTGCTACAATCTCAGCCAGTTGCCTGAACTGCATATGCTTCAAAATCTGAGGCACTTAAACATAGCGGGATGTGATAGACTGGATCATATGCCTAATGGGATTCATCGAAAGGTACTCTCAATTAAACTATTTGTTCTAGTTTTTACACGATACACTATAGTTTCACTCCATATGATGCATGACAGGCTATGACAAACTTGATCAAACACAAGTTTCTAACCTTTTCAGGAATGCAAATGTTCACACATTTTATAACAAACATGATAACACGTTGGCCGCTTAAACATATTTATGAGATTACTCTCTTCGAATATTTTACTTGGAATCAATGAGTTTCATCAGGATACATGGTCATTGATATTACAAAAATATTGCCCTAGTTTACGTACTTGCTAAGTTGTGGCGAATACATCCTATCAGGGCGTACTTCATTAAAAGACCTGTTGATGTGTGCAATACAGCTTATAAATATGTTTTGGGGAAATCAACAACCTTGATGTGAGGCCAGAGATAAATTTATATTGGCCGATGATCATTTGCTTTTATTGTGGTACTGGTTATGTTTGGTAGGATTTTGGATCAGGTGCAATCCTTCTATGTTAGTCGTGATTTATACTGGACAGCAAAGCTTGTATTGTGGTGTTTACTGTCGAGCTGTGTAGTTACGAGTTCGAATTATTTGTATTGTGTATTGTTGCAATAATCTTCTTTTGTGACCTTTCTGGGTTAGAGATGAGTACTTTTGAGGCTTTATTAGGGGGTGACAATTCATGCCCTCTTCGGCACAATGTAGTTTTGATATTGCTTATGAAGTTGACGGTTTCTTGGGGTTGCTGCTACTGATGCTGCTGCTGGCTATGCGTTTTGCTGTTTTCAAGCTCGCTAATCTACAGGTTGTTCATACGGTTGGGTTATGCTGCAGCTGGTGATGCGTTGATCGATACTTACGGTGGCCGGTGGGCTGCTACTGGTTGTGATGTGCTGATCTGTTATTGAATGTTTCTACCGTTGGTTGCTGCTGATGATGATCATTTTCTGATGACAAATGGTTTTGTGCATTATCTGCCATTGTTGCCTTGTTTGTTTCCAGTTGACTTCTGATGTCAATGGCTGGTTTACACTTTGCTCAGTGGGTTAATGTTTTTCCTCTCAAGCATGGTGGTTTCGCAAGTGAAGGGATTCGGTTTGGCTGTTTACTAGTGACGTCAAGGATACATGTAGAACTGGTTATTGAGTTGCTGTTTAAAGATAGTTCTTATGCTTATTATCAGGTGGTGGTTATTATTATCAGGTGGTCATTGATTTGCATTTATAGTTCTTATACAGTTTGTGGTATGACCTTCACAATTCTAACGGGATCGCTGTGCTGGGTGGCTTGATTTTAGCTTTGTTGTGTTCCTGTAATTGCTTCAGGATTGGAACAACTGGTATATTGATGATAGTTGACTGTTCATTTAAAAGACCAGTCTTCTGTAATACATTTTTGGATTACTAGTTTCTGGAAGTGATACAATTGACGAGAGTGACACTTAACGGTTGTCGTAAAACTAATAATTGTGAATTAGGTAATTGGTTCTTGGTCGTATAATTGAATTAGGTAATTGGTTCTTGGTCGTATAATTCTGGAAGCGTAGTAGTTCTGTTGTTTCTGCAATTATTCTTCCTAAACACTACTGTGTATTAAGTGGGTAATGCATGGAGGGCAAACAGCTTTTTAAATTCGGCCAAGGTATATTTTCTAACCTTATTTCTTGCCAAAAAAGGTACAACAGGTTCTCTTATTTTGCCAAAAACTGTGATGAATAAGATATAAAATTAGGTTGTGTTTTTAACCAATTGGACTTCAAAAATTTATGTCTTGGAGGTAAAGACTAAAGTGTAATGAAATTGGCAGTTGTCTAGGGTATAACTTGTCCCTGAAAACCGAAAGTGTCTTCGATTTCAATAGAAGTTTGTGGCACCTCAAGTGGAGATCAAATCATTAAAGCTATCGTGTTTAATGGTTTGAACACATCTTATCTCCTTCTCAACTTTTGCTACTAGACGTTGACCAACACTAATTTTCTAGATCCGTGAGCTCTGAATTGGTAAGAGCACCTGGGATATTTCTGAGGAAGTTGGTGGTTCGAATCCACCCGGATCTGTCACCTGTTAAAGGTGTCTGTTGGTGAACCTCTTACCTATCTGAAATTCGCGAGTTAATAGTTTAGAACCAGAGACTTACAGATATTGTATAACGAAACCAGAGGATTAATTGTCCCATTGTTTGAGATAATACCTACAATGTATATGCAGCGCTATTTAAAGCATCTTGGCTTGTCAATGTATCCTTGGCTCTTTTGTACAGACTTAAAAGTTTATAGGCATATGGAAAAGGGGGAGTGATACTTAAACAATTTTTTTTTTATGCACACACTACAATTATGCATATGGCATGTTGTAATATGTGCATTAATGATGTAACATTGTGGTGTGTGCATCAAAAAAAGTGATGTAAGTATCAATTCCCTATGGAAAAAGTTATTTGTAAGATGTCTTGTAATTGATAGTTCTCTTTTCTTCTATGGGAGGGAGGTTTTTCTTAATGCATTCGGGGAATTGGGTCGCATCTATTTTTTGCCGGAATTTGTTGATTGCTACACATGATTTTACAATGGATTTTTTTTTTTTTTTTTGGTTGTAAGACCCCCACGCCATGTTATACTGTCTTTTGAAGTGGCTATTGTTTGTCGCCTTCGAAAAAGGTTTTTTCCTTTCTTTTGAATGGAGATTGAATTATAAGTAAGAAGCTTATGAAACAATTGCAAGCCGAAAAAGTTTTTTGATTATTTTTTTTTTTTTTTTTTTTTTTTCGGTATCTATAGATTTATGTGTCTTATACACACAAACTACTCAACTAGTAAATGTTTCAAAACCCGGTTAATCGGGCCGGTTTAAACTGCAAGCCGGTCGTGACTCAAAAAGAAAAGAAAATAATTGTTAATAGTCGATTACATACGTTAAACCAGATTGTGTGTGTAAACGAAATAATCTCTCCATCTCAACATTATTGTTCAATCTTTCCTTTTAGTTTGTCTCAAAAAGATTGTTCACTACTAAAAATAAACGTTGGAATTATTTAAGTTTACCATGTTACCCCTAATCAAAAGTATTATTTACAAAACTAAATGAAGAACTAACTAATTGTCAATGAGTAGAGTTATTATTATTATTATTATTATTATTATTATTATTATTATTATTATTATTATTATTATTATCTATAATACTATAAGATTTAGTCCCTAAATTTAATGTGGAGTTATGATGATAGAGTTTTTAGAGTTAGAAACAAGTTGAAGTCGTTTAGTAGTTGCATAGAGTACAAGATAGCTAATGCTCGGAATTCAATGCAGCCTCATAATAACTATACAATCATGAAAGGAGATGAAGTGCAAGGGTTGCCCGAATTGATCACATGGCATTTAGTATAGAATTAAAGTCGGTTAGATGAAGTGCAAGGGTTGCGAAAGGTTGCAAGAATAATTAATGATTTAACCTAATTCATGCATATATAAACCGGCGAAAATCATATTTAGTATATACATTTGAAGATGATTCACACATCTTTTAAATCTTGGATTGTTGGTAGCGGTATGTAAATTCTCTTTTGAATTATTTTGGAGATGATTCATACATCTTTTTAGATCTTTGTAATTAACTTGGTCTTCTTTTTTTCTTAATTTAGTTATCATACGCAGGTATAATGAAAATCACACAAGATCATGCATGCTCAGAAAAATAGAACCAAAGATTGGGATACCAACTATTTTTTTTATTTCATACATATTTAGGTGATTGTTATAGATAAGCATATATATATAGATATATGTATTATGTTAATGCATTTTCATATACAATTAATTTATGTGCGTTTTCTATTGATGTAGCTCACATGTGCGAATTGATTCAAGAAAATGTGCATGAGCATGTATGTAAAGCAACATTTAAATGGTTAAATGATGCTTTTTAGCGTGATTAGTTTATGTAAGTAGTTGCTTTCGAATGCTCTTTGAGAAATATTAGAATGAATTTATCATGTGCAATTGAATTATTATTGAAAAGAAGAAGGTCAGCGCATCGCAAAGTGTTTTCTTTTTCTATATGTAGAATCATTAGTGAGAAACCAATATTTACGCCAATTAAATGAGTTTGCCATAATAGCAAAATACGATTAAATTAAAAATATCACATTGAGTAATGAATAGAAAGGAAAAAATACATAATTTTGACTTAAATCCGTTTGTAAATTATAATATCAAATAAAAAAGTTGGGTTTTAAACATAAGCAAAAGTTCAAACTTTTATCGAAAAACAAAACCGGTGCATTTAATGTGAAGTATATACAACATCGAGATGGAAGTGCAAGACTTTCCGGAATTTATCACATGATATTTAGTAATTAGTATAGAAATAAAAGTCGGTTATGGATTGAGATGAAGTTGAAAAGGTTGCAAGAATAATTTATGATTTAACCTAATGCAATATATATAGATATATGTATTATGTTAATGCACTTTCATATACAAGTAATTTATGTATGTTTTCTATTGATTTAGCTCACATGTGCGAATTGATTAAAGAAAATGTGCGCGAGCATGTATGTAAAGCAACATTTAAATGGTTAAATGATACTTTTTAGCATGATTAGTTTATGTAAGCATGCAACTTGAATAATGAATATAAAAGAAAAAAAACACAATTTTTGCTCAAACCCATTTGTAAATTAAAAAAATTAAGTTTAAGACATAATAGTTGAGTCCAAAGGTTTTAGGAATTATTAATAGTGTGTTAATTAATATTCATTTAGTTAGCTATTTAGAATTGAGTTTATTGATAAAATTTATTAATATTAGTTAGACTTCAATGTTAATTTTCAATTAAACGAGACATGCAGAACCCGTGCTACGCACGGGCTAATAATCTAATTGTTAATCGCTTATTCCTTCTGTATATTGGCGAGTGTATACTTAATTATGGTTTAGTATATCATATGAAATGTTTTAACTTTCTTGTATAAAAATTGAAAGGTGTTTGATGTTGTTTTGGTTTTGTGGTGTTGTATTCTATATATGGGCTTTTGGTTATTAAGTTGTGATGACTTTGTTTCTTTTGGCCTATTACTTATTTGCATGATTAAAAAATGGTTTTGTTTCTTTTGGTCTATTACTTATTTACTTAGCCCTACAATACTTGTCTATTAGATGATTTTTGCATGATAATATGAAGCACACGGGGTTTATCTAATTTGTTATAGTTTAATGTGCGTTAAATATTTTCTTTATTAATTTTGTAAGTTAAAGTTTGTGTAATAATGTATATATAATAATGACACATAAACTGTATAAAAATCGTTACAAACCTTTTTAGCTTCATCTCATTTTAATGTACAACTAATTTTATTGAAAATTAACATTATAAAGTCTAACTAATATTAATAAATCTTATCAATAAACTCGATTCTAAATAGCTAACTAAATGAATATTAATTAACACATTATTAATAATTCCTAAAACCTTTGGACTCCAATATCATATCTTAAACATAATTTTTTTTAATTTACAAATGGGTTTGAGCAAAAATTATATACTTTTTCTTTTATATTCATTATTCAAGTTCCATGCTTACGTAAACTAATCATGCTAAAAAGTATCATTTAACCATTTAAATGTTGCTTTACATACATGCTCGTGCACATTTTCTTTAATCAATTCGCACATGTGAGCTACATCAATAGAAAATACACATAAATTACTTGTATATGAAAATGCATTAACATAATACATATATCTATATATATTACATTAGGTTAAATCATCAATTATTCTTGCAACCTTTTCAACTTCATCTCGATCCATAACCGAATTTTAATTGTATACTAATTACTAAATATCATGTGATAAATTTCAGCAAGCCTTGCACTTCCATCTCGATGTTGTATATACTTCACATTAAATGCACCGGTTTTGTTTTTCGATAAAAGTTTGAACTTTTGCTTATGTTTAAAACTCAACTTTTTTATTTGATATTACAATTTACAAACAGATTTAAGTCAAAATTATGTATTTTTTTCCTTTCTATTAGTTACTCAATGTGATATTTTTAATATATCGTATTTTGCTATTATGGCAAACTCATTTAATTGGCGTAAATATTAGTTTCTCACTAATGATTCTACATATAGAAAAAGAAAACACTTTGCGATGCGCGACCCTTCTTCTTTTCAATAATAATTCAATTGCACACGATAAATTCATTCTAATATTTCTCAAAAAGCATTCAAAAGGAACTACTTACATAAACTAATCAAGCTAAAAAGTATCATTTAACCATTTAAATGTTGTTTTACATACATGCTCGTGCACATTTTCTTGAATCAATTCGCAAATGTGAGCTACATCAATAGAAAACGCACATAAATTACTTATATATGAAAATGCATTAACATAATACATATATCTATATATATGCTTATCTATAACAATCACCTAAATATGTAAGAAACAAAGAAGATAGTTGGTATCTCAATCTTTGGTTCCATTTATCTGAGCATGCATGATCTTGTGTGATTTTCATGGTACCTGCATATGATAACTAAATTAAGAAAAAAAAAGAAGACCAAGTTAATTACAAAGATCTAAAAGATGTTTGAATCATCTACAAAATGTTGCAAAAGATAATTTACATACCGCTACCAACAATCAAAGATCTAAAAGATGTGTGAATCATCTTCAAATGTACATACTAAATGTGATTTTTGCCGGTTTATATAGGCATGACTTAGGTTAAATCATTAATTATTCTTGCAACCTTTCGCAACCCTTGCACTTCATCTAACCGACTTTTAATTATATACTAAATGTCATGTGATCAATTCGGGCAACCCTTGCACTTCATCTAACTGACTTTTAATTATATACTAAATGTCATGTGATCAAATCCGGCAACCCTTGCACTTCATCTCCTTTCATGATTGTATAGTTATTATGAGGCTGCATTGAATTCCGAGCATTAGCTATCTTGTACTCTACGCAACTACTAAACGACTCCAACTTGTTTCTAACTCTAATAACTCTATCATCATAACTCCACATTAAATTTAGGGACTGAATCTTATAGTATTATAGATTAGTTGTACAATAAAATGAGATGAAGCTAAAAAGGTTTGTAACGATTTTTATATAGTTTATGTGACATTATTATATATACATTATTACACAAACTTTAACTTACAAACTTAATAAAGAAAATATTTAATGCACATTAAACAATGACCATTTAGATAAACCCCGTGTGCTTCATATTACCATACAAAAACCATCTAATGGACAAGTATTGTAGGGCTAAGTAATAGAAAAAAAAAAATAAAGCAATTTTTTTATCATGCAAATAAGTAATACGTCAAAAGAAATAAAGCCATCACAACTTATTAACCAAAAGCTCATATATAAAATATAACACCACAAAAGCAAAACAACATCAAACACTTTTAAATTTTTATACAAGAAAGTTAAAATATTTCATACAACATACTAAACAATAATTAAGTATACACTCGCCAATATACAGAAACAATACACGATTAACAATTAGATTCTTAGCCCGTGCGTAGCACGGGTTCTGCATGCAGTATTATTATTATTATTTTCATTTTTGCAAAAATCAAAGCAATAATAAATGTTTTTCTTAATATGTTTTTCTTAAATGTTTCTTGTGCGAACCGCCTTTATTTGGAAATCTTGTGACTGCACGTCACCACTTTCTCTTCTATAAAACCAAATCACAATATCTAATACCGTCATATGGACGATAAACTATAGCATGTAGCATCTTTCTTGGCAGAATACCATTGTTGATGTGTTTATCGATATGCAGTTATTTGATCGTTTAATGAAATCAATTGTTTTGTTAAGTTATTAGTTCTCCTGTTAGAACCACTTTGGTTCTATAAGTTGGTTAATTCGCTATAAAAGATGAATATCTGATTATTATATTATGACACCTTTGTGATCTTGGTGATTTAGTTGCTTCTAGATATGTGTTTTTGATTCTCATTGATCGATGATTTGTATTCATTATCGGTAGCGTTTGTATGTAGAGTAGTTATGTGATCGGGAAGTAACGGGGCTCTTGTTAGTAGGGACCTATATACCTTTGCCATGTTGGGTGCGCTCGCATGCCAGGTCACCTTTATCCTAATAAAAAAAATGGATGGAGAGGGGAGGTCGCACGGGGTTGCGCGGGATCTTCCCTCTGGTGTGGTGTGCGCCTTTATTGGGCGTGTGTATGTCTGTTTTACTGTGTGTGCTCTCAAAGTTTATACCCAGTATTTCGTACCATTCAAATCATGGTGTTGACAACAATTAATCATCAACTTCAAACGAACAACATCAAGTTTAAATTTACGTGAATTCATCAGAAGTTACTCTCAGTTTAACTATTCATTCAATTTTTTCAATGGCCCGTGGTTTTTGTCCATACTAGATCACAATTTATAGAAAATATGCCTCTTTTAAAATTTGAACCCACGACCTCCCACATGCTATTAGGCCAAATGCCCTTTGTTACAAGTTTTTCAAGTTGATGCACTGGATCTACATTTTTAAATCAAGCTAGTTTAAACAAAAGTATTCAAGTATGAGGATACTTGTAAAACCCAAAATTTCTGAACACATAAAGTACCCAAAATACCCTCTGATCTCGAACTTATAAAAGACGTTTAATTATTTAAAACAATACATTACGATTATGACCTAAGCATTTAAATCGTTAATATTTAAACAAATAAACATAATACGAATATTAAAACTTTTGGTAAACAAATGTGTTCGCATTAAAATCATCACACGCCTCATATATCACCTATACTAGTCGAATTGATTTGTTTGTACACACCAAATAGAGTCTTGAATCGAGTCTACATTCTTGATTGACTTGTCCTCCTCTTTTTACTCCTTATAATCGGCACTTTCCCTTTTGAAGGGATCCTCTCGATCAATTTGGACATAACCAAACCCACACATACCCCACAAATATATAATACACACTTTTATTTCACAAAATAAATTAAACCCTAAAACCTAACACAAAACACAAATGGCGGCAGCCCATTTTTTTTCCATCTCTGTTCGATCCAAGGGTGGTGCTAGGGAGACTCGTGTGTGGTTCCTTGAGGTGTGTAATCGTGTTTCTGTTGGAGGTCTTGATCGTGGGAGGTTTGCTGGATCGAGGGTGATAAGTACGTGGCGTATAATTCTGTTCGAGGGTGGGGTTTTGCTTGCGTTCGACTTGGGCTCGTGGGTATTTGATCGTGTGTTATATTTCTCTCGTGTGTCATGCTTAGAGGTACCTTCTCAACTTTGTTCATTAATCCTTTTCTTATGGGTTCCTGATTCGACCAGGTTCCTGTCTTTATAATTGAATATATGTTGAATCAAATACTGTATAAAACATTATAGAAAACCATATATATACAACACATGAAATAATGAGTATAAGACTACGTCTAATCTTCTAAAACATGGCATGTATATTCTACTATTTGATTTAATTTTGGATCGACTTTAACGCATGGCAAATCTATGTCGCATGTTTCGAATAGAAGAGAATTAAGAACACGTTTATATTTTCGTATGACAAAACGTAATAAGGTCACCACAACTCTTAATATAAGATCATAATTTATAGGTTCCGGTCTCGTTATCGAAGAGGTATACGAAGTAATCTATTTGTGTGTCACGTAATATTGCATGAAATCATGGACCTGTTATAGGCGTCGATTTATTTTGTCTAGAGCTTTCGAATCGGTCGCGAACTATATCTTTACTTTGATAATTAGAAACTGCACATGGTATATTTTTGAGTAAAAATGCATGCATGTGGTGATCTTTGATTTAACATGGATAATATGTATAAAACATGGGTTGTGCATGACATGTATAAAACGTTTTAAAGACCGGTAATATAACACAAATAATTTAACGTGTGTCTTGGTATATTTGATTTGAAATAATAAGGGGCAAGCATGCATGTTTGTGACGCGAGGAGTATAAATAGAGGTATTAAATATGTCGTGTGTATATGTGCGAACACGAATAGTGTTGAGTTTATAACGAGTCATGGGTTATTAGAATATTGGGTCATCGCGGCAAAAATATTAAGATCGTGGGTACGTTTATAAAAGTATATAAAATTATAATGACAGGGTCCAAAATTATTATTTTATTAAAATAAACGTTAAAATAATTTTTAATATTTAATTTTGATAATTTACATTTATGACCCTAAACTTTACTAAATTGACATATTCGACCCTAAACTATTATATTGGTCCTTTTAACCTTAAATATTATAAATTGTCATTTATAACGCTAAAGTATGACATTACTAATTCGGGAAACTTACCAAATATGGACACTTACTTAAAATGGAAAGTTACTAATTTTGGAAAGCTGCTATATATTGAAAGCTACTGAAAACGGAAAGTTACTAAAAATGGAAAGAAACCTAAAATGAGTAATCTGATTTAAAATGAACTTATGAATAATAAAGCCGATCATTAATTCGTGTAGATTCGCTGAAGAAGGAGTAACTTTCGATCCTTATGTGTTATGATACGGTTTCATTTGCGGTCTAAGGTACAGATATTCTGACCTTTCTCAAAAGGTTTCTCATGATCTCTTTCATATTCTGATCCGTTAGTTCCCGAATTGATGCCATTGCTATGATCCCCTTTACTTGAACCTTCTCTGTTGATCCCACTTGATATGACCTCCGTTATGAACCTATGCTATGAAAACCTTCTTAATGATACCATGGAAATGTTTTGAGAAGAACTGATTTGAAAAGATGTTTATAAATGATGCTAAATTTCTTTTTAAAAGAAAGGTTATTTAACTTTCATGAACCCTATATTTTGAAAGACCATTTTTATGAAAATTGTTTTAAAAGATTATTTAAATTGGACTTTTAATAGAAACTTTTGAAACGGACTTTTGAACTGAACCATGAATTGATTTTTGAATATGAACCTTGACCTGATGAACTCTGAATGGACCTTGACTATTATTTCTGATATGATTTTGAGATGACTTTGAGATAAACCTTTGCTATATGACCTTTTGTATGACTTTGAGACCTGACTCTTAGTTTGATACCCGAGCCATTTCTGTTTTCCCTACCTATGGAGGTACCATAGGCATGTCTGTGATGCACCACTGGCATGACTCATGTGTGGGTGAGTGATTTCTCACGCCGTCCCTTTTTATGATTATTATTATGGCCATTATGACTTTGAGTATATGACTTTGAGATTGACTTTGAGTAAGGGGCGTATGGATTGCAATCCTAGATCTGTTCTGTTTAGTGGATTTAACTATGACTTTGAGTTGACTTTGAGGTGACTGGTGCTGTGTGCAATACACGCCTTTCACAATTTCTGGGAGCTAGCTACTCCACCCATTTGAAGAATGAGGACACCCCTCATATTATCTGATTATCTGAGAGGACTCCCCTCTATATGATTATGAAGAATTATGGTATTGACGGCTTATATGATATGATATGTTTCTGGGCTCGTGGTAGATGACTATCCTTTCTTCTTTCTATTCTATTACTCTTTTATCTATTCCTTATTCTATTTCCCCAATGCACTATATTTCAGTTCTGTTTCTTTATCATTGCTTTGTATATGTATCTGTTCACTGGGCTTTTTAAGCTCAGCCGCATTTCCTTTTCCTGCGGCAGGTTTTAGTAGGAAGCTGGATTATGGGAAGAGAGTGTGATTGGACTTAGAAGACTATGCTTTGGACTAGAGACGATTAGATGAAGTTTCACTTTATTAGACATAGTATTTATTTCTTTGTAACCTTGTAGTTTCAGATTTTCATTTGTAACCCTGAATTTCGTTATATGTATGAATCATATGCTTGTGTTTGTTCTGGTATGTCACTGTAATGTAATACTTCTACCCTTATCGGGTTGGGGTGTTACAATTATGGTATCAGAGCCCAGGCTGCGATTCGTAATACATTTACCCTTGACCTGTGAAGTTTGGACCCCTAAGTTTCCACTGTAGGCGCTCACAAGACAACCTTTGAAACTTTACATTAGGATTCCCCATAGGAACCTAAGTTATTACCAGTGAGGAATGGGTAGACTAAGGCATTTATGTAAGTATCATTTGCTTCCGCATCACTCTGATCGTGCCTTTGCTCTTAGATAAGCCTTATAAGGACCTTGTTTCAGAAGTTAGAAGTTTTGCAACTTAAGCTTAGTAACCGAGTAAGTTTGGAATACCTCGGAAAGCTACCTGGATACCTTACACATTTAAGTTTCACCTTCAAATTTTGATCTCCGCCTCCGATTTGTTTGATAAGCTGTTTGACACCTTTTCAACCACAATGTGTTCGACACATTCTGTAAATTCATTACTTATGCTGGGTATGAATGTATCATCCGATACTACTTAACTCTGTATGATCCATTACTACTCCTATGAGAATTTTGGTAATTATGAACCACCAATATGAGAAGTTTTTGTTTCCTCTCTTTGAATGATGAACCTTGTTCTGCCAACCATTTCCTTTGGAAGGGTATGATGTAAATACTATCTTTGTATGGATTTGTTAACTAAGCATGATGATGCTGATAACTGAGATTCTGTACCTCTCACAATTGACGATTATAAGATATTCGCATTACCAATGATACACATCCTACCTGCTACTTATGCTATGAAGCTAAACGAAATTCCCACACATTGAACTGTTCGTTTATCCATCCCAACATTTTGTTGAACCATGTACTTGACTCTGATATATGAACTATCTGTACGATTTGACGACTGTATTCACTCTATGAATCCTTTGACTTTGAGATGTCTGATTGTACGGTCTTTTGGACTGAATGGCTATTCGTGAAGATACCATAGACTACCATATCTGAAATGTGACCTTAAAAATCTGCTTCACTCTATTTCATTATGATGACTCTCTACATCTGCTAAAATTTCTACCACTATGGAAACACCAACCCCGAACTCATGTGATTATCAAGTTTTTCCTGAAAACCATTATTATCAACCCTTAGAAAGTTCTGCTATTGGGAAATATTTTGTTATACGAAGATTTTCCGGTATTCTCTGATGAACCTTTTGGTACTCCTTCCTGCTTAGGAAGTAGAGTGGGCATTGAACTGATCTCAGTTGAAGAAACCAGGGTGCCATAGAAGTTGAGAGATTGAAGGAGCTGATGGAATATGATTTTTAACCTTGGTGATTCTCTTTAGATGCTCTTGTTTGTTTATGAAGAAGAACGAGAGAAGTATGCGATGACGTATCGACTATCGTGAACTTAAACGTACCACTATCACTAATCATTATCTGTTTCCGCGTATCAATAATTTATCCGGTCTTCCTTTGAAACTCCGCGTCTGATTGCATCATTTTAGATTTGAAGGCTGAAGAAGCAACCATAAAAACTTCTAAGAAGGGGGTTAACTAACCAAGGGTAACCTTTGTGAGGTATTTCAGTTCTTGGAAAGGAAAGAAGGCGATGGGAAAATTTCCTGAGATGATTTCTGAAGCTGCCTTGCACTCGTTATAACATTTATGAGTTTGAATGATGCCAATGGTGTTGGCTAGAATAATCATGTTTTTCGCGTGTTTTGGACAAATTGTCATAGTATGACATTGTGTTGTGTTCTAAAACGAAAGAAGAACATAGAGATTATTGGTGAGACGACCCTTTGTTCTGGAAGAGAAATTTGATTGACGTTCAGAAAGCATAATAGACAACACTACCCTGTATAATGTGAAGACAAAGCTTTCACAAGAGGGACCAAGATCGAAGACCGTTATCGGAGTTAGAAACCTGGTGGAAGAGTAGTAGAAGATGGTTGCGACAAGCATTATCATGGAAGAAGCATACAAGAAGAAGAGAGGAACTGGGATAGTGCTCAATCATACATCATGCAACACGTGAAGATTTCAGTTTGGGCACCAAGACAACCAGACCA
This sequence comes from Artemisia argyi, assembly GCA_030686995.1. Lineage (NCBI taxonomy): Eukaryota > Viridiplantae > Streptophyta > Magnoliopsida > Asterales > Asteraceae > Artemisia > Artemisia argyi. The sequence goes on along the minus strand of CM060690.1, from coordinate 53,497,815 downwards.
AAGAAGACGAACCATTCAACACACAACCTGGAGTAGACAACAACATCATGTACCCTAAAACATGGAGCTATGTTAGAAGACTTGTCGAAGACACGCAGTCTTGTTTCTCTATTCATTCTAGTTGTACTAAGATGAATTGAGAGCAGAAGCAGACCTGCGGATGGAGGGATGCACCGTGATCGCGTCAGAGACTGCCGCTACGATGCCACACTACCAAGAGGAGCTGCTGAAGACCGGAGGAACCCGACTCGAGTTTTAAATTATTTTAATCATGAGGTAAGATGGACAAGAGTAAACAGACTACTCCAACTTGGAAGAAATTTTGAAATTCGTATTTGAGTGGACGGATTCTGAAGCGGACATTGTGTTTAAACGAGATGATGCTGTAAAGGATTGACGCTATTGATAACGTACCTTAATGTTGAAAAGCTTAAATTGAATATCCTTTGAGTATTTAATAAGCTTTTGTGATCGTTTATGGGCTCTAGGATGTTAAGCCTTTGATATAGGATTTTGGCTATGAAAAGCATGATGATAATATTGACGGAATATTCTAATGAAAGAAACAATACTATCACAACAAGGTTTTGCCAACTTTTCACCGTTTGTTATTCCAACTAGCCCCAATGCTATGTGATCAAGTATAGCACGGTTACAATCTAACAGGGATCAAAGATCCTTGAAGCTAAACAAACCTAACAACAAAAGACCCCATGTCTAATGTTCATCAGACCCCTCGTCTGATATTCCCACACACACTCTTTTAGGTGCTTTACATTTCAACACACTTAGTGTTATTGTAATTTCTAAGTACGAAGCACCATGGAGGTGACGTTCACTTTGTTTCACTGTGAATCATGCACTCACCACCACTTTTTCTAAAGGGGTGTGATCTTCCTTTTATAATATAAGGAGATCATTACAAATTTGATAAGCTTAGTCATCTACTATCTAGCTTATGACTAGGATGTCAAGTCATCTAAGATACACACGTATCTATGTTTACAACTCACTTGGAGTGTACAATTTGATGACTGATAAAAGATATTATCTAGTGACTATGCACAAAATATCTTCTTCATCTTTATCCATTCAGTAGTATGACTCATTGATTAGCAGCAGTGTCAATCAGCAGAATCCAGCAGCAGAATCACTTTCCAGTAGAAACGTTCTTCAGCAGAATTTCATCAGCAGAATCTTTTTGCTCTTCAGCAGAATCTTTTTGCTTATCAGCAGAATCTATCAGTGGAAACACTCTTCAGCAGAATTGCACTTAGCGTATTTTGCTTATCTTTTCAGTATTCTTCATGTTTCATTCTTCTTGTTTATGATCATCAAATCTATTAAATCTATGGAATATTTAATTCCTAACAATCTTCCCCTATTTGATGATTACAAAACAAAAACATTCTTGTACGAATTTCCCTAGACGAAGTAGAGAAATTGAGATAACTAAATCTCACCATGAATGAAACTTATACTGTCTTCCCCTTAATTTATGCTATCCACCACATCTCTTCCCCTTTTTGTTATCAACAAATAGGAAATTACAAATATGATCTTTACAACTACGAACTAATACTAATTAACAATTGTAAGAATCAATAACTTTCCCTGTGGTGATACACATACATAATAAATGATTAAACATTTGAACATTTAAGCTTCCCCTGAAACCCATATGTTAACCATTTGAATCTTCATATCAGTAGGCTTTTATGACTGATGAAGAAAGACCAATCATTTCTGACTTGATGCAGAAGCAGAATAAACCAACCTTATGTCTTATATCTTGTACTAAATCTGACTTCAAACGTATACCCAATCTTTTGGTATAGGGAGAATGCAATCTCTTGACAATAAACTCATCTTCTATGAGACACTGAGCACTACAAAGTTACTCCTTTAAGTGTTTGTCAATTCGTAGTCATATAAAATTGCAGCACAAACAAGTTACCTTCTCAACAAAAGGTATGATAAAACACAACTTTGAAAAATTCAACCTCAACTTCAAATAAGCAACAAATGACCTTTTTCACCAATAATAAATTGATAAACAAGCCATTAAACCTTTTAAGAACCAACTCTCTTCTGTGTGTGATTCTTCCCCTTTGTGTGTGTAAAAGCAGAAACTTCCATATGAACGTCATCAAACCTGACAATATAGAGCTCAGATTAAAGATCCCTTCCGTGAGAATATACGTTGATATATGTAGAATCTTCAAAACCTTTTAATATCCTATATCGAGAGCCCCTTGCTCTGATACCAATTGTGAAAAGCTTATTCTTTGAGTAATTAATAAGCTTTTGCTGATCGTTTATGGGCTCAAGGATGTTAAGCCTTTGATATAGGATTTTGGCTATGAAAAGCATGATGATAATATTGACGGAATATTCTAATGAAAGAAACAATACTATCACAACAAGGTTTTGCCAACTTTTCACCGTTTGTTATTCCAACTAGCCCCAATGCTATGTGATCAAGTATAGCACGGTTACAATCTAACAGGGATCAAAGATCCTTGAAGCTAAACAAACCTAACAACAAAAGACCCCATGTCTAATGTTCATCAGACCCTTCGTCTGATGTTCCCACACACACTCATTTTAGATGCTTTACATTTTAACACACTTGGTGTTATTGTAATTTCTAAGTACGAAGCACCTTGGAGGTGATGTTCACTTTGTTTCACTGTGAATCATGCACTCACCACCACCTTATCTAAAGGGGTGTGATCTCCTTTTTATAGAATAAAGGAGATCATTACAAATTTGATAAGCTTAGTCATCTACTATCTAGCTTATGACTAGGATGTCAAGTCATCTAAGATACACACGTATCTATGTTTACAACTCACTTGGAGTGTACAATTTGATGACTGATAAAAGATATTATCTAGTGACTATGCACAAAATATCTTCTTCATCTTTATCCATTCAGTAGTATGACTCATTGATTAGCAGCAGTGTCAATCAGCAGAATCCAGCAGCAGAATCACTTTCCAGTAGAAACGTTCTTCAGCAGAATTTCATCAGCAGAATCTTTTTGCTCTTCAGCAGAATCCATCAGCAGAATCTTTTTGCTTATCAGCAGAATCTATCAGTGGAAACACTCTTCAGCAGAATTGCACTTAGCGTATTTTGCTTATCTTTTCAGTATTCTTCATGTTTCATTCTTCTTGTTTATGATCATCAAATCTATTAAATCTATGGAATATTTAATTCCTAACACTTAATTTTGAATGACATTCTCAGATCTCCGTTACTCTTCGAGTAATTTCGTTCTCTTAGTTATGTTGTTTGATTTTGGTGACCTCTGAGACTATAGGTGGACTAGGTGGATTTAAATAAGTTTGGGTGTTCACGACTTGAGATAAAGTATGATCATCATGAGGGCATATGTATATGATGCCAGTATTATGACGCCTGGCCAACGTGATAATACTTACATCATATAACATGCACTTATGGTGGGCATATGATATTTTAAGAAGTGCCTTAGAAGTTTTAGAATTCTGGCATCTGGTCAAGATCATCTGAGTTTAGTGAGACTTTAGGTTCATTCTACCTATACGTTGGATCTGCTACCCTTGATATACGATTCGATACGTTTGGACTCTCGACACGTGTTTTGCTGATCCTTGCAACTTCTGATAAGAATCTTAGGCTCCATTATGAAATTTCTGCCGTTGACGATATCTAACGACATGCTTTCTGTCCATATACGATTCGCATTCGTGAAGTTGTTCATTATGATCTGCTATGAGTAAAATATGTGATTGTGGACTTTGAGGAAATGAGACCTGTTTGAGAATACCTTTGGAAGGTTATCTAAAAGCCGAGACTATCTGAGAATCTGAAGAGTTAAACATTTATATCACCCTCATGTTTGCTACTATTTGATATGTTCTCATTTGATTTGTCTATGCCTATTCCACGGATGAAATATCCGCCAAATCCTATGTCTTCCATGTATCCCTTCTGAGGGGACACAATTATCATCCGTTACATGTGACATCTTATCCGTTGATCATATTCAACCTGATATCTCTTTCTGAGGAACCTGAAGCTATTTTTTTTAATCAACAAGATAGAGTCATGAGAAACAAGTCATCCATATTTCCGTTCACAGTCAGTTGTGTTTCCGTTTCGTTTTCTCTTCAATTTTGAGGACAAAATTTTCTTTTTAGAGGGGAAGGATTGTAAAACCCAAAATTTCTGAACACATAAAGTACCCAAAATACCCTCTGATCTCGAACTTATAAAAGACGTTTAATTATTTAAAACAATACATTACGATTATGACCTAAGCATTTAAATCGTTAATATTTAAACAAATAAACATAATACGAATATTAAAACTTTTGGTAAACAAATGTGTTCGCATTAAAATCATCACACGCCTCATATATCACCTATACTAGTCGAATTGATTTGTTTGTACACACCAAATAGAGTCTTGAATCGAGTCTACATTCTTGATTGACTTGTCCTCCTCTTTTTACTCCTTATAATCGGCACTTTCCCTTTTGAAGGGATCCTCTCGATCAATTTGGACATAACCAAACCCACACATACCCCACAAATATATAATACACACTTTTATTTCACAAAATAAATTAAACCCTAAAACCTAACACAAAACACAAATGGCGGCAGCCCATTTTTTTTCCATCTCTGTTCGATCCAAGGGTGGTGCTAGGGAGACTCGTGTGTGGTTCCTTGAGGTGTGTAATCGTGTTTCTGTTGGAGGTCTTGATCGTGGGAGGTTTGCTGGATCGAGGGTGATAAGTACGTGGCGTATAATTCTGTTCGAGGGTGGGGTTTTGCTTGCGTTCGACTTGGGCTCGTGGGTATTTGATCGTGTGTTATATTTCTCTCGTGTGTCATGCTTAGAGGTACCTTCTCAACTTTGTTCATTAATCCTTTTCTTATGGGTTCCTGATTCGACCAGGTTCCTGTCTTTATAATTGAATATATGTTGAATCAAATACTGTATAAAACATTATAGAAAACCATATATATACAACACATGAAATAATGAGTATAAGACTACGTCTAATCTTCTAAAACATGGCATGTATATTCTACTATTTGATTTAATTTTGGATCGACTTTAACGCATGGCAAATCTATGTCGCATGTTTCGAATAGAAGAGAATTAAGAACACGTTTATATTTTCGTATGACAAAACGTAATAAGGTCACCACAACTCTTAATATAAGATCATAATTTATAGGTTCCGGTCTCGTTATCGAAGAGGTATACGAAGTAATCTATTTGTGTGTCACGTAATATTGCATGAAATCATGGACCTGTTATAGGCGTCGATTTATTTTGTCTAGAGCTTTCGAATCGGTCGCGAACTATATCTTTACTTTGATAATTAGAAACTGCACATGGTATATTTTTGAGTAAAAATGCATGCATGTGGTGATCTTTGATTTAACATGGATAATATGTATAAAACATGGGTTGTGCATGACATGTATAAAACGTTTTAAAGACCGGTAATATAACACAAATAATTTAACGTGTGTCTTGGTATATTTGATTTGAAATAATAAGGGGCAAGCATGCATGTTTGTGACGCGAGGAGTATAAATAGAGGTATTAAATATGTCGTGTGTATATGTGCGAACACGAATAGTGTTGAGTTTATAACGAGTCATGGGTTATTAGAATATTGGGTCATCGCGGCAAAAATATTAAGATCGTGGGTACGTTTATAAAAGTATATAAAATTATAATGACAGGGTCCAAAATTATTATTTTATTAAAATAAACGTTAAAATAATTTTTAATATTTAATTTTGATAATTTACATTTATGACCCTAAACTTTACTAAATTGACATATTCGACCCTAAACTATTATATTGGTCCTTTTAACCTTAAATATTATAAATTGTCATTTATAACGCTAAAGTATGACATTACTAATTCGGGAAACTTACCAAATATGGACACTTACTTAAAATGGAAAGTTACTAATTTTGGAAAGCTGCTATATATTGAAAGCTACTGAAAACGGAAAGTTACTAAAAATGGAAAGAAACCTAAAATGAGTAATCTGATTTAAAATGAACTTATGAATAATAAAGCCGATCATTAATTCGTGTAGATTCGCTGAAGAAGGAGTAACTTTCGATCCTTATGTGTTATGATACGGTTTCATTTGCGGTCTAAGGTACAGATATTCTGACCTTTCTCAAAAGGTTTCTCATGATCTCTTTCATATTCTGATCCGTTAGTTCCCGAATTGATGCCATTGCTATGATCCCCTTTACTTGAACCTTCTCTGTTGATCCCACTTGATATGACCTCCGTTATGAACCTATGCTATGAAAACCTTCTTAATGATACCATGGAAATGTTTTGAGAAGAACTGATTTGAAAAGATGTTTATAAATGATGCTAAATTTCTTTTTAAAAGAAAGGTTATTTAACTTTCATGAACCCTATATTTTGAAAGACCATTTTTATGAAAACTGTTTTAAAAGATTATTTAAATTGGACTTTTAATAGAAACTTTTGAAACGGACTTTTGAACTGAACCATGAATTGATTTTTGAATATGAACCTTGACCTGATGAACTCTGAATGGACCTTGACTATTATTTCTGATATGATTTTGAGATGACTTTGAGATAAACCTTTGCTATATGACCTTTTGTATGACTTTGAGACCTGACTCTTAGTTTGATACCCGAGCCATTTCTGTTTTCCCTACCTATGGAGGTACCATAGGCATGTCTGTGATGCACCACTGGCATGACTCATGTGTGGGTGAGTGATTTCTCACGCCGTCCCTTTTTATGATTATTATTATGGCCATTATGACTTTGAGTATATGACTTTGAGATTGACTTTGAGTAAGGGGCGTATGGATTGCAATCCTAGATCTGTTCTGTTTAGTGGATTTAACTATGACTTTGAGTTGACTTTGAGGTGACTGGTGCTGTGTGCAATACACGCCTTTCACAATTTCTGGGAGCTAGCTACTCCACCCATTTGAAGAATGAGGACACCCCTCATATTATCTGATTATCTGAGAGGACTCCCCTCTATATGATTATGAAGAATTATGGTATTGACGGCTTATATGATATGATATGTTTCTGGGCTCGTGGTAGATGACTATCATTTCTTCTTTCTATTCTATTACTCTTTTATCTATTCCTTATTCTATTTCCCCAATGCACTATATTTCAGTTCTGTTTCTTTATCATTGCTTTGTATATGTATCTGTTCACTGGGCTTTTTAAGCTCAGCCGCATTTCCTTTTCCTGCGGCAGGTTTTAGTAGGAAGCTGGATTATGGGAAGAGAGTGTGATTGGACTTAGAAGACTATGCTTTGGACTAGAGACGATTAGATGAAGTTTCACTTTATTAGACATAGTATTTATTTCTTTGTAACCTTGTAGTTTCAGATTTTCATTTGTAACCCTGAATTTCGTTATATGTATGAATCATATGCTTGTGTTTGTTCTGGTATGTCACTGTAATGTAATACTTCTACCCTTATCGGGTTGGGGTGTTACAATACTTATCTTTTTTATATAATAAAACAAAACCCACATTGAGAATTTTTCATTTCAAAAAAATGGATTCATACTTTATTTAGTAATAATTTTATTTAAAAAAAAATATATATTTTCTTATTAGGTAATATTTTATATTTATCCATAACACAAGTATAAGATAAATACAAAAAATATAGATAAGATATAGTTATCAATAGGATTAAAATTTTTAAATAATTAATTTTAATAATAAAAAACTATATGATTTAAACAAAACAAAAAAAAAATTAAATTATTTGTTTTTTAATAAATAAAAATATATGATTTAAAAAATTAAAAAAAAAACTCGCACGTGCACAAGTATTATAACTAGTTTTATATATCAAAGGAAACTTATCTTATATAATACTAGTTATAATACCCGCGCACGCGAGAGTTTTTTTTTTTTTTAATTTTTTTTATATAGTTATTTAAAAATTTTAATCCTATTATTAATTTCATCTTATCTATATTTTTTGTATTTATCTTTTACTTGTGTTGTGGATAATATAAAATAAATAATTTTTTTTTAAATAACTTATCTATATTTTTTGTATTTATCTTCTACTTGTGTTATGGATAAATATAAAATATTTCCTAATAAGAAAATAATATTTTTTTTTTAATAAAATTATTACTAAATCAGGTATGAATTGATTTTTTTAAAATGCAAAATTCCAATAGGGGTTTTATTTTATTATATAAAAGATACTAAAGGAAACTTATATTATATAACAAAGGACTAATCCATAAGGATGTTTTTAAGCTATGCCTAGCGTTTCTTTGTGAAATAAATAAATAAAAATTCCAAAAAGGTCGGTGGAGTTGCGTTTTTTTTGGGTCGGGTCATCTGGGCCATTGACTTAAAAAAGGGCGAGTAGAACAATATCTATCTTACACGCCAAGTAACGAAATTGCCGAGTTTCTCGTGCGAACCGCCTTACTCGGAATTTCTTGTAACCACACGTCACTAATTCCTCGCCAACCGTTAGATCATTATCCTTACTTTTAATCTCATCCGTCCATTTACCACCCAGACTTGTATAAAACCCAATCGCACAACATCTCAAACCCTCATCTCACCGATTGCATAATCGAATCGTTTACCACGGAAGAAGGTTGACTGAATTAGATTCAGTTATACACATAGATCGATCGGTTACAGATCTATGTTTGGTGTGAGTGAACAACATCATAGATGTGCAATTATATATAAATGATCAAGAGCGCGGTAATTGAAGGTTCGGTTTAGACTCATCTTTCTATCTTTTAATGAATTTTATCGCTCTATATTCGTTTTCATTTTATATTTACTGCGGTTGTATGTATTATTAATTATTAGGCCTTTTTGCTAGAATAGTTACACTGCGGTTGTAGAACTCACTAGATGCTATAGGCTTGTTGATACGTAGACATAGACGGAACTTGGATGAATTTATAGGGAGGGCAGAGTGCTATCTCAGTTAATCTCGGAGAGCTAAAGTTGTATTTTATTTAAGAAAATATAAGTAAAACCTCAAAGTTGTTTCCATGCTTTATAAGTAGAGATAGTTAAGCCAAATAATTTTAGTTTGAACAACCAATCGCTTCCTAACAGACTTACTAACCAACCTAACAAATTAATTTTGAAATCTTTCCATAATAAGCATGATTAAAGTCTAAATTTTAAGCCTTTCTAATTATATTAATTATAGAATATTCCCAAATATATTATAATGTAGTATAGATATATAAATTTTAAAATTATAGTAATTATAGAATAGTCTCAAATACGTTATAATATAGCATATATATATATATAAATTTTAAAATTATATGCATATCTATGTGTAGTACATAAACTTATTAAGTACTTCAAATGACTAGTTTGTCTTCGTAGCGTTTTGACCCCGAGTAGTCTAGCTAGCAAGGTTGTAAATATCGCTCGGCGGTACCTCGGCGGTCGACCACCGCCAAGCGCCAAGACCAATATGGCGGCGATATATCAGTGATATATCGGAGACCATAAATTATAAAGAAAATTATGTATATTTTTGAAATGTAGGGGTGAGCATGGGGTGGGGCGGGGCGGTTTTATGGTAAAACCAAAAACCGAACCGTATATTTCGGTTTTTAAGAACTACAAACCGTTTGGTTTTGGTTTTTTCGGTTTCGGTTTTTCGGTTTTTGACATCAAATCGGTTCGGTTTCGGTTTTTGTTCGGTTTTTCCTTACTTGAAAACAAGCAAGTTTTAATCTTGTATAAAGTTTACGATTCCAAGCTTCAAGCAAAAATATTTAAACAAATATCAACAATTGCATAATATCCTGTAATCCAAAGCTTCGAAAAAAGTACAAAACAACCAAACATTTTCTAAAATATGAAATGCTAGTCTTTGCGGCTTTACATTTTCCATTTGCAATAACATTCAAAGAACACTACTGTTCGAAAACAAAGATACGACATATATAAATATAACAAATTTGAATGTACAAATAATGAACAACACTATTTTTTTAATAGATAAAGTTGTATACTCAAATCTTTAAAATGAAATTGCAAATTTCATATATAAATAAAACTATATAAAAACATATATAAAGGTGGGGCGGGGCGGTTTTTTCGGTTCGGTTTTTCTTATAAAACCAAAAACCGCCCCAAACATTCGGTTTTTATAAAATTCAAAACCACCACCATCGGTTTGTCAAATGGGGCGGTTTTTTCGGTTCGGCTTTTTCGGTTTTTTCGGTTTCGATTCGGTTTTTCGGTTTTTGTGCTCACCCCTATTGAAATGCAATACATAACAAAACATAAATTATATTTATAAGAGATATTTGTAGAAAACTAGAACCTGGTAATCTTGTAAACCACCAAAGTTCTCCAATTCAACTCCAATATGTGACAGAACCTGGACAAAAAATCATCATAAGACCATGGACAGAAAACAACATAACCTGGACTAAATCATCATAAGACCATGGACAGAAAACAACATAACCTGGACTGATAGCCTGGACAAAACGTGGACTGATAGCCTGGACAAAACCTGGACAAAACCTGAATATATAACAGAATATATAACAGAAACTGAGCCTGGACAAAACCTGAATATATAACAGAAACTGAGCTGAGACCATTACTACGAGCTGAGACCATTACTACTACATCAGAAAATTAGCATACTACATTGCTACATTACTATCCAGTATCCACATCAGAAAATCAGCATATGCATAACGTTTAACATGATTAAAACCATAAGTTCATAATTAAAACAATAAGTCAAATAGTGATATCGTCTTCAACTATTCATCTCCGCAATTTTCTCTGATGTAATCTCCATCAGACTCGTATTCACCTTCTTCATATACCACCTCCTCCTCACTCCCGGATTCAAAATCATCGTCAAAAAGTTCTCTTTGAGTTGGTTTAGTTGCAGTTCTAGAACTTTGTCGTGGTTGTAGATATTCATCGGCTTCCATAGCATCACCAACCGCTTGCCAATGTGCATCTGAATCGGGTTGAACCTCAACTTCTTCATCTCCATTTGGACCATTTGTGTCAGATGGTCCACCACATTCAACAAACCATTCTTGAGCCATGTTACTCTCGTTTGACAATAGCAGTTCAACATTCCTATCTTTTCTCCTTTTGGTTTTTTCCGACATTTGAGAGTTGAATTGAACATAAACAAGATTGTTCATTTTACTCGTCTCCAATCTATTTCTTTTCTTTGTATGTATCTACAAAGTAAAAAGCAAGTGTTATAAAATATACAATTTAATGATAATATGATATATAATTATAACTTTATAATTCAAATAAAGTCTACGAACCCCTTCAAACGTGCTCCAATTCCTTTCACATCCCGATGAACTACTAGTCAACGAAAGAATCCTCATTGCAATCTTTTTCAAATTAGGAGTTGCACCACCAAAACTTCCCCACCAATGTGCTACAATTTTGAAGTTCATAAGAGAAATAAATAACTTTGAAAGTTCATAAACTGATAAAAGCAATAAATAACTTATAGAAATTGCATTTTACCCGGATCGTATTTCTCATTATTCACTTCACATGCCCCTAACGCAAGTTCCTTACCAAATCTGTCCATTTTTTTTTGTACTTTGGCAGCTCAACCTGTGTCACTTCCATTTGCATCTCTAAATCTCCCGCAAGTATTGTTTCAAAAAAGTCAAGAACCGCATCACATACATCGGGATCATGTTGGATTTGCACATCCTTATAGAAATAATAAGGATTCAAAAGATAAGCCACCAAATGCAAACAAGTATCTAGTCTACCTTTCATCTTCGTATCTATGATTTTTATGATAGAATCGTAAGCTTTTGGGTGACCAGCCAAAGCCCCTTTGATTTCTTCCTTTGCTTTTACCAACTCTCCATAAACAAAACCCATTGAGGGCTTCCAATCCGCATCAACCAGTCGAAGGACTTTGACCAAAGGGTTAAACACTTTCAAGCATAGTGATACACCGGTCCAAAATCCATTACTTAGCACTGTTGCAAATGCGGCTTTCCCTTTAACGGTATTGGAGAATCTACACTCTTCCCATTCGGCGCTAGAGAACATTTGTCTTAGATCATCCTTCTTATCCTTCAAACTTTGTAAAGTTAGAAAAGCGGAAGCAAATCTCGTGACACCTGGTCGGACAATATCCCTTTTCTTGGTGAATTTTCTCATCATATCCAACGTTTTATGGTGAGAATAAATGAAGATGGTTAGTTTCTTTGCTTGATCGAGGATTTTCTTATACCTTTGAAGTCCACCAATACCTTGAAAAACATAATAGCATATAAAGTCATTAACAGCTTATAATTTATTACTATCAACAGATTATAAAAGTCATTAACAGATTATAGAAGTATCAACTATCAAGTATATTAAGTAATTATTAATTAAGTATTAACAGATTATAGAAGTACCTTCAAGCATAAGGTTAATGGTATGCGTCGCACATGATGACCAAAAAATCCTTGGTCTCTTTTCTTTAAGCAACGCTGCCGCACCCATGTTATTGGAGGCATTATCTGTAACAACTTGAACAACATGTTCGGCACCAACTTCTTCAATGCAAGCATCCACATACTCATATATCATTTGGCTTGTATGCGCTTCACCCGAACATTCTTTGGAAGATAAAAAAACAGTACCCATCCTTGAGTTTACACATAAATTCATAATGCTCCTCCTCTTTCGGTCGGACCAAGCATCCGTCATAATTGAGCATCCATCCTCTTTCCATTCTTTTTCATTTCTTTTCACCATGTCTTTTGTTCTTTGAACCTCTTCCTTTAGAAGTGGGGTGCTCAACTCATATCTAGTAGGAGGTGGAAGCCCGGGTCCAAATTGGCCAGCCACTTCCAACAACATTTTGAACTCATCATTTTCAAAGGCGTGAAAAGGAATCGCGAATTTATATGCCCACCTAGCAACGTATTTCTTTGCCGCCCATATTCTTTCTTTCCGAATAGAATTGTTAAGTTCAACATTTTTATCCTTCCCCTTCTTTAAAGACTGCTCGGGGTTTATTGTATTTGCAAAGTTATCCATGGGGCCAAAAACATTTGGTTCCTTCATGCTATGACCATATAGATATACTTCATCATCCTCAAGAGTACTTTTATTACAATCAATTCTAACCTCTGCTCTTATGGCTTCATCATGTTGTCTTTTACCCTGCTTTTTCAACTTCCCCTCGTTAATTGCATTCCGACATTTCAACTGATCCTCTTTGGTGGCCATTGGACATGACATAGTTTGTCCCATAATTTGTGCAATATGTTGTTTCAATCTTGTAACCCCCCCACTGATCAATTTTTTACACAACATGCATCGGACTTTATCCGGGTTTTTTGGGTCCGGGATAACACCATACTCCCAACCAATATCCTTCGATTTTCTTTTAATACCGGCAAACGTTGACTCAACAGATGGTATACTAGCTGGTACACTAGCTGAAGCAGATGCTGATCCAGATGCCATCCTCAGGTTTCAATGAACTGAAATGAGAAATCATTACTCACTACTCAGAAATTGAATTAAACATTATACTAACAACTTGCATTTTGTTTTCCTACTCAGAAATCATTACTTACTACTCAGAAATTGAATTAAACATGGCCCAATGTTTATACTTTATAACAAATTAACAATTATAACACTACTCAGAAATTGAATTAAAATCAATTTATAACAATGATTCAATCATTCAATTAACAAACATAATTTGATAATTAATTAAAGATTAAAATCATAAATAACAATGATTCAATTACCTGCTTGTGGTGTCGCCGGAGGTGGTGTCGCCGGAGTTGGAGTCGCCGGAGGTGGAGAGGTGGAGAGGTGGAGTCGTCGGAGGTGGAGAATGGGAGAGGCGGGAGATGAATGGGAGAGGCGGGAGATGAATGTGTGCCAAAAAATAAGACCAGATCTGATATAAACCCTATTTTTTTTTTTTTTTAGTTTGATCGATATTGACCGATATTGACCGATATGACCGATTTGACCGATATTTGACCGATTTTGACCGATATTGACCAAACCGATTTTTTTGCCCGATAAGTTAAATATCGTATCGGTCGACCACCGCCAAGCGATATATCACTGATATGGCGGCCGCCAAGACCGATATTTACAACACTGCTAGCTAGTAGCTCCGAATCACATACGAGTAAGTACTTCAAATCCGACTAGTTTGTCTTCGTAGCGTTTTGACTAATGTTGCAAAGATCGTGAATAGGTACTGAGGCGGTCGAGGGCCGATTAGCGATTTTTGACCGATTAATCGGCCGATTTTCTTGACTCGGCCGATTACCTTGGAAATCCCTCCAAGTTCCGGGGCCGATTACCGATTAATCGCCAATTAATCGGCCGATTCGGCCGATTTTTGCAACACTGGTTTTGACCGAGTAGTCTAGCGAGTAGCTCCGAATCACATACGAGTAATTGGTCTCCTAGGCCGAGTTTCATAACACTGATAATTAGTTTAATTCGTTGATTGAATAGCTATAACTGTCAGAATTGTGTAGCTATCCTTAATGGATTTAATGCTGCAGGTATTATGATGTCAGACATACTTCTGTCATCTTTCGGTTGGATCTAGAGATGTGACGTTCTTGATTCGGTGTGTGATGATGAGCGTATATTTGGAATTGATGTTGATGTAATAATGGGGATCATCAAGTATGGTGTTCAGGTTTGTATGTAGAGTAATATGTAACGGGATGTAACGGGGCTCTTTTGGGAGTTCTGAATGTCTTGTTACAGACTTTGTTGTTGTTTGGCCTTTGCCATGATGGGTGCGCTCTCATGGCAGGTCACCTTTATCCTAATAAAAAAAATATTTTTGGTTGGAGAGGAGAGATCGCACGGGGGTTTGCCCGGGATCTCTCTTCTGGTGTTGGTGCAGTGTCTGCCCCTCTTTTGGGTGGGGTGTCTTTTTTTTGTGTGTGCTTAAAGACCTATACTCCATACCATTCAAATTGTGGCATCAACAACATTTATCTGTTGAGCAACATCAAGATCAACCTAACACGTGCTATTCATTAAAAGGTACACTCAATTCAGCTACTTATATTATTCTTGCACCATTTACTTAACACGTCCAAGTTCATATGACACACACACCAGGCCATGCCACTAGATAGAAAACAAGTTTTCAAATCTTTTGGTAACACATTTTGCAATTGAGATTTGAACCGACAATTTTTTGATTGATTGGTAATTCTCACAAGTTAGCTCAATAGTATGGAATAGGACTAGCTCGAATTCAAATGCAAGCTAACAACTTAATACTCTTGATAAATAGTTTTGATCTAGAAAGTTATATCTAAAAGTGTATGCAGCTAGATCTGACCAAAAACAACAGTTATATCAGAATACATATTGCAAAACACCGGTACTAGTTTACCAACTTGCAAAATCAAACATGTCGTCGCATTAATCCATTTTGAGTAGTACAACTTTTAAACATGTTCAAAGAAATCAATATCTTTATATTTCCAAAGGGATGTTTGTGGATAGTTGTTATGGATCTGTCTTGCTTACTGTTCCTCGGAGAATGATTTATTGCTTTATTATGGTATTGGTTATTGTTGGTAGTTTTTTGGCTCGGGCTCCTGGACACCAAAGCTTGTAGTGTGGTGCTCCTGTTGAGCTTTGTGGTTATGAGCTGAAGTTTTATGTATTTGTGTACTGTAATGACAATATTTCTTTTGTGACCTTTCTGGTTGGATTTTGAGATACTTTTGAGGCCTTGCAAGGGGTAACTTCTTGTAGCACCATGTTCAGATTTAGTTTGATATCTCTTTTGAAGTTGGTGGTTTCTTGGTTGCCGAGCTGGTGCTGGCGATGTTGCTGTTCTCAAGCTTATCATTCTACAAACAAGTTTGTACGGTTAGGTTATGCTGCTTGCGATGCGTCTAGACAATGTTTCTATGGTGGGTTGGTCCTCTCCTGCTGTTCAAAGGTGGTCTACCTGTCAATACTATTAGTATACTGCTGCTATGTTGCTTGTGCTCTAATGTATCAACTGTCCGCTGCTGGCATGTTTCTACCGTTGTTCCCTTGGTTCTTTTGGGAGACTTTAGCTCTTCGCTTAGTGAGTTTATTATTTCCCTTCAAAAGGGTGGGTGTTTCTCTGGTCAAGCAATGCTGTTTGCTACTAACGTCAAGTGTACGTGTACAGAGTTTGACCTTCTCGGCTTCTCCTACTGTTCAAAGGTGGTCTACCTGTCAATACTATTAGTATACTGCTGCTATGTTGCTTGTGCTTTTGGTTGTATCTATAGCTCTTCTACAGTTGATGGTATGACATTGACATAACTATCGGGATAGCTGGCTGCGCTGGGTGGTCTCATTTTTAGCTTGCTGTGTGGATCTGTGATCTCTTCTGTTGGATTGCTTTGAACAACTGATTTGGTGATGAGGTTGCTGTTGTGACTTGTGGTTATGATAATCAACTGGTTTTTTGTAATACGTATTTGGGTTACTATCATCTTTCCTGCTGCATGATTATTATTATGGAAGTCCTTTTGGTTGGGGTTGTTAGCTTCTTTGCAAGTAAATTTGTTTTTGACAATCTATGAAAGTAAAATTTAATATTTGCTGTCATATAACTTCACTCATGGTGAACAATTTGGAATTGGGCAAACTAGGTTTTTGTCTAGTTCTAAAGAGGTATAGTTCTCTAGGATGCGCGGCTTGTCTTAAATGCAGCTGGTCTTAAATACTGCTGCATGTAACTAAGGTAAACATTTTTACAATTCAGGTTAGGTATATTTTATTTTTCCTTGTTTTGCAAAAAGATTGGGTTTTATTAAATTAAATTTATTAGATGTTCTATTTTGTTTCAAAAAAATTGTTGCTGGCATTTCCATTATTGCTGTTCTATTTTGTCACAAACTTTGTTACTGGCATCTCCATTATTGCACTAAATAATGTACAACTGTGTCAAGATAGAATAAGTTTTGTAATATGGGTGTGCTTAGTTGTAAAAAAACTTTTTCAAATGATATTTTCTTAGGTAACTATGTGGGAGAATCTTGAATCCAAGTTTTTTAAAGTCTTGGTTATAAATAGTGAAAACCGGTTTTTCTAAGAATTTCTTTATTCTAAACACATTTATTGTTTTCTGCAAAATTTAAAATTATTATCTGAAAAACCTTAAATTTTGTTTCCATGGTGAATTAATCTGATATGGAACTTCTACCTCTTGGGGGTAAAGAGTAATCAAATTAGGAGTCTTCAAAGGTGTCTCTGAAGAAAGTGTTGAAGCTTCGTTTATAATTCAAGTCCATGGTACCCGGAGTGGGATCAAAGGAAGGTATGTTATTCCATCTACTGAAATTGTTGAATTTTCGGTAAAAGGGATTTGATGCATTTCAGCGCCTCTTTCTGCAATATCTGCTTCTAGATCTGAACCAACACCATATTTATAGATCCATGAGCTCGGAAATGGAAAGAGCGCCTGGGATATCTCAGGGGGTTGGTGGTTCAAATCCACCCGGATCTGTCACCTGTTAAAGGTGTCTATTGGTGTTCATTTTTGAAGTTTGTGAATAGCAGCTTTTAAAAAAATGTGTTCTGATACAGAAACAAATATGAGCAACAAATTTGTGGGTTAGTTGTCCAATTGTGTGAGAATGAACTCTTACCATATGGTCTATTTTTGTAACTTGGCTTTTCAGAACAACACTTCGAAAGATTTTAACCATATGAAAATGTTGCTTATAAAATGTTTTGTTTTTATTTGTTTTCTTTGCTTCTATGCCCTGCCCTTACCCTTACCATGTATGTGGCTATGTGCAAGTTTTTTGAATCTACAATTGTGTGTTCGTTTGGATTTTGGCATGTGAAATAAAGGTATGAAGACTTTGTTTAAGGGCCTAGGCACCGGAGTGGTATGGATGTAATGTTCATTGGTTCGCAATGCTTTAAGTCAACAACTCTTAGTTCTCTAGCTCATTCATATTTGGTCTTGGCGGGGTGATGCTCATACACCTTCCGAGTACTCACTGGAGTTGGTAGTTCAACGGGTGGCATCCTATCCCCGACCATGTTCCTCTTGTTGTTCTTAGAATTCTCACGTAAAATCTCAATGTTTCGGGCCGCATTTGCAACATGAGCAACATCCGTGAGCTCAGTGTTCACAATAACATCCAAAATCCAATCATTCAATGCCCACTTGAAATTCTTTAAAGTGGGCATGAATGACTCCTACCAAGAATTTCAAGTGGGCATTGAATGACTGGATTTTGGATGGTATTGTGAAGACTAAGTTAATGGATGTTACTCATGTTGCAAATGCGGCCCGAAACATTGAGATTTTACGTGAAAGGTCTAAGAACAACAAGAGGAACAGGGATGGGGATACCACCAGCTGAACTACCAACTCCAATGAGTACTCGGAAGGCGTATGAACAGAGGAATTATGACCGGCGTGGTTCAGATAGACAATGGGACAACAATCAAAGATCAGGGCGAGATCGTAGTCAGTAGTTTAACCGTACTTCTAGGTCGTCTTGCCAGAAGAGATACCTTGATAAGGCATCTTCTCCTCCATGTGATACATGTGGGAAGCTTCACCCAGGGAAGCCTTGTCACAGAGATATTGGAGCTTTTTTTTCGTGTGGTTTGGTGGGACATCAGGCTCGTGATTGTACTAAGAATGGTGGAAAGGGAAATTGATTTCGCGATTCGTTGTTTCTTATTTCATTCTCATCTATGCAGGTATTATACCCATCTCATTATGCATTTTGATACATTTTAATAACTCGTTATGTGTTTCTAAACCGTTAGTACGTTTCATTGGTTCGTTCGAAAACTTAGCTTGAGTTTCTAAACCGTTAGTACGTTTCATTGGTTCGTTCGAAAACTTAGCTTGAATTAATGAAGTTTTTATTGTTTGGCATTTCCCCCGTATTTATCTCATCTTCTTATGTATCTTTCCTGAGAGGTTGCAACTATTATCCGTTACATGCTATTTCGTATCCGTTTGATCAGATTCATTATGATTTGTCATTTGTTGAGGAGCCTGAGGCTATTTTAGATTGTCAGGATTGAGTCATGAGAAACAAAACTTTTCCTGTTCGTTAAGATCCTTCGGAAGAAATCATCCTGAGTGAGTCAATCATTTTCATTTCTTTTCAAAATCTGGTACGTGTTCGTTTAATCTTTCATTTCAATTTTGAGGACGATTTTTTAGTAGAATGGAAGAATTGTAAAACCCTAAAATCTGGATTCACATTTAATTTGATCATTTGAATATAACCTAAAGTTTATTAAGTAAGTAAACTATAAACTATGAATTTAACTTCACATTATATCCTAAACCTAAGTTATGAAAATATGTTAGTACAAGATAAAAGTTTCCTAACCTATCCAAATGTACTAAACGTTTATACTATGTTTCCTAAGCAACTTATACATTTGTTTTACCTAGACAAGATATATACTTTCCTAAACCTACTTATCCTAATCGTTTGATATTAAAAGGATGGGAGAATTTCATATATCCCCTTCAATACGACATTTATTTCATATATACCCAACCTAATTTCTAAATATCAAATATACCCATTCTAAACACTCAAATATCATATTTACCCAACTTTTAAACTTCTTCACTAAAAAATAATTACAATGACTATTATACCCTCCTCTTTCTCAGTTTCTTTTCCTTTCATACTGTAAAACCTAATATTACTGAGAATTGATTAGTTTTGTGTAAATAAATTAAATTATGAATTAAATTCATGCCAAACACAAAATTAAAATAAAGAAATTATCACTTGCTACCAAGAGCACCTTCCTAATCCAGATATAGGCAATTACGAGATTAAACAACCAATTTAACAAACAGAGATATTAACAAGCAACCATATCAACAATTTTCAAATGCAAAGAAAATACAACAAACAAAGGAGATTAAAATACAACAAACAAAGGAGATAAGTAATGATTTCAGAAACAATGAATATGAAGTATAAAACAAACGACGATCTGCTATCATATTTCATCTTATATTACAGGTTAGGTTCATTGAAGTTAAATTACATATTACATAAACAATTGGGACCCATTTATAACGTAATGTATAATATAGAATCCATCAACAATCAAAACTCCACGTAGGGAAGAATAGGCATAAGGGCTAATTTAGCACAAATTTGACAATAGGTAAGAGTGGTTATATATGATATTTAAGAAATGGGTTGGGTATATATGAAATTATGCAGGCATTGAAGGGGATATATGAAATTATATATATACTAAACCCCAAGAGGTTACTGTAGCAACCACTGTAGTTGCTACAGTGGACGCTACAGTAATTTTATTTTTATTATTTTTTTATTTTTTTTACAACTAAAACAACAACAAAAATAACGTCAACCCGATATCAAAATTTATCCGAATCCAAACCGAACCCAATCCAAATCCGAACCAAATCCGAACCAATCCAAAACCAATCCAAATCCGAACCAAATCAACCCATCAGTTACAACAACAACAACAAAAATAATAATACTACTCCCCTCCTCCACCACCACCCAAGTCGCGGTGGTGGTGGCTGTCGGCTGTTGAGACACAAACGGGCCAAACGGACCCTCGAAATCCAAATTCAAACAAGAATATTACTCCCTTGGTCACCAAACAACAAGAAACAAGAAAAATATCACCAAACCCTCACCGAGTCACCAAGTTGACTCGGTGAGTCCATCCGAGTCGCGGTCCAAGTCGAAAACAAAAGAGACCCACACGAGTTTTAGGCTAAAAACATTTATAAAAGGTTTTCATAAAAGATTTATTAACAAAATCGGTTTATAAAATTTTTATAAAAACTAGGGTTTTCAAAATAGTTAAAGAAAATGAGAAAGAAAAGCGCATGGCACGCCATTTACCGTCGGAAAATGGTGTAAAAGTGGTGGTGTTCGGTGGTGGTGTCGCGGCGGTGGGAGGCGCGTGGGAGAAAACGGGGGTGTTTGGTGGTGCGTGGGTGGTACGATGGTGTCGGGGATATCACGATCTACAAGTTGGTGTAAAAAGGTGAGGTGGCCGGAAAATTTTCCGACGATGGTGGCCGGATTCTGTTGGTGTCCGGCGATGGGCGGCGGCCGGAAAAATCAAGAGAGGGAGAGAGAGTTTGTGCGGTGTGTGTGTTTTATTTGAGTGGAAATGAGAGAAAGTGGGGGTATTTATATGAAATAAAAGTATGGGGTAGTTTTTGAATATCATGGAAGTGTAGGGTGAAATAAAAAGATAAGTCAAGGGACCAAAACTGCCAACGCATTAAACTTCTCACGATAAAAGCTTCGGGGTCCAAACGACATAGGAAACAGACTCGAAAAATTACGAAACTTGCGCCATTGTTCACGAAATAATTTTTCCAATAAAATCAAGCATAAACTTCAGAGTTTTTCTCAAACTCAAAATAATTCAAATAATTTGGCAAGTGCAATACGATTCGAGTTTTCAAGGTTGTGCTGGGTCAATCAAGGGATAAAGTTCTCGTATATATATACTAAACCCCAAAAGATTACTGTAGCAACCACTGTAGTTGCTACAGTGGACGCTACAGTAACTTTTTTTTTTTTTTTTTTTTTTTTTTTTTTAGTATTAACGGTCGATAGTTATTTAACGGCTGTTAACTAATGACTGTTATCTTTAACATTTAAAAAAAAAATTTGTACGCACTTTGTCCTTCATCTCAATGGTTCATTGCGAATTTAGTCCTCAAATAATTTACATAAATGGTCCTTCATGTTATACATCAATTGCAAAATCAGTCCTAGCTAACTAACTTCACGTTAAGTAGCTAACGGCAACACAAGAATTTCGCAGCAACGCGCGGGTACCAAACTCGTTAAACCTAAAATGATAGAACCGAATTCTCCTTGACATAACCTCACCAAATCATTTAGCATGTATCAAATATTCATCGATATCTTTTCCACGAAACATCCTCAAGACTTACCTTAATGATACGTGGGAATCGCACCAGGCTTTACCTCTCAAGGGATCTTGAGAAGCTTACAACCCCCACCAGGCAGTGTACCTGATCGTTGTAGTATAGTATAGTGACAAGTACCGGGGGATTGATCGTTCAGCTAGGAATAGTGTCGCTAGGATTAGAAAACCTAAATACTAGTTCTAGAGATGAGGGATGATTCTTTTTGTGTTTTTATATTTTTTTTGAAAGCAAGTAAATATCTCGGGTTTGAAGGATTTGGGCGGAATTAGTTGCTAGTCAACTAACCCAATACTAAAGATGCAATCAAAATAAAATACTAAAAATGAAAATAAAACTATATTAGACTAAGGTTGTGAGCAATAAGTGGAGGAATGTGTTTACTTAGATTTCACTACTCCCTAGATATCTTTTACATGTTAATTACTTGTTATAGTTGCGTGGATGACGGATTGTATTCCTTAATACCATTCATGGGGTGGCGTACTTACTTCCCCAATCCTATGAGTGCCTACTTCACTCCTATGTCGAGCCTGCAAGAAGCTCCTAACATGGGATCATTAGAATTTACTCATGCATTAAATACAACCAATAAAACCTAGTACACATCGGTTCATGTTTTCTAAGACGTTCAAGCATGTTACCATTTGGAGATCTGCCAGTTTTCTTAAGCCTAACATTGAAATCATTCATCCAATACAACCATAAACAAGTAATCAACACATAATCAACATCTAGGTTTCATTAGATCTAAGCAAACACAAGATAAATCTAGCCTAGCATGGTGGAATCAAGACAAGCACAAGATATAGGCAACCAACACATAGACATATTGATTGAATTAAGTAAAGACTTATCTCAATAACACATGTAAGGATTCAAGGGTTGAAAACCCTTGAAACGCTGTAAAATTCGTATATGGTTCGGCCTTAGGGTTTCTCCAAACTTGTTCCTCTTTAATGAATGAAAATTAGAAAACTATATATAGATAATAGAGTCTGACGGCGTCAAGAACAACCTTGTGACGCCGTCATCTCGCCGCCAAAATAATCCTCGGATTGTCTTGATCTACATCTGACGCCGTCATGTAGTCCACTTTTCCAGGCCGTCACGCATTTAACTCTTGACGCTCTTCCTTGTGACGCCTTCATTTCTGTACTGGGTCGTCATGATCTTTACTCTTGAAGCCGTCAGGAAAGTACTCTTGACGCCGTCACACACTGTTCCCAGCATGGAAAATTAAGTCTTTGGCGTTTTCTTCACTTTTATGCTCCAAAAACGTCCGAATTGCTTCCTTTTCCAGATTTCACTCCCAAAGTACCTAAAATCACAAAAGGAACGATTTAGGGCAATATTTGATCAAATAAATTAAATTCCGGGCTTAAATGACTCCCTAAAAACGGATCATTTTTTGCCTCATCACTTAACATAGTACACGGTTTTCTTATTTCTTTCCTAACCTATTTACACGCTTTCTATACCTTATAGCATACGGTTCTTTTCTTTTCTTTCTTTCATTATACCGAATCAAAACTAAACCTAAAAGCTCTCCAAATCAGTTTTCTCCATTCCAAGGATTTAGAATCCAAGTTAGCAGTCCTTGTGATCATTTGAAGTTGTGTTTTAGCCTTGCATTCGTTGGTCCTGTCCTTGTTTTGTGCTTCGTTTAACAGCCCCAAAGGTACCACAAATCCATCCCTTTTGTTAATATTTGGTCACCATAAATCGTTATGTGTGTAAGAAACCTAAAACCATGCAAACCTAAATCGATTTAATGATCAATCATCATACTTGTTGTCTCGTTAAATATATACATATGATAACCTCACCAAATCATTTAGCATGTATCAAATATTCATCCATATCTTTTCCACAAAACATCCTCAAGACTTACCTTAACATAGTACACGGTTTTCTTATTTCTTTCTTAACTTATTTACACGCTTTTTGTACCTTATAGCATACGGTTCTTTTCTTTTCATTCTTTCATTATACCGAATCAAAACTAAACCTAAAAGCTCTCCAAATCAGTTTTCTCCATTTCAAGGATTTAGAAGCCAAGTTAGCAGTCCTTGTGATCATTTGAAGTTGTGTTTTAGGGGTAATTTTACAAATGGCCCGGTCGCTCAGAGGTGTGGGTTTTTCTAGACCCACTTTGGTTGGTTTCTTCAAATGGCCCGAGCGACTAGCGACCTTAACAAAAATGCAACATGTGGCACCACAAAAAGTAGTGCTTAATCATTATGTGTAAGGCACCTTTTGAGCTACTTGTCACTAGCGACTTTTAAAGTTTGGGCGACTTTTAATAAAATTACTTTAATCTTTTTGCCCCTTCCCAACACTTCCCATCACCACCACCCTCTACCACCACACAACCATCACTACTACCCTCCACCACCACCACCAACCTCTACCACCACACATATTATTAAATTGGTTAGTGGGTTTTGTTAATACATCTATGCTTAACATGTTTCTAACAAACAGTCATACCCAAAAACGTGATTGAATGATTTTTCGAATCTTAGAGCATATAGGTCGATTTGTGTTTTATCATGGATGATTGTTTGAGTTCAATTAACCATAGGGGTTTTGTTTAGATGGATTAATAGAACACTCGACCTAACTGAATTGAACTAACATGATGTGTTGATTAATTTTTGAATATTAGGGTTCATAGGTCGATTTGGGTTTTATTTTGTATGGATGTTTGAGTCTAATTAAACATAGGGGTTTTGTTTAGGATTATCATATGTGCATCTGTTCTAAATTAATTGGTCTAATTCAACGATTTGCACAATATTCGGATTATGTGTTCTTAGATTTTTCGAATAAGGTGATTATTGTGCTTAAATTTGTGGTAATTGTGGTTATTTGATCAAATTTGCAGGCTTGGAAAAATCTCATAAATGTACGTCATGAAAATCTCGGATCAATTTAATAATATGTGTGGTGGTAGAGGTTGGTGGTGGTGGTGATGGTTGTGTGGTGGTGATGGGAAGTGTTGGGAAGGGGCAAAAAGATTAAAATAATTTTATTAGAAGTCGCTCAAACTTTTAAAAATCGCTAGTGATAAGTAGCTCAAAAGGTGCCTTACACATAATGATTAGGCACTACTTTTTGTGATGAAACATAACGCATTTTTGTTAAGGTCGCTAGTCGCTCGGGCCATTTGAAGAAATTAGAAACCAACCAAAGTGGGTCTAGAAAAACCCACGCCTCTAAGCGACTGGGCCACTCTCAAATTTAGCCCTTGTGTTTTAGCCTTGCATTCGTTGGTCATGTCCTTGTTTTGTGCTTCGTTTAACAGCCCCAAAGGTACCACAAATCCATCCTTTTCGTTAATATTTGGTCACCATAAATCGTCATGTATGTAAGAAACCTAAAACCATGCAAACCTAAATCGATTTGATGATCAATCATCATACTTGTTGTCTCGTTAAGTATATACATATGATAATATAAGTGATGCGCCACATATGATCATAAAAATTAGGGAAATTGGCAAAAAAAGGCATCATACTTGCCACTTTTTGTCATTGTATGTAGCGTCATTTTTTTATTGTAGCACTAACTTTTCAAATCCGTGTCATTGTGTGTACCGGTGACCTGCTTGACCTGTGGAGCAGGTTGAGTTAATGATCGTTTATTTTATTATTGCAGCGTTAGTCCTTTATACTAACGACCGTTTATAAATAACTAAATGAAGCCTGTTAACTTAACGATCGTTTATTTTATTATTGCAACGTTAGTCCTTTACATGTTTTCGACCGTTTTTACACGTTTTCGTCCGTTTTTACACGTTTTGGTCCGTTTTCGCACGTTTTTGTCCGTATTTACACGTTTTCGACCGTTTTTACACGCTTTCGTCCGTTTTCGCACGTTTTTGTGCGTTTTCGCACGTTTATGTCCGTTTTCGCATATTTTCGTCTGTTTTTACATGTCTTTGAATATGTATAATCATTTCATGCACAGTCCATCACCACAAAAAAATTCCAAAAAAATATTTTCAAAAAAAAATATAGAAAAAAATTAAAAAATATATATATAAAAATTAAAAAAATAGAAAATAAAAAATATTTTTTTTAAATAATTATCGAAAAATAATTTATTTTTAAATTATTTTTCAAAATTCTTATTTTCTAATTTTTGTTTTTTGAAAAAAAAAAATTGAAAAAAAAATTTGATTTTTTTTTAATTTTTTTTTTGGAAATTTTTTATTTTCTATTTAATTTTTTTATTTTCTAATTTTTTTTAAATTTGAATTTTCTTTTCAAAAAAAATTTTTGATTTTTTTTTAATTTTATAATTTTTTTTATAAGAAAAATGAAGGAAAATGTATAATAATACGGACAAAAATGGACAAAAACGTGCGAAAACGGACATAAAAGTGCAAAAAACGAACGAAAATGTGTAAAAAAGGACGAAAACATGTTAAAACGGACGAAAACGTGTAAATACGGACAAAAACGGACGAAAACGTGCGAAATGGACAAAAACGTGTGAAAACGGACGAAAACATGTAAAAACGGTCAAAAACGTGTAAAGGACTAACGTTGCAATAATAAAACAAACGTTCGTTAAGTTAACAGGCTCCATTTAGTTATTTATAAATTGTCGTTAGTATAAAGGACTAACGCTGCAATAATAAAACAAACGATTGTTAACTCAACCTACTGCAACAGGTCAAGTAGGTCACCGGTACATACAATGACACGGATTTGAAAAATTAGTGCTACAATTAAAAAATAAAAAAAATAAAAAATAATAATAATAAAAATGACGCTACATACAATGACAAAAAATGGTAAGTATGATGCCTTTTTTGCCAATTTCCCTAAAACTTATGTAAAACTTGTGATGTCAAGCTTTGTTAACTTGTTGTGTCGACTCTATTCATGCTTTGCCATTCGACCTAATCGTTATTTCCAGCCCTAGTTTCTATCATTAAAACCTTTATCTAATCATTAATTGAACATCAATTGTGGTTAACTAAAAAGGAAACCCTAAGTATTTGTATAACGAGGGTTAGGGTTTGGTTTTGTGATTTTATGTGATTTGTGTTTCTCGTTATTTTGTGTTTGTGTGTATGATGTGTGTGTTGATTATGAAGGGTTGTGAAACATGTGATGTTTCGAATTGAGCTTATAAACATGTGTACTAATTGGATTTAAAGGAGTCAAGATTAGGGATTAGTTTCTGTCTCACTAGCATGCCATCTAGGAATTTGGTCGGGTTCATGGGGATCTTGATACCAACATGTTTTTGTATGATTCTTGAGTCTAAACATAATTTCATGAAGCCTAATTTCTGAATATCTAAGTTTCGTGGTCATTGGAGGTCGGAAGGGTAGTCTTTTGATTTTTAGAAGATTGGGTGTCAATTCTATATTTTGGAGTCTGAAAATCAGTCAGTTTCTATGATTTTTAATTCACTGAATATAAGGTTTGGGAATCCCAATTTTTGGCAGGAGAATATTTGACATGTCTAATAGTTGCTGTAATTTTTGTGAATTTTTCTGGAAGGTTTTCTTTGGTTAATAAAATACAAACTTTTCGAGTATACCATCAGGTCACTTTCTGGGACAGCACTAAGAGATAAAATCTGCAAAAGTTAGGGGAAGTACTTAACATATGTAGGTGTCTCTTTTAAAATTTGTAGAACCTCAGGAGATTGTTTGATGTGTCATTAAAATCATAAGAAACGGAACAGATTCACATGTGAAACCATAAACCTATTAATAAGTAACTTTGCGTAATAAAATCCGTTATGACATTAAATGAACGTATAAGTAATATATGATATTAATTCGTGTAGATCCGGTGAGGGAGTGATCCACTTTCCTTGTGTTCTTTTCCTCATTTGCTTTCATTTCATAAGGTATAGATATTCTATCCTTTATCAGTAAGGATTTCCCTCATGACTTGATTCCTTGACTTTTGTTATTTTGATATCATGATCCCCATCACATTCATTGCTTTGACATTCGTTTAAATTTGCCATATGATGCTATGATTATTCCATTTAGATATTACCTTGTTGGGACAATCCGTAGTTGTTCTCCATGTTTATTTATATCATTTGACCTATTTTATTGCTCGAGGCACTAACTAGCCATAGAGGTACCATGGCCATGTCATTTAGGCACCAATGGCATGACGCTATCTGTGGAGGTGTGTATTTGTCCAAGACGTTCCTATTTGTTTATTGTCCACTTGGCCATTTTGAAACGCATGTATATTTTGTATGATGCATCCTAGTTGCTCAGTTCAGATTTCATATATGTGTGTGCCATACACTTTTAGGAGATCGCTACTCCATTTGCTATGACTTGTTATGATATATATATATATATATATATATATATATATATATATATATATATATATATATATATATATATATATATATATGTTTGATTGTTTTGGTCTATTCATGTATCATGCTTAGACACTTGGGCAATTCCTTGATAATTTCTTGATTTCATATTCATTCCTTATTTCATATAACATCTTGTTTCCGCATGTATTAAGCGGGATGTTGGGGTTGAGTGATGAGAGTAGGAGCTTCTAATGGACCAACCCTATCATAGTTCCCCTTTGTCATTTGGTTTTAGTTTAAGACTTTTGTCTTTGGTTATTTCATTTCTTTTCAGACATGTTTAGATTGTATTTCCTTTGAAAGTCATTTGTTTACATGACTTAGTGTTTTATCTATTAAAACTTCCGTTTGCGTTTATATGTTCTGATTGACACCATATTTGTGACATTTGGCCCCTTTTCGGGGTGGGATTTTGTATGGGCTAATTTATATATCTAAATTTGTTCCCAACACTTGGTAGAGAAATCACGCATTCAATGCGTAAACATTGACTGTAACAACTAACAAGTTTAAGCTTTCATTAATTTTGGCATTGTTGCATTGTTCCCAGTAATTTACGAGTGTGAAGCTCTTTTTTACATTGTTGCAAGTTTGCAACCCAAATTGTTTTGACATGGAGGACAAAAACTTTTTTACGCAAAAAATAATAACTTGCAAGTTCTTTTTTAGAATCACATCAACACCGCTGTTGGAGTGAGGAAAGGTCACAACTGCATATCTTGGTAGCAAAATTGGTATCGTGGTGGGGGCATGATAGTGGTTGAGGTTTTGTGTGAGTGTGTGTTTGTTATTTCATAAGCTTCTATTTTTCAGCTTATTTTGAGACTTATGGGCTTATAAAAAGTTTAACATCTCATAATAAACTTATATAAGCTCATGAGTTTCAAAATAAGCAGGTAAAAATTCCCCTATTAAATATAAGCCGAAAAACAAATAAGCTCGTAACCCACATATAAGCTTAAACAAACACCCCCTAAGAAGGATTTATCATCTCCTAAAATTGTAGTAATTTAAATACATATAGTGTGCAAAGAATCTATGATCAAGACTTGATACTAGCGAACCAAATCGAAAGACCAATTTAAAAAAATGGTTTAAAAACCTCACAACACACACAGTGACAGTGAAACTCTAAAATCAAAATGTGGAGAAGAACTTGCACCACCACCACATCCGCCTTAACCAACAACAACAAAAAAATGGGACGCATTAGTCATCGGCGGCGGTCATAACGGCCTAACCGCCACTGCATACTTAGCTCAGTCCGGCCTCTCAATCGCCGTCCTCGAACGCCGCCACCTCATCGGCGGCGCCGCCGTCACTGAAGAACTCATCCCTGGTTTCAAATTCTCTCGTTGTAGCTACCTTCAAAGCCTCCTTCGTCCTTCTATCATTAAGTTTAATTTTAAAACATTTGGGATTTGTTCATTTGAAAATGTATCCAACTTGATCCATTATTTTTAGTTTGTATCAAATTTCCATAGGGGGTGTTTGTTTCAGCTTATTTGTGGGCCTTTGAGCTTATTGGATTTCCGCTTATTATTGCGTAAGCTCAAGTTTTTCTAGCCTTATATTTGCTTCGAGCAATCATATAATTCATGTCTTTATCACTTGTCACATCAAATATTTATTGCAAAAGATTTGACAACACATCATATGTAGCAAAAGAAAAATAAATGTCAACAACTAAAACATTGATATAGCAAAAGTTGAAACTTAAATGAATATGGCATAGATGTAGTAAAAGTTGAAACTTAAATGAATATGACATAAATGTTAACAGTTGAAACTTAAATGAATATGACATAGATTTACCCAAAAGTGGGCAGTGAAATCAATGGGTAACTTAGTTGGATATTGGTCATGTCACTATCAGAAATAGAAATGCCACTCTCACTCTCAAAAGAAACTTTGAAAAGCGTTGGTCATGTCAATTGGCAACAACTATATATATTAGGTGTTAAGAAAAGACAAAACACACTAAATGACAAAATAAAGTGAGTGAGTTGTGTTGTATTGGTGGTGCGTAAATGACAATACCTTATATATGTCCTTAAGATACAGAGATTCTAACCCAATTTTGTGGACCTCATCTAAAAAAAACATTAATATATATGGGGGACCTACCCCATGTTACCAAAGAGATGTTGCAAGAGAAAAAGAAACAACACCTAAGACTTGATACTAGCAAACCAAATTGAAAGACCAATTAACGAATACTAAAACGGTACCCGCGCAATGCGGCGGCGGGTGCCGTCTGACTATACTTTGCGTTATTTGGTTACACGTTTAGTTGTCTTCATGCTTTATAAGTAGAGATATTAGAGATGGTTAAGCTAAATAATTTTAGTTTGAACAAACAACCGCTTCCTAACAAATTTCGTAACCAACTTGCTTCCTAACAAATTAATTTTGAAATATTTCCATAATAAGCAAGAAAAATTCTGAATTTTAAGCATTTTTAATTATACAATAATCCAAAATTTATTATAATGTAGTATAAATAAATAAATAAATAAATAAAAGAGTAAATTGCAAATATAGTCCTTGTGGTTTGATCAGATTGCACCACAAGTCCCTGGTCTTTGGAAATTGCAGGCGGCCTCCCTGTGAGCAAGTTTGGGTTTCATTTTGGTCCTTGGCATATAACGAGGTCAGTCTCATTCTGTTAACTCCAGCCACATGATTATCACGAGAGGGCATAATTGTCATTTTATTACTTGTCCCAAATAAAAAAATGGTGCACACGGATGGTTTGATTAATTTAATGGGTTTAACCCTAAACCCGATTCGATGTTAGTTTTATTAGTATAAAAACACAAATTAAAACCCTAACAAAAATCATAGTCGTCCCCAAATTTAATCCTTTGATCCCAGTTTAATCCTCATATTTTAAAATGCAAAGTTGGTTCATTAGAGCAAATGGGGAAAACTTTGATGAAGATGTTTATGGTAATAGCACTTTATACCTTTGATCCCATTGCTTTCATTTTAAGTATCTAATCTATTTATTGAAAAATGATGTCATTTTTAAGTATCTAATAAGTGTTTTGAACATTTAACAGGTACGTATAAGAATTTGTTTACAATGAAGCTCCATTATGGTGGAAGGTTCACTGAGTGTCCAAATAGGAAGTATGTTGAAGGTGAGGCAACCTTTGTGGACATGATTGACATGCAACAATTTAACATTGATTTGTTATATTAAGTATTGAACTCCTCAGGTTATGATTCTAGTGGAACTTTGTTTTTTCACTATAAGATACCATTAAAAGGGTTAGATAAATTCTTGAAGCCTTTGGTTAACGAGTCTGATTTTGAAGGAATGTTAGAATATGTCCCTAACCATAAGACTATGTATGTTTATGGTGAGAATGGGCATACCACAATAGGAACTGGTAATGACCAGCCTAACACAAACATAAGTGTGAACAGTGAGGAAGTCAGTGATGGTGAAGAACAGAGTGATGGTGAGGAAGAGAGTGATGGTGAGGAAAGTAGTGATGGTGAGAGGAAGAGGATTTAGTTGAGGATGAGGAACATATGGTTGATGAAGTAGATGTGAACATGACAGGTTTTAAGTTTGAAGTAGATGGTGATGGTGAGTTGATTGACACCATTAAACCCAATGTTAGTTTAACTGAAAATGATTTGCATGAAATAGATTTTAATTCTTGCCCAAGTGATGATGAAAAAGATAATGGTGATGTATGAATATAAAACATATATGAAACACATAAACGCAGCGGATAACATCACCAACAAGGATCCATATAGCCAATATGATTAATCAAATAATAAACACAACATGTTTATACCTTTGTAGCGTGCACCAGGAATCACCACCAATATCAATACCCACGAATGGAATGAGAAACCCAAATGATCAATAAGGTTGATCACCTCTATGTGTGAAACACACTACACCTCCTTGGTTACCCCTTTGATGCTAGTCCTTAACCCCGTAGCCTTTCAATTGCCTTTGAATAAACAAGATTCAAAGCAAGAGATCAAGAAAAAAACCAAACCCTAGATGGTGTTTGTTTTTGCCGTGAGAATGAGGGAGAGAGGGGGGAGAGATTTTTGGTAAGTCGTTATCCTATTATGAGGAGATAATCCCTCATATATTTGACCAAACAATTCAAACCACTCCCCTCTTGGAACTCCCCTAATGGCCGGCCCTCTATGGGCTTATATGGGCCTCCCATATATTTTCCAAGTCCAATAAATTAAGTCCATTACTTAATCATTAGAAGCCTGATAGAGTTCCCGAGTTACGTAAGGTTATTTATATATCGTAAATACAATAAACACGACATATAAAGAGATACCTAGGTGTATATGTGTGTGACCCCATAGGCTCACATATGTATAGCCATATAATTATTTATTATAACACGAGCATACTCCAACAGCTCCCACTTGCGACGTCATAATAATCAAGTAATTATACAAGCAAAGGTTAGCGTCAAGCAACACGCCAATGCCCCTAGAAATATGTGAGGATAGTTTCTCAAATGTATCATTTTAAATGGTTTATATGCCATCTTTCCTTTTGTTACAGATACTATGTTGAACACTAGACATGGATCAAAGTCATTCCAATTGTTCAGCTATTATGTTTCTCGATCTAGATATTGAACAAGATTACCAAGTGAATTAAGATTCATCTTAATCTCATTTGGGTACGGCCATACAAACATTTGTTCAATTCATCGACGGGCCGAATAGTATCTAACTCCATGACATGTGGAGGAACAAATCCTATTTTGACTGCACGTGTCATTCATGTGTTTCAAATCACTCCTGAAAATGGTTTTTATAACTACCTTATTCAGGACAGCGTTTAACCATATCAAAGAATGAAATTCCACACATGCAAGACCTACTTGCATCTCAAGTCTAAGGATAAGAGACATAACCATTTGTGAGATTCACTATTTGACGCCGATCCATGCAGTGAAATCTCAAAGGTTGGGTCAGTCCAATGTTCATCACAATGAACAACATATAAGTTTGGCAAATAAATCACCAACACGCTCACGTTTGCCTTAATTCGATGATACTCCCGTATCGTCAACTGACAATGGACAATTTTGAATAATTAAATTATTCATGGATTAAACATGCAAAAATGGAATACAGTTGATATGAATGAAAACGACAATAACCATTACATCAATTCATTAAAGATATAAACTGTTCAACATTCCAATTATTTAAAATACTAAAAAAAGATTTACATGAGACTATTAGCAGGTCGCAGCCCAATGTTCCTAGCATGCTCCACATGTTTGGTACAAGACATTGGTTTAGTAAAAGGATCGGCTAAATTGTCATCTGTGTGAACTTTGAGGAGACGAATATCACCACTTTCGATAACTTCTTGAATATAGTGAACTTTCCGACGAAAGTGTTTGGCACCGTTAAGAACACCTGGTTCATTGGCTATGATAATGGCACCGAAATTATTGCAATACATATCCATAGGTCGTTCATTGCTGGGAACAACGCCAAGCCCAGAAATGAATTTTCGTATCCAATTCGCCTCCATTACAGCTTCAGAAGCAGCTATATATTCAGCTTGAGGACATTGCAATTGTGCTTTGTTTGGCATTCTTCAAGTCAACAGCACCTCCATTCATGACGAAAACATATCCCGTTTGGGATTTGATGTCATCACTATATGTCTCTCAGCTTGCATCAGTATAACAAGTAACACTGAGCTCACGTTTGACATAACCACCATAAACAAGAAACATATCTTTAGTATTCCGCAGATACTTCAATATGTTCTTAACAGCAGTCCAGTGACATTCTCCTGGATTCTATTGAAATCTACTCGTTAGGTTATGAGAGAACGCTACATCATGTCTAGTGCACCTAACCGCATACATGATGGATCCCACAGCCGAAGCATAAGGGATTCCCTCCATCCTCTTCACCTCGTCGGGTGTAGAGGGTCCTTGATCCTTGCTCAATTCCGTATTTGGTTGCATTGTAAGACTTCCACATTTGGAATCTTGCATTCTAAATCTCTTCAGATTTTTTCAATGTATGCACTTTGACACAAGCCGATTAACCGCTTTGATCTATCTCGGTAGATCTTGACTCCAAGTATGTACGATGCTTCTCCTAAATCTTTCATATCAAAACACTTTCCAAGCCAGGATTTTACATCATGTAGCATTGGAATGTTGTTTCCTATGAGTAATATGTCATCGACATATAAGATTGGGAATGCGACTATACCCCCACTAGTGTTCATGTATACACATGGCTCATCGAGATTTTGAGCGAAACCAATCTTCTTGATTTCCTCATCAAATCTCGTGTTCCAGCTTCTAGATGCTTACTTCAATCCATAAATGGATCTTTGAAGCTTGCATACTTTGCCAGATATTTTGGATTCATGAAGCCCTCGGGTTGCACCATATAAACGTCCTCGTTTAGGTGGCCGTTCAAGAAGGCAGTCTTGACATCCATTTGCCAAATCTCATAGTCATAATACGCTGCTATGGCTATAAGAATCCTAATTGCTTTAATGTCTGCAACAGTTGAGAAGGTTTCTTCATAGTCAATTCCGTAGATTTAAGTGAAACCTTTTGCTACAAGATGAGCTTTATAGGTATGTACATTTCCATCCACGTCGGTCTTCTTCTTGTAGATCCATTTACTCCCGACGGTCTTAGCATTGGGAGGTAGGTCTACCTCGACCCAGACTTCATTGTCTTTCATGGATTTCATTTCCACATTCATAGCTTCGTTCCATTTATCGTGTTCAGGACTCGATATAGCTTCTCGATAGTTAGCAGGTTCACAATGATCCCCTAACTCATGTTCCTCAGCATCGATATAAAAACCATATCGTTCAGGTGCTTGAGGTATCCTTGCGGATCTACGAATGGGAGCAACATCTCGAAGAGGCTCAACATTTTCATGTTCAGTCTCATTTTGATGTTCACTAGTGTCACTAGAAGGTTGTGCATCTTCGCTTTGAAGTTCATCAAAGTCTACTTTGCTCCCACTTGCTTCTTGTGAGATGAGACTGTTCTAAAAAAACTCAGCATATCGAGCAACAAATATTTTGTTCTCGGGTGGGTAGTAGAAATAGTAACCCATCGTTTCCTTTGGGTATCCTACAAAGATACACTTGATAGCTCTAGGCTCAAGTTTGTTTGGCGTATCTCGTTTAACGAGAGCCTCACAACCCCAGACTTTCAAGTAAGACAGATTAGGGACTTTCCCATGCCATATTTCGTATGGAGTCTTATCAACCTTCTTAGTTGGAACCATATTGAGTATGCGAGCAGCAGACTCTAGAGCATAACCCCAAAAGGACACTGGCAACGTTGTTAGACTCATCATAGATCGAACCATGTCTTGCAAGGTTCGATTTCTCCTTTCAGACACACCATTGTGTTGTGGTGTATATGGAGGAGTGAATTGTGAGACTATCCCACACCTTTTTAGATGATCTAAAAACTCTTGACTCATATATTCACCTCCTCGATCAGATCGAAGAGCCTTAATGGTCTTGCCAAGCTGATTTTCTACTTCACTTTGGAAGACTTTAAACGTTTCAAAGGCTTCATGTATATGTTTAATCAGGTAAACATAACCATATCTACTGAAATCATCAGTAAAAGTGATGAAGTAGTTAGCTCCTTCTTTAGACATTGTTCTAAATGGGCCACATACATCAGTATGAATGAGTCCAAGTAGATCTTTAGCTCTTTCTCCAACATGGGAAAAAGGCTTTCGTGTCATTTTACCAGATATGCAAGAAATGTATTTATCAAACGACACATTGTCGATTGACTCTAAAAGCCCATCGTGTTGTAGCTTCGTAATGCGTTTCTTGTTTATATGACAAAGATGACAATGCCATAAAAAGGTGGAATCCAAATTACGTTTGGATTTCTTATTGCTAACAGTATATATAGAACTATTGTTTGAAATAGGATCATGCATATCAATTTCAAAAATGCCATCACGTGGAATATCATTAAAATAAAACACATTATCCTTAGAAACAAAAATGCCAAAATCCGTAAAAGTATGAATGTAACCATCATTCTTCAAACGCAAAAGTGAAACACCTCTAGTGATAGTAGGTGCAAAATGACAATTATTTAAAACAATAACTAGTCCATTTGGGAGGATAAGATCAAAGCTCCCAATTGCTTCCACAACTGCACGATTGCCATTACCAACGTACAGATGTAAAGCTCCTTGCTTCAGCTTTCGACTTCCCCTAAGCCCCTGCACATTGTTACAAATGTGAGTACCACAACCAGTATCATATACCCAGGATTTGTTAGGAAAAGTATAAAGTTCTATAGTGAAGATACCTGATGTGCTAGCAACGCTAGCTTTGTTCTTATTTAGCTCTTCTAGGTAGGCGTAACAGTTTCGCCTCCAGAGCCCTACCACTCCACAATGGTGGCAGGGGGTGTCCTTGTCCGGGTGCTCCTTCTTGGCAGGTGGGGGGATTTTGGGTTTGGGGGCGTAAGCAAGCTTAGCCTTGCCTTTCCCTTGTCCCTTACCAGGTGCCTGCGGTTTTCCCTTGTTCTTTTTCTGAATTCTCCTTTGTTGATAGCTAGGACAAGTGGAGCCTTCTTAAGCATGCCTTTCTCTGCAAGTTTCAACATGTTATGCAGTTCGACAATGGTTTTCCCCATGCTGTGTGATAAGTGTCTAAATACTCATCATTTTATACCCATCTGAACTGTAAAAATAGTTAAAAACACTCAGATATGTCACATAATACTACAAATATCCTTGGAGTGTGTTTTTATATGTTTCAGGTGCAAAAGGATTGAAAACAGATGAAAAACGAGCAAAGTTTGTACATTTGACATAATCAGTCCCTGAACTTTCATGAGTTGTCAGATTTAGTCCCTGGAAGTTTAAATTTGAAGAAATGACAACTTAAGTCATTGGGAAATCATAAATGGTCACTATTGGTCCTTGGATGAAAGTTTTCATGAAATGACAAGAAAGGTCCCTCAAGTTTCCAAAATGGCAAAAATAGTCCCTAGGCATGTTCAAAAATGGAAATTTTCAATTGTGGTCCTCATACTATTCATACTTGGCAGGAATGATCCTTTTAGTAACTTTGGGAAAGTTACACTTTCAACCCTTCAAAAATTCAGAAAATGCAAGTTTAGTCCTTGGGCTAATTTTAAATACAAACCAAACCTTACCCT
This sequence comes from Artemisia argyi, assembly GCA_030686995.1. Lineage (NCBI taxonomy): Eukaryota > Viridiplantae > Streptophyta > Magnoliopsida > Asterales > Asteraceae > Artemisia > Artemisia argyi. Next base: position 53,460,186 of record CM060690.1, on the reverse strand, counting down.
TTAATAAATCCAACACCAAATAAAATCCCACCCAAACCAAATTCCCTGGTCCAATCCCATTCCCCAAGCCCAATACCCAAAGCCTAATCACCCTTTAAATATAACCAGGGTCAACCCTCCCTGGTCAAATCTTTCTTCCACCTCCTTCTTCCCCAACCTCTCCACGTCCTGCTACTCCACTGCCACATCTACCTCCACCTCCTACTCCATATCATTCACTCTCTGTCAATCCCACAACTAAACCCCTTCCCCTGGTTTTGCAGCAGGGGTCAACACGTTTAATACCTACACCTCTGCCACCACCTACACCTGCAAACTGACATACTACTACTCCCTAGCTCACCCCTACACTCCAATTTGTCTCCTCCACCATCACAACAAACCAAAGTGAAATTAATGCTCAAAAAATGGCTACAAGTAACCAATTGGACTTTTGGTGCCAAAAAATGGTTTAAATGGCTGTGATGAATTCAGACACATCCAATGGCTAGAAAGTGGTGGGATATGATCATGAGGACACGTGGAACAATGTTGGTATCTATAAAAGCAAGAAGAAGGCAGAAGAGAAGATTATTAGATTACAGTAGTTAGTTTTAGTGTAGTGTAGTGTAGACTTAGTATAATTTTCCTTTTCAATTGTTAAATCCAGTTTAAATAATGTTGTAATCAGTATGTGTAATGTAATATAACTTTTATTTCAACTAAAATTCAAGTTTACTTTATCAAATTCAGTTTTGGCAATTTTTAATGAATTTGACAAATTCACTCAATATTGTTAAAGTTGTTATTTCATGTTCTATTGAGCTCAGTTTAAGTTACTAACAAGCTTTTATAAGCTTTTTAATCAGTAAACTTAGTTGTAATGCAAAAAAACTAAAAATACATAAAAATTCAAAATAAATACATAGAAAATTAAAAATTAGTCCATAAGAGTAAGAAGCAAAGAAGCATGCTGGATTTTGGATTTCCTTGGTATTAGTACCTCAGGGGAGGTGTTAGGATGGATCTTAGTCCTTAATTCTCAGTTCTAAACTTGGAACCAATTGTGAGTCCTTTATTTAATTTCCTTTATAAACTACATAAGTAATAGTAGTAGTGTAGATCTGTTTTCATTGTTTGTTTACTGTTCATTATAGTTTATTAGTGCTTATTGTAGTTGTCTCTGTACTTTTGATTAGCTTTTGCATATTCTAGTTCCACTTTTGTGTCCTACTGCATTAATACAGTTCATATTTCTTAATAGTGTTCCTGCTGTTCCGTGCTTATTTTTAATGTTCAACTAGTTTTAATTACAGTTAAGTATTATAGAATAGTTCTTAGATTGGATTAGTTAAGCTTAAATCTCAAAAAGTTAGTGTAAGTGCTTATATTAAGGGGTGTTTGGATCAGGCTTTTAATCTATGTTCAAGTTGCTTTGTTGTTGTTTATTTGGTTCATACAGTCCACACTAGTTATATATAAGTTATTTCTACCAATAAATTCAAGGCTTATTAATTAAAAAGTCAAAGTACACCTAAAGCTCATATATTTCATTAACTGTTAGGATTTTTAGATTCAAATCTCATCAAATCTAGTTAAAAGTAGTTAATATAGCTTAAGGTAGTTTCATGTTTACTTAAAACATCAATTATAGTCAGTAGGATTAGATTAAAATTCACTAAAGTCAATTTTAGTTCAAAAGATAAAAAGTCAAATAGTATAGTGATGAGTGCTTATTCACTCATCCTTTTTAGGCCTTATTTCAGACCAAAAATACCAAATACTAACCAAAAATGCCAAGAGAATGCATGTTTTTGTATTTGTGTATGTACAGGAACGAATATGAGAAAAATGGACAAAAACGCAGCAAAACCGACAAAAACAAGCACGAGAATGGAAAGTGTCAAAAGCCGGAGCCGGGGAAGTCAAATGGTCAAAGTCCAAGCTTAAAAAATCAAAATTCAACCTCAGAGATTCATCAAAGTTTCATATTTGGTCCCTGGTAAAAGTTTGAGAATTGGCGAATTTAGTCCCTCAAATTGCAGATAATTACAAAAGTGGTCCTCTGAAGAATTATTTGAAGAAAAGTCCAAGATGGTCCTCCAATTATTGAAAATATTCAACATAGGCCCTTTGAAAATAACTTTGGAAGAAATGACATATTGGTCCCTGAATTTCAGAACTTTACACTTTTGGTCCTTACTACTAATCCTAAACCATTACTAAACACATCCGGATCCAAAAGTAATTTAGTCCAAAAATAACCCATCATCCTTACCCTGGCCCAACATCAACACAAGCCCATCACCCCTAAATCTTTACCCGGCCTGTTACTTTCAACCACGGTCAACAAAAAAAAACCACCCAGTCAACGTAAACAATTAATAAAACAAACAAAACCCCCAATTCCTTTTTACCCGCCCCAAAATAATAACCAATTCCCAGATTTTACTGTTCAAAGAACCCTAAAACCCAAAACCAACAAATTACCCCTCGTAATTAAATTACCCCAATGATTGGGAGTTTCTAGAAGACACAGCTGGTGTCAGGGAATGTTTTGGACACGTGGTCCAATAGCAGAACACACGGGGGATTCACAATCACATCACACTCAATCCAAGGGCTGTGGTAATAGATTGCTATCTGGAGATTGATCAAGGGTTGAGATGGACTCAAAGAAACACACCCTTCACGCGGATTGATGACTTGGCAGCTTCAACAAACACCTCAGCTCAGCTATAAAAAGCCCTCTCCTCACTCAGTTAGAATTGTCCAAGTTTTTCATGTATTAGAAAGCTTTTGACCTTTTTAATTTCATTGTCATTTAACTTTACAGCACTTAATTGTAATTTCTCATTTCAAGTTTTGTACTCAAGTTCTTATTTCAATATAAATTCAGTTTTTGGTTTATTGATTTGTTTTAAATTTTGTTTGCTCATTGTTATTAATTAATTTAAATTCAGTTTTATCTTCCATCTTTCATTCACTAATTTCTGTTTCAAAAAAAATAAAATAAAATAAAATAAAATAAAAAAAATAAAAAAAAAATAATAATTGTTTGAGCTTATTTGAATAAGCATTCAGCTTATTGGAGTAGGACGGTCAAAAAGGTGCGTTTGGCCTGTCTAAAGACAGGCTGTGTGGGAACGCTTCTCTGTTTGGCTGAGAAGTGACTAGTAAGTCTCCTTTTTAGTCTTTGCTTATTTTTTTAGTTAATCTGTTCTTCATTGCTCTTGTTGGTTATTGTTTTTATTTACTGTTATCTAGTTTTTTTATATATCAGTTAGTATTTTCTTTTGAATGCTTATGTTTAGCAGATAAGTCCTAGTTTACATTTCTACTTTATTGTCTATTATAAGTTCAAATTCAATTGGTGTGCTACTGTTTCATTAGAGTTATAGCTGAGGTTTGTGGATATTTGAATTAGTGTTGGATTGTTGTTGATTAATTTTGTTCTAGTGTTCATTATTTGAATTGAGTTTGGTGGTTTGGATTGCATCATTATGGATCTGTGGTAGAATTTAGTGAGACAATATCACTTGAGAAGGGAATTTTGGTTCATTTTAGTTTGTTGTGTTTAACTGAGGTGCTTAATATTGCTAGTTTCTATTGCTTGTTTGATTGATTTCATCAGTACTAGATTCATTGTTACATATAATCAGAAGGGTCATAGCTTATAGATCATAGATAGTGTAGTCATCTGATTCAAGGGTGTTTGGAATAGGTTGGATCTGAGGACTTTAGTGGTTTACTACTGAATTTCCTACATGCACAGATAACTTAGGGTGTCTTTGAGCTAATTTGATCATAATTTCCATAGGCTAAGGTAATGATGCACTGCCCTGCTCATCAGCTATTAGAACAGTTTCTAGGTGATTTTTAGAATAGTGGATTGAATCTAGATATAGTTGTCTTGGTAATTTAGAATCTCAGTTGGTTTATAGATTGATTGCTCCCATTAGTTTTGTCATATCTGCTTATTAGGACTGCTTATTTAGCCTACAAGTTAGATAGTTAAGTTGATTGCTGATTTCATAGAATAGGCCTGCTATAGTGATTTATTGCTTGGGACTTGTGATTTGTGGTTTATTTTAGTCTCTCAGATATAGTAGTTGCTTGATTTATTGAGTTTATGCTTCTGGCTTATTCTTTTTACCTACTGCTTATCACTTAAGTGCTTATTTGACTAATTTTGAACCTTATCTGAGTTTCTGAGTTGAATTTGGCCTGAGGTCTGTTTCATTAAGCATTTTTGAGTCATAAAATCATCTGGTTAAAATTTGGTCAACTCCTGGTCAAAGTTGCTTATCAATAAGCACTTCAAATAAGCTGTTTTCTAGCTTTTTAGCAGTTTCCTAGTTTATTTTTCTTTCAAAATTTTTTCTCAAGCTTATTTTATTATTTTAGAATTTCTGTAATTTTTTCATATTTTTCTGAGTCCATTTGCTATTTTTCTTATTTTATTTTCATTATTAATCATTTTTAATTACTTTTTAATTACTGAAAAATCCAAAAAAAAATCAGAAAAACACCAGAAAAATAAAAAAAAATATTAGAAAATTATTTTCATTTATTTTAGATTTTTAGAAATTTATTTTGCATTTTTCTCATTTAATTTGAATTTATTTTTCATTTTTAATTAGTTTAAATACTTTTTAATTTCCAAAAATTACATAAAAAGCCAAAAAAATTAGTTTTTAGTTTTAAAATTTCTTTTTAGTTATTTTATAATTTTCAAAATTTAATTTTTATTTTTCTCACTTTATTTGCATTTTCTTTTAATTTTTAATTAGTTAATTAGTTTTTAATTCATAATAAATAAATAAAAAGTCAAAAAAAAAATATTTTTCTTTTTCTCAAAATTTTCTTTTATCATTTTTAACTTTTGAAAATTATTTTCAAGTCCGTAGGAGTCGTGTAGCTTAAAAGTCGCGTTTTATTTCGTACGGTTACGTTTATTTTACGTTTTAGTTTACGGTTTTCGATTCTACGTTACGTTTTAAGTTTGTTTAGTTGATTTACGTGTTTAATTGATTATTTGTGCTTCATTTAATATTTCATTAGTGTAATCTCATTCAAATCACTTTTTACCGTTTTCACGACACGTTTCACGATTCGGGAATTCGAAATTCCATTCACACCTTCGTTGGGACACGACCCGGGGAAATACTTTCCTAAGCATTTCTTCGGTAAAACAAAAACTATACTACAAAAAGATCTTACCAAAAAAATGGCGCCATTGCCGGGGAAGGTTGAAGTGAATTTTTCGTTTTCGTTTTTCGAAATTGTGTTTTGAAACCTTCCTTGTATATATTTTTTTTCTATAAAAACCAAAAAAAAAATTGAAAAATCAAAAACACTTTTCCTAAAGTGTTTTCAAAAACATCCAAAAAAATAATAATAAATAAAAAAAAATAAAATAAAAATAAATAAATAAAGTTACAGCCTCGTTCCGATCGAAAGAAAGGGCGTTGTAAACCAAATAAGTCTCTCAATATAACAACGCGTGAAATTAGTTGCTAATCGGATTACTTTAATTCTGCGACCGAATAAGCGGAAAATACGGAAGCTTTGACATTAAATTGCAAGCTGAAGAGAGATTCATTCTTCTCTCCCGTTCCGTCGCGAGTAGATTTAAAGGAAACGGTTTACGATTAACGTAACGTTTGAAAAACAAAAGAGAATAAAAGTTTTAAGTTTTCAAATTTTGTTTTCTAAAAAATAAAAATACAAAAAGATTTTCCTTTTCCATTTTGATTTTCCTTTCATTTTGATTTGATTTTATGATAATTAAAAACCAAAAATAATCTTCTTCTCCTCTTATCATTTGATTCTTCTTCTTTAACCCTCTAAACCGATAATTCTTATGGATCCGACTTGTTTTAATTGTGGAAATTTCTCCGGAGAAGGAGTACTTTGTGAACGGTGTTTTTGCAAAGAATGTGGGTTTACTCGTGGATTTTGTATGTGTTATGCTTTGAAATCTGAACCCACATTCACATCTGATTATGATCCGAATTTTTCAAATTATTATCAAAACGATTTCAACTCATATGAGCAAGTTCCGTACTTCAACGATGAATCGTTTCAAAATGCACCGATTTCACAACAATACGGTTGTGAGTATTGTGGAGGTTCACACTTTAGCACCGATTGTCCAACAAGGAAACCGTTTCCTTATGACAATGATTATCACGACCAACCTCCACAATATGAAATGATCACTGCTCAAAATAACTTTACCGAGTTATTAGATCTTTTTAAAGAAGTAATTCGTGTGAAAGAACAAGTTAACACCGTTAAGAATGACGAAAATGAGCTTTATAAAGAAGAAAATTTTACGATTAATCCCACTTCGTCTTGTGAACCTTTAAATGTTAAAGATTGTTCTATGACATCTCTCGACGACGATTTCTTTAAACGTAAGGCTTTTAAAATAAAAATGGAACAACTTTACGTCTCATCAAAAATTGCAAAAATTCGTGTCGATTATGATGAACCATCGGTTCCTACTCCCTCTCCGGTGAGGAAAATGGAACGAGAAACCGAGGTGACAAAGGACTCGGTACTTTCCACTGACAATGAAAGTGCTAAATACGTCCAACCTACGGTGGTCCAAAAATCAATTGTTCCTAATCCGTCAAGATTTGATCCTAACCTTTCTCGATTTACGGTTAAGAGTTTGTCAAGCAAACGTGCTGAGCTTAAAACGGTTTTAAAAAGAAACGACTTACATGATCTTCACGAACAAGAACCAGAGACCATAACGGAAGTGGTGGAAATTCCTAGCTCTGAGAGCACACCACTTGTCCCACCTCCGGATTCTTCTATTTCGACTGAGATTGTTACGCCGTCAGATCCTTTGGAGCCTGAGCTCAAGGATTCTTTACCCGATTTTGAGAAATATATTTTTGATACGGCTGAAGAAATTGAGTTATCTCCGATTGATAATCCGATTGATTGTGATGAGACGTTCTCCGATTCTGACAATGACGATGCTATATCTTGTGGAGAAATCGAATATGTTGATGAAGTACCTTTTGAGCTCGACAGCCTAGAAGAAGAAAATGATGAAGAAGTTGAGACTGAAATTCAAGATGAAGGTCTACGTGAAACATTATTGAATGTCAATCTTCTTATCTCTCGAATTGAAGCATTGAATGATTTTCCGACTTTTTCTCCTATCCCCGTTATGGATAGTGATTCTTTACCCGAGCTTGAAATTTTTCGATTTGAAGAGACGAGTAGTGGCAATCCCACTATTCATGCTGATTTCTCTCTTCCGGATTATGAGCGTTTTGATTTTGAAATTGATTTTGAGCTTATTTCCGATAATCCGTTACGTGACTCTCTTTTAGAGGATGTTGATCGATTTCTTGCTACGGATGACTTGATACCACCAGGTATTGAGAATGACGATAATGGCCTTCGAAGAAATGTTCTTGAAGATATTCATAATGATGATGCTGATTCATCTATCTTCGATTTACCTTTTTCTCGTCCGCCCGCGAAACCACCCGATGCAGAACCAGATACGAATGATGTTATTTTTGGAGTGGTGAACGAGATTTTTGAACATGATGTTCCTGTGCTTGATATTTTACCCACCCAACCCACCCGTGATTCTGAAATCGACTTTGCTTTTACCATCTGGGTGTTTCAACCGTTCTTTGCTTATACCATCATTTCTTCACTTTTCCACTCCACCGGGAGTGAGGATACCGTTTTTGACCCCGGCATCTCCGTTTATGCCGGTTGTCCGTTCTATCTGCTCTCCCCAAGGACGAATTAATTCGGGGATCGAGTCAAGCTCATGTGACTCGGTGATCAAAAACAAGCGCTTCGTGGGAGGCACCCCATGCTTATCCATTTCATCTTCTTAATTTTCTATTTTCTTTAATAACGTGACGTGAGGGGGGCGACCCTTTCCAATCTCGTGTTTTGTGGTTGTTGTTTATGTTCAGGAATTTCCCCGAAGTTTGAGGACTCTCGTGCTCGTGGTTTGTCGTTCTCTCCACTCGAGTCTCATCCTTCGCTGCTCTTTCGGAAATTCACCATATCCAAAATCTTATCGACTAACGTTTATCTCTTGGCATACTTAATAAACGGCCTTAGATTTTACGTAGGATTACCTTTACCCTTAAAACATTGAGGACAATGTTTCACTTTAGTCTGGGGGGGTGAATCTTCGATTCGATTTGACCTGTACCATCGTCTGAGCTGTTAACTTGCGCAACTCCGTTTTCCACAAAAAAAAAAAATTTACTTTTTGTCACCGCTTTACAATTGAAAAAAAAAATGAAAAAAAAAATGTATATGATATGAATAATAAGTTTTGACACCTTGTTTTGACTTTCCTACCGGCGAGAGTAGAAATAAATGTTCCGACTTGACCGGGCGTGTTGAGCCCTAGCTTGTTTCCCTTAACCAAAATAATCAAAAGATTATGGCTAAGCATCCGCGGATCTCATTATTTGGGATTTTAAATTTGCGGAGATCGAGGAATGATAGAGTTTATTTGGAAGTTTCGTGCTATACACGGATCGCATTACTGGGATTTAAAAAACCCACGAGAGGTACTTGTGGCCTCCTTGTTCCCACAAGCTTGCACACAAATATATAAAAATAGATGTCTAGGATTAATTAAGGGTATACGGTTTGGGTAATACTTAGTTTTTTCTCGTTCCCAACAAAATCTCTGCATATGGGGGTTTGGTACACATTGAGGTACTGCCAGTGTTACGGTGAAATAGACTATTGCATCTTGCCGGTTCGCAGCCGATGTTGTGATCTTAGTAAAGGCCATAGGACTCGGGGTTTGGCATATAGTTATGAATATCAATAATAATAGTCCAAAGCCAAATAAAAAGGCAGAGGAATCCAAAGCTATAAAAAAGCAGCGGATAGAAATCCAAAGTCATAATAAAGCTCTTACATCTTGGCGGCTCATAAACCGTTGACTGTAAAAGAATAAAGGACTAAGGACAAAAGTATTATTAAAGTGCTTATGATTATGCAAAAATGCCAAACTTCGACTCCGGGGGTTTCCCTAATAAAAAGCTTCCGTTTCGGGTATCAAACATGGTATGTCTCGGTCGTAAATAAAAAGGGAGCCCCTACAAATCGTGTTAAATCAGAGACCTTCATGTGGACCCGATTCTTGTATGCAGAGGTTTTCGAGGGAAAGTTTGGAAACTACTTAACGTTCAAATTTTGTGCTCTTATCGGACTAATAAATATCAAAACGAGAAAAATATGAAGCAATTCATTTCTCAACAAATTAAAATCCTGAGATACAAAACATAGGACCTGGGAACAAGAGGTAATACACAAGTAACTTTTGTGGGCAGTGTTAGCATCTAACTTCTGATAAACAATGATTTCGATTTTACGCTTAGTTTGGGAGCTTGTGAAAAATCAAGGATGACGATTTTTATCCGTATGGTCTCTTCTCTGTGAGAAGTGTTTCTACTCGTTGACCCTGAAAATTATCAACAGATAAGAATTGATAATGAAAGTCAAATCAAACCGTCACATATATAAATAAAAAAAATAAAATAAATAGTAGTTGTAGTAGTTATTCATGAAAATCGGAAAACGGATCGTTTTTGAGAATAAATGATTTTACTATCTCTTTTGAAAGTCATTGCTACTTTACAACGTCAGTAAAGAGAGGTTTTGAAATTATTTATCTCTTAAGCGTGAGGTGATGACATTGCGTGAGGGCACGGCAATACCTTAGTCTGGGGGATTTTGATGAGTGCTTATTCACTCATCCTTTTTAGGCCTTATTTCAGACCAAAAATACCAAATACTAACCAAAAATGCCAAGAGAATGCATGTTTTTGTATTTGTGTATGTACAGGAACGGATATGAGAAAAATGGACAAAAACGCAGCAAAACCGACAAAAACAAGCACGAGAATGGAAAGTGTCAAAAGCCGGAGCCGGGGAAGTCAAATGGTCAAAGTCCAAGCTTAAAAAATCAAAATTCAACCTCAGAGATTCATCAAAGTTTCATATTTGGTCCCTGGTAAAAGTTTGAGAATTGGCGAATTTAGTCCCTCAAATTGCAGATAATTACAAAAGTGGTCCTCTGAAGAATTATTTGAAGAAAAGTCCAAGATGGTCCTCCAATTATTGAAAATATTCAACATAGGCCCTTTGAAAATAACTTTGGAAGAAATGACATATTGGTCCCTGAATTTCAGAACTTTACACTTTTGGTCCTTACTACTAATCCTAAACCATTACTAAACACATCCGGATCCAAAAGTAATTTAGTCCAAAAATAACCCATCATCCTTACCCTGGCCCAACATCAACACAAGCCCATCACCCCTAAATCTTTACCCGGCCTGTTACTTTCAACCACGGTCAACAAAAAAAAACCACCCAGTCAACGTAAACAATTAATAAAACAAACAAAACCCCCAATTCCTTTTTACCCGCCCTAAAATAATAACCAATTCCCAGATTTTACTGTTCAAAGAACCCTAAAACCCAAAACCAACAAATTACCCCTCGTAATTAAATTACCCCAATGATTGGGAGTTTCTAGAAGACACAGCTGGTGTCAGGGAATGTTTTGGACACGTGGTCCAATAGCAGAACACACGGGGGATTCACAATCACATCACACTCAATCCAAGGGCTGTGGTAATAGATTGCTATCTGGAGATTGATCAAGGGTTGAGATGGACTCAAAGAAACACACCCTTCACGCGGATTGATGACTTGGCAGCTTCAACAAACACCTCAGCTCAGCTATAAAAAGCCCTCTCCTCACTCAGTTAGAATTGTCCAAGTTTTTCATGTATTAGAAAGCTTTTGACCTTTTTAATTTCATTGTCATTTAACTTTACAGCACTTAATTATAATTTCTCATTTCAAGTTTTGTACTCAAGTTCTTATTTCAATATAAATTCAGTTTTTGGTTTATTGATTTGTTTTAAATTTTGTTTGCTCATTGTTATTAATTAATTTAAATTCAGTTTTATCTTCCATCTTTCATTCACTAATTTCTGTTTCAAAAAAAATAAAAAAAAATAAAATAAAATAAAATAAATAAAAAAAAAATAATAATTGTTTGGGCTTATTTGAATAAGCATTCAGCTTATTGGAGTAGGACGGTCAAAAAGGTGCGTTTGGCCTGTCTAAAGACAGGCTGTGTGGGAACGCTTCTCTGTTTGGCTGAGAAGTGACTAGTAAGTCTCCTTTTTAGTCTTTGCTTATTTTTTTAGTTAATCTGTTCTTCATTGCTCTTGTTGGTTATTGTTTTTATTTACTGTTATCTAGTTTTTTTATATATCAGTTAGTATTTTCTTTTGAATGTTTATGTTTAGCAGATAAGTCCTAGTTTACATTTCTACTTTATTGTCTATTATAAGTTCAAATTGCATTGGTGTGCTACTGTTTCATTAGAGTTATAGCTGAGGTTTGTGGATATTTGAATTAGTGTTGGATTGTTGTTGATTAATTTTGTTCTAGTGTTCATTATTTGAATTGAGTTTGGTGGTTTGGATTGCATCATTATGGATCTGTGGTAGAATTTAGTGAGACAATATCACTTGAGAAGGGAATTTTGGTTCATTTTAGTTTGTTGTATTTAACTGAGGTGCTTAATATTGCTAGTTTCTATTGCTTGTTTGATTGATTTCATCAGTACTAGATTCATTGTTACATATAATCAGAAGGGTCATAGCTTATAGATCATAGATAGTGTAGTCATCTGATTCAAGGGTGTTTGGAATAGGTTGGATCTGAGGACTTTAGTGGTTTACTACTGAATTTCCTACATGCACAGATAACTTAGGGTGTCTTTGAGCTAATTTGATCATAATTTCCATAGGCTAAGGTAATGATGCACTGCCCTGCTCATCAGCTATTAGAACAGTTTCTAGGTGATTTTTAGAATAGTGGATTGAATCTAGATATAGTTGTCTTGGTAATTTAGAATCTCAGTTGGTTTATAGATTGATTGCTCCCATTAGTTTTGTCATATCTGCTTATTAGGACTGCTTATTTAGCCTACAAGTTAGATAGTTAAGTTGATTGCTGATTTCATAGAATAGGCCTGCTATAGTGATTTATTGCTTGGGACTTGTGATTTGTGGTTTATTTTAGTCTCTCAGATATAGTAGTTGCTTGATTTATTGAGTTTATGCTTCTGGCTTATTCTTTTTACCTACTGCTTATCACTTAAGTGCTTATTTGACTAATTTTGAACCTTATCTGAGTTTCTGAGTTGAATTTGGCCTGAGGTCTGTTTCATTAAGCATTTTTTAGTCATAAAATCATCTGGTTAAAATTTGGTCAACTCCTGGTCAAAGTTGCTTATCAATAAGCACTCCAAATAAGCTGTTTTCTAGCTTTTTAGCAGTTTCCTAGTTTATTTTTCTTTCAAAATTTTTTCTCAAGCTTATTTTATTATTTTAGAATTTCTGTAATTTTTTCATATATTTCTGAGTCCATTTGCTATTTTTCTTATTTTATTTTCATTATTAATCATTTTTAATTACTTTTTAATTACTGAAAAATCCAAAAAAAATCAGAAAAACACCAGAAAAATAAAAAAAAATATTAGAAAATTATTTTCATTTATTTTAGATTTTTAGAAATTTATTTTGCATTTTTCTCATTTAATTTGAATTTATTTTTCATTTTTAATTAGTTTAAATACTTTTTAATTTCCAAAAATTACATAAAAAGCCAAAAAAATTAGTTTTTAGTTTTAAAATTTCTTTTTAGTTATTTTATAATTTTCAAAATTTAATTTTTATTTTTCTCACTTTATTTGCATTTTCTTTTAATTTTTAATTAGTTAATTAGTTTTTAATTCATAATAAATAAATAAAAAGTCAAAAAAAAATATTTTTCTTTTTCTCAAAATTTTCTTTTATCATTTTTAACTTTTGAAAATTATTTTCAAGTCCGTAGGAGTCGTGTAGCTTAAAAGTCGCGTTTTATTTCGTACGGTTACGTTTATTTTACGTTTTAGTTTACGGTTTTCGATTCTACGTTACGTTTTAAGTTTGTTTAGTTGATTTACGTGTTTAATTGATTATTTGTGCTTCATTTAATATTTCATTAGTGTAATCTCATTCAAATCACTTTTTACCGTTTTCACGACACGTTTCACGATTCGGGAATTCGAAATTCCATTCACACCTTCGTTGGGACACGACCCGGGGAAATACTTTCCTAAGCATTTCTTCGGTAAAACAAAAACTATACTACAAAAAGATCTTACCAAAAAAATGGCGCCGTTGCCGGAGAAGGTTGAAGTGAATTTTTCGTTTTCGTTTTTCGAAATGGTGTTTTGAAACCTTCCTTGTATATATTTTTTTTCTATAAAAACCAAAAAAAAAATTGAAAAATCAAAAACACTTTTCCTAAAGTGTTTTCAAAAACATCCAAAAAAATAATAATAAATAAAAAAAAATAAAAAAAAAATAAATAAATAAAGTTACAGCCTCGTTCCGATCGAAAGAAAGGGCGTTGTAAACCAAATAAGTCTCTCAATATAACAACGCGTGAAATTAGTTGCTAATCGGATTACTTTAATTCTGCGACCGAATAAGCGGAAAATACGGAAGCTTTGACATTAAATTGCAAGCTGAAGAGAGATCCATTCTTCTCTCCCGTTCCGTCGCGAGTAGATTTAAAGGAAACGGTTTACGATTAACGTAACGTTTGAAAAACAAAAGAGAATAAAAGTTTTAAGTTTTCAAATTTTGTTTTCTAAAAAATAAAAATACAAAAAGATTTTCCTTTTCCATTTTGATTTTCCTTTCATTTTGATTTGATTTTATGATAATTAAAAACCAAAAATAATCTTCTTCTCCTCTTATCAGTTGATTCTTCTTCTTTAACCCTCTAAACCGATAATTCTTATGGATCCGACTTGTTTTAATTGTGGAAATTTCTCCGGAGAAGGAGTACTTTGTGAACGGTGTTTTTGCAAAGAATGTGGGTTTACTCGTGGATTTTGTATGTGTTATGCTTTGAAGTCTGAACCCACATTCACATCTGATTATGATCCGAATTTTTCAAATTATTATCAAAACGATTTCAACTCATATGAGCAAGTTCCGTACTTCAACGATGAATCGTTTCAAAATGCACCGATTTCACAACAATACGGTTGTGAGTATTGTGGAGGTTCACACTTTAGCACCGATTGTCCAACAAGGAAACCGTTTCCTTATGACAATGATTATCACGACCAACCTCCACAATATGAAATGATCACTGCTCAAAATAACTTTACCGAGTTATTAGATCTTTTTAAAGAAGTAATTCGTGTGAAAGAACAAGTTAACACCGTTAAGAATGACGAAAATGAGCTTTATAAAGAAGAAAATTTTACGATTAATCCCACTTCGTCTTGTGAACCTTTAAATGTTAAAGATTGTTCTATGACATCTCTCGACGACGATTTCTTTAAACGTAAGGCTTTTAAAATAAAAATGGAACAACTTTACGTCTCATCAAAAATTGCAAAAATTCGTGTCGATTATGATGAACCATCGGTTCCTACTCCCTCTCCGGTGAGGAAAATGGAACGAGAAACCGAGGTGACAAAGGACTCGGTACTTTCCACTGACAATGAAAGTGCTAAATACGTCCAACCTACGGTGGTCCAAAAATCAATTGTTCCTAATCCGTCAAGATTTGATCCTAACCTTTCTCGATTTACGGTTAAGAGTTTGTCAAGCAAACGTGCTGAGCTTAAAACGGTTTTAAAAAGAAACGACTTACATGATCTTCACGAACAAGAACCAGAGACCATAACGGAAGTGGTGGAAATTCCTAGCTCTGAGAGCACACCACTTGTCCCACCTCCGGATTCTTCTATTTCGACTGAGATTGTTACGCCGTCAGATCCTTTGGAGCCTGAGCTCAAGGATTCTTTACCCGATTTTGAGAAATATATTTTTGATACGGCTGAAGAAATTGAGTTATCTCCGATTGATAATCCGATTGATTGTGATGAGACGTTCTCCGATTCTGACAATGACGATGCTATATCTTGTGGATAAATCGAATATGTTGATGAAGTACCTTTTGAGCTCGACAGCCTAGAAGAAGAAAATGATGAAGAAGTTGAGACTGAAATTCAAGATGAAGGTCTACGTGAAACATTATTGAATGTCAATCTTCTTATCTCTCGAATTGAAGCATTGAATGATTTTCCGACTTTTTCTCCTATCCCCGTTATGGATAGTGATTCTTTACCCGAGCTTGAAATTTTTTGATTTGAAGAGACGAGTAGTGGCAATCCCACTATTCATGCTGATTTCTCTCTTCCGGATTATGAGCGTTTTGATTTTGAAATTGATTTTGAGCTTATTTCCGATAATCCGTTACGTGACTCTCTTTTAGAGGATGTTGATCGATTTCTTGTTACGGATGACTTGATACCACCGGGTATTGAGAATGACGATAATGGCCTTCGAAGAAATGTTCTTGAAGATATTCATAATGATGATGCTGATTCATCTATCTTCGATTTACCTTTTTCTCGTCCGCCCGCGAAACCACCCGATGCAGAACCAGATACGAATGATGTTATTTTTGGAGTGGTGGACGAGATTTTTGAACATGATGTTCCTGTGCTTGATATTTTACCCACCCAACCCACCCGTGATTCTGAAATCGACTTTGCTTTTACCATCTGGGTGTTTCAACCGTTCTTTGCTTATACCATCATTTCTTCACTTTTCCACTCCACCGGGAGTGAGGATACCGTTTTTGACCCCGGCATCTCCGTTTATGCCGGTTGTCCGTTCTATCTGCTCTCCCCAAGGACGAATTAATTCGGGGATCGAGTCAAGCTCATGTGACTCGGTGATCAAAAACAAGCGCTTCGTGGGAGGCACCCCATGCTTATCCATTTCATCTTCTTAATTTTCTATTTTCTTTAATAACGTGACGTGAGGGGGGCGACCCTTTCCAATCTCGTGTTTTGTGGTTGTTGTTTATGTTCAGGAATTTCCCCGAAGTTTGAGGACTCTCGTGCTCGTGGTTTGTCATTCTCTCCACTCGAGTCTCATCCTTCGCTGCTCTTTCGGAAATTCACCATATCCAAAATCTTATCGACTAACGTTTATCTCTTGGCATACTTAATAAACGGCCTTAGATTTTACGTAGGATTACCTTTACCCTTAAAACATTGAGGACAATGTTTCACTTTAGTCTGGGGGGGTGAATCTTCGATTCGATTTGACCTGTACCATCATCTGAGCTGTTAACTTGCGCAACTCCGTTTTCCACAAAAAAAAAATTTACTTTTTGTCACCGCTTTACAATTGAAAAAAAAAAATGAAAAAAAAATGTATATGATATGAATAATAAGTTTTGACACCTTGTTTTGACTTTCATACCGGCGAGAGTAGAAATAAATGTTCCGACTTGACCGGGCGTGTTGAGCCCTAGCTTGTTTCCCTTAACCAAAATAATCAAAAGATTATGGCTAAGCATCCGCGGGTCTCATTATTTGGGATTTTAAATTTGCGGAGATCGAGGAATGATAGAGTTTATTTGGAAGTTTCGTGCTATACACGGATCGCATTACTGGGATTTAAAAAACCCACGAGAGGTACTTGTGGCCTCCTTGTTCCCACCAGCTTGCACACAAATATATAAAAATAGATGTCTAGGATTAATTAAGGGTATACGGTTTGGGTAATACTTAGTTTTTTCTCGTTCCCAACAAAATCTCTGCATATGGGGGTTTGGTACACATTGAGGTACTGCCAGTGTTACGGTGAAATAGACTATTGCATCTTGCCGGTTCGCAGCCGATGTTGTGATCTTAGTAAAGGCCGTAGGACTCGGGGTTTGGCATATAGTTATGAATATCAATAATAATAGTCCAAAGCCAAATAAAAAGGCAGAGGAATCCAAAGCTATAAAAAAGCAGCGGATAGAAATCCAAAGTCATAATAAAGCTCTTACATCTTGGCGGCTCATAAACCGTTGACTGTAAAAGAATAAAGGACTAAGGACAAAAGTATTATTAAAGTGCTTATGATTATGCAAAAATGCCAAACTTCGACTCCGGGGGTTTCCCTAATAAAAAGCTTCCGTTTCGGGTATCAAACATGGTATGTCTCGGTCGTAAATAAAAAGGGAGCCCCTACAAATCGTGTTAAATCAGAGACCTTCATGTGGACCCGATTCTTGTATGCAGAGGTTTTCGAGGGAAAGTTTGGAAACTACTTAACGTTCAAATTTTGTGCTCTTATCGGACTAATAAATATCAAAACGAGAAAAATATGAAGCAATTCATTTCTCAACAAATTAAAATCCTGAGATACAAAACATAGGACCTGGGAACAAGAGGTAATACACAAGTAACTTTTGTGGGCAGTGTTAGCATCTAACTTCTGATAAACAATGATTTCGATTTTACGCTTAGTTTGGGAGCTTGTGAAAAATCAAGGATGACGATTTTTATCCGTATGGTCTCTTCTCTGTGAGAAGTGTTTCTACTCGTTGACCCTGAAAATTATCAACAGATAAGAATTGATAATGAAAGTCAAATCAAACCGTCACATATATAAATAAAAAAAATAAAATAAATAGTAGTTGTAGTAGTTATTCATGAAAATCGGAAAACGGATCGTTTTTGAGAATAAATGATTTTACTATCTCTTTTGAAAGTCATTGCTACTTTACAACGTCAGTAAAGAGAGGTTTTGAAATTATTTATCTCTTAAGCGTGAGGTGATGACATTGCGTGAGGGCACGGCAATACCTTAGTCTGGGGGATTTTGATGAGTGCTTATTCACTCATCCTTTTTAGGCCTTATTTCAGACCAAAAATACCAAATACTAACCAAAAATGCCAAGAGAATGCATGTTTTTGTATTTGTGTATGTACAGGAACGGATATGAGAAAAATGGACAAAAACGCAGCAAAACCGACAAAAACAAGCACGAGAATGGAAAGTGTCAAAAGCCGGAGCCGGGGAAGTCAAATGGTCAAAGTCCAAGCTTAAAAAATCAAAATTCAACCTCAGAGATTCATCAAAGTTTCATATTTGGTCCCTGGTAAAAGTTTGAGAATTGGCGAATTTAGTCCCTCAAATTGCAGATAATTACAAAAGTGGTCCTCTGAAGAATTATTTGAAGAAAAGTCCAAGATGGTCCTCCAATTATTGAAAATATTCAACATAGGCCCTTTGAAAATAACTTTGGAAGAAATGACATATTGGTCCCTGAATTTCAGAACTTTACACTTTTGGTCCTTACTACTAATCCTAAACCATTACTAAACACATCCGGATCCAAAAGTAATTTAGTCCAAAAATAACCCATCATCCTTACCCTGGCCCAACATCAACACAAGCCCATCACCCCTAAATCTTTACCCGGCCTGTTACTTTCAACCACGGTCAACAAAAAAAAACCACCCAGTCAACGTAAACAATTAATAAAACAAACAAAACCCCCAATTCCTTTTTACCCGCCCCAAAATAATAACCAATTCCCAGATTTTACTGTTCAAAGAACCCTAAAACCCAAAACCAACAAATTACCCCTCGTAATTAAATTACCCCAATGATTGGGAGTTTCTAGAAGACACAGCTGGTGTCAGGGAATGTTTTGGACACGTGGTCCAATAGCAGAACACACGGGGGATTCACAATCACATCACACTCAATCCAAGGGCTGTGGTAATAGATTGCTATCTGGAGATTGATCAAGGGTTGAGATGGACTCAAAGAAACACACCCTTCACGCGGATTGATGACTTGGCAGCTTCAACAAACACCTCAGCTCAGCTATAAAAAGCCCTCTCCTCACTCAGTTAGAATTGTCCAAGTTTTTCATGTATTAGAAAGCTTTTGACCTTTTTAATTTCATTGTCATTTAACTTTACAGCACTTAATTGTAATTTCTCATTTCAAGTTTTGTACTCAAGTTCTTATTTCAATATAAATTCAGTTTTTGGTTTATTGATTTGTTTTAAATTTTGTTTGCTCATTGTTATTAATTAATTTAAATTCAGTTTTATCTTCCATCTTTCATTCACTAATTTCTGTTTCAAAAAAAATAAAAAAAAATAAAAAAAAATAAAAAAAAAATAATAATAATAATAATTGTTTGAGCTTATTTGAATAAGCATTCAGCTTATTGGAGTAGGACGGTCAAAAAGGTGCGTTTGGCCTGTCTAAAGACAGGCTGTGTGGGAACGCTTCTCTGTTTGGCTGAGAAGTGACTAGTAAGTCTCCTTTTTAGTCTTTGCTTATTTTTTTAGTTAATCTGTTCTTCATTGCTCTTGTTGGTTATTGTTTTTATTTACTGTTATCTAGTTTTTTTATATATCAGTTAGTATTTTCTTTTGAATGTTTATGTTTAGCAGATAAGTCCTAGTTTACATTTCTACTTTATTGTCTATTATAAGTTCAAATTGCATTGGTGTGCTACTGTTTCATTAGAGTTATAGCTGAGGTTTGTGGATATTTGAATTAGTGTTGGATTGTTGTTGATTAATTTTGTTCTAGTGTTCATTATTTGAATTGAGTTTGGTGGTTTGGATTGCATCATTATGGATCTGTGGTAGAATTTAGTGAGACAATATCACTTGAGAAGGGAATTTTGGTTCATTTTAGTTTGTTGTGTTTAACTGAGGTGCTTAATATTGCTAGTTTCTATTGCTTGTTTGATTGATTTCATCAGTACTAGATTCATTGTTACATATAATCAGAAGGGTCATAGCTTATAGATCATAGATAGTGTAGTCATCTGATTCAAGGGTGTTTGGAATAGGTTGGATCTGAGGACTTTAGTGGTTTACTACTGAATTTCCTACATGCACAGATAACTTAGGGTGTCTTTGAGCTAATTTGATCATAATTTCCATAGGCTAAGGTAATGATGCACTGCCCTGCTCATCAGCTATTAGAACAGTTTCTAGGTGATTTTTAGAATAGTGGATTGAATCTAGATATAGTTGTCTTGGTAATTTAGAATCTCAGTTGGTTTATAGATTGATTGCTCCCATTAGTTTTGTCATATCTGCTTATTAGGACTGCTTATTTAGCCTACAAGTTAGATAGTTAAGTTGATTGCTGATTTCATAGAATAGGCCTGCTATAGTGATTTATTGCTTGGGACTTGTGATTTGTGGTTTATTTTAGTCTCTCAGATATAGTAGTTGCTTGATTTATTGAGTTTATGCTTCTGGCTTATTCTTTTTACCTACTGCTTATCACTTAAGTGCTTATTTGACTAATTTTGAACCTTATCTGAGTTTCTGAGTTGAATTTGGCCTGAGGTCTGTTTCATTAAGCATTTTTGAGTCATAAAATCATCTGGTTAAAATTTGGTCAACTCCTGGTCAAAGTTGCTTATCAATAAGCACTTCAAATAAGCTGTTTTCTAGCTTTTTAGCAGTTTCCTAGTTTATTTTTCTTTCAAAATTTTTTCTCAAGCTTATTTTATTATTTTAGAATTTCTGTAATTTTTTCATATTTTTCTGAGTCCATTTGCTATTTTTCTTATTTTATTTTCATTATTAATCATTTTTAATTACTTTTTAATTACTGAAAAATCCAAAAAAAAATCAGAAAAACACCAGAAAAATAAAAAAAAAAATATTAGAAAATTATTTTCATTTATTTTAGATTTTTAGAAATTTATTTTGCATTTTTCTCATTTAATTTGAATTTATTTTTCATTTTTAATTAGTTTAAATACTTTTTAATTTCCAAAAATTACATAAAAAGCCAAAAAAATTAGTTTTTAGTTTTAAAATTTCTTTTTAGTTATTTTATAATTTTCAAAATTTAATTTTTATTTTTCTCACTTTATTTGCATTTTCTTTTAATTTTTAATTAGTTAATTAGTTTTTAATTCATAATAAATAAATAAAAAGTCAAAAAAAAATATTTTTCTTTTTCTCAAAATTTTCTTTTATCATTTTTAACTTTTGAAAATTATTTTCAAGTCCGTAGGAGTCGTGTAGCTTAAAAGTCGCGTTTTATTTCGTACGGTTACGTTTATTTTACGTTTTAGTTTACGGTTTTCGATTCTACGTTACGTTTTAAGTTTGTTTAGTTGATTTACGTGTTTAATTGATTATTTGTGCTTCATTTAATATTTCATTAGTGTAATCTCATTCAAATCACTTTTTACCGTTTTCACGACACGTTTCACGATTCGGGAATTCGAAATTCCATTCACACCTTCGTTGGGACACGACCCGGGGAAATACTTTCCTAAGCATTTCTTCGGTAAAACAAAAACTATACTACAAAAAGATCTTATCATATAGTTTCAGTAGAAATCCAATTTTTGGACAAATTTTCCTGAATTTTGTGTTAAGAATTAGGTTTTGAAATTTTTACAAGTTAATGAGTGCCAGCTTAACTCTTTAAATCAACCCTTGGCTTATTTTTCAGATTTTTCTAAGTAGCTTATCACATTGCTTATTTTAGGCTGCAGGGCAATCATGTGCCCTGCACCAAAGTACTGGTCCCAGCCAACTTCCAAGGCTCCCTTTGTGCTTATTTGAACTTATTGAGTTGAGTTGTGCTTATTATAGTGTGCTTAAGCTGTTTGTTAAGTTTGGTGCTTTTTGGTGGTTATTTGCTTATTTTTAAGCCCTTATTATAAATTGCTTATTGACTTTCTAGTTGATTTTTTGGGCTTATTTTTGTTTTTATTGTTTAGTTGTGCATATTTAAGTTAGTTGAACTTTCCCTAAGATTTTGGTGTAATTTGGTGCATAAGTGCTTATTCTAAGTGCTTATTTAAAGTGCTTATTTGCCCAATTCAGCTTATTAGTGGGCTTATATAACTTTTTATATTTTTTCTAGGTTTAGTATATTATTTTAGAATTTCCTTAAAATTTTCATATTTTTATAAACTTATTTAGTACTTTTCTTAATTAATATTAGTTTTTAAGTATTTTTAAATCATTTTAAATGCATAAAAATTAAATAAAAAACCCAAAAAAAATTAATTTCAGTTTTAAAATTAGTTTTAAGTTATTTTAGAATTTTCAAGATTTAATTTTTATTTTTCTAGCTTAAAATAATATTTAATTGTATTTTAGTATAATTTAAATTAGTTTAAAATAATTAATAATTAGTTTTTAATTAATAATAATTACATAAATAGTCTTAAAAAATAATTTTATTTTTCCAATAATTTTCTTTTATCATTAGGATCTTAGAAATATAATTTTCATATCCGTAGGATTAGCGTAGTTAAAATATCACTTTTTATTGTGCGCATCGACGTAGTTTTTAATTTAAACTTGCGTTTTTAGTTTTAAATACGTTTTTTAAATAATTTGGTTTACAGTAAATGTTCTTATAGCTTGTTTAAGATATTTTATTTTATAAAACCTTAGTTTAAACACTCACACCCTTTTCCTGTTCAAAATCACTCGATCACAGATTCGTCTTTTTACAATTGCACGCCTCGTTAGGATTTAACGACCCGGGGAAACACTATATTCCACGGAGCATTGGCCTAGGCTGTTTGACCTTGTTGACCACATCAGTGGTTGATATTATCTGACTGTTTAGCACCGATCACTGTGCATGTTGTAATTCTTCACAAATTGGTCATAATCCTTCGATAGTGAGGTAAGTATCATGCTCATTCCAAGGATCTGAGGCATGGGGTATCCCAGTCGCTCCATCTGATCCAGATAGCTTTTCATTTTCATGACATAGCTACTGACCGATTGCCCTTCCTCCTGCTTGCAGGCATGAAAAGATTTGACCGTGTCAAACAATTCTTGCTCTGCTTGCTGCTCGAACATAATTTTCAGTTCTCGCAGCATGTCAAATGCTGAAAAGTTCTCTAAGTTCTTTTGCAACTCGGGGATCATGCTTGCCAGCATTAGACAAGCCACTTCCTGTTGCTCATTACTCCTAGTCTCCTACGAGTGTAGGCGTTACGAATAGCAGCAGGTGCTTCAGGTAAAGCTTCTTCCAGATGGAAAAACTTTTGTTCAGCCTTGAGGACAATCCTCAAGTTGCGGTACCAGTCCAAAAACTTGTTACCATTCAATTTCTCTTTCTCTAGAATTGATCTGATTGACGAGTTGTTCATGGTTGAAGTTGGAGTTGTCATCTACAAAATAAACAAAGTTCAATTTTAGTAATTTTCGATAATGAATCCTTTTTAAAAATTAACTACCCAAGTTTACAATATTAAAACAATTAATTTTACAAAAAAGGCAAAGATCCTCATTGAGGTTCCACCATCACATCAATTAATCTGCTAGCAATGGAGGATTCAATAGGTAGGTAACATCGACCAATTGCATTACAAGTGCAACTCTTAGATCTTTATGGGACTCATGGCACTAGTGAACAAGCTAACTAGTGTCAAGCTGGCATGTTTAGTCCCATCTTTGCCTCGGGTCAAGGTCTCACTGCTTAACTCGATTAAGTCATCAAATTTTAGAACGTGTGAGAATATATCTAGGTCCCACACATAGAGAATAGTCACCTTGGGTTACAATTCAACCTAGGTCCCACGCATAGGCAAAAAGTAATTGCAAGTGTTCTCAAAATTGGACGGCATGACTTAAATTTTGACGGGTAAAAGTTTTGATATGGATCAAAAGGTGTACGAAAGGAGCATGCATTTATCCTTCGTAGCACAAGTTAAAAACATTTCTTAACTTAAGTCTAATCATTATTTTAATTTATGTGTGTCAAGTTGTCCATTTTCAGGACTAATATTAATCCTACGTGGATAATAAAGTTTTGACAATACATAAATAAAATAACTTACATAACAAGTTTAGGTGTTATTATAAAACAATGATTTCAAGTTTCAAAAACTTAATAAAACTAAATCAAAAGACTTAGTTTTGAAAATGGTTTGTGTTTCGTTTTAAATTTATAGAAAACTATTTGTAATTTTACATATGATTACAAGATATATAAAAAGCAAAAACAAACACAAAACCACAATATGCAAAGCCTCAGCCGATGAAAAAACCTATGCTTAGTCTCGTGAACCATCACAAGAACAAATATTCAACTAGGGACAACCACACGGAGGACTCCCACTTGCTCCAAGACAATCAAGAGCAAGTTGGAAGCCCATAATGCACATGAAAAGTAGTTGTTGTCCTTTCAGAATTTCTGTGTTTGGGGGCCATAAGTCCATGAAGGAGGCTTCCCCGGGCTTAGCTCAAAACTAGAAACTTGTAGTCCCATGTCTTGAGTATCTGCAAAAAAAATTTCAGCCAAAAATACCTTACCAATCGCCGGGAAACTCTGTTTTACCAACTGATATTCCAGCAGTCATTTTTCAGCAAAAATGTCTTTAACTCTTTCGCCTTTCACCACCAAGCTACGATTACATTATATTGAAAGTAAAATAAAACTAATCTACTTTTAATATAATGTAAAAGTGCCCAAACAATGGCTACAACCAAAAGAATATTATTACAATAAATGCCGAAACAATGGCAAAAAAACCCCAAAACACGAAATAAACAACATTCACAACCATTCAATGCACAAGTGGTCTAGGTTTTCATCGGCTTTGCATATAACCATAATAATACCATAATATTATGAATAAAACATGGTGTTGGCTAACTTCATGGACAAACATGCATGTATTTTCCATGGAAACAAAATAAATAACAAGAATTAAATTTGTTAGCCAACGAAAAACGAAGAAATAATTAACAAGAATTAAAACCCCGTTAGGTACTCGTGTTAAATGGACTTAGGTTCAAAACCCAATGATGTTAGAACCTTTTAATTATCGTTTTACCACAAAAAATTAAGCCATAGGGCTTGATTTGAAATCGATCAAAAATATGCGTTTTAGGCCATTTTACACGTACCCGATAATCATATGGCACATATGATGGCTCGTGATACCACTAATGGTGATGTATGAATATAAAACATATATGAAACAAATAAACGCAGCGGATAACATCACCAACAAGGATCCATATAGCAAATATGATTAATCAAATAATAAACACAACATGTTTATACCTTTGTAGCGTGCACCGGGAATCACCATCAATATCAATACCCACGAATGGAATGAGAAACCCAAATGATCAATAAGGTTGATCACCTCTATGTGTGAAACACACTACACCTCCTTGGTTACCCCTTTGATGCTAGTGCTTAACCCCGTAGCCTTTCAATTGCCTTTGAATAAAAAAGATTCAAAGCAAGAGATCAAGAAAAAAACCAAACCCTAGATGGTGTTTGTTTTTGCCGTGAGAATGAGGGAGAGAGGGAGGAGAGATTTTTGGTAAGTCGTTATCCTATTATGAGGAGATAATCCCTCATATATTTGACCAAAAAATTCAAACCACTCCCCTCTTGGAACTCCCCTAATGGCTGGCCCCCTATGGGCTTATATGGGCCTCCCATATATTTTCCAAGTCAAATAGATTAAGTCCATTACTTAGTCATTAGAAGCCCGATAGAGTTCCCGAGTTACGTAAGGTTATTTATATATCGTAAATACAATAAACACGACATATAAAGAGATACCTAAGTGTATATGTGTAACACCCCGCCTTACGCAGACCACAATATTGTCCGCTTTGCCCGCAGGCTCACGGGCTTTGTTTTTGTGGCCTCATTTGAAGACTTCCCGGCAGGTCACCTAAGCCAGTACTACTCTCACATGAGCACGCTTAACTGCCAGTCCCTAAGAACCCCACTCGCAGTAGACCACAAAACGCGTTGTGTCATTATAAGGCGAATGTTATCTTATGAGCCCAGCATCTCTCCAGGCCACAGCCGATGTGGGATTTGCCTAGGGTGTTAGAATCACCCCCCCCCCCTTAGGGACTCATCGTCCTCGATGAGGTTTGCCCCACCATCCCGAACGACTCTGGAGTGGCTCTGATACCACTTGTAACACCCCGCCTTACGCAGACCACAATATTGTCCGCTTTGCCCGCAGGCTCACGGCTTTGTTTTTTGGCCTCATTTGAAGACTTCCCGGCAGGTCACCCAAGCCAGTACTACTCTCACATGAGCACGCTTAACTGCCAGTTCCTAAGAACCCCACTCGCAGTAGACCACAAAACGCGTTGTGTCATTATAAGGCGAATGTTATCTTATGAGCCCGGCATCTCTCCAGGCCACAGCCGATGTGGGATTTGCCTAGGGTGTTACAATATGTGTGTGACCCCATAGGCTCACATATGTATAGCCATATAATTATTTATTATGACACGAGCACACTCCAACAAAAGACAGTGCTAGAACATAGGGACTTAGGAAATTAAGAAAAGGTGTTAAGAACACTTTCTCTGTTGGTAAAGAATTTGCAAATCAACAAGAAGCAAAGGATAGGATTAGAGCTTATGCAGTTGAGGCAAGAAGGAACATAGAATTTAAGAAAAATGATAAGCTAAGGATAAGGGTGATTTGTAAAGGTGTGGTACCAAGTGTGAACAGCAAAGATGCTTTTGTGGACAAAGTGCATAGTCAAACAGACCAAAAATCTGTCAAGGGCAAGGAGGTAATTGTACATATAGAAAATGACAAAGTTGAATGCCCTTGGCTTTTGTATATTTCTAAAGGGGATAAGGATAAGTGGGTTGTTAAAACCTTTAATGATGAGCATAAATGCTTACAATCCAGGAAAATTAAACATTGCACCTCCACTTTCCTTTCCAAACACATCACAGATATCATAACCAGTAACCCTGAAATCCTAGTTTTAGCTGTGCAAGAACAGATGCAGAAAAAATTTCATGTTGGGGTTTCTAGGACAAAAGCTTTTAGGGCTAAAGCAAAAGCACAAAAGATTATGAAAGGTGATGCTCAAAACCAGTATGTTTTATTGAGGGATTATGTGATTGAGTTACAGAGGTGCAACCCAGATACCACTGTTAAAATTGATGTCTACAGGGAAGAAGATCCTGAAATAAATACAAGAATTTTTAGAAGGATCTATGTCTGTTTGGGTGCTCTAAAAAGGGGTTTAAAGATAGTGGTGGGGAGTTGTTAGGTTTGGATGGAGCATTCATGAGGGGTCAATATCAATGAAAACTACTTACAGCTATTGGTGTGGATGCAAATAATAGGATATACCCTGTTGCTTATGGTATTGTGGAATCTGAATCACAACACTCTTGGTCTTGGTTCTTAAATTGCCTAGGTGATGATTTAGACTTACACAGCAACTCACATTTTGTCACACCCCGCCACGGCGGAAACGCGCGGGTGTAACTTCATGGATATCATCACAACACCTGGTGTCTACATAGAGAACAACTACATGCACATAAATAGAGCAATGTACAAACACAAAGTGTTGTAACAATACCCCAAAATAAAATAACCAGAACAAAACATAAATCCAAACATAGATGAATAAACCACTTTAAATGCAACTAAGGTCTCGTCTATCCACATCCTTCTATCTTATCCTTAGAAAGCTCACCTGAAAATGATGCTTAAAACGTCAACATAATGTTGGTGAGTTTCATAGGTTTAAGACTCATACACACAAGGCAACCAAAATCACTATGATTACAAAATATAGCTGGACAAATAATTACAGTTATCATATAGCTACATGCATTTGCAAGTCATTAATCACACACAAAAGCAACAACACTCATAAGGCAATCAATAGGACGACTCGTGTCCTTCGACCCCACAATGATTACAACAGGACGGCTCGTGTCCTCCGACCCCACAATGATTACAATAGGACGGCTCGTGTCCTCCGACCCCAATAAACATCAATTAGGTCGCATGCGCGAGCAACAGGATAAGCATCCTCCTAATCGAATCACATATATCCACACAAGCAAATAATCACACATAGCATACATACGATAACATTATAAGTCCAAGCTCTTTGACACACACACATAATCACAGTAATTCAAACCGTTTAAGACAAGCATCATTCCCATCCCAATTTTAAAACAAAGTAAAAATATGGGACTATGAACTCACCTTAAACTCCGCAGCTTCCACAAAAACAATACACAATCTAAACAACACAAATAAGTCCACGTTACACAAGGCCAAGCTAAAAGCTACAACCCATGTAATACTCATATAATGGATGTCTAAGACTCATATGACCCACCATGGATCTCCTAGACACCATACTAACCATCACCATAACTTAATACTCACTAAATCCCTTGCACTTTTAAAATCAGAAAAAGCAGAATTTTCGGGTACCTTCACCCACATAAAATCATGACAAATAAAGCTCAACAACTCACACCAAAAATTCACCATGGTCTCTCATAAGCACAGAAGCTAATCCCAGAAGGCCATGGACCAATATCACACACAAATACCCATAAGAAATTCAAACTTGTCAACTACTCAAATTCGGATCTGAACGCACACCAAAAAGTTTTGATTTTAAATAAATACTTCCACAAGTTTTTATCGCGAATCCTCTTCGTGGTAGTCTAATATAAACTAATATTTAACTATTCCAGAAGGCCTAGTCAAAATACCACTTTTACAACCACATGACACCCTCAAACTTTTACCCAAAATCTGTACCGGTTTGACAGCTTTGACACCTTAACAAAGAAAAATCAAAAGACCGACTTCCCGACCTTAAAATCGATCGTGGCTGGACTTTTTGGAAAGCTCTTTCATTATACTTCAATTTAGACCTAAAATTCGTGACTTAACTCTTCATCAACTGTTATTTACACTCACATCTTTACAGCCTTACAAATCTGTCCAAACCCTAACTCAATAACTAGCATGTTTTACGCTCAATTCTCTTAACCAATCATCATGCTATTATCATTAATTGATCCCAACATGTTTAATAACATTAATTTACAGAATTTAACACAACCCTAATCCATCATACTTAATATTACATGAATACCAATAATTAATCAATTATATGAACATAGGGTTTAAGGATTTTACCTTGATTTTTGATTATTGCTTCCAAATTACAAACCCTAATTTTTCTTCTTCTTTTTCTCTCTTGGATCGACTAAAATTGCAGGAAAAACGTTTGTGGGGTGTTTGGGTTTGTTTATATATTATTTATGGATAATCCTTATCATTAATTGTTGTAATTGGGCTCAAATTTGGTTTCCTTTTTCCCCCTTATCCCCTTCTAGCCGATTTTCTTTACATATATATATTTTTATATTTTTTTTTCATTAAATTTATTTATTACACTCAAAACCTCATACTTTTCATATTTTATGTATTCCCATATCGAAACCTAACGTCTTTCGCGATAAACCTTAATTTTACGATAAACCGGAAAATAATCATTTTCAAAATAAAGTTTCCAAAAATAGAATTTCACAGTCTTTTTGAAATATAACTCATAAAAACAAATCCCACGTAGCTTACTAACGCTCAATTACTTGAACGAAGCCTTGTTACGCAAAAACACAAAACACCAAACTACACAAGTCGTTTCTACACCACAAAGGTGATCAAAATGAACTTTCCCAAATTCCAAACTTTCCAAATCACAATAAAACCATTTACGCAAAGGGAGTTAGTGCTAAAACTCACCTATATCACACATATAACACTTCAAACACCTAATACACACCAAACAAACGTCAACCGAGTCAAGACTATCAGTCAAACTGACCTGCTAAAACCACGGTTGTTACATCATCCCCCACTTTGGGAAATCGCGTCCCGAGATTTCAACTACTATAGTCACTACTCACAACAGCAAAAGGAAATTTATGGATTTTTAAGCGAATAAATACCACACTATAAAAACACAGAGAAAGAATCGCAAAAATGTGAACCGACTAAATACTCGAATTCATACGATAGAAAACACTCCGACACTCCAACGATACACGAAAATAGATACACTACACCGATCAATAACACCAAAGATCCGAACGACTCCTCATAGATTGGTACGATACTCTCGAACCAAATGAAAATCCAAATGGTAACCGCAGGAAATACCACATAAAATGGATACACACAAAACAACATTAATTACATCTGATC
The DNA here is from genome assembly GCA_030686995.1 of Artemisia argyi. Classification (NCBI taxonomy): domain Eukaryota; kingdom Viridiplantae; phylum Streptophyta; class Magnoliopsida; order Asterales; family Asteraceae; genus Artemisia; species Artemisia argyi. The sequence goes on along the minus strand of CM060690.1, from coordinate 53,430,232 downwards.
CTCACGCTCCCAAGTAAACTCAGGACCATGCTTAGAATCCCACCATACCTTTACCAACACTATCTCACCACACTTCAAACCCTTAACATCTCGATCCATAATCTCAACAGGTTTCTCGACAAAACGAAGAGTCTTGTCAACCTTAATCCCATCTAATGGCACATCCAGACTATCATCTGCCAACCATTTCTTTCCATTAGATACGTGAAACGTATCATGCACTCTACTTCACTCCTCAGACAAATTCAACCGATATGTCTCAAATCCAATCCTTTCCATAAATCTCCAATGGTCTTATGTATCTCGGTGCTAACTTGCCTTTCTTACCGAAACGCACCACACCCTTCCAAGGAGATACTTTTATCCTCACATATCACCAACACCAAACTCTAAGGGCTTACAGCAATTATTCGCATAACTCTTTTGGCGATCTCTTGCTACCTTAAATCTTTCCTTAGTCAGAAAACCTTATTCGTAGTCTCTCGTTCTAGTTTAGGACCAATTAGTTGGCTCATCCCAACTTCTGCCCATAGAATAGGTAATCTACATTTCCTTCCATACAACTTTTCACACGACACATACTCAATACTAGAATGATAATTGTTGATATAGGAGAACTCAGCTAAGGGTAAATGTATACCCCGGCTTCCTCCAAAATCAAACACGCCCATACTCTCAGCTTACCATCCAACGCCTGATTTGTACGCTCACTTAGTTCACTCATTAGAGAATGATAAGTCGTACTCATCTACATACACATTCTCAAGACTCTATAACACGTTTACCACTATCGCAAAGTAAATATTCCATCACTTTCTTTGATGATCACACGACACTCCATGTTTCGTTACCAACTCATCAAATGAAAAGTCTCACCAACTCCTCCTCAAAAAAATCCCCAAGTATCTCTGACCGTTGCATCACCCTAATAATCGTTGACATCAACACTCACCTTCAAGCGTATCAACCACTTGCTAAGGTATAATACGTCTTATCCATTCTCGGATGTATCAAATACCTTGCATGATTGAGGTCCCTACGCTTCCTTTCAATGAAACCAATAGCTGGTCCACAAAATACAGTCCTCCATCTTCGTTCCTTTCCATTTACTGGTCCAAACCAAGTAATCATTCTTCTTACATGTTCTCATCCTTGAACCTCTCTCTCTAGGCTGTCAATATCATCCTCTTAACTCCGAACTAAATTATCATAATCATTGCTCACCAACATCCAAGTTTCACTCGTTCGCTCCTGTTCAGCGCTCTTACCACGATGTCTGCCCTTCCTAGACGGTGGCGAATTAGACAATCGTAGTCACTGAAAAATTCCACGCCCAACTTCTCTTCAACATATATTAACCTCTTGTCAAATATATGCTAAAGATTCTTATGATCCGGGTAGACCACACTCTTTGCTCCATAAAATATCATCTACAAGTTCTACTCCCCAACTTTAAATCATGTATCACATAATTCCTCTCATGGATCTTCCACCTCCGCGATGCCTACGCAGTCTATAGAAGATAGAAATGAATCGCCAATAGTACCTGCCATTTCTAAGGACAATCATCTCTCAGATGGTGTCTCAGGTACTTCCCATGCTTCACTACTTTTATCTTACTAGTGTCCACGAACACTCGCTATCGTTGACCACCTTCATGAAGAACGTACATCTTAAAGCCACACCTCTCACTTGAACAACTTAGCAAACACCCTCTTCTTCTTCAACGAACAAATTGATAATCAACACGACAATCTATCCTAAGTAAACGACGCGAACCATGAAACCGGTCGAACTAAAACGTATATCAATGAACTCAAAAGGGTACGAATTACCGACTAGCGAAGTAACGAACATCAAAATCAAAGCTAGAAAACACAATGAGAAATTTTCCCCCAATAAAAGTAGAAACGGATAAAATGTTCATGAAAACCCATACAAAGAAAATATAAAATACACGTACCCATAAAACATCCACAAGCGTACCTCAACGAAAGAAACACTCAATGAATCAAATACATAAAACGTTTGGTAAATGAGAACCATAGACAGTTCTTATTCCCGTACTCGACCTTCTCAAAAACAAATGAACACCGTTTTTCACAAGACATATCTTAAACTTATACATTTTTTTTTTTGAAATATATATAAACCATTTTATGTAAGACATTAACATAGCCATTTTTTTTCCACACTTCATTTTCACCATAAAAATAATAGTTTCCCACAAATGACCTTGAAATACCCAAAACGAATTTGTAAAATGCCATAAAGACTCTAACACAACCTCTTAATCAAACGCGAACGACATTGTAGAATTCCGTAATCAAAATAATCCTCAAACGAACTCATACCAGTGAACACTCACGCAAATACATTGAAAACCAAACGATGAACTTACAGACTCATTCATACCACGATCAAACCACAATCATAGAAAAACACCGATACTAACAGGTCACAAAACATGTCACAAACTTCAATTGGTGTGTAAATGAGGGATCAAATATCCACACAAACTCGTCACGAACCAACAATACTCGAAAAACAATATAATATTCATTCGCGGAATGAATGCAAGGAATAACCAAAGAAACGAACCAGTATCCAACGAAAATGAATTCTATTACCCAACACCTATCACGACATCGAATAGAAAGAATATGGCATCTGTACCATCATGGTACGAATAGGAATGCCAACCAAAGAATTAGGTATACAAACGGAGCGTCTAGCAAACAAATCAACTTAAATACCACAACATAAGTACCCACCGATAATTGAGGTATCAACATATGATATGTAGGATGGAATCTCACCACCTACACACCCCAACATATAACGACTGCCCAAACGGTTAAGAGAATACTTCTCTAACCATACAGCCATCACCAATCATGATATCACATACCATCTACCATAACATATAACAATAAACATCAATCAATGCAATAATGGTTACAAGTCCACGTGTGTGATACCCTTATAATTATGTTCGCGACCACAATTATAAGCCTATTCCACACGCATACTTACTTCCAAAACCACACATCTCAATGATAACGCACATATACCACATAGCACCTAATACACCATGCAATCTATGCCATCATACTTGCAAGTCCACTTGTGTTGTGACGCACGTATAATTATGTTGGCCACCATAATTATCTATGACAACACATCATGCAAACAATCACGCAAACAAAAACAAAAGACGTCGCAAACAATCATCTCACATGGAACAATTCCAACGATCGCGTAAACTCGATAATCAAAATCACTTTGATAAGGTCGATCCAATATCCAGGAGTAATCACGCTCCAATATGGCTCCAGACGGCAAAAGACAATATACAAATTCCAAAACATAACACAAAACAAAAGACGTCGCATAATGGCTCAACTCCACTCTCGCACTTATCTCCCCACTCAGATCAATTCAACTTACTACTCGCTGTGGACTCTAGATCCGAATCCACACCATTTCATCATAACTCCCTTTCATCTTTACTCAACCACTCATTCATGTTTCCTACATGTTGAGGTAGTCGACAACATGCAAAACCATCTCTATTCTTTTCTTCCAATTCTACATAATTCAAAAGCGCATACAAATCATCGTGGTTCCAACCTCTCCACTTCTTCTCCACCAACGTTTCCCATAACATCCTCTCCTTGTCCGAACATAGATACATGCTATCAGAAACTCAGATTCTGCGGTTAGTCCGCTTCATCCAACTACCTCTCTCGCATCCGATAGCGACAACGGTTGTCCAACGAAGCATCTTACGCGCGGAAGACGATATAATAAAGTCGATATATACAATACTACGTATAGGGGATAAAATAGACATCTGAAACTCAATAAAACATCTCATAAATATAGGAAAATAGACATATAAAATACTATACTTACACATAGATCCTAAATGAAACTATATGAAGGACTCCTAGGTTATAGTCTAGGTTCAACCACCTAATTCCCTATAACCAAGGCTCTGATACCAATCTGTCACACCCCGCCACGGCGGAAACGCGTGGGTGTAACTTCATGGATATCATCACAACACCTGGTGTCTACATAGAGAACAACTACATGCACATAAATAGAGCAATGTACAAACACAAAGTGTTGTAACAATACCCCAAAATAAAATAACCAGAACAAAACATAAATCCAAACATAGATGAATAAACCACTTCCAATGCAACTAAGGTCTCGTCTATCCACATCCTTCTATCTTATCCTTAGAAAGCTCACCTGAAAATGATGCTTAAAACGTCAACATAATGTTGGTGAGATTCATAGGTTAAGACTCATACACACAAGGCAACCAAAATCACTGTGATTACAAAATATAGCTGGACAAATAATTACAGTTATCATATAGCTACATGCATTTGCAAGTCATTAATCACACACAAAGGCAACAACACTCATAAGGCAACCAATAGGACGGCTCGTGTCCTCCGACCCCACAATGATTACAACAGGACGGCTCGTGTCCTCCGACCCCACAATGATTACAATAGGACAGCTCGTGTCCTCCGACCCCAATAAACATCAATTAGGTCGCATGCGCGAGCAACAGGATAAGCATCCTCCTAATCGAATCACATATATCCACACAAGCAAATAATCACACATAGCATACATACGATAACATTATAAGTCCAAGCTCTTTGACACACACACATAATCACAGTAATTCAAACCATTTAAGACAAGCATCATTCCCATCCCAATTTTAAAACAAAGTAAAAATATGGGACTATGAACTCACCTTAAACTCCGCAGCTTCCACAAAAACAATACACAATCTAAACAACACAAATAAGTCCACGTTACACAAGGCCAAGCTAAAAGCTAAAACCCATGTAATACTCATATGATGGATGTCTAAGACTCGTATAACCCACCATGGATCTCCTAGACACCATACTAACCATCACCATAACTTAATACTCACTAAATCCCTTGCACTTTTAAAATCAGAAAACGCAGAATTTTCGGGTACCTTCACCCACATAAAATCACGACAAATAAAGCTCAACAACTCACACCAAAAATTCACCATGGTCTCTCATAAGCATAGAAGCTAATCCCAGAAGGCTATGGACCAATATCACACACAAATACCCATAAGAAATTCAAACTTGTCAACTACTCAAATTCGGATCTGAACGCACACCAAAAAGTTTTGATTTTAAATAAATACTTCCACAAGTTTTTATCGCGAATCCTCTTCGTGGTAGTCTAATATAACCTAATAATTAACTATTCCAGAAGGCCTAGTCAAAATACCACTTTTACAACCACATGACACCCTCAAACTTTTACCCAAAATCTGTCCCGGTTTGACAGCTTTGACACCTTAACAAAGAAAATCAAAAGACCGACTTCCCAACCTTAAAATCGATCGTGGCTGGACTTTTTGGAAAGCTATTTCATTTTACTTCAATTTAGACCTAAAATTCGTGACTTAACTCTTCACCAACTGTTATTTACACTCACATCTTTACAGCCTTACAAATCTGTCCAAACCCTAACTCAATAACTAGCATGTTTTACGCTCAATTCTCTTAACCAATCATCATACTATTATCATTAATTGATCCCAACATGTTTAATAACATTAATTTACAGAAGTTAACACAACCCTAATCCATCATACTTAATATTACATGAATACCAATAATTAATCAATTATATGAACATAGGGTTTATGGATTTTACCTTGATTTTTGATTATTGCTTCCTGACTCCTCCTAAACCAACCAGTCAACCGGGTGCAGTTGATAGGCCCACCTAGGAGAAATTGCAATGTATATTAACCGTGGAAATATAGGGAAATCCCTGGGTCGTTAAGTCCCAACGAGATTGAAATTGTATTCTGAACGTTTTTGGGAATAAGTGGCACTGAGGACAGTAGCCAAAGATGATTGGGAATTTGATTATGCTACTGATTGCTTGGTAATTGAACAATATGGAATTATATAAACAATAACAGAGATACATATATAATTACAAACACACAAATTGGGAAATCAGATAACAGACAGAGAAAAGTGGGTTTTAACAAATTACAAACTACAGGGGGTGCAAGTGAAACTTTTTAAAACTTAAAATAAAAAGAAAATTTAAAATGAAAATGAAATTATGAAAATGATTACTTTAATATTTAGTTACTATTTAATTAATTAAAACTATTTAAAAAGTAAATTAAACCTAATTTAAATAAAACTAAAAATGATAAACACTACAAATTAAACTAAAAACTTGCAAAAATATTTTCTAAAACTTAAAATGAACTTGAAGAAAGTATTAAAAAAAAAATTGTCTTTTTATGAGTTTTTTATTAATTAAAAACTAATTATCTTAATTAAACTAATTAAAATATTTTAAATTACTAAAAATACTTAAAAGACTTAGAAAATTATGGAAAAATTTATAAAACTAATTAACCATCACAGGAATTCTAGAAAAATATAAAAAGTTTCTAAAAATTATTTTTAGACTATTTTACTAATTAATTACTTATTAATTAATTTAAATCTAATTAAACTAATTTAAATAAGAAAATTAGGAAATGAATAGTAGAACTTAAAAATCTATTTTCTAAAATTCTTAAGTGAATTATAAAACCTAGGAAAAATATAAAAAACTACTGTTGTTAATTAAAATTAAAGAAAACTATTTAATTACTAATATTACCTAATTAATTAATTAAACTATTTTTAATTCTAATAAATAGTAAACTGTTTAAGAAAAATCTAAGAAAATTATTACATATACTTTAATATAATAGGAAATTAAGAAAATTATGAAAATGATAAAGTGCTTATTAATATGCTGAAATGAAAAATGAAAAAGATAGATTCTATTAAATAGAAGCTATCACTAATTTTATGTTTGGTTTTTCTTGGTTTTACTTCTTGACAGATAAAAATGAGATGAAAATAAGAAACTTTTGTGAAATGACGTTTTGAATAGCTTAAAAATAAGCTATGTGCACCCCCAAGTGCTTAACAGTTGGCTTTTAAGCTTATTAGGATTTAAGCCATATGTGAAAAAGCTAGGAAATAGCAAATTAAGCACTCACAGATGATTATTAACAAGAAATAAGCAAAATGGAACAATTAAGCACACTGAATAAGCTAAAATCCTCAAATAAGCACTTATGCTTAATCACAGACCAAATCAGGCCAAACCTAAGGGTTTTGGACCTCTGTGGGGTCCACAGAAGGTAAGGGGTCCAAATAAAGTCTTGAACCTTGAAGGTGGACTGGAAAGCTTCAAAATAAGCCAATAAGCAGAGCTTATGGCTTATTATTGAGGTCTGTGTAAGGCTTGGAAGTTGGGGGTTCACACTGAGTCCTCAGTGTTGACTCAGACAATGACCCAACTTGATGAGGGTTGCAGCCCTATCAAATAAGCTCACAATGGTGAAATAAGCTCAGAAACTTAAAGCTGAGCTTATGGGGATTCTAAAAAGCTAAAAAGCTAGGGGTGGGTCCCACTGGGTGAGTCACAAAGTTATTGGGAAACTTGGTCAAAACCTGTGCACAGGGCATGCACTTGCCCTGCAGGTTGAAATAAGCTAATGCACAAGCTTATAGAAAAATCCTAAAAATAAGCTGACTATGGGCTTTTGTACACTAGGTGATAGACTTTAATTCCTGAAAAGCTCAAAGTCTCAAACTTAACACAAAAATCACAACAATTCTTCCAAGATTTGGATTTCTGAAACTAAGGGTCTTTTTGACTTTTTGAATTTCAAGCTTAAGTTGACTTTTATGAACTTTGATCTAGATTTCCTTACTGATTATGTTAATTTAAACTATAATGACTTGAAAATGAGTAACCTTGACAACTTGTGAACAAATGTGATGAGTTTGAAACCAAAAATCCTTACAGATGACTATATATGAAGATTTGAAAGTGATTTTGACTTTTTCTTTAATAAACCTGGGTTTTTATGGTTGCTCTGAGCTATATTGAGCCTATATGACTTGTGTAAACTAGAAACAACAACACTTAAACACCACAACACCTTGGATCACTCAAAGCCAAACACTCCTTAAAGATTGACTGTTTTATAATTTTCAAAACAAATGGGTGCTAGGGCTTATGAACCTGATCCACAATAGCTTATTATGATATTTTAAGCACAAATGAACACTTAATCACAGGAAACAACAACAAATGCACAAGAATACTAATTATACTAATTTGACTGCCAAAATTTGATTTTTAGCTATTATAAATTTAAATGAACAAGCTATCTATTTTAGGTTATATTATGACTAAACAACATCAAATAAGCATAAATAAATCAATAAGCAGATTAATAAGGTATGCCACAGTAAAAACAAGGAAATGAGATTATGACTTACAAAGTGCAATCCTGCCAAACTATGAACCAAGGACCAAAGATCTTTCCTATAGAATCTCCACAGATTCACTAACCCAGGGCAATCCAGAATTCACCCTGCTCCAACTTGTTCACCATGAAACCTGCAATTTTTGATTTTATTTCTATTTTCTTGAATTTTTTTATATTTTTGCTTTCTTATACTAAACTGATTTCCAAGGTTTCTAATAGCTCTTATAAGCTATATGGGAGCTTATATGATCTATTTGAGTCCACAGTAACAGCTTATGATCAATATAACTTACACTTGAGATTTCAAACATAAAATTGCAATTTAGAGAATTGAAACAGGAAACTTTGGAATTAAGATCATAAAAACTTTAACTTAGATTATAGAAACTGAGTACAAGGTTTGAAAGCTTGAAATAACAACTGAATTACAGAGTACAATACATACGATTTTAATTTCACTAATTAAAACTACACACTATGTCTTCTGCCTTCTCTTTCCTTTTATAGCCAAAATTAGGGTTCCCCTTGACTTTCTGAGCAAATCCCACTTCAAATCCTGACCTTTCAATGCTCTGAGATGATCCTAGCCGTTTAAACGTTTTTGGCGCCAAAAGTAGAACAGGTGGATTGGGGTTGTTTCAGAACAATTAAAGAATTGTGGAGTGTTGTGGAGGTGGCAAGGGGACAATTTTGATAGTAGGAATGGGCTATGGGTCAAGCAGGCCACAAAACAGGCTGTAAAACCATGGAGGTTGAGTGTTTGATGGTGGGGAAGCATTTAATGCTTCTTGGGTGTATACGGGGTGTAGAGGGTGAGGTGGAGGTGGAAAGTAGTCAAGTTGGAAGAGGTGAGGTGGTGGAAAACCACCTAGTTTCAGGAATGCAAAGGTGGGGGAGACGGGTGAACAGTGGGAGTGGTATTTCTTGTGGGGTTTGACCGTTTGACCCTGGTAATATACTTAGGGGGTGGGCTTTGTTTGTTTGGGCCAAAGATAAGGGAGTGGGCTGGGTGATGGTTTGTGTTTGGATTGGATTTAGTTTTGGGTTTTATTTATATTAAGGGTCCGGTTTGGTTATAACTTTGCACAAGGGCCATTTTTGTAATTATCTGAAAAGTGAAGGGTGTGTTTTGGCATTCTTCCAAAGTTTCCATAAGGGTATATTATGTCATATGAGGATATTATAAGGACATGTGTTGAATTTTTCACATATGAAACCCCAGGGACTAAATCTGCCAAATCACCAAACTTCAGGGACCAAATCTGTAATTTCACCAAACTTTCCAAACAAGGACCAATCCTGCCATATATGAGAAGTACAAGGACAAAATTTGTTTTTCCCAAAGTTTTAATATCCCAGGGACCATTTTTGTCATTTTTCAAAGTTCAGGGACTAAACTTGACATTTTGTGAAACTTTGCACCAAAGGACTAATTATGTAACTTTTTGATTTAAAAGGACCTTTGGTGACATTTTCAAGTTTTTAGAATAACCAAGGACTAGATTTGACAACTTTTGAAAGTTGAGGGACTGAAACTGCCAATTATGCAAACTTTGTTCATTTTTCATCTGTTTTTGATTATTTTGCATCCGAAACATATAAAACACATTCTTGGGATATTTTCAGTATTATGATGAATATTTGAGTGTTTTTTTGGATGTTTTGGCAGTTCAGATTGGTATAAAATGATGAGTATTTAGACACTCATCAATCCCCACACTAAAACATTGCTAGTCCCTAGCAATCTTTTGAGAAAAACTTAATGGATTTGAAACTCTTTACCAAAAGCCATCACTTCTGGAGTAGCCAGATGTATCGATTCAAGTAAAAATTATGGTCCACCTGATAACCTTGTGATTTTGAGTAAACCATCAACTGTCAACGGATTTGATTTGTCTTTACCAAAAGCCGTTTGCTTCTGGACTAGCCAACTCTTGATGGAATAGTCAACATCTTGGTGAGCTGATTACCAATTATGGTTTTTCCACGGCGTTTACCACAAGCCATAATCTTGCGGGCTAGCCAACTCATTCACTTTTTGGGATATGGCAAGTTGATTTACCATACAATTTTGGGCAAATTGTAAGCCATCAACGGTTTTGAGATATCTTTACCAAGAGCCGTTTGCTCCTGGATTAGCCAATCCTTTTGTGGGTTAGACATGGTGGACTGATTACCTTTAATTGCATTTCTAAGTGTGAAAAAACTTTAAATTTTGATCAAATGAGGGTTCTTGATGGAACATGTGTTTGAATTCGTGAGAATCCCCCCCCCCCCCACACTTAGAAATGAATATTGCCCTCAATATTCAAAGTATCGGGTGTTAAACTGACACTTAGAACGTTAGAAGGAAATACTAAAACCTTTATTTTAGTCTATTTACACACTTTTTTTTTTTGAAGTTATATACATATTTACAACATGTGGGTTAGTAACTCCCCCACACTAGGGTGGTACACACGGGTGAAAACCCATGTTCAGCTACTATTTTTGATGACCGAGTCGCTAGATTGACTCGACCTCGAATTGATTTGTTCATGAGGAAGCTACTGTTTTTGATTACCGAGTCGCTAGCTTGACTCGACCCCGAATTTATTGGTCCATGGGGAAAGTTTGGAGATCCGGGACAACTATTGGTTGTATGTCCCCTCCAAAATAGTGTTTTAACCGATGACCATTTACTTTGAAATTGGAACCGTCGGGTTGCAATAACTCAACAGTTCCATATGGGTATACTTTTGCTACAGTAAATGGTCCAGACCAACGGGTTTTTAGTTTACCCGAGAAAATTTTTAATCTTGAATTGAAAAGAAGAACTCTGTCAACAACGTTGAAAACGCGGTTCTTTATTTTAGAGTCATGTATCTTCTTAGTCTTTTCTTTATAGATTAAAGAATTTTCGTAAGCTTGATCACGTAGTTCATTTAATTCGTTTAGTTGAACTTTACGGTGATCACCCGCTGTCTGAAGGTCAAAATTTGCATGTTTTAAGGCCCAATAGGCCTTATGTTCTAATTCGATCGGAAGATGACATGCTTTCCCGTACACTAGCTTATATGGAGTACACCCGATGGGTGTTTTGTAAGCAGTGCGGAAAGCCCATAATGCATCATCCATCTTATCCGACCAAGAGGCACGGTTTTCTCCCACCGTCCTCTCCAGAATTCTCTTAATACCCCGATTTGAGACCTCCACCTGCCCACTTGTTTGTGGGTGGTATGCCGTAGAAAGACGGTGAGTTACACCATATTTCAGCATTACTCTTGCAAATTGTTCATTGCAGAAGTGTGTGCCACGATCACTGATAATGGCACGAGGAGTCCCGAATCTGGCAAAGAGAGACTTCAAAAATTTCACAACAACTCGGGCGTCATTGGTGGGTAAAGCTTTCGCCTCAACCCATTTAGACAAATAATCGACAGCCACGAGTATGTATTTATTCCCTCGTGAAGACGGGAATGGCCCCATAAAATCAATGCCCCACATATCAAATATTTCACAGACTTGGATGGCGTTTTGCGGCATTTCATTCTTTTTGGAAATATTCCCGTGACGCTGACAAGCCTCACAGGTTTTGATAAGTTCATGGGCGTCTTTATAGATCGTGGGCCAAAAGAATCCTGAATCAAACACCTTTTTGGCGGTGTAGTTTGGGTTATGATGTCCCCCCGTGGGTCCATCATGACAAGCTTTAAGAATTTCCATGGCTTCTTGGCCATGGACACACCGTCGGATGACTTGATCCGCACATATTTTGAGCAAGTAAGGGTCGTCCCAGAAGTAATGTTTTACATCTTTAAAGAATTTTCTTTTCTTTTGGGACGACATCCCTTTCACAACGAAATTTCCCGCATGGTAATTTGCAAAGTCGGCAAACCATGGGGTAGTGGCATCATCCCGGGTAGAGATTAGATTTAGAGTCTCCAGAGGAAAAGTTTCATTAATTTCTTTTCTCTCTAGAATATCCTGATGAGGATTCTCTAACCGGGACAAGTGATCAGCTGCAAGGTTCTCTGCTCCTTTTTTTTTATCTCTTATGAGTATATCGAATTCCTGAAGGAGCAGGACCCAACGGAGCAGTCTTGGCTTTGCGTCCTGTTTAGTGAATAGGTATTTCAAAGCCGAATGGCTCGTATACACCACGCATTTGGTTAAGATTAAGTAAGACCGAAATTTCTCAAAGGCATATACCACAGCTAATAATTCTTTTTCTGTGGTGGTATAGTGTGTTTGAGCTTCACTCATGGTCTTACTTGCGTAGTATATTGGCTGAAAATGTTTTGTTTTGCGTTGCCCCAGAACTGCACCAATAGCGAAATCGCTAGCATCGCACATAAGTTCGAAGGGTAAGTCCCAGTCGGGGGCAACAAGGATCGGTGCCTCGGTTAGCCTTTTCTTTAAAATAGAAAAAGCTTCAACGCACTCGGGGGAAAAGATGAAAGGAGCTTCCTTTTCAAGAAGATGAGTCATGGGCCAGGCTATTTTGGAGAAATTCTGAATGAATCTCCGATAGAACCCGGCATGGCCGAGGAAACTCCTTATGCCTTTAACAGTGGTGGGATGAGGCAGTTTAGCAATAACATCAATTTTGGCCTTATCGACTTCAATCCCACTTTTTGAAATTTTATGGCCGAGAACAATGCCCTCCTTAACCATAAAATGGCTCTTCTCCCAGTTTAGACAAAGATTAGTGTCTTCACAACGTTGAAGCATCTTCTCTAAATGGGAGAGGCATGAGTCGAAAGAATTCCCGATGACTGAGAAGTCATCCATGAATACCTCCATGGTTTTCCCGATCATGTCGTGGAAAATAGCCATCATGCACCTCTGGAGGTGCCCGGAGCGTTGCATAACCCAAAAGGCATGCGACGATAGGCAAACGTCCCGTAAGGGCATGTGAAGGTAGTCTTCTCTTGATCCCGAGGGTCAATGGGAATCTGGAAGTAACCCGAGAAGCCGTCGAGGAAGCAATAATACTCATTCCCCGCTAGTCTCTCGAGCATTTGATCCATAATGGGCAGAGGAAAATGGTCCTTGTGGGTGGCTTCGTTAAGCTTTCTGTAATCGATACATACTAGCCACCCTGTAACCAAACGAGTTGGTATCAACTCATTATCCTCATTAGTGACAACCGTGATGCCACCCTTTTTTGGAACACAATGTATTGGGCTAACCCAAGGACTGTTTGATATAGGGTAAATCAATCCCGCATCGAGAAGTTTGATAACTTCTTCTTTGATAACTTCGTGGATTTTTGGATTTACCCTTATTTGATGCTGCACAGCAGGTTTAAAGTCCTCTTCTGTTAGGATTTTGTGTGTACAAAAATCCGGGTTAATACCCTTTATGTCTGAGAGCTTCCAAGCAATTGCTTGCTTGTGGGACTTTAAAACCTTAAGCAGCGCGGTTTTCTCCTCATCCTTTAAGTCTTTTGCAATAATGACTGGTAACTTATCGTTACCTTCCAAGAATGCATATTCTAGATGAGGAGGTAGGTCCTTAAGTTCGACCTCGGGGAAATCATCATTTTTCTCAACATATTTGACTTCCGCCTTATGAAGTTGTAGAGGTAGAACAGGAATGGGAGAGGGATCTTTGTTCAATAATTTCTCAAGGAGAAGTATATCCCTCTCTGGGTCAATCTCTTGGTTATCAATTCCTTCGGGAACTGAATCACTTATGAGAAAGGCCTCTAATTCCTCAAGGACGAAATCACTTCCCTCAAACGGAGTGAGGGAAGGAGAAGAATTAGCGATTATGGGGTGAGAGGAGGGAGTGGGATTTCCACTCGGAGACCTATCAGCGAATCCAAGGATTTCCTGAGCATACTTCTCGGATGCAATGTCAATGACATCAATTCGGTTAACCGATTCAGCATCATAATTCGAGGAGTATCTCGAGGTTTGATCAAGGTTGAACGTTATTGCTTCAGTGCCAACTCGTAACGTGATTTCCTCATCGAAAACATCGATTAATGCATGACCCGTCCTTAAGAATCCCCTCCCAAGAATGAGAGGAACTCTTGGATCCGCATCGAAATCAACAACGACAAAGTCTGCCGGAAAATGGAACTTTCCCACTCTTACAAATACGTCCTCGGCAATACCAAGGGGACGTGAAATTGAACGGTCTGCAAGCTCGAGAGTCATGCATGTGGGACTAAGTGCCTGAAGAGAGAGCTTTTTCCAAACTGAGTGGGGCATTAAGTTGATGCTTGCACCAAGATCGGCCAAGGCAAAGCACTCAACCATCCCTGGGAAAATATATGGTATTAGAAATCTCCCGGGGTCTCCTAGCTTCTCGAGAAGCTGTTTCAATAGAACTGCAGAGCAGTTTTCATTGACTGGAGTTCGTGCCATCTCAAACAGTTTTTCTTTATTGCTCAACAGGTTTTTGATTGTCGATGCGAATTTGGACAATAAAAGAAGAGCATCCGCGAAACTAATATCGAAGTGTAGTTCTTGAAAAATCTGAAAGAATTTTTCCATCTGATGATTAGCTTTTTCACGGAGCTTCTGGTCTTGCAATCGTGAGGGATATGGAATTGATGGTTTTGGGTTGGCTTTTGGATTTTCAACAGGACCTTCGGTAGTTTTAAACACAACTCTTTTAGGGGGAGTCAGGGACCGGGATAACTGGAGGAGGGATGTCATTGGTACCTCCGTTATTAGTAGGAAGTACCGTATCCGTAGTATCTTCAGTTTCACATTCCTCTACCGGGATAGGAGAAGAGGTAGACGGAGTTGTGGGTCCTTTATAAGAAACTCCACTTCTTGTGGTGATCGCCTTTACATCGCCCCTCGGATTAGCGATCGTGTTGCTAGGTAAAGTAGTACCTGAGCCCGAGGGTCGATCATTTAAAGACTTCTTCAATTCATAGATTTGACTAACCAGCACTTTGTTCAGTTCTTCTTGGGATTTCATAAACTGTTTTAATAACTCATCAGATGATGGTCTAGTTAGAACAATGGCTTGAATTTTGGTTTGGAAAATTTTGAGCCCGATTGTTCTGGAAATTCCCATGTTGCTGGTTGTTATTACCCTGGAAGTGGTTTTGTTGTTGAAAATTACCCTGAGGGTAATTGTTCTGACCTTGATTTCGGTTATAATTCCCTTGGTTCTGATTTTGTTGAACCTGGTTTTGACCAGGGTTGAAATTCCCTTGGTTGTTAAAACCTTGGTTCATTCGGTTCTGGTTCTGATTCTGGTTAAAGTTCTGGTTTCTGTTTTGACCATTTTGGTTCTGGGACTGATTAAATCCCGGTGGTCCAATGTAGTTATTAGATCTGTAGCTCAAAAGGTTTCGATCCCCTTGCGGTTGGTAAGAATTACCTCCCGTATTATAGGAACCTTGAGCTGCGTACACGTTTTCACGAGCTGAGCCACCGGAGGCTGGGCACTCTGTGTACGGATGTGGACCACCGCAAGTTTCACAACTTGGGTTAACAACTTTGACCTGATTATGATTTGTCTGATGGATACGTAAAACTGCTGTAGACAAATCATCGAGCTTTTTAGCTAGGATGGATATCTCATTGCTTGCCGGAGTGACTGACTTAAATGAGTCGTTCCTCTCAGCAGAGGAGTCCCAAAAATTATGATGGGCAGTCATGTTTTCGATTAAGTCATAGCACTCTTCAGGGGTCCTTTTCATAAAGGTGCTCCCAGCAACAGCATTGATGGTGTCCTGATGGCGAAGAGTCAAACCATTATAGAAGGTGTCAATAATGGTGACAAGAAGCATATTATGGTTGGGACATCGATCAATGGCGAGTTTGTAGCGTTCCCATGCCTCGAATAAAGATTCGTCAGGAAGCTGTCTAAAGTTGCTGATATCATTCCTCAGCTTTGTGACCATAGATGGTGGAAAGTATTTTGCCAGAAATTTAGTGATCATCTCATCAAAAGTGTGGATCGAATTCTTTGGAAGTCGATCGAACCAGGAAGTCGCATGATGAGTGAGGGAATAGGGAAAAAGGTACAAACGTAGGCCGTCGTCGGTGACGCCATTTTGTTTCATGCTCTGGGTGACAGTTAAAAATTTGTCGAGATGCTTATTAGCATCGTCACCCGGCAATCCGTGGAACTGGCACGAATTCTGGATCTGTTGTATCATGTGGTGTTTTAATCCAAAGTCCGTGGCTCCAATAGTGAGTGGTGCAATGGGTCCACCCCTCCCATGCATTGTAGGTTGACACAGTTCCTCCATTGTTCGGGTGTCAGGAACTGGTTCCTCCTTGGGAGGGATTGGGGGCTCGTCGTTCATTTTTGATGGTTGCTTTTCTTCAACAGTACGTAACTTAGTTACGTTTTTTCCTTTATTACGCTTTGTTTGCGAACGAGTGCGCATGCACTAAAAACGATATTAATCAAAACAAGACAGAGGCAAAACGACAGTGAACTTGAATCCAATAATCACAGATGAACAGCTCCTTTAAAAAAGGTACACTATTCACAAGGATACAATGGTAAGTTTTTAAATCTTAAGTTTGGGAACTTATTATGTTCACACCCCCAGTTGGTAGGTGTTCTGCCTTGGTTTGCGGTGGTAAACTTTTAGGTAATTATATTCACAGTAAAATGTTTTTGGCTTTTCGTGTATGGGTGGAAAAAAAAACTTGGACAATATTTTTGGAACTGATTCGTTAACCGAAATCGTTCCTTTAAGATTACTCGCAGGCTGGCGGGAGGGAATGAATGGATCCCTCTTCAGTTCGCAATTTAATGTCAGAACTTACCTTAAACCAACTGTATAGGTTGTAATCTTAAAGATAACGAAATAATTTAACTTCACAGTTTGTTTTGTTGTTTATGATTTTTTTTTTTTTTTTTTTTTTTTTTTTTTTTTTTGTGTGTTTTTAACACTTCAGGAGAAGTGTTAATGAACTTTTTCAGTTTTGATTTTGATTTTCACAAAAAATTACAAAGTGGTGATATTTGTACAGGAGGGTTTTTGAAAACCACTAAACCTAAACCGTTTTGAAATACGCAACAACCTCCCCGGCAGCGGCGCTAAATTTTGACTCCTCCTAAACCAACCAGTCAACCGGGTGCAGTTGATAGGCCCACCTAGGAGAAAGTGCAATGTATATTAACCGTGGAAATATAGGGAAATCCCCGGGTCGTTAAGTCCCAACGAGATTGAAATTGTATTCTGAACGTTTTTGGGAATAAGTGGCACTGAGGACAGTAGCCAAAGATGATTGGGAATTTGATTATGCTACTGATTGCTTGGTAATTGAACAATATGGAATTATATAAACAATAACAGAGATACATATATAATTACAAAAACACAAATTGGGAAATCAGATAACAGACAGAGAAAAGGGGTTTTAACAAATTACAAACTACAGGGGGTGCAAGTGAAACTTTTTAAAACTTAAAATAAAAAGAAAATTTAAAATGAAAATGAAATTATGAAAATGATTACTTTAATATTTAGTTACTATTTAATTAATTAAAACTATTTAAAAAGTAAATTAAACCTAATTTAAATAAAACTAAAAATGATAAACACTACAAATTAAACTAAAAACTTGCAAAAATATTTTCTAAAACTTAAAATGAACTTGAAGAAAGTATTAAAAAAAAAAAAATTGTCTTTTTATGAGTTTTTTATTAATTAAAAACTAATTATCTTAATTAAACTAATTAAAATATTTTAAATTACTAAAAATACTTAAAAGACTTAGAAAATTATGGAAAAATTTATAAAACTAATTAACCATCACAGAAATTCTAGAAAAATATAAAAAGTTTCTAAAAATTATTTTTAGACTATTTTACTAATTAATTACTTATTAATTAATTTAAATCTAATTAAACTAATTTAAATAAGAAAATTAGGAAATGAATAGTAGAACTTAAAAATCTATTTTCTAAAATTCTTAAGTGAATTATAAAACCTAGGAAAAATATAAAAAACTACTGTTGTTAATTAAAATTAAAGAAAACTATTTAATTACTAATATTACCTAATTAATTAATTAAACTATTTTTAATTCTAATAAATAGTAAACTGTTTAAGAAAAATCTAAGAAAATTATTACATATACTTTAATATAATAGGAAATTAAGAAAATTATGAAAATGATAAAGTGCTTATTAATATGCTGAAATGAAAAATGAAAAAGATAGATTCTATTAAATAGAAGCTATCACTAATTTTATGTTTGGTTTTTCTTGGTTTTACTTCTTGACAGATAAAAATGAGATGAAAATAAGAAACTTTTGTGAAATGACGTTTTGAATAGCTTAAAAATAAGCTATGTGCACCCCCAAGTGCTTAACAGTTGGCTTTTAAGCTTATTAGGATTTAAGCCATATGTGAAAAAGCTAGGAAATAGCAAATTAAGCACTCACAGATGATTATTAACAAGAAATAAGCAAAATGGAACAATTAAGCACACTGAATAAGCTAAAATCCTCAAATAAGCACTTATGCTTAATCACAGACCAAATCAGGCCAAACCTAAGGGTTTTGGACCTCTGTGGGGTCCACAGAAGGTAAGGGGTCCAAATAAAGTCTTGAACCTTGAAGGTGGACTGGAAAGCTTCAAAATAAGCCAATAAGCAGAGCTTATGGCTTATTATTGAGGTCTGTGTAAGGCTTGGAAGTTGGGGGTTCACACTGAGTCCTCAGTGTTGACTCAGACAATGACCCAACTTGATGAGGGTTGCAGCCCTATCAAATAAGCTCACAATGGTGAAATAAGCTCAGAAACTTAAAGCTGAGCTTATGGGGATTCTAAAAAGCTAAAAAGCTAGGGGTGGGTCCCACTGGGTGAGTCACAAAGTTATTGGGAAACTTGGTCAAAACCTGTGCACAGGGCATGCACTTGCCCTGCAGGTTGAAATAAGCTAATGCACAAGCTTATAGAAAAATCCTAAAAATAAGCTGACTATGGGCTTTTGTACACTAGGTGATAGACTTTAATTCCTGAAAAGCTCAAAGTCTCAAACTTAACACAAAAATCACAACAATTCTTCCAAGATTTGGATTTCTGAAACTAAGGGTCTTTTTGACTTTTTGAATTTCAAGCTTAAGTTGACTTTTATGAACTTTGATCTAGATTTCCTTACTGATTATGTTAATTTAAACTATAATGACTTGAAAATGAGTAACCTTGACAACTTGTGAACAAATGTGATGAGTTTGAAACCAAAAATCCTTACAGATGACTATATATGAAGATTTGAAAGTGATTTTGACTTTTTCTTTAATAAACCTGGGTTTTTATGGTTGCTCTGAGCTATATTGAGCCTATATGACTTGTGTAAACTAGAAACAACAACACTTAAACACCACAACACCTTGGATCACTCAAAGCCAAACACTCCTTAAAGATTGACTGTTTTATAATTTTCAAAACAAATGGGTGCTAGGGCTTATGAACCTGATCCACAATAGCTTATTATGATATTTTAAGCACAAATGAACACTTAATCACAGGAAACAACAACAAATGCACAAGAATACTAATTATACTAATTTGACTGCCAAAATTTGATTTTTAGCTATTATAAATTTAAATGAACAAGCTATCTATTTTAGGTTATATTATGACTAAACAACATCAAATAAGCATAAATAAATCAATAAGCAGATTAATAAGGTATGCCACAGTAAAAACAAGGAAATGAGATTATGACTTACAAAGTGCAATCCTGCCAAACTATGAACCAAGGACCAAAGATCTTTCCTATAGAATCTCCACAGATTCACTAACCCAGGGCAATCCAGAATTCACCCTGCTCCAACTTGTTCACCATGAAACCTGCAATTTTTGATTTTATTTCTATTTTCTTGAATTTTTTTATATTTTTGCTTTCTTATACTAAACTGATTTCCAAGGTTTCTAATAGCTCTTATAAGCTATATGGGAGCTTATATGATCTATTTGAGTCCACAGTAACAACTTATGATCAATATAACTTACACTTGAGATTTCAAACATAAAATTGCAATTTAGAGAATTGAAACAGGAAACTTTGGAATTAAGATCATAAAAACTTTAACTTAGATTATAGAAACTGAGTACAAGGTTTGAAAGCTTGAAATAACAACTGAATTACAGAGTACAATACATACGATTTTAATTTCACTAATTAAAACTACACACTATGTCTTCTGCCTTCTCTTTCCTTTTATAGCCAAAATTAGGGTTCCCCTTGACTTTCTGAGCAAATCCCACTTCAAATCCTGACCTTTCAATGCTCTGAGATGATCCTAGCCGTTTAAATGTTTTTGGCGCCAAAAGTAGAACAGGTGGATTGGGGTTGTTTCAGAACAATTAAAGAATTGTGGAGTGTTGTGGAGGTGGCAAGGGGACAATTTTGATAGTAGGAATGGGCTATGGGTCAAGCAGGCCACAAAACAGGCTGTAAAACCATGGAGGTTGAGTGTTTGATGGTGGGGAAGCATTTAATGCTTCTTGGGTGTATACGGGGTGTAGAGGGTGAGGTGGAGGTGGAAAGTAGTCAAGTTGGGAGAGGTGAGGTGGTGGAAAACCACCTAGTTTCAGGAATGCAGGGGTGGGGGAGACGGGTGAACAGTGGGAGTGGTATTTCTTGTGGGGTTTAACCGTTTGACCCTGGTAATATACTTAGGGGGTGGGCTTTGTTTGTTTGGGCCAAAGATAAGGGAGTGGGCTGGGTGATGGTTTGTGTTTGGATTGGATTTAGTTTTGGGTTTTATTTATATTAAGGGTCCGGTTTGGTTATAACTTTGCACAAGGACCATTTTTGTAATTATCTGAAAAGTGAGGGGTGTGTTTTGGCATTCTTCCAAAGTTTCCATAAGGGTATATTATGTCATATGAGGATATTATAAGGACATGTGTTGAATTTTTCACATATGAAACCCCAGGGACTAAATTTGCCAAATCACCAAACTTCAGGGACCAAATCTGTAATTTCACCAAACTTTCCAAACAAGGACCAATCCTGCCATATATGAGAAGTACAAGGACAAAATTTGTTTTTCCCAAAGGTTTAATATCCCAGGGACCATTTTTGTCAATTTTCAAAGTTCAGGGACTAAACTTGACATTTTGTGAAACTTTGCACCAAAGGACTAATTATGTAACTTTTTGATTTAAAAGGACCTTTGGTGACTTTTTCAAGTTTTTAGAATAACCAAGGACTAGATTTGACAACTTTTGAAAGTAACTGCCAATTATGCAAACTTTGTTCATTTTTCATCTGTTTTTGATTATTTTGCATCTGAAACATATAAAACACATTTCTGGGATATTTTCAGTATTATGATGAATATTTGAGTGTTTTTTGGATGTTTTGGCAGTTCAGATTGGTATAAAATGATGAGTATTTAGACACTCATCACTTCCAAATTACAAACCCTAATTTTTCTTCTTCTTTTTCTCTCTTGGATCGACTAAAATTGCAGGAAAAACGTTTGTGGGGTGTTTGGGTTTGTTTATATATTATTTATGGATAATCCTTATCATTAAGTGTTGTAATTGGGCTCAAATTTGGTTTCCTTTTTCCCCCTTATCCCCTTCTAGCCGATTTTCTTAACATATATATATTTTTATATTTTTTTTCATTAAATTTATTTATTACACTCAAAACCTCATACTTTTCATATTTTATGTATTCCCATATCGAAACCTAACGTCTTTCGCGATAAACCTTAATTTTACGATAAACCGGAAAATAATCATTTTCAAAATAAAGTTTCCAAAAATAGAATTTCACACTCTTTTTGAAATATAACTCATAAAAACAAATCCCACGTAGCTTACTAACGCTCAATTACTTGAACGAAGCCTTGTTACGCAAAAACACAAAACACCAAACTACACAAGTCATTTCTACATCACAAAGGTGATCAAAATGAACTTTTCCAAATTCCAAACTTTCCAAATCACAATAAGACCATTTACGCAAAGGGATTTAGTGCTAAAACTCACCTATATCACACATATAACACTTCAAACACCTAATACACACCAAACAAACGTCAACCGAGTCAAGACTATCAGTCAAACTGACCTGCTAAAACCACGGTTGTTACACATTTCACTTTCATCACAAACAGGCAAAAGGTACAACTTACATTTCACTTTCATCAATTGCAATAAAAATTAACATTGATTTATTTATTCATAGTTAACATTGTTGTATTTACTTTTATAGGGTCTGTTACCTGCAATGGCAAAGCTATTTTCGTCTGCTGAGCATAGGTACTGTGTGAGGCACATAAATGAGAATATGAACCTGACATGGAAAGGAGGTGAGTTCAAGGATATGTTGTGGAAGTGTGCAACTGCATTGACTGTGGTTGAGTTTGAAAGAGGTATGCAAGAGTTGAAAGGATACAACAAGAAAGCATATGAGTATTTGAACAAAATTGCACCACAACATTGGAGTAGAAGTCCCTTTTCTGGTTAGTACACTTTACTTATTTTTTCAGTTTTTTAGTAGATTAAAACCTGGTCATGTACATTTAACTTAAGTTACAATCTTAAATTAGGGAGGGCTCATTGTGACATGTTAATCAACAATATCTGTGAGGTCTTCAACAGACAGCTTTTAGATGCTAGGGATAGTCCTATTATTACTGCCCTTGAATATGTGAGAGAATATCAATGAGGAGGATAGTCCTTGTCCAAAACATTGCAGCCAAATGTGAAGGACCCCTTACCCCTGCTGCAACAAAGGTTTTTAAGTTTAAAAAGATGCTGCATCACAATGTACTATGGATTGGAATGGAGCAGATCTTTTCCAAGTCAAGGCTGCATGGGGTGAACAAATTGTGGTAAACTTGAAGCAAAAAGTTTGTACCTGTAGGAAGTGGGAAGTATCAGGAATCCCATGCAAGCATGCTATTGCTTGCATCTATGATATGGCAGATAATAATATGGATGTGGGAATTCCTGAAGACTGGGTACATGATTCATACAAGCAGAAGACATGGATTGAGGTTTATTCTCACAAAGTGAATCCAGTTAATGGGCCACAATTTTGGAAAAAGTTTGAATGTGCAACCACTTTGCTTCCACCAAAAGTGGTTCCACAGATTGGAAGACCATCAAAAAAGAGAAAGAAAAGCAAATGTGAAATTGAAATGGTTAAAGATGGGAAGTTGACAAGAAAAGGTAAGCAGGTTAGGTGTAGTATTTGTAGAATGACAGGACACAACAAAAGGAGTTGCCCTGCAAACAAAGGTGGAACAAGTCAATCTGCAAAGGTACATGCAAAGGGTAAGAAGCCTGCTTCACAACCAAGTCAATCTGCAAAGGTACCTGTTAATGTTGTAGCAAGTCAAGCTTCACAACCAAGTCAAGCTTCAACTGGGCCAAGAGTGAAAAGAACCAAATTGACTGCTAACAGGTTAACTCCAGAAAAACAACCCAATGCATGACTGTGCAAGGAACTTTGGTTAAGACTATCTTTAATCATTATGTTATCATGTTTCTTTTAAGACTTTGTTTGTATTTTGTGTTTTGCATCTAAGACTTTGTGTAACACTATGTTTGACTCTTACTTTTACCATATGTTATGTCATTTTCTAGACTGCTAGTATTCCAATGTTGTGAATTATTTTTGGCAAATGTGATGGTTTTGGTCCCAAGTTAACTGCTTTTGGCAAATGCCAAGGTTGTTAATGTTTTTTTTTTTTTTTGGCAAATATGATTGCTTTTGGTCCCTGTGACAATGCTTTTGGCAAATGCCAATGTTGTGAATGTGTTTTGGCAAACATGAACTGCTAAACTTTCACTTTTTGAGACAATAATATATAACCATAAAGGGATTTCATTACTTAACTGACTTTCATTACAAAACACAAAATCAATTGACCATAACATTTATCTTGATCAATTCATAAGTTCAATTATATTGCATCACTAAAATACAATTACATCAAATAGAAAATCATAAAAAAGATCCAACTGCAAATGAGCCATATCTTTAGCCTACGATTTGCACCAGCCATTGCATTCAAAGATTGCTCAAGTGCATTTCTTGAAGCTAGTAAACCAGGGATAATTGCCACTGCACGAGCACACATAGGTGGATCCACCCAATAAAAGAAAGGACAATGCGTACCCTACAATGAATAACTTACAATAATTAGTAAAGTAATTGTGACAAGGATAATTACCTAAAGCATACAACTTACAATTTGGGGACAACATCGAAATCGACGTCTTGGGTTTATATTAGTCCATGAAGTACGTACAATTGTTGGGTTACCACAAAAACAATTCATTTGTTTAGGGGCAAAACAAGCTAGGGTTTATGTGTGTGTGTGTGTGTGTGTGAAGTGGTGTTTGATTTAATTTAGGGAAAATGACATTGGGGGTGGTGTTATAAACATTTCAGATTGGGACCACTAGTAAAAAGACAAATATACCCTTTGGGTTAAGAGAAAAGTCCCAACATAACGGAATGAGACTAACCTCGTTATATGCCAGGGACCAAAACGAAACCCAAACTTGCTCACAGGGAGGCCGCCTGCAATTTCCAAAGACCAGGGACTTGTGGTGCAATCTGATCAAACCACAGGGACTATATTTGCAATTTACTCTAAATAAAAGGTCTAAAAACTTCACAACAGAATCAACTCACAACACACACAGTGACAGTGAAACTACTCTAAAATAAAAATGTGGAGAAGAACATTTTGCACCACCACCACCACTTCCGCCTTAACAAACAACAACAAAAAATGGGACGCGTTAGTCATCGGCGGCGGTCATAACGGCCTAACCGCCGCCGCATACTTAGCTCAGTCCGGCCTCTCCGTCGCCGTCCTCGAACGCCGCCACATCATCGGCGGCGCCGCCGTCACTGAAGAACTCATTCCTGGTTTCAAATTCTCTCGTTGCAGTTATCTTCAGAGCCTCCTTCGTCCTTCCATCATTAGGTTTAATTTTAAAACATTTGGGATATTTATTTGAAAATGTATCCAACTTGATCCATTATTTTTAGTTTGTATCAAATTTCCATAGGGGGTGTTTGTTTAAGCTTATTTGTGGGCCTTCCAGCTTATTGGATTTCGGCTTATTATTTCGTAAGCCCAAGTTTTTCTAGCCTTATATATGCTTATTATGGTGTAATAAGCTTATATAAGCTTATAAGTGTTAAAATAAGCCAGGCTTGTGAAATATAAGCCGAAATCAAATAAACTCGTAAGCGCACAAAGCTTAAACAAACAGTAGTGTGATACATTTGAATGGACTAGAACGGTACACGCGCAATGCGGCGGCGGGTACCTGTGACTATATTTTGCGTTATTCGGTTATTTGGTTACACATTTAGTTGTTTTTATGCTTTATAAGTAGAGATGGTTAAGCCAAATAATTTTAGTTTGAACAACCAACCGCTTCCTAACAAACTTCCTAACCGACTTGCTTGCTAACAAATTAATTTTGAAATCTTTCCATAATAAGCAAGAAAAAAGTCTGAATTTAAGCCTTTCTAATTATAGAATAGTCCCAAATGCATTATAATGTAGTATAGATAATCCTTTGAAAATGTATCGAACTTTACCCGTGATGATGCAGACAATAGGAGTAATAATAACTGGTTAAGTTTTATACATTTTCAGATCATTATTATCGCTACCATATTTGCTGTCTAATTTCAGATAGTTTACTAAGTGAGTGTTTTATATAACTTTGAAGAGATCTGGAGTTACATAGACATGGATTGAAGTTGTTGAAGAGGAGTCCTTCGTCGTTTACGCCGTGTTTGGATGGACGGTATCTTTTGTTAGGTCCTGATGCTGATTTGAATCATTCCGAGATTTCAAAGTTTTCGAAACGAGATGCAGAAGCTTACCCAAGGTTCTATTTCTTCCTTATGATGATTTTAGACACATTGTTATTAGGTATATAGTCTTTAGGGGCGATTATCTTCCTTGATGATTTTAGGCTGTTGACTGAGTTTTCAAAGTACCTAAAGTTAGTATTAACACAACGAAAATGTTATATGTGGTTTGTACAAATTTTGTTGACTTTAATAGCTCGACGGGAACATGATGTGCATCATGAAACATCTATGCATTGGTACTTCAATATATGCGTTACTGTGATATATGGAAGGAAAAATAAAATTATAAAAATCCATTAGATAGGATTATTCAAAAGACCAGACTATCATCAAAACATGACCATAATAAGAGTTTGTTGCTAACATGTATCATTCATTACTTGAAGGAACCTATCTGTTTGTAATCTGGTCTTTGTGTAGCTCTTGGAAGTTTGGTTTTTTAGTATTTGTGTTTTATTTCGAGGAGCATGTTTTTTCTTCAGTATAATCTTTTAATCTTATTCTGTTGTTTATTTGTAGGTATGAGAAGCAGCTAGAGAACTTTTGCAAGTTCATGGATCCACTAATAGATTCATCACCACCTGAAGCTCACCAAGGCACTTCATCTTTTAATTCCCGAATAAAGCATAAGTTGCAGAAATCAGAATTTTGGGCCCATTGTTTGCATCAGTCTGTATCCATGGGTCAACAAGGGATGGTGTAAGATTTCGTATCTCTGTGGCTAATGCAAAATACTGATTTGGACTTTATGTCATTAGTTTTTGGGATTCATTTTTTACTAAAAGGGAATAATAGCATAAAACTGATGAGCCTATCAAAAATTAAAGTCAACTATCAACTAATAACTTCCATGGCTTAATCAGCTTAAGAAGACGGTCTGCATCACAGACATCATAAACTTATGCAGTTATTTCTTATAACAGGGATTTTATGGACCTTCTACTGTCGCCAGCATCAAAGGTTTTAAATAACTGGTTTGAGGTTGGTACTTGATCCTCATTCCTCAATATTAGTGATATGGAATTTTTTATGAGACCTCATACACTCATATATAATAATGTCAAGCCAGCATTTTAATCTTTTATATGCGAATAATATGCAGAGTGAGGTGTTGAAGGCAACACTTGCTACAGATGCAGTGATAGGATCCACTGTAAGTGCCAGTTCATAATAACATTTTTGTGTTGTATTGCACAGTTGTGAAAGCATAATCGTTAATGTGATTCTGTGTTCTTTGCTAAATTCTACTTGCATATACCCTACATTTGTGACGCAGGCAAGTGCCCACACACCAGGGAGTGGGTATGTTCTGCTACATCATGTGATGGGAGAAACTGATGGTGACCGTGGAATCTGGTCGTACGTATTTCTAATTTAGCATATATTAATATTAAATTCTTATTATTGAATTTATACTTGTAGAACCAGATTGTTGTGAATCCCGTGATCCATGTTTGGTCAAAAACTTTCTTAGTTAAATTTTTGGTACATTAGTATTTTGTATTCTCATGTACCCATATCTTTAAAGCCAACATATATATCAGAACCTCTTCAAAAGGTGTAAAACTTCCTAATTTATTAGTGAGCATGTTGATTTTACAAGTGAGTTCTCTTTAGTGTGCATTTATATATGAGATTAAATAAAACAACAACAACAACAACACCCAGTCCCGCCGGAGCGAGGTATGGGGAAGGTGAGATGTAGACAGTCACACCCCTAACTTAGGGTAAAAGGGCTGCTTCCAGAATAACCTTCGGCAATTGTGTGTGTGCAAGTAAATAGACATTATGAGATCAAATAATACTGTTTAGATGAATTACATGGTAGGTAACTGATATGCGTTTAGGTATGTTGAAGGTGGAATGGGCTCAGTGTCTAAGGCTATTGGAAGTGCAGCCACGGAAGCTGGTGCTACCATAGTTACTGATGCAGAGGTATATCATTTTTGGGATAGCTAGTGTGTTACTTTGTGACCACTTCATGGTTTTGTTCAGTAGAAATTGATCCTAACCCTTTTTATCTTTAATTTGTTATCCCAAATTGGACGAGAGTCTCACATTTCAAGATTTTAGGCAGTATTTACAGCTTCATTTATGGTCACTATCGTTTTTTCAAAAATGTTTGATATTAAATTATTCACATTTCTAATGACAAAAATCTTGCCTTCATCAAGGGTTTTTTTTTTTTTTTTTTTAATTAAATTGGTTTTTTTTTGGGTCAAAATTACACATATAGCCTACTTTTTTCTTATGAATATGTCAACAATGATCTTCATAGATGTTAGGAAAAAGAAAAAAGCGAATTTTAGTTCTTATGAGTAGTTTATTGATATTGTTACCTAAATACTTCATTTCTTATCCAGGTATCAAAGCTGATAATTGAGGATTCTGGCACAGTTACAGGGGTGAGCTATAGAAGTTAATCACAAATTGATGCAATGAATAATTACTCAAAATTCAGGCAAACTAACTGCATTTTTCTTTAGGTTATTTTGGGTGATGGAACACATGTTCATTCTTCAGTTGTTTTGTCAAATGCTACTCCCTACAAGACTTTCATGGTAAAACTTTTAAAGCTGATGAAGTTTTTACAAGTTGAGCTAGAAAGAACATAACTAACCATTTTGAATTGTCTTTTGCATATTCTGACATAGGAACTAGTACCTGAAAATGTTCTTCCTGAAGATTTCTCTCGTGCTATTAAGCACTCTGACTATAGCTCTGTAAGATTCTTTTACAATTCACCATTCCTCCTAATTACCAGATAATACAACCTTTTTTATAAGTTTCTGATGACACAAACTTAAATTTATACTGCATTCATCCTTATACTTTTAAGTTCCAAATTTGGAGCGATCACAAATTCTAGCAAATGCTAAATTTTACTTGATTGAACAGGCAACCACTAAAATCAACATAGCAGTTGATAAATTGCCAAAGTTTAAGTGCTGTGATATTGGCTATCC
The DNA here is from genome assembly GCA_030686995.1 of Artemisia argyi. Taxonomy (NCBI): domain Eukaryota; kingdom Viridiplantae; phylum Streptophyta; class Magnoliopsida; order Asterales; family Asteraceae; genus Artemisia; species Artemisia argyi. Next base: position 53,401,072 of record CM060690.1, on the reverse strand, counting down.
TGAAGCTGGTCCTCAGCATATGGGTACCATCCACATTGGTTCCGAGAGGTATGCTATTCCTTCATTATTTCAGCATTTTTTGTATCTTCATGCTTGTTTGGTTGCTTATTCTCATCTTTGGATTTTAAACAAGTGGATCTATTTATGTGTTATCATTTTTGCTGATCAGTATCGAGGAGATAGACTCTGCATGCCAGGAATCAGTGAATGGATTGCCATCACAAAGGCCTGTAATTGAAATGACAATTCCATCTGCCTTGGACAAGACTATATCTCCACCAGGTAGTCTTATGTCATATCTATTTTCGTACAATATAATATCATGCTTTAGATGATCGCTTTTTGGAAATTAATGGATCCCTAAATATTACTTTGCATTATTCAGTGCACTCTATTTTTGTGTGCCAAGAGCTAATGAAACTTACTTTATTATAGGCCAACATGTCATCAATTTGTTTGTTCAGTTTACTCCCTACAAACCTAATGATGGCAGCTGGGAAGATCCTGCATACAGAGTGAGTTTTAATTTTTGAAAGTACACTTGCAATGTGCTGTTCTGCTGGAAATATTAGTCATATATTTCCATGTCTCTTTCTTTTGTAAATGGCAAATGACAGTCGCACCACTGTACTTTCACCTTTACGTGCACTTGGTGTGTCCTTTTCTGTAAATTGTCTATCTGACCATGGTTGATTAGTTTATCCATTTTGTGGTCAATTCGATAGTGGCAACCAGATAAATCCAGTGAAGCACAATATATAGTGGTCATAATGAATTAACCTGCTTCAGGCAGGAAGTGTTGGTAAAACCAGTTGAAGCATGCGTTGTAAATTTTTAACTTAAGATGGGGGTACATTATTATTATAGATGTCTTCTAAAAATGTTAGAATCATTTTGTTGGAGACTTTTCAAACCCTTTTAATCCACAACTTTTTTGCAGGAATCTTTTGCCCAAAGATGTTTCACCTTAATTGACGAGTATGCCCCTGGCTTCAGCTCATCAGTTATTGGCTATGACATGTTGGCTCCACCTGATCTTGAAAAGATAATTGGTCTCACAGGTAATTCATACCAGTGTTCCCTCTTTTACATTATTAATGTTGATTTTTAAAGTGAATTAAGAACAAAAATAGAAACCCTTCAACCAAGAGGTTGTGGGTTCAAGTCTCGTTAGACACATTTGTGAGGTACAATTGCCGCTTCAAAAAATATGCGAAATCAGGGATCTTTAATCTGTATGTTCCCCGTTGCTAAAAAGTTAATTTGACAGGAGGGAACATCTTCCATGGTGCAATGGGGTTGGATTCTCTTTTCCTCATGAGACCTGTAAAAGGATGGTAAACTTCAACATTGTCTAGTTTATTGTTCTCATACCTTCCTGTTAGTGGTGTGTCTTAGGAACGCACGTGTTTTGCAAGATAAGCTTATGACTATGTGGTGTGCAATGCAGGTCAAATTATAGAACCCCGTTGAGAGGATTATATCTATGCGGGAGTGGAGCTCATCCTGGTGGTGGGGTCATGGGTGCACCAGGACGTAATGCTGCACGTGTGGTTATTGAAGACATTAAAGGCTAAGATGATAGTTCTGAAACCATCAAGATCATCTTCATCATATGCTTCGAAAATCATGTCGAGGTTTCCGTCCCTCCCAAAATGTACTTTCTTGATCTCTGTCAAGAATCATTCTCGGTTTTATGTGAATTGAGTCGCTTCAGGAAGCTAACTGTTTTTGTTTTTTCATATGGCTTATGGCAGTGAGACCACAAAAGCATCTGCCGGTTTGGACCATGACCAAGATTTGTAGGTAACCTTAGCTTAAATCTTATTTAACATAGTGATTGGTAAGAAATTTTGTTTGAACCATTTGAAAGCTGAACACCTTACCCTGATAGTGCATGTCTGACATTGAGTTGGGACACATGCTCTAGACTGTATTGTATTCTAAGTTCATAGTGCATGAAACAAGGCAAGGGCTAAGGACAATAAATTATTCTCTCGGAATGAGATTAAAGGATCTTTACGTTGGAGTGACATTATCTCTTTGCTTGTATAACTTAATTGTATCGTATATGGTTTAGTTAATACTTCCCAAGATTTTGTACAATACCTAAGAGATTAATGAAATCAAAAGACTATTATTTGAACGTTGCTTATTAATATGACTCGGGGTACCCCTAACATCATGATACCGTTTAGACTCCTAGTTGTTGTGTAGAGGAAAATGATGGTGTTTTCATACGTTTTTTGCAACTCAATTTAGTACTAAGCTCATAAAGAGAGGTGTGTGTTAACCTTTAACGTATCCAGTCTTGCATTTCATATTAGTCTCTTGGACTAGCAAGAAAGTAACATTTTATTTCGGGTTTAAGCGATACAATGGATGTGTACTTTCCCAAATGTCTTATTATGGTAAGTATACCAAAAAAACTACTCTTCTAATACCTAAACTTTTTATTTCTTGCTAATACGATTCCTACAAGCTTGTTTTACCCGCAAATGTTACCAATTTACACATAACGCCATGTGGCGCTTATGTGGAACTTATGTGGCAATTCAAAACATCTTCTTAAACACCACCCACTCTTCTCCAATTCAATTTTAATTCCTTTTCATCAGATCTCAGGTAGCAAATAAGCCAAAAGTGTCCTCATTAATCACTTAAGTCAAAACATACAAATATTATAGAATGATGTGGTGGCAGAATGGTGATGATAGGATGGTGACAAGGTGATGTGATGGTGGTGGGATGGTGATGGTGGTGATGTGGCATTGGTGATTGGATGGTGACGGAAATGGGGTTTGTGGCAAGATGATTGTGGGAATAAAGAATGAGAGATCTTATGGAGCGTTTGGTATACTGATGGGGTTGGAATAAGATTTGTATTTGGTTTAGATTGAAAGAAAAAAAATAAGTAATTAATAGTATTAATGTTGTTTGTTATGTAAAAGTGTAATTAGGAATTGAATTCTATTTAATATATTTTAGTGTTATAAATAAATATATAATGTAAGAAGGGTCCATTTCTTAATAATATTAAAACAAAAAAACGTTACATGTTTTGTCAGTAAACTAGGGCCTTATGGTCGGTCATGTACAAACCAATGTTTTGAAAACCGGGTTTGAAATCGACCCGGTCAAGTTATCGGGCACCGGGTCAACCCGGTTTTCAATTTATTATTTTTTAATTTTTTTGACCGGGTCAACCGGTTCGACCACCGGGTCAACCCGGGTTTTTATTAAAAATTTTTGAAAAAACAAAACTCGGCCGGGTTTCGAGAACCGGGTTGACCCGGGTCACTCAAAACCCGGCGGGTCTAACCGGTTAACCCGGTTTTAGAAACCCGTGTGTTTTTTACCTTTTTTGGCCGGAACCGGTCGAAGCGATTAACCCCGCCGGGTCGACCCGGGTTTCAAAACATTGATACAAACCCACAAGTAGGGCTGAGCATAGGTTCGGAACCGGCCCGAACCGAAAAAACCGAGAACCGAATTTCATGAAAAACCGAAATCGAAACCGAACCGACGGGCCGTTGGTTCGGTTCGGTTTTGTCGGTCAAAGTGTATTTTGGTATGTTTTTGTCGGTTTTGGGACGAACCGGACCGAACTGACCCTACCCGAAACCGAAATCATGTAAAACATGAAACCGAAACTGAACCGACGGGCCGTCGGTCCGGTTCGGTTTTCGTCGGTTCGGTCGGTTTCGTCGGTCCGGTTCGGTTTTGAACCTTCGGTGCTCAGCCCTACCCAGAAGTAATTGTTTCATAGACAATTTTGAATCATACACCCACATACCAAATACATGCTTTTAGTATCATAGTAGTCCTTTTAGTTAAATACCACATACCAAACGGACGCTTAGTTTTGGGGTTTCCAAAGATGGTTTTGTGTTAACATATTTTATACTACCACTTGTTATTTCAATGTGAATTCTCTCTGTTCGTAAAGCAACTTCGTCTCACTGTTGTTTTAAGTTACGAAGATGAGTAGTTTTTTAGATACAGGTATCATAACGAGACATTTAAGAAAGTACGGGTGTAATAATAAACTTTATATCCTACTCATTGTCTAGTCATCGTGCAATTTTTTTATACCACTTGGTATAATTATAAACTTTATAAAAAAAAAGAGGAATGCTACAATCACTCAAATTTTACAAAAACAAAATCCACACAATGACTTGTATGTTTATGATTGGTGGTTTCACTCTATTGTTCTCTCTCATCTCTTTAATTAACCCAATCATATGCATCCATGTCATTTGTGTGGATTTTGTTTTGTAAAATTTGAGTGATTGTATCATTCCTCTACAAAAAGTTTTCAGATTTATGATAAATCCAGTCTGATTTCCTAGTATCTTTATCCCAGCTTTCAAAGCAAAAAACAAAACACGAGGGGACCACTACACGCCCAATTCCACCAATACCAAACCTTCAAACCCAAACTCAAAAAAGTCAAGCCCTGTCCACTTGCATGGAAACAAAAGGGCAAAACAGACCAAAAAAAATCACCCAAAATTGACCTACTTAACAAATTACCTAAAATAGCATGAGAGCATCTCTCAACCCTAAAAACCTCACCTCCCTCATTTCATGAACTCAGACGACGAAGAAATAAACCCAGTCACAATGCTCCTACTAAACACTGACAACAATCAACTTACTAATAATGGAAACACAACAGAATTAGTACCATTACCTGTTCAAGACAATACTTACCACCTATCTTCAGTCAACTCCACTCTCACAATCCGTCAGCTTCCTTCACAAGGCCTCTCATTCCAGCTTTGGCCATCCGCAGAAACTTTCGTCAAGCTTTTCGACAGTTACAAACCTTCAAACACTGACCCATTCTCAGTTGCAGTTACAAACTGTGCTATTGATAGAAAGCCTATTAGGATCCTGGAGCTAGGGTCAGGTACTGGAGTAGTAGGAATCACAGCTGCAGCTATACTTGGTGGTGAGGTAACTGTAACTGACTTGCCTCATGTGTTGCCTAATATGGAGTATAACGTTGGGTTGAACAAGGAGGTGATAGTGGCAGGTGGAGGTGAGGTGCGTGTGGCGCGTTTAAGCTGGGGGGAAGTGGGGGATATGGAGGTGATTGGGAGGGATTATGATTTGGTTATTGGTTCGGATGTTGTGTATCATGATAATTTATATGAGCCTTTGATTCTGACTCTGAAGTTTTTGTTATTGGGTTCGGGTGAGGGCGAAAAGGAGAAGGAGAGGGAGAGGGTGTTTTTGATGGGGCATTTGAGGAGGTGGAAGAAGGAGTCTAGTTTTTTTAAGAAGGTGAAGAAGATGTTTCGGGTGGATGTGGTACATGAAGATGGGCCGTCTAGTGTGTCGAGAACTGGTGTTGTGGTGTATCGTTTTGCTAGGAAGGATGCGGTTTTTAGATAGTGTTGGTCGTTTTGATGGGAAAGATGGTTTTGGGGATGGTTTTTGTTTTGATGTTTATGTTGTTGTAGGTGTATTCAGGAATAATACATGTTTGACCAGGGTCGGAAAGTTTGACTCGATGGTATTGGATTTATCTCGTACTTGGTTTCGTTGCTTGGAGTCGAAATACGCGTACTTTGGCATCCCACACGAGAGTACCTTAAATCAAACTCATGACACCCAGTTTACTAAGTACCTGTGTCCTGTTTTTGAAATCACATGCTTTGACCAGAATCCATTTTGAACCAGCTAAACAATTTGTGATCTTTACTTTGATTCCATAGCCCAGTTTTCAGCCAATGCATGTACTCAACTGAATCGACTGTTTATCTAATTGAACCTGGTGAAAATAGCAATTCCTTCCCACTTGTGGTAACCCGCATGTGTGTGAACAAACGACTTTGATTCATATCTTTAACGGTCATCAGGGTTAAATAAAAAAATTGTTAAAAGAGACATCTTAAATTGGTCGAAAGTTGCAGAATATATCTAATACATACAACCTCCTGAATAGCTTTAGAAAAGATTTGTATCAATAATACAAGAGTTGTGTTTGGTAATTATATTTAGCACAGAAGAATAAAAACAATGGTCAAAAGTTGTTTAAAGTCGATCAAACCCGGTCCGTGTTGATCCCTACAAGAACTACCCATTTTGAGCATCCAACGTTACTTGATCATTTTGCACCACTTATAGGTAGGATTATTGTACCATTTGTATTATTTCAGTAAATAGCTGTAAAGCTATTAACAGTGATACCTTATGCTCATTTTGCACCACTTATAGGTAGGATTATTGTACCATTTGTATTATTTCATTAAATAGTTGTAAAGCTATCAACACTGATACCTTATGCAACAAGTGTAGTACTTGTTGGGAGGTTGATGCAAGTAACATTGCTAGTACATTTGTAGATACAAACTTCACTAAGGGCAACATCAAATTTACAAGCTTATTAAGGGGATAGAAAAAGAAATGATAGCTCTATTGAAACGCGCATAATATACGGCAAATTTATATGATGTGACTTTTAGTTGGACTCAAGAAAAAAACTGTGCGATGCAATGAACACAGCTCCAAAGCCATTTTATCACGCTAAGTTATAAGTTAGCAAAACTGTTTTTTATCGTCTCCTATGGGAAGATCCTTTTCTGGTGGCTTTCATATTTTGGGAGTCCCGGAAACAAACAAAGTGGACGATGGTGTTTCCATTGGGATACACTGCGAAAACACTTGTTCCTATCTTTTTGTTGCAAAGTGAGCATACGCTCTCGGATGTGATCTTCAGTTCTGCTTTTCTTTGGCTATATAATTCGTCTTTAACCTGTGCATCATGATACAATACTAATTGAAATGCATAAAAACATAGCATTTAATTTAATTGTAGAAGACCAATTCAGACCTCCAGGATTCATTATGAGTTTTAGTAAAATCTAAAGTCTAAAGTATGTGGAAATTCGGCAAATTACTAGTCTCTATTAAACTCGGACCACTCATAGCTTAAAGGAAAAAAAAATTACTCAGTAAATATGACCATTACCAAGCAGCCGGAAAATGTGCAAACAGTTTTGGTAACTGTTGTACTAATGGTTTGTTTCTGGTAGAAAATATAAATTGCTTCATTGTATATATTGAGATCACTCATTGTACCCTTAATCTCACAATAATTTGTATTTTTTTAACCGATACCTGTAATAGATGCCTCCAAAAGTTACTAATCACATTAACCTTGAAATTTATGAATATATATCAAAACAATAACCATAAGATACGGAGTTAATGAGTTTTATAAGATATATAAATGCTTATTATATACTTGTAAAATTTTTGTTATGGTTTCTCTATCATGTTTTTGGCCGTACACTGAATGTGATTGGCTTGCCTATGGTTCTCTGGTTTGGTGTTATTTTTTCTTTTCCTTGGTGTGAGGTAAGACAAACCTATTATCACATTTTAGTTTCTTCTCATACCATATAAATGGAACCCACAAAATGAAACAAATGGCCAAAATTAGCACAACCTATCTTTCACACTATAAGTGTTAAGAGTTCTGAAAACGAACCTAGCAGTTTCTTGGGCATGAGAAAATAAACATACCTGTAGATTCTCTAATTGTCGCAGGCTCTTGATCACTGAAAAGTTACGATATGATTCACTGGTTTTTTTCATGAGAGGTCCAAGGAATGGATACAATTTCTGAATAATCAGAGAGGAAAAAATGCACTCAAAGGCCGAAAAAGGAACGGAAGTGGATGAAATACATTTAACAAGTCATTATAATCTACCAGGAATGACCCAAAACAACCTAACAATCAAATTGAATCTAAAGTAGTAGATTCCAAACTTATTCCTATTAGTTACCGATACATGGTAATATCTAAATAAGATTATTGGTCAAAAGTCCAGAGATACAATTTAACAAAGTAAAGATATCAATAGTATTATGGAATATTGTGGACACGCTGACATGGTACTGTTCTCAGTTTGCCGGTGATGAGAAAAAGGTTTGGGTGTAAATATAACTTTAGCCTGGAATCTCATAAAATCAATCAAGATAGAGCAGTTTTTGATTACTCTAATATCGGTTTCCAAAACGTCCACATGATATTTAGTACTGTTCTCTTCTGTTCCACAATTTTAACTTATATTTGTTTGAATATGTACATAAATGAAGAAGAGAAAGGAAATGTGTGAAGGTAGTAAGATGGCCAGGTCGAGCGGGTTGGATAGTGTCAAATCTGGTCATTCTTTACTGCAAGTCACAACAAGCCTGGCCACGTTGGGTTGACCCATCAACACTTTTTTGTCCATTGAAAAAAGTTATAACTATTTTGACACATCATTTTTAAAAATCATACACCGCTTGTCACAACGATTATCTAAATCTTTGAATAGAAACCATTTAGGAGGTTTTAGGAATTTATAGAAACCTTAACTTTCAACCTATTTCCTCGTTTAGCTAAACTTTTTGATTCTGGAATCTACACATATGACCCAGTTGAGATGAAAACACAACCTATTGACCAAATCGCAAGTAAACAGGTAGAAACTAGGATCACTAGATAGGTGTTACCTGTAGCTTGGTCTCTTTCGGCAAGAGTCTCAAGGCCTTTGCTCCGTGAACCCGGTCCCATCTCTGAATTAGTACATCAAGGACCTCATCAAGCATGATGGTGGAGCTTCCTTCCTCAATAACATCATCCGTATCATAATCACTTCTCCCTCCATCACTTCTCCCACCATCACTTCTCCCACTATCACTTCTCCCACCATCACTACTATATGCTCTGATTCTAGTATCTTCTGCACCCTCAATCTCTGCAATTTTTCTGCCTAACCCTTTTCCTTTGGCTTTTACAGTTGACCAACCCGCCTTCAACTTTCCACTACTTGGTGAAGATACTAAGCTAGTAATTCTCTTTTCAACATTTTTTGTTTTTTTTCGAGGATTTAAATAAACTTGCATTAAACTTAGGTATATATTGCCCTGAGTTTTCCCATACTGTTGATTTAGTCCTGCTTCATACACCCGATCACAGTAGGATAGCGCCAGTTCAGGAAGATGAAGCTGAAATAGCAAGAAAATTCCACAAAATTAAACAGAAATTATTATAAAGAGGATTTTTCCCCCCAACAAAATAAAGATAAAAGAATGCATCATTTAGATAACTTATGGAGTTATTGCAAGTTTGAACAGATTTCTGTTTCGGTTAACTATCTTTATTTATGATAATCTTTAAACTGGTAAGCATATTATCTGTTTTCTAGGCACCATGTCAGGAAAAATGTCAACATTAGTGACCTGCCAACAAGTACAGACTACTTAAATAGAAAAAGTTATGGTTGCTCAAAGCAGAAATCAGACCAACTCTGTTATCTTTTACTGTTTTCTGTTTTCAGGCAAGAACCTCACTTTAAATTTACACGTTCACGTGCTCAATAAACTTTGAAACAACAATGTGACTTCAAAATAATACCTTATGTACATATATGGACAATGCAAGTTCGTGCTGGTTCATTTTGCCTAATAAGATTGCTCGTTCTTCATACAAAGCATCTTTTGGGATTCGTTTCAACAAGATCCCAGGATTATAATCTGAAATACTCTGCAATGCAGACATGAGTTTTTTCCTAGTTGCGGTATAGTTTTTTTCATCCCATTCCTTCTTAGCATTGAGATCAGCATACCAATCAAGAACTTCTGAAAGATAGATTTGCAACTGCAACACATGGCCATAGCTTCATTCAGATAAATTTTTACCTACTAACAGTGTATAATAGCATATGAAAATTACCATTTCGTTCTTCAGATTCTGGGAGACCCCATCTTCATTCATTGAGAGCATCAATTCCAAATAGGTGGCCTGCATACTTGGGGCATGCTGTTTTAGGTAAGAATTAACCAAGTCGGCAGGAATATTTCCAGATAGAAAAAGATCAATAGTCTGCGTTGGACAACTTTTAAGTACAAGCATTGAAGATTCCAAGACAAGCATAGGGTCAATCCCGCAGAGAGGCTGCACATGAGAACTTAAATGTATCAGAAACAAATTCTTGTACATCATTGCTTATCACCATATCTAAACAGCATCCATGAAATCAACATGTTATTTCTTAACAACGAATAATGGCCAGGTAACAAAGAAGGTCACAACAAACAACTTTTCATTCTGGAATTACAAGAAAATATAGGGAACTTATGTTTTAAGCATTAAATGCCATTTTATACGAGGAAAGGGAACGCCACAAAAGAAAGGAAACATTTAAGAGCTGGTCAATTCTACACTTGGCTCCATGTCCAACAAAGTTTACAACATGTCAAGGGGTTGTAAATAATTAACAACATTTCAAGCTATAAGGAAATGGTTCAAATTGGTTGAGTGGGTCAAATGGGTCATATGTTTCTTTAAAGTCTATTCGACTGCTTATAATCTCTCAAATCATTTCATTTTCTGTGACATAGATGATCTTTTGAATTATATAGTTTTAGTAATCTTATTTATTACAGTAATCATTCATAGAACTACAAAAAGAACAAAAGGACTCTTTTTGACCAGCGGCACGTAAATGACCAGCCTTTACCAGAACCCATTTAGAACCACTACTCAAACCGCCCAATTTGGTTGAGTGGGTCAAATGGGTCATATGTTTCTTTAAAGTCTATTCGACTGCTTATAATCTCTCAAATCATTTCATTTTCTGTGACATAGATGATCCTTTGAATAATATAGTTTTAGTAATCATATTTATTACAGTAATCATTCATAGAACTACAAAAAGAACAAAAGGACTCTTTTTGACCAGCGGCACGTAAATGACCGGCCTTTACCAGAACCCATTTAGAACCACTACTCAAACCGCCCAATTTGCAAGTGTTACTTCAGAATGTGAGTAGCGCAAATATGATGTCTACATGAAATTACCTTAAGATAGTCAATGATCATTTCAGGCTTGAACTTTTGATGGTGCAAGACTTTAGGTTCATCTGATTTGGCATCCTCAACCAGTTCATGAAGAAGTTTGAGAGCTTCATGATGCAGTGAGTTGTATTTGTAAAGTTCTAACAAACAAACATCGTGATTTCCTTTCTGCAGGATCTCCTCGCATATTTTCACATCACAGTAATTAAAACCTTTCAGTAAATCTAAGGCATCAGCAGTTTGGCCAGTTAGAAGTAAAGCCTGCAGAAGTGCAGTATCCAATATTGCTGCTCTCTCTCTAGCACCCGAATGAGTAGGGATATTAACTCGTCCCTGAAGAACCAAAAGAAACTATAATCAGAACATACAGCTACTTTAGGGGTGTTTAGATGTAGTTGTGAATTAAATATGTGATATTAGAGATAATTAGAATCATCTAATCAGTTGTCATAAGCTCGTGATACGTGCTGTAGAACAGGATTTGTTTTTTTAGCTCCGGCCAAGCCAAGAACATTTGTGCATCTTTAAGTGTGTGTGATACAACAAAATATAGCTTGCAGCAAGCAAAATACAGGGAATTTGATTGTTACCTTGGTTGATTTCTTCGATCGCCTGTTTTCGTGAGTGTCAAATGTATGTACAACAGCATCTGAAACAACCTCCTCTGTGGTCTCAGCAGCTGCCTTTCCAACTATGTTTGGCCTCTTCTTTAGCAAGAACTTGATCAGAGCCATTAAAGTATTGTGGCTCATTTTCTTGGACTCGAGAGCACAACTTTCATCAAATTCTGGTAAAGAAGTTGGAGAAGAGTCCATATCATCTGATGTAACAGACGAGCCTCTTGATAAGTATGACTCCCCAGCTACATCAACATTTTCTAGTTCAGCTGACATAAGCGACATGGGAAGAACAATTGATGGATATAAAGAGAGCACATGGGTTAACTCTACTTGAGATGCAACAAAGTGCTCCATGGCCTCCTCATACCTCCCATTTCCAAAGAGATGGTGTGCATATCTGTACAATTGGACAACAACTATCATTTTTAATGTGGCAGTCCAACTTCTAGGGTCAATTAACATATCAAATTCTGTTGTAACTTATAGCTTTTGAGGAAAGTTAGTTAGCTTTTAACTTCCACTAAAAAAATAGAATAATGGTCACATTGATTCCATATAGTTTAGATTAGAAGCAATAGTATTTAGCGTCACTTTAGTGTTTTAACAATGGCAAATGTAGTTATGGGAGACTTTGCAGTTGTATATGATACGTCATTGTTTTTTGAGAATCTTTTGCCCAAGAACTTATTGAATTATCTTGTAGTAAATCAAATTGAAAAGGATTTTGGAATATACTGGACCTATGACCCCGAATGAGCCTGCACCTAATGTGATACCTTGATTTTACAAACTACACCTCGGTTTTGTGTTTACAAGCATCAGATATAACTATCCTAAAACTAATATTTGAACAAGTTGAGGTCTTAAGGACACTATACAGTTAAATTAATTAAAATATAAAACTGTTTAGTGAGGACACTAGGAAACATGGATAAATTCTATTAAAGGTGTCATATGAAAACCACTTGTATCTTTTTCGTTAAAAATTGTAAGTTTCAGAGCTTAATTGATGCCTTCTAGCTGGATAATAATAATAACAATCTCCATGGAATATTAGGAAATCATGTTTAGCTAAAAGGGCATGCGTAGACATTCAAAAAGGTAACAGGTGTCGTATAAGAACTAAAAAGGTTATAATTACCTAATATGAATCGACTGTTCTTTGGAGGCTCGTAAACCCGAATCCTCTGGCGGAAGGAACTTACACAAGACCAAGGCTTCCTCAAAATTTCCAGATACTGTCAATTGTACAATCTGCAATGAACCAGTAGTTTGACTCAAGGGAATGAAACCCAAAGAAGAAAGCTTTACATTTTGTGTCCACAGTGAAAGTTCAAAATTTTATACTTCATAAATTCAAACCTGTGCACCGAGAGGTACGGGAAACAATCCATAAACAGATTGGTCTAGGGAAACAATTACGCCATTATTTCCTTGTTTAATACCACGAATGTTACGCAGACCAATAGTTTGTATCAGTGGGTAAGGGACTCTCAACAACCGAATCTGCAAAACTCGAGTGTAGAACAATATATAAATCCCATTATTAAGTGTTTAATCTAGATAAGAAACTAGAATACATTTGACTAGAGACGTAGAGTAGATAGTTCAGATACCTCAATGTGCTTTGGTAAAAGTGCGATAGCGTATGGCTTCTGAATGACAACTACTGTAGGGGCCTCAGACCAACAAATTCTGCCTTCTGGAATGAGTTTGCCATTTTGGTCCACAAGCACACCAATATTATCCTAGCAAAATAAGGCATTAACAGAACTCAGGCACGTATCTCAGTAATATAGGCTTTTCGAGCACTGCAAAAGCAAAAATGTTGCTTTTATTTGCTTACAGTTAAGTACCCTTAATAGCTTCGGCTAGCAACTAATTGTTGACTTAAGCATCACCCTATACTAACTGGGATTTTCAGTTCTAGTCTTGTAGAAAAGTAATTTTATCAGATAATATAGCATCAAACCTCTAACCCTTATGTATGAACTTAACATATATATAATAATCTTATATCAATGATGAACCGAAGAAACATTCAACGCAAATCAGAACCTATAGTACCTTCCCCAATAGAAGTTCTCCGGACGGAAGAGACACCGCTAAAGGCGGAGCACTCCTCCCCGGCTGAAACACCTCCGTCACAGCACCATTCACAACATTCAGTATCATATAACCTTTTCTAATTCCCATACATATATTCTCACCACACCAACACATCGACTTCACTACATCCGGTACACCATACTCTTTCACCTCAACAAATCCCCTCTCTCCTACACCACAAAGCAAAGCACATTAAATCTAATATGCATAAAATTAGAAGGCCTTTTGGAATTGATTATTTTTGAATAAGTACTTATAAGTTGATTAAAAATAAGCACTTCAGGAAATAGTGTTTTGATTCGCTTATTTTGTAAAAATGCAATTAGAAAATTTCAATCAATCATTTATAAAATGATTTAAGGTCAAATACGAAACTAGAAATAATTATTAGAATTTCATTTCAAATAAGCACTTAAACTTAGCTCTGCTTATCATTGCTTACTTTATCAAATAAGGGGATGTTTGGATTAGCTTATTTGATGAGTTTATTGGCTCATTTAGAAATAAAAAAGCCAATAAGCTCACTTATTATGCCTTATGAGCCCATCAACTCGAGCTTATGGCCATAAGCTCTAGAATATAACCTAATAAGCCATAAAAACTAAGCATATTGCTTTTTTATTTGAATAAGCCAATAAGCTCATCAAATAAGCTAACCCAAACATCCCCGTAAACACTCTAACCTACGTCACATTAGTAAAACATCATCTCACAACATGGTACCATTATGTCTAAAAACACAAACTCTCTTCTGCCTCGCAAAACACAAAAAGCCTCGCACATCATCCCACGCATACACATTCGCCCCTTTAGCTTTAGCAAACACCTCTTGTGTTTCCAAATTCGGCAAGCTATGAATGACAATAGTTTCGGATAACGAAAGCAAAAGCTCACGTGAGGCCAATACTTTCATAGCCAGCATTTGTTTTTTAGAGAATGCGTTAAGCGTTTTCTCGAGAACATATTGCTCTTTCTTGAGGTCTAGGTCTACGGTTTGGTCGGGTGATGATGGGATGGATGATGAGGATGAATGTGCAATGTAGATTAGTAATGATCCGTCTGAGCACGCGATGAAAAGGTTTGAATTGTGGTGTTCGATTGCGGTTATTTTTTTCGGCGTGTTTTGGAGTAGTTGGATTGAATCGTAGGCTGTGTGTGCCATTTTTCTGTTTTGGATTTTTTTTGTGTGTTTGAATTGAGAGGGGAATGATGACGTTATGGGATGTGTTTTTGGCTCCAGAAACTTAGATGGCAGTTAGGTTTGTACAAGTTTTGATGCGTAAGGTACAATTGATTGATGCGTGAGTGATGACCTTATTAGAGCATCAGCAATGCACAAAGCTATTAAAATAGACTTTTTCTAGATAAAATATTAATTGTTTCATTTATATTCTTATACGCAAAGCATAGTTGTCAAAAGCGTGCGCCCACGTGCCTAGGCGACAGGCGACGCGGATGCGGGCCCCCAACGCTCAAAACACTAGGCTCAGGCTCACAGACATTTAAAGCGATGATTTGGGTCTAGGAGTGTGATTAAATGGGTGGGTTTTGGTCGGAATCATGTTATAAACATGATACAAGGATCCAATTATACCCAGAAACACGTTTGGTTTGATTTTGAAAATTAGGGTTCATGGTATGATTTGGGATTTATTGATTTAGAGTGTTTTAATCAAATTAAGTTAGTGGGTTTTGGTCGGAATCATGTTATAAACATGATACAAGGATTGAATCATACCCAGAAACACGTTTGGTTTGATTTTGAAAATTAGGGTTCATGGTACAATTTGAGATTTTTTTATTTAGAGTGTTTTAATCTAATTAAGTTAGTGGGATAGTGTTAGAATGCAGTGTGAATCTTATTGCAACCTTAGAATCTAACCAGAAACACAAAATGAATCAAAATCAAAGTTTATTACAACCCTGCGCTTTTTTTTTCGGGCCCGCGCTTTTTATGCACCTCTCGCCTAGGCGAGATTTTGGGTCTTTGCGCCTTGCAATCGCATTCGCTTTTGACAACTATGACGCAAAGCTTTTCTTCAAAATCTCATCCGATGCTAAAAAGTCTTGCAATAGCTTTTTTGTGTACTTAAAGTCTTCAATTAATGAAATGGCTTTGTAAGTTTCATGTCAAATGCTTGGTATGCACCAAGTCATTTTCTAACAATTCTTTGGTAAAGCTTTAGTTACAATGCACAAAGTCATTCAAAAAGCTTTTTAAATAGTGAAAAGTCTTTTGTAAACCGATGCATTGCAGTTGCTCTTAGTTTAGACTTTGGAGGTGATTTCTACACGAAAAAATCGATAGGTTATCCGTGAGTGTCGAGTCTTTGACTTACATGTAGTATGCGGTCTAACCGAGGTATTGAGGTATTATGTGACTGTTTCGAAAATGAGGGAACCATGAAATTAAATTGTGGGGTTTTTTTTTTTTTTTTTTTTTTTTTTTTTTTTTTTTTGGGGGGATAATAGCAAACAATGCGGTGAAAAAAAAACTAGAATTGGAATGATAAATCGAGTATTATTACTTAGAGATCAATGATATATAAGGTTCTAGAGTGTTGAATGTTAGGTTTTGATATGTGGGTGAGGCCATTAAAAAAAATTGAAGAAAAAAGCCACTAGAATCAACCCCCCCCCCCCCCCCCCCCCCCCCATTTAGACACCTGTGATGTTTTCTAACATTGTACTTGTATCGTACTCTGTAGCTTTAAATGTATTATACTCTCCTCATATTAGCACAACGGCTCAGTGAGTCTTGTATGCCAGTCGATTGTGGGCTGGTTCGGGATACCAATCAATAACCTTTTGCACCTAAAAAATGTCCTCATATTTAGAATAAGATCGTAAGAATAGGTAGGGGGTTTCTCTTAAGAAAGCCACTGCTTATCAGTCGCGACTCATTGAGAAAAATCGAGTACTCTGTTATAACATGAATATATTAATAGTTGTATATCTGATTATGATAAATGGTATATGTAATTTTTTTTTAAGTCTTATGTCAAATAATCATTATGAGAATCAAAATCAACATACCCGAATGAATATTGACAATGATGAGTCTATGTAGTACCAATATATTTCAGACTGCATCACACAACATGGGACGTTTATAATAAACTTTTACCATTTCTACATCAAGGGTTTCCTTCACAAATTGTTCATTACATGGTTTGCAGAAATGTTAACAGAGATCGGCAAATGCTAAAAACCTTGAAGTGCACTCCTATTAATGATACATTGATTTGAAATTTAACTTCAAAGTTGTACAAACTCTCTCTGTATCAAAGATGGTAAATATTAGTTCAACTAATCAAGAACATAAATACGCGAAGCAATGTCTTGGACCAACCAATCAAATCCCTCCAGTAACCCATCTCCAGTGTACGCACTGCAGCCTACGATCCTCCAATGTCGGGTTTTATCCATGGCATCCAAATTCAGTACCTTCAAAAACCGTCATAGATAAAGATCAAGCAAAATAAAACTTGCATCGTTCAAGAGACTATGCAGTTCAACACTTGCCCAAAATGTGCATTAAACATGAAATTTGGTAGTCACCAAACATTTTTCTGCTAAAAGGGAAATGAGTAAAAAGGGCCGAACAGATTGAAAGTCACTCAAATTTATTACTGTAATATTACTGTCTTTAATAAACATAACTAATGCAAAAAATGGTTACTGGTCAAACCAGCCCATTTTTACCCGTACTAAGAAATAACTCTTTTCAACCTGCATCACTTCTGGTCAGTTACAAAACATGCCCAACCACCAAACTTACCCCACCTCTATGGTTCATTGATAATTAAAAAAGATTATGCATCCATAATAACAAAATAAGCCTATACAAATTCGTAATAGAGTCAATATGAATACAGAATGTGTATCTTTTGAGTAACAACACACTTACTTTAGCTATTTCATCTGGTGAAAGAGCACCCTGGATATCTTGTTTATTAGCAAAAACGAGTAATGAAGCTCCCGATAGCCTCTGCATCAACATTACAAGCAAATATTGGATATGTAGGAGTTTGAAAGATACATCATGTAACAGCATCCCACACAACTTGTTACACATTGTTCAGTTTTTCCTCAATAATATATTGCTGATATAAGACTTTCAAGTGACAAGTTAAAGCGCTGCAAAGACAGCATATTTGCTCCTTCAAAAAGTAATCGGTTGGTTTGACATATGTAGCCAAAAATACTACAGTTTTACGATTAAAACTGATACGGAGTTTAACTTATTTCATTATTTGGAGGTCATTAACGTTCCTGTCCTCATTTTGTTTTATTATTTACCTCTTGTCCCACATTCACCATTTGTGCAGGTTAATTTTATTAGAATTAGATGAAACATGTATAGGATATGATAAGTAAGAGTATAGATGTGTGATTACGGAACTTTTTGTTCGAGCATTTAATTGAAATTTGTGGCAAAGTACAAAAATACAATCCATACCAGAAGTCATGAAATGAGTAGCTTTTAACAGCAAAGTTCAAAGTGAAGGTTACCTCTTCCTTTAATAGATTATCCAGCTCATATTTACAGTCATCCAGCCTTCTAAGATCTGAACTGTCAACAACCCACACTAATCCATCAGTTTGCTCAAAGTAGTTTCTCCAGTAAGATCGTATAGTCTTTTGACCACCAACATCCCATATGTTAAGGGTATACCTGCCATTAACTTAAGTTAACACTAAAACCAAGCTTCAAATAGTTCGTTGGCCGATATAAAAATAAAATAACAGGATAAGGGGCTAAGGTAAGCATTTAGTATATAAAAATGTTTCTGACTCGAAACCTAATTTTTACAAGTCTTAACACACTGAACTTCCATTTCACTAGTCACTAGACTTACCATACTAAACAAACTAACATGACACGCTTGCAGCTTTCACAATACTAAACTTAAACAACTGAATAATCAAATGCATTAAACGCAAGTACAACCTACCTCAAACTCTCAAAGTGCAAATACTATAATCTGGAGTTTAATCTCATATGAGACACAATAAACATTTTCTGAGAAAGGATCATCCAGTTGAACTAATATATACACACAATATACTGTATACACAGTAAACGAGTACAATTTGTTAATTTTCAAACAAGATACACACTCTCACACAAACTTTGGAATTTCATCCCAACTGGAAGTGAATGAGCAATATGATGAGTTAGAGAACTTGAATTTACACTCTGTTCCCGAGTATAAAGCGGAAAGAAAAGAGATGGAGAGGAAAAAAGGAGTGAAGTAAAAAGGAGAGGAATAAGAAATTATTTTTTTATCTTGTGTTCCCGAGTTGGAAAGAAAAGATAAGGAAGTAACAAAAAAATAGCTTTAAAATCAATTTCACTCCATTTCATCCCAATTTGGGAAGTAAATTAGGAGAGTAATTTTGATGTAATTTACTATCCTTTACTTTCCTCTCCCCTCCTAAAAAATCTCAGGAACACAACTTTTTTTACTACCATCCCAAACCTTTCCCTTTCACTCAAAAAAATAAACTCGGGAACAGAGTGTTAGAGTTCTCCAGTTTTCCGCTCTCAAGAAAACTAAAGAAAGAAGATTAAGAAAACTTTTCTACAAGCAAACACACCCTTAGCCACCCTAAACTTATTTTCTTAAAGCCCTCCTTGACTAGTCAATTGCGGTGGGGGAGTCTGATACCACTGGCCAATGCCCCAATGGTTCCATTGTGTATGTGTTTATATGTTTTTTTCTTTCTAAACAATGTAGGCTAACATAAACAACCTGAGTTTCTAAGCCCGAAAATGTGTTGGTTTAAGTGTTGGTATTCGTTTGTTTGTTCAGCTAAACTTATTTTCTCTTCATTTGCTGCCCAGAACCTTGTTTTAAGTTTGTGTTTCCGAGTCTAAATAGTATTATTAATTGATTTGCATTTGTAATAGCTTCTGATATAATATATTTACAAATATGGCAATTCCAGACTATACAACGCGATTATGATGCAAGGTTTGGTTGAAATTACCCGACACTACAGATCAAATCCTAAAGTAGATTTTAGGAAGTTAAGACCCATGATTCTTAAGCGTATCGAGAATCGAGCCAAAGATTATCCGGTAAAAGCTATGATCCCTGTTGCTTATGACATTTTAAGATCTAGAGCGCTTTTGATACAAGGCGTATCCACTCTGCTCCAAGTAATCCCCATCTGGTCTTGCAAGTACCCTAAACCCTCTTTCTCTCGTTCACCTTTTTCCTTGATTTATAGTTATGTTATTACTCGTGCATTGCTTAAGCGTACCTTATAATATCACTGATCCAAAAGTATTGTCCATGAGCTAAAATGAGTAGTTTAAGATATATAGGTCCAATGCAACTTATAAGAGGGTGAAAAACTCGGTTCAGTCATAGTACCTTATATTGTCACTGATCCAAAAGTATTGTCCATGAGCAAACCAATTTTATCCTTGAGGCTTTTAAGGGGGTGTTTATTTAAGCTTATGTGTGGGCTTATGAGCTTATTTGACTCTGCTTATATTTCACGTGCCTCTTTTTTTGGGTTTTATTTTTATTTTTTATTTTATTTTATTTATTTATTTTTACATATGATCTGATTAAGTTACTATGACTTAAAGATGGAAAATAAGCTCATAAGCTGAAAAATAAGCTAGAAAAATGGGGCTTATGAAATGTAAGCCGAGTTAAATAAGCTCATAAGTCTAAAAATAAGCTTAAACAAACATCCCCTATGATGCCGGTTGACTTGGAAAACTTGTAGGATATATGATATGGGAGGTAAGGATAAAAAGGGTAAATTAGCAAATTATGAATATCTATTGAGTATTTACAGAAAGTGGAGGGTAAAACGCAGGGAGCAACTAAATTGAAACTTTTCCAAATGAGACAGAATTGGTGATGTGTGTATGTCTTTCATGTTTTAACATGATTAAGTACTCCTATGACTTTGATTGTCAAACTTGATAATTGATTTTATGAATTCACATTATCTTTGATGTGCAGATTCTGTCCAGAAGTGTATATCGGAGAGAAGGGTCATGAAATCAAGACTTGCCATGGTTTTAGACGGCATGCCAAGAATAAGCTTCATGAATGGACCAAAGGCAGCATAAACGATATACGTATCCCTGTGGAGACTTTTCATCTAAAGAACATGTTCCAAGATGTAATAAAACACGATCAGCGATTTGATTACAACCGCATACCTGCAATTGTTGAACTTTCATTACAAGCTGGTGCAGATATAAATGAGGAAAGTTTGTTCACAGATAATTTAGAATGTGTAGGTGCTGAATCTTTGTCAAATGACGAGTTGAGGTTAGTTGCTGACGGGACTTTAAAGGCATGGGAAGTGGTTAGATCCGGTGTTGAAAAGTTGTTGATGGTTTATTCAGCTAAGGTTTGTAAATATTGTTCGGAGGTTCATGTTGGGCCATATGAAGTATGAACCATTGTATGTGCTACTTAAATCCCATAAAAGAAACAATAAGAAAATACAAAAGGAACACTTCTAGTTAGCAAAAAAAAAAAAAAAAAAAAAAAAAAAGAAAAAAAAAAAAAAAGAAAGAAAGAAAGAAGAAGAAGAAGCAAACATAACTTAAGTTACCATACTGGACTGTTTGTTTCTTACAAGAGGAGGCAGTGGACGAATAAGCTAGCTGTCTTAACCAAGACACAAGCTAGCCTCTTATCTTAAACGCTATTGGTTTCCTACTTGAGGAGCAATACACTTTCACAAGTACGTAGTTGTTTAGAAATAAGATTATGTACAATGGTTCAAATCCTAATCACTCATTCAACCATTCCAACCAGAGCCCAAATATATTTACTCAAATCTCTCCACATCTCAAGGTTTGACAAAATAGCAACAAAAAAAACATATCAGCATTTCTAATCATTTCACTTGGCAATTGATTGCATAACTAATTAACTACCAACAATAACAATAGCCATTATAACTCGAGTAGTTAGAGGATAGCAAAAGAAGCACTAATATAGTCAAAAAGTAAAAATAACAAACAAATAAAATAAATGACACCGTTTGCTGCCTAATACAATATGATTCACATTGCTAATCTCTTAAAAGCAAAACTTCCAAGTAAACCCTCAAAATCAACCACTCTGCTAAAAGTATACTACTTTCCTAACCGTCACTTCGCTTATAATCGTGTAAGAACCTAACCTCTCTACACATTCGGGTATACAGACTATACTAACATTGCCAATAACATCGCATTCAATAAGAAAAACCCTAAACTATTAGCAACAAATCACAAAAGTCGGATTCAATGACACTGATTATATGCTAGAGATAAACACATATTACTTTCGTATTACGTTTTAACCATCCAGACTATATTAACAATGGCAATTTTCAATAACATTGCATTCAATAAGTACAATATATCACTTTTAACAGCAAATCATAAACCCGATAAAAACGGCACTATTAAGAAGCAAGAGATGTAAAACACATACTTATCATAAGTCATGGTTTTAATGTTGAAACCAAGAGTAGGACTGATAACACTTGTATCTTCACCATTTATTTTCAACACTATTGTTGTCTTCCCTGAATTATCAAGCCCCCTGTCCACATTCAAGCAATTATACATTAAACACACACATATAAATAAATGAAGTGGGTTCGAAGAAAATGCATACACCATAAGAATACGCATTTCTTTTTCTTTCCGTTTGATTTTTCGAATGATGCTCAACAGACCCATTTGAAAAATATTGGTTTATGGATCTGATTTTTTGATGGTTTGGAATTAAAATGATAAATCAAATTATGACTATGGTTTTTGAAGTTTTAGGGTGCGTTCGTCTGTGTTCTCAAGTTTAAGGGTGCGTTTGGTTGGGATGATTTGGGTGGGGTTTAGATTTGTATTATGAAAACTAGACGACGTGCATAGCAACGGAATTTTATAGCGATAGCCGATAGATAGTTTATTGATAAAAAAAGTTTATAGGTTATAAACGAAAAATAATAAAAATTTGAAGATTTGAGAATTAAACATAATGTTTTGAAACCCGGTTCGACCCGGGTGGTTTAACCGGTTGAACCGTTCTGGGTGAAAAATGGTCGATTTAAACCGGGTCAACTTGCTAGTTTGGGTCAGAAATGGGTCAAATTAAACCGGGTCAACCCGCCGGGTTTGAAGCGTCCCGGGTCAACCCGGTTTGTGTTTTAATTGGTTGTATTTAATTTGGTAGATATGTTTTTAATTGGTTGTACAATGTGAATAAATCATTGTACTTTTAAATAATTGGGTGTTTTAATAAGAGTATTAATTACATTCCACTTTTCTCTCTCATTTTACCATTATTGAAAACTCAACATTTCTTGAAAACTCAACATTTCAATTGTTGACCATTATGGAATTTGATGTGACACATAAAAAGTGTTTGGTATAATATATGGGATTATGATTTTACTTTTAAAACCCATCAACTCTATCATACACAAATCCCATCTTATACATATCTTTTCACAAAAGTTGTGGGACTTACCACTTCTACTCTCACATTCTTTTTTTATCTAATTTTTAAGCAATATTTTGTTATTATAAAATATATTTTATTAATTTTATAATATATTTTCTCTTTCTAAATTCAAATCTTAATTTACAACTTTGCATTCAAATCTAAATCTTAATCTAAACTCATCTACAAACCAAACGGCCCCTGATTGTTTCGTTGGCGGTTTAGATTTAAAATAGTGACAATCACAAAAGTCATAGGAAGCAAAAGGGATGGGGTTTGAGTGAATTACACTCTCTCACATACATAGACACTTTTACCTCTCTATCTCTCTCACACACATACACATTTTAATTTTTAAACAATAATTTTAATTAAATATAATATTTTTCTCTTACCTCAAAACCAAATTCAAATCAAAATCCTAAACCAAATCTAAATCTAATTCTAATCCCGTCTACAAACCAAACGCACCCTAAATATTAAAGGATGGAAAATGATGGTATGAAGAGGGGACAGAAAGGGATCAAAAAAGAGTGGAAACTTCTTATATGAGTTGTGTTCTTAAGTTCAAGTTTTTAATTTAATTCATAAGAAGAGAAAAGAGAAGTTATCAAATTACTTATTTGTCCTTAGAGACCAATAACGAAATAACATAAAAATATACTAATAACAACACCAATTGAAATAACAGGGTGTTGCAATATTAATTACTAGGCCGTGGATTCGTGATCGCATATAGATGGCGACATCAGATGGCCATTTTGTTGGGACATAAAAATCAAGAAAAGATATGCATTTTAACAGCCATATATATGAGTATAATAATAATAATAATAATTGTATTTTCATTTGCTGAATAAACTACTATTCCCTTGGATGTAGAAAATCAACTTTAATTTTTAAAAGGATAGATGACACAAACATGAACGTGATAGTAGGTAAATTATATGAAACGTGTATGAGTAGTTGGAGGATAATTTGGTCATTTTACAAAAGCCCAAATACATGTGTTTGTCTTTTCTTCTTAATCCGCCCATTTTTGGACGAAAAGCATGTTAACAAAAATACAATGGACTTCCCTCCCTCCCTCTTTTCCATCCCCCACCTTCCCATTAAAAAAAAAAAAAAAAAAAAAAGTTAAGAACACGAATTTTTTTAACTTCCCTTCTTATTCCTTACCTTTCTATTGAAATAAAAACTCGAGAACACAGTTAGGATTTAAGATTTGGGATTGATGACAGAACAAGACGTTTGTTTACAAAATTTTGGGATTCAAAACTAGGACTCAACCCAATGGGCTCACATATTTGTAAAGAAAGTGAGTAAGGTGAGTTTTTATTTTAGGGTGGCCCCACCTACAACTATATCTCTCAATTGTTAGGTCTAATTAAAGAAAAAATGTATATTAAATATAAAAGTTGATTATTTATTTAGGGCCCGTTTGTTTTGTAGATGAGTTTAGGATTAGGATTTGAATTTGAATTTAGATTTGGATTTGGATTTAATATAAGAGAAAGAAAATAAAATTAAAATAAATAAAATATGTATTTAACTAAATAAATAACCAATTTTTATAATTTAAAATATATTTTATCTTTAATGGGGTCCACTAAATGTGAGATGAAATTTTAATGATGACCACTTTAATATCAAAACCTACCTAACTCCCTTACCTTGAAAATATGTGGGCTCATTGGGGTTCAATCCCAATTTTGAATCCATCTTTTATAAACAAACATGATATTTGCATTTATTGAATCCTAACCCCAGTGAAAACCCTCATACCAAATTGGCCCTTAGTTAAATACATATTTTATTTTTTAAAAATTTATTTGTCTCTCAGGAATTAAATTCAAATCCAAATTCAAATCTTAAACCCACCTACAAACCAAACAGGCCATGATGCTGTAGTTTGAGGGGATTTTTTTTCCTTTATTTTTAGTTACAAAGTTTTTTTTTTTTTTTATTGTTTTTGTTTTTGCACGATCGAAACGTACGATTGAATCTGGATACAAGATTTTTTTATTTTTTTTAATAGTGTTTGCAATATCATTCAAATCTATAAATTATTATATATCATAAACACATAACTATAAGAACATTTTATGAAAATGTTGTCTTAATTTATGAATATGAAACGTTTAAAAATATTAACACGCTTTTTAAATTCTATAAAACATAATTAATAACTTTGTAGTTTTTTAGTTTGCGTTCGAGAAAAGTAAGATGGGATAGGATTAGATCTTAAGATCTTATGGTCAAGATCATGATCATAAGATCTTTAGATCCTACATAGGATCTGGATCGCTTTTGCTTTGTAATATTATAAAATCGTAAAATTCTAAGATTAGGACCGGGATCTAATAACTATGGGAAATAGAGTAGTGGAAAATTAATCCCCTTGTGGCCACGATAATCATTTTCACTTAATCTTTATGGACAAATACATATTTTAAAAAATTTATAAATTAGTTAAATTCTATAAAATTTTATTTTTAAGAACACTATTACTCATGTTTTAAATTTATTAAAGGTATTTTAGTAATATTGATATGCTTAAATTTTAACATAGTTCATGCTTTATAAGTGGCATGATAGTTATATAAATGAGGAAATGATACATACATTACAATGTAAGCAATTGCCTACATTTTATTTGAAAAAATGGGAGAAACAGGAGGAAAACATGTATCAAGTACTTACTGCAAGGACTAAACTTTAATTTTTTTAATTTTTTACAAAGAAAATGTAGGCAATTGCCTACATTATAATGTAGGCATCATTTCCTATTGATATTTTCTAAAAACTTAATATAAAGTTATAAAATAATCGGGTGTTTTTATTTACGAAACATTGGCATATTTAAAACAATCTAGCATGACAATATCATTCGCGCATTACTTCAGTAGTATGATTCCTTCACCGCAAATGTCTAATTAACCAGGCAAGAATGGATGAATAAAGGATTTATGAGCCTCACCAATAAGAAGAAACAATGGTCTGGACCCCCAAAAAACACCTCTTAGTTTAATCCAAACACTTGAATATGCTTATGAAAATCACCTTTGAATAAGCTCGTAAGGTCAAGCTCAGCAAACTTGAATCGTCCCATGAACAATTGTTCCCACGCCAGATAGGTTCACATGTGATAAAGCTCATACGCCATGTGATAAAACTCAGTGAAAAGTGTCACCTCTACTTTTAATAATGGTATTAATTATTGTACTACTATGCCAGAAGTATCACTAGCCTTTGTATAATCAATAATGGCGCATGAAATGGGTCATGTTATAAAAATCCTCCCTATGTTGTCACATCAGGAGGGTTTGGTCAAATCGTACAACCCACGATACACACCGTACAAGCCAGTGATACATCTAATGGTTAGGTACCCTCCCTATGAGAAGGATAACTCACCCCAAATATGCTAGATGCCATAGCATATTTCCTAGTAATCCAAACACTTGGACAGGCTTATTTTGACAAAATAAGGTAACAAGCCCTTAATAGAGCTAAAACAAACAAACCCTTACTAATAACCATAGCAAGAACAATTAGAAAAGAAACGATCCATGTTCAATCTACAGAGAAATGTTTGAAACCGACGTTGGAGTTCAAAAAATTTGGATTATTTACTAAAATCGAAATTTTGCAGGATAAAACTCCTACCACAAAACAATGAACCGACAGGGAGTTTACCACTTCTGACTATACTAAGCAAATAATATTCCAGTATTTGTAAAACTAACCGTCATGATTTTAGAAATGAAGAGAAGTAAAATTACCTAAAATTGAACTCTCAAGACTAGTAAAAAATTATGAGTAATAATTTACATGTCATTAAATTATATTCAATCTTCTCCCCTAACAAATCAAAACTGGGGTTTGCTCAGTAGAACTGGTACAACATTTTAAACTCCATTAATCTGCTTTACTTGGGCACTTTAAGCAAATATACACTCTTCACAAATCCTTTTCCAACTTTACCAATATCTTTCAAAGTATCCGTCACATTTTTCACTACATCGCCATCTTCTTCTCGTCTCCTCTTCTATAAAACAATAATTATCAATGTGCAGTTCAAGAAACTCTATACATTAAAAATATTTGATATATATGTTGCATATGCCTCGGTTTGAGGCTTTAAAACTGAGATTTGGAATACAGGACTTCAAAAACAGCGAAACATGAAAAAGACTGATTAAAGATTATATACCTTCAAGTTCTCTTTTTCCCATGTGAGGCCAATCGCATCACCACCAAAACAATCATACCACAACTTGAAAGTGTTGGGAAAAGCATTCTGCAATAGCAATGTTTAGTTGGTTAGTTATAGACCCATTTAAACGATCAATTGAAATTATGCTGTTCAAAAATCGACCATAGTTGTTTTTAGCACGGACAACTAACTAAATCACTTTATTCTAATGATAAGACTACTATTGTGATAATATTATTTTCTGTATTCATATGCGACATACACATATTACTGAACCAAGTTAAAAAGAGTTGGACAAAAAGTGATTCAGCTTAACCCAATCCTGTTTCAACCTGTACCAAAATAATTACCCGTTTGACCCATTACTTAACCACCTGTATCCACCCATTTGCCACATCACAGTTAAAAGTATGAAGTAACAGCGATAGTTAAAAATATCCACCCATTTATAGTTAAAAGTATCCACCCATTTGCCACTTCATAGTTAAAAGTATGACGTAACAGCGATAAATCATGCTAATGATTGAGCCAGAAATCAGTTAACTTGCCTCCAAATCTTTGACATAGCATGTCAATGGATCGAAGTTCAGATATAACTGATCACGGAGATTTTTAGTGCTACCATTCACACCGTTAGTCAACAAAAATGGCTGAAAACTCTTGCTTGCATTTCCCTGTACCACAAGCTTCCCTGTGTAGTAAATGTATCAGATAAGAGCTCCTTCTTTTGCATATTTCACGAGGCTTAAGTTCTTAAGTAAACCTTTAAGGTGAGGAAACGAGAAAAGATTAATTATACCTTGACTGAGTTCAGATGGGAAGAGAAGACGTTCAGGGTGAGATAGTTTGTCTCTATGAAGAAGAATGATAGCATCATAGTTGTTTAATGGAGTTCGGAAAATGCACTGTGAAACAAAGTGTATTTTAGTCAAACTTATATGAACTAGAGCAGTATATTAGTAGTTAGTCATTAGTTAGCAACGTAGCCGATTATTAACTCACCTCCCACCCGTAAGAATCCATCTGACCTTGCACGATGAGTTTACTCAGCAAGTTTGAACTGCTTTTAGCATAGACCGCCAATCTTTTGAGCTCCTAGCACATGAAAAGTTTAAAATTATAATTGATAGAAAGACGTACTCAAAAAAGAATAACCACACAGATCTAAATCCTATTCCAAAAGAAAGAAGATCCCGCAGTGATAATCGTGTTTCCTATTTGGTTAAAGTTGTTATATAACTTTTACCCAGGAGGACCTGCTAGAGATAAAACATAACACAAATCGATCCATTCATAAGTGAATTGGCCGAATTGCTAAAGCTCGTAAATCATTTTAACCACAATTATTGCAGATTGCTACTCACTGATATGCTTGGAGACGAGCTGGTCCAGGCTTCAGATCCCTTATCATAAGCTGTCGCTAAGAACATGGCGGATGTAACATTTCCTTTCCCTTCATCATAAGCTTTTCTACTTAAAGAAAACTTTTCCTGTGTAAATTGAAATAGTTGCTAATTAACTATATCCCCAAATTTAGTCTGACAATTTAAAAAAGGTATTCATATTTACTTACATTGATCTCCTTTTCATCTTTTGGTGTCATGTCCTCATTTATATCAACAATCATGGGAGTAAACATCCAGTCATGCTCAGATACTAGTCTCAGAAACCTGTTTAGCAAATGAGGTCAGGAATATATCTTAGAAATGAATACAAGGAAAAGAAAGCTATCACATAGAAGCGGAAATTTGACCATGAATGTCAACTATGCAAGAGAGGCAATTTGGACCTTTTATTCTTAAAAAAGATGAAGAAATAAATATTCAAAAAATTATATTACAACATTAATATATGGTGGTGCGCCATTTTTTGTTCATTTATATACAACATTAGTGTATTGTATGGTCTCTCAAGTTAGTCATATTTAATATATGGTGGTGCATCATTTTTTGTTCATTTATATTACAATATTGCATTGATATTCAAATTAAAATTCTTTTATTTTGTAGATATAAAACAAAGGATGTATTACAGTGCATTTTTTGTAAAAATAAACCTCATAAATCCAGAAATTCGGGAACAGGGAGCAGAAAATGGCAAGGACTTCTGAAAGATATATGCAACCACAAGCTCAATTGCCTCCTCCGTGAAAGAAGCTGAGAAGAGGTGTGCAGCAACCCATCTTTTCGCCAACCTAGAGACAAGCAACAGATTTAAAGGTAAGAATTGGATCTCTTTGTTCTGGTCGTCGGAGGTGGACAAATAATACAAAAGGTTCAACAATAAATGCTCACTGTACAACTGGTCCATATAACGGATAGCGACCAGAAAGACCATTAATCATGCTAGAATGCTGACTTCTGAGGAAAAGATATTTATCCGCTGGGGATACCCTTTTTACTTGATAGCTTTCAGCTGCATATAAAGAAAAAAGAAAAAAATAGAGCATTCAATACTGAAACGAACATATTAGAGGTGCCATTTTCGACCCATTTACTTATGAATGGGTTAATTAGGGTTGTGTTCTAATTCAATGGGTCAAATAACTAGCTAAAATGGGAAAAGTGTATTAATGCATACAAATACAGTCTCCTATATAAGTGTAATATTTTCTTATAAAGAAATCAAAGAATTTATTTGTTACCATAAACATGATTTTTGCTTTAAATTTAGTGTGGAGTTAGAATTGTTTGTGAGCCGACCCATTACCCACCCTACTCATAGTTATGTCACTGTGAAGGTGATCTTTGATATTCAAATAAAGCTAAGAATCAATTTTTACCTTGTCCATTTAACAAGTCGAGGCCTCTTTCATGCAAAATTTTCAGACGAAACACATATCCAGACAAGAAAACATCCACACCTTCCTCTGATGGACAATATTTTATTCCACGCTGCTTCTGAAGGCTATATTTACAGCGCAATTAGAAACACCATCCAAATCATACTAAAAACACAATGTATCAACTCACCATTCGCCAATTCTTAGCAAGAAAGCAGCTTTAGTTTTCTCAATCGCCATATCATCCATTGGCCAGTGCCCTGAACCTTCCAGCTACATTATATAGAAGAATCAACTCATTAAGTCTATAAAATGCTGCAAATATGAAAATTACCAGACCTTAAGAAAGTGCATATCTAACATGCCTGAATCATAACTTCCAACGACTGTATACAAGTTGAATTTATTTTATTTCCATCTTTTGTTCCATTAGCCAACGGATGAGGTCTTGGAGGAAAAACAGACGTGTGTCGGAAAGCTGCAGATATCCATAAGAACAGTAAATAAGAAATAGATGTGACCTATATTTGTATTATTTTATCACTAATTTGCCCTAAAAATGATTTATTTACTGGATAGTATCTCATGGACAGTTTAGATGAGAGTAAACCTGAGTCCAGAGGCTGCACACTAGAGATTCCCAAAGGAACGTCCTTGAGATTACGTAAACCCTTTGACAGAGTATTAAAACTTTCAAGCAAACTTCCATCAGAAGCCAGATCTGTATCACATGACAAATTTTATGGTTTTTAATTGCATAAATGTGAGCGAACATTAGCAACTATATAAATAGTGATATTGCAGTGGTACCTGCTCCATCAGGAACCAATGAGAAATCAAGTTGATCAACAACATGCACAATCTTTTCTTCTGTTAAAGATAGATGACGCTTAAGCACATACTCGGAGACCCATTTAATAATAATATATCTCTTTGCTGGCTTGCATTGCCACACTGTCAAATAAGAACATCAAATATTAATTACAGAAGGTAAACAATGTTAACAAGTGTGAAAACTAAAAAATCGCAAGCACGTTACTTACAAACACATTCCCTAGTACCACTTTTGAATTGGTACAGCTCTGCCTTGTCTCCCCAAAACTTCCGGAACTTCAGAGCCTACAAATAGATGTTATTGCATTTAGCGTGTTTTTATGTTTGTGTTGTGTATGCTGTGTGTGTCATCTGACAAACATTTACAAAAATATGAGACAAGGCTGACAAATATGAAATACCTCTTCTTTATTCCCATATAAAGGACCCCTTGTATACTCATCGAAGGCTTCTGGCAAGATGACAGAAATTCCAACTATTACTGGCTCTTTGTCAAGAATTGACATACCCTAAAATTAAAAGGTAGTCAGTAAATTAAATGCATATGAAGTCATATATGATGGCAGTGTCACTATGCTCGCATGCATAATATAACATACATCATTGATGCTGCTTGTTGAAGTTGCGTTCTTCCATATTACACGCACACACTTCACTCTGTCTCCTAAGCCTTGTTGAAGGAAAGAATGCACCTTGTTCTCATACAATCTCCAACATTCATTATCCAAACAAAACCCTTGTGTGCTAACTTCGGCCTTCCCCTTCAAGTTCAATCTAAACAAACACATATAAAATTTCCAAATTTAGAATTATAGATTATAAGTTGTAGACTAAGTCCAAAGATATAGTATTACCTCATGCAATAGTCAAATTTAGCAGGAAAATCAATCTTTGTCATAAATAACTCAACAAATCCTCCCTCTCTACATTTGTCAATACACCTAAGTCCCAAAGCAGCCTCCTCTTGAAGCTGAAATTCAATTATAAAAATTCGTTAGGGATCTATATTCACATTGTCTTTGGAGAAAATAGTATAAATGTTTCAGAGTGATAAGCTAGAGATACCTCAATCAGCCCACCCTTCGTCATGCGGTATGCTAAGTTAAAATGAGCTGATAAATCACATATAACTGCTGGAAAATACTTTACAAATCTCTTCCTTTCCTGCAACATCAAAAGTCAAACTTCAGCAATTAAGTCAAAATAGAACACTATAGAAGTAAAAAAATCTCCAGCAGAAAGTATCCACCAAGAATACCTCATTTGACATATTGTTTCCTCCTTGAGGCTCGAAGAAAATACCACCACCCCACAACTTCGAATTGGCTGCAAAACTCCATAATCAGATTTTTAGCACATATAACTTCTACAGTCATTTAACATCTCATGTTTGCAAAAAGTAAGAAAACACACATACCCATAAAGTCCAATGTGGTACGAAAGATCTGTGTAACTGTCATTGCCTTGTTTATGCGAGCTTTACCGGATTCAGACGCAAGGTATGCCATTATGGTTGAGATAAGATACCCATTCAGGGAATCATAAGTGTGCAGAGAACTTCTCTGCCGGGCCCACACCTAAATTAAAATAATAATAAAGTTCTTTAACGCTAGCATGCCTACAATACAATGCAATAATACTTTACAATTACATGTTAGGTCATGATACCTTTAACAAAATTAGAGCCTCTCCTAAAGCCTTCCATCCAATAAAAGCCTTCTTGACAAATTCTGAACCATGCTCCATAAACATGTCCTCTAATATACTGTGGTTGTACATGGGGGTGGCTTCAGAAACACCTTAAGAGCAAATAAATTCATTAAGTTAATACTTAAGGAGGTATTTTAACAATAAATGAATGACATGTATTTATATAATATAAAGATGTTACCTTGACTTTGAAGATGAAGATTGTTGCGTTCTATGTTCAGCTTTTTGACATCGAAAAGAGAGTCTGCTGTTGGAATCAACCTTACAGTAAACCCTGGAAGTCCAGCAGACTTCGCAACTACAATATGTAAAGAAAAACTACATTAGTAAAATATACACAACGCGTCTTTTTCATGACATAATAAATCAATTTACTAACCAGGATGTACAACAAGAATAGGTTTCCTAGCTTCGTTGTGAAAGAAAGACCATTCTACTTTTTCAGCTATGGTAGACGCGTCCAGATACTTCTTGATAATGCAGAGATACAAGCATCTTTTGCCATGGTACCGATAATTCAAGTAGTCTTTCTCAAGAAAACACTCCTGATAAATCCAAATGCAGTATGTTACCTTAAAAGTAGACCATTTACATACATACGTACGCACACTTCATTCTTAAAAACTATCTTCTGACTTTTCAGGTCGAAAACAAATAATAACAATCCACGTCTTCTACAAACATGACTTAAGCAGCTCACACCTTATCATCATATCAGCTGTGGTGCTTAGAAAAAGTTTTCTTTTCGGGTACTTCTATGCAATACTAAAGATTAATAGTTCAGATATAATGCCTAAGCTAAGGTTAGCTATTTAATGGTTTCCCAATCACTATTCATACAAAGACTAGCCTTTCTATTCTACTTTGTCATTCAACTATGCACATCAATAACCAGCTTACTATAATTATATTGTGGTAAACGGAAAAGAAACAAAACTTTTGATCATTGCAAGTTCAAGTAGTCTAAACATAAACCGCTAACTATTCCATGCCTAACCGGCAATTAAGTACTAACAAATGAATGTGCGATGTCACCATACTTACTAACCCATTCACACAACAAAAACTCTGAACTAACTTCTAATAAATGGTATCTATAGTCACAACTACAACAACAACAATACCCAATCCCGCCTGAGCGGGGTATGGGGGAAGTAGAATGTAGACAGATCAAACCCCTACCCTTGGGTAAACCCGAGGGTAGGGAGACTGCTTCAGGAAGACCTCCGGCAAAGTGTATGTATGCATGTGATAGTGCTCAAATATATGTGTATGAATGATTATGCAAGGTTACATGGCAACGGGAGATATGAAAGCATATGACACATGGCAAGAGAAGCTATAAAAGCATAGAACACAGAAAGATGAAAAACCAGGCAAGAGACAAATATCATCATAAACAGTTAGAAACAAAAAGGAACATTTATGCATACAACACATGGCAGCATATGAAACAAAAATGCATAAGACCAAGTGCTCGTGGAAACCAACAGCAAGATCAAAGATATGGCTAGAAGCATATAGGAAAAAGGCATACATTAGCAAGAAAGCAAAGGAAGCATGGAGAACATACGAGCATAAGCACAAAGCTATGGGTCCTATGGGTGCAACTAAGTTCGAAAAGGCATAAAGCGTCTCTACCTAAGGCAAAGGCAAAGGCGAATATGAACACGAGGGGCTACTACAATGCACCAAAAAGGCAAAAGGAAACTAGCTATACATCTCTATACCTACCATCTAACCTCCTAATCTAATTGTAGCCCTCCACTCATTCCTATCAGAGGTATCTATAATCAGAAGCAAAAACAGTTGGTGATCCATCCTGTCAGTAAAGTTATTGGTAATCATTTCCAAGATTGCCACTAGATCCTGATTGTCACTATTTTCACAATACAATATCTACTTGCAGTGGTTGATATACCAAGCAAATTCTCAAGCTTAGAATCTAGCTTATTCGTTCACATATCCTACCAATCAAAATTAACAACTAACGCATTCTCGCAAGTTAGAGAGGCAAAATACTATGTCACGTCAGAAACTACCAGTGAGCTAAACTAATTATCTTCTTAACGTTATGATTTCATTTTCCTTACTACATTTCACATTACTCAATATCAATCTCAGACAGCCCAGTGTTTCGGCCATAATTCAACATAACGAACAACGAACACTCATAAACTTGTCAATTTGCATTAAATACTTAAAAATTTCTCATCAGCTACTTATAACTTACATTGATTACTTATAAATTTCGCATTTTTCAATATCAATATCAGTCAAACCAGGGTTTCGGCCAGAAATTGACACAACACATATCAAAAACTCGCATACTTATACATTCGCATTAGCTACTTAGTATTGGCACAATCACACATCAAAATCGCCATACTACAAATCCATTTCACACAACAAAAAACGTAACTTCTAAGATCAAAGTAACTA
This sequence comes from Artemisia argyi, assembly GCA_030686995.1. Lineage (NCBI taxonomy): Eukaryota > Viridiplantae > Streptophyta > Magnoliopsida > Asterales > Asteraceae > Artemisia > Artemisia argyi. The sequence continues at coordinate 53,366,012 of CM060690.1, read as the reverse complement.
ACAAGTTTTCTAAAGCATAAATTTTCTTGCACTAACGAAAACTCACAATACAAATTCACTAAAATCATTTCGGCAATAGACACATACATATAGTGGACAGTTCAACCACACCTCTCATCCCAAGTCCAGATTCTCAACATTTTCACAATATAAAGTCACTTACAGTAACGGATATAAAATGAAAAATTACTATTTAGTTCCTCACATTCGCTACCAATCAAGATAGCAACCAACTGTTTCTCGTAATAGAGGCAAACATCAAAAACTCAATTGAGCTAAACTAATTACCGCTACTACATTTCCCTAGTGTTTCGGACATAACTACTTAGTATTACACTATTACTACAATCATACATAAAATTCACCTTCGGCAAGCGAACGAAAACATCGACATTCACATCCGGCTTCACAACACACTGAATCGCATAGCTTCCACCGATTTCAACCGCTTTCGGTTTCTTAAACTTAAACTCAACTTTATCAGCTCCCATATCTCTAACAAACTTTGGCGCCAAATCCGCATTAACCTAAAACAAAATTCACCTTTTTTTATATATAAAAAAAATTAATTAATTAATTAAAAAGGTGTTATAAAATATAAATACCTGAATGTTATCAGGTATGGTATTGATGATGTGTTGAATAGATGAAACGACGTCGTTGACGAAAGTAGTGGTTTGAGATGAGTAGTCGAGATGGACTTCTTTCATGAGTTCGGTTATTTTTAATGTGACGGTGTCTGTGATGTCGTCGGCTGTGGCTGTGGCGGTGGTGGTTGCCATGGTGGAGAGAATGATAACGGCGGTTATTTTTGTTGTGTGTTTGAAGGAAGGGGTTTAAGTTGGGTTTAGCATTTTAGGTGATGGTGATAGTGTTTATATGTTGGGCTGGTATGTTTGTTTTGGAGCTGTGTTGGGCTGATGAAGATTTGTGAAAAGTGACAGCCCGTTTACTTATAGATTGTATAGATTTTTTCCTGGGCTAATTAATTTGACAAAGGGGCGTTTAGAGGGCCAGGATCTTAAGAGTTAAGACCATTTGATTAAGGGTTATTAGACACAAAAGTTACTAAAGTTTGTCAAAAAGTGCGATTTGGTTACTAAAGTTTTTTTGGTTACAAAGATAACTTAAGTAAATGGGTTTGTCATTTGGGTTACTCAAAGATTAAAAATGTTACATAAATGTTACTGTGAGGGTGGGCTACCGGCTGATTACCGGTTCCCCTTGTCCACGTCAACACCAAAGTTTAAAATGTTACAAAGAAGTTACTATGGTTTACGGGTTTATTAAATAGGTTACTGAACATTAACAAAAAGTTACTATGCGGTTTTTTTTTTTTTTTTTTTTTTTTTTTTTTTTTTTTTTTTTTGTAATTTTTTTTATTTTTACATTTTTCTCCTTCGCATATCTTTGTATATTTTCGTACATTTCTATCCGTTTTCATACGTTTATGTATGTTTTTCTCTCTTGTCGTACTTTCTTTACATTGTTTTATGTTTATGTACGTTTTTCTCTCTTGTCGTACGTTTTTCTTCAGTTTCGTACGTTTTTATCCATTTTTGTACGTTTTCATCTATTTATCGTAAATTTTCATACGTTTTCATAGGTTTTTATAATTTTTTTTATTACATTTGTGTGCGCATTTATACGCTTGTGTACGTTTCATACGTCTTTTTACGTTTTCATACTAGTTTTACGTTTTTCTACACCTTTGTATGTTTTATGCGTATGTAAAAATGTGTATAAAATCGTGTATAAAAAGTGTATAAAAATGTGTGAAAACGTGTAAAAACAAACAAAGCGTATGAAAACGGAAAAAAACGTAAGAAAAAATGAAAAAAGATGTCTGAACACGAAAAAAAAGTAAGAAAAGCAGATAAAATCGTAAGAAAAACATACGAAAATGCAATAAACTGGGCGAAAAGGTATAAAAACGGACAGAAAACATATAAAAGCGGAAAAAACGTAAGAAAAAAGGACAAAAATGTATGAAAACGGAAAAAAACGTAAAAAAAACAGGCAAAACGTAAGAAAAACGGATGAAAGTGTAAGAAAATGAGTGTAAACGTATAAAAACGAACGAAAACGTATAAAACGGAAAACCCGTAAAAAAGGGTCAAAAAACATAAGAAAAACAGACAAAAATGTATGAAAACCAAATTTTGAGTTAAGTATAAACGGTCGTTAGGATAAAGGACTAACAATGCAAATGTTTGTTGCAAACGCCGTTAGCTAACGGAAAAAACTAACGACAGTTAGTCTGAGGGTCCATTTTTGAAATTAACGAAAAAAAAACTGTAGTAGAAGGTTAAAACATACAGAGTAACTTATTTAACCGGTGACCAAATTTGAGTAACCTCTTTGTAACAAAAAAAACTTTAGTAAACAAATCGCACTTTTTGACAAACTTTAGTAACCAAATCGCACTTTTTGACAAATTTTAGTAACATTTTTGTCTGTTTAGATATAAATCAAAAATATTTTTTCCTTCATTAAAAATTAGCAATGTTTAGGGTATGCTTGGTAGGGGTTATCGGTGGTGAGGAATGAAAAAGATAATGAAAAAAAATGCTTGATAAAGTATAATGCAATGACACATTACCATGGGCCATTCCCTACCATTATTATTGCATTTCCCTTTCTATTTTCTGAGTTTGAATCAAGCACACCTTTAATCCCCAAAATACTCTTTTAAAATTAAAATCTAAATGGTTGTTTGATTACTTCTTAATGAATTGGTTAAGCGTCCAAAGTCTGAATTGGTCAAAGCTCGAGCGTTTGATAAATATTCCTTTACCTCTTTATCATTCAACGTGCCTCTTAGTGATTTTACATAGGATGGGCCTCTAAATCATTCATTAGTGATACTCTTTCTTTTGCCATTATTTTCATTTGTTCATATAATAACTCGTAATTTTATGAAGCCTTTTTAAGTTTATAAATTTATAACATTGGCGGTAGACCTAATGGGGTTACAACATATACATCTTGAGTTGGTCATGGCCTCTATCCATATCAGAAGAAAAATATACAATCCAATTATAAATTCACACTAATAAATTTTTTAATTCGTCCATTAACTACTTATCATTAATCAAGTATTATTAAAATTTTAAATGCATAACTTTTTTTTATTACTGGAGTCACTCGTTCAGGGCACTTGTCAAACACTTTCTTTTTGTTCAGCACAGTTTTGTTAAGAGCCATTGAATCATTCAGGTTTTTATATCATTCAGCGATAAATCATTGTGTTTTACCAAACTTCCCCTAAACAGTGACTCCAACAAATAATCTCTTGTTGGATCAGTTTTGTTTGTAATTTCACTTGGCTTTTAGCTCTTGGTGTTATACTTAATTATCTCGTTTTCATACATTTTTTTATGTTTTTCTTACGATTTTTTCATTTTCATACGTTTTTGTTTGTTTTTACACGTTTTCACACATTTTTATACACTTTTTATACACGTTTTTATACATATTTTTACATACGTATAAAACATAGAAAAACGTAAAACTAGTATGAAAACATAAAAAGACGTATGAAACGTACACAAGCGTATAAAAGCGCACACAAATGTAATAAAAAAATTATGAAAACCTATGAAAACGTTTGAAATATACGAAAAAAAAAGATGAAAACGTACAAAAATGGACAAAAACGTATGAAACTGGAGAAAAACGTACGACAAGAGAGAAAAACGTACATAAACATAAAACAATGTAAAGAAAGTACGACAAGAGAGAAAAACGTACATAAACATATTAAAACGGATAAAAATGTACGAAAATATACAAAGATATGTGAAGGAGAAAAATGTAAAAAAAAAAAAAAAAAAAAAACAAAAACGCGTAGTTACTTTTTGTTAAGGTTCAGTAACCTATTTAATAAACCCGTAAACTATAGTAACTTTCTTGTAACATTTTAAACTATGATGCTGACGTGGACAAGGGGAACCGGTAATCAGCCGGTTGCCCACCCTCGCAGTAACATTTATGTAACATGTTTAATCTTTGAGTAACCCAAATGACAAATCCGTTTACTTAAGTTACCTCTTTGTAACCAAAAAAACAATAGTAACCAAATCGCACTTTTTGTCAAACTTTAGTAACTTTTGTGTCTAATAACTCCAAATATTTTGTAATTGCAGTACAAAGAAAAATGATTAATAAAACGGTATGATTTTCAATAAAAATAATCGAGTTTAGTAAAACTGAATTCACAACCCACTTATTGATAGATTAACTAAACAATAGCTACAAACTTAATGCATTAAGATTACGATTGGTGCATTTCGTAGAATTAAGTATAATTCTCGAAAATTAGGTTACGGTGCAAAATTTTATCGGAGTATCGTGACACGGTGTTCCCTGAAAACTTCAAGTTTCATTATTGAAAATAATGTTATTAATAAATGTTTGAAGCAAGACAGGCATGCTTATTTGTCTATCAAACGACTATAAAGAAACCATCTAAATCACTAACATTTTTTCCTCTTGTACATATTTCAAACTAACGAAGTACGAATTCGAGTATGATGTGTAGGGGATAACAGTAACGAACACAACCGGATATGTTTGAATCTCTGAAAGGCGTGTGAACACTTTCAGATCGAATCAATTCGGTGGTTCTCCCGAATTATTCAATCGGATACAATTCAGAGATTGAGAACGTTTTGTATGGTTTTTGTTTGAGATTTTTATGAACCAGAGAAAACTGAATGACCAAGAAAAACGTATATCTATCAAAAACGGGATTAGGGCTATAATAACCGCCTGTTGGGTAGTTTTCCAAGTTGTCAAATTTAGTCTCTCAATTTTCAAAAATTTAATTTTCTGAGAAACTTTTAACATAACAACTTAATGGAAATAAAAAATTTTCCAGCTGACCTGGCAGCTCGACCTCAGCCAGGGGCGCTGCCTCTTGAACTCTGCCAGGGGCTGCCGCCCCTTGGACCCTGCTCCCAGGGGCGTTGCCCTCGGACCCCCGTCCCTTGGGCTTCGCCCCTAAGATCATAATAAATTCAAATAGATGTGCACTCCGCACGTCCAAGCCTAAATGATGTTTTATTATGATGAAATTGGTCAAACAAGTTAATTCAATTACACTAAAATATCCAAAATGATGGTCCAAATCTTTTATATTTATTTCAACAAGTATGCAATCTCTAACCCAACTCCCGTAACAACTTTATGTTTCGTGGATTCTACGTATGAGGTTAAAATTAGCATCGGTAACATAAAAAATTAGCTATAAAGAAATGAAAAAGACAGTAAGATCTGCAGGCAGGCAGGGGTAGGGAATATTGTTGGGACGGTGAACATCCGTGGGGGTTAAAATGATTACACCAAAAACGACGATTATACCCTCGGTTACTACAAAAACCTTCGTGGAGAAAGAGGGCATCTTTTGGAAATCGTTGCTCCAAAAAACTCACCAATCTCTAGACTCTCTTGTGTCTATGACTCTTTTGTTTTTTACTTGATTCATATTTTGTATTTTAAAACGGTCAAAACTTACACGAGTAATAATATATTGCGTTAGAAAAATAGGGGCTTTTGCAACTATAGAATGAGCAAGCTTTGTTAAGTGGTAACTTTGTCATTAGTGCTCCATGTTAGATTGAATCATTAACAACTTATCTGTCACGAATTCTGAATTTATATTTTTAATTAGTATTCCACTAATTGTACATTTTGGGGTGACCCTAGAAAGGGTTAGAACAGTCACATTGAGACCTCGGTTAGACTATGTGCATCTGAGATCGAAAACTCACCTCCCCAATGCCGTGAACGGAAAAAGCTCATTTGTTAAATCATTTTAAGACGTACTCTTTCTAAGTATATTGCAGCATTCTTGTGGGGATACTCAAGCTTATTTTATGTTAGTCTGAGTGATATTGATAGAGTTATTAATGAAAAGTGACTCTTGTGAGGAAAACATATGCCACACAACAAGATCAACAAACTCATAGACGGCAACTTAAACGTCTTTGTGGAGCCATAGAAAAGAAGGCTTTTGCGAAATAGATCATGAGTTTAATCATAATTCTCTCTGGTTCGCACAAAACAACTAAACTTTGACCGAGGTGTGGTCATTGGGAAGGGCCGCATGAGGTATAATACGGACTCTCGACACAACCATAGTTAGTGTAGTTAGTGAGAGTCCACTCTCATACTCCTACAAGAGGAAATATCACGGGAAGACTCGAACTCGAGACCTCTCGCATGGGAAGAGACCCCTGACCAACTCCGCTAGGCATTTGCTTAAGTATATGTTTTGAATCTCAAAATCATCACTCTTTAACCTGTAAAACTATTTGTAAAACCGAATGACCATATAGTTAGACCATGGGTCATTTTGATAAACGTAGAAAAGTTGGGGCAGGGGTCGGGACCCTTGATGAGCTAGCCAACCACTGGTATTTCACGTGATGAGGATAGTACGGACACTCACTGGGAGTTGGGCTCCTCCAACTACTTTTTATTTTTTGTTGAAAAGAAGACTAACTGAAACCGATTTGACACCCCTCTGCATGTCTACTGGATATATATATATATATATATATATATATATATATATATATATATATATATATATATATATATATATATATATATATATTTATATATATATGCCCATCTCTAAATTATTGTATGGTTTTCTCACCAAATTCCAAACATACTTTACATTACAAATTTTATTCTATGATATACGTGCAACTATACGTATTAGAATTCTTTTTCTTTTGAAGATTCATGGTATGGAAGTTCTTCTTTATTCACGTGTATCATGCAAAATTCACATGAACTAGATATGTTCTAATTAAGAACACAATATCTATGTCTGAACTCTGATGTACTTATCTTACATTTTGCATATATATTCTAGCTTATTTGTTTAACTTACTCGAATTTGAAAAAGCCTACAAACTCAATTTTCGTGAGTTTGTCAACGTAAGTCTATTGGCTTACATAATTATATAACTTATAAGTTTAGCTAATAAACGTAACTCACAAGCTCTAAAAAATGAGCTTATTGGGGTTTTCAAGTTTTGAAAACCACCACTATGTTAACTTACTAGTTAGACATTCGGCTATTCTCACAAACGATCTCATGTTTAAATTTCATTATGTACATATCTTAGGGTGGTCAATCACGATGATACCTCGGTTAGACCACAAATTTCACTAGGCACATATTTTGGAGTGACAACGGAAAGGGTTCGGAGTCAGTATAACGACGACACCTCCTCTAGATCATGCATATATGCATGGACCAGACTTTGTCTCCCCAAATAATATAAACATGAGAAAAGCCTTTATCCTTAGTATATGAAAAATAAATAAAACTGAACAAAACACCCCAATACCTAAGAGGGGAACACACATTTTTTTCTCGAGTAAATTATGATTAAGTTGTTAAAGGTTTTATTTACAAGCTCTAAAAGGGTATGATCTTGATAAATTTAAGTATTTAACTATATAATTAAGTTATACTAATCTTTATAAACACTTATCGTAGGATAACACAGAACTACACAAACTCTTGATATGTCCGTTCAAAAAAAAAAAAAAAAAAAAAAAAAAAATCTGGATCAAATCTATTAGCCCATATGATTTTTTTCATTTTGTTAATTATTGTCTTTCAAAAACTCATTTAGAAATGAAATAAGTGCGTTTATTTCTTCTTCTTATGTTAGCAGACAGAAAAAACACACATTTTTATATACCAACTACACACTTCGTAAATGATAACCCAGTTATATACACCAACCATAGTACTAGTACCATACTACTCCGTATATGTTTCTTTATCGATTATAAATTTGAGCATGCCTCGTGATCGAAGAAGAGCAGATCCCTGGAGACGTACTGCATGCTCCCCCTGGTCACGTGCCATATGTTGACCATTCCCTATCTTTTTCCAGTCGACTGCATCATTTTCATTTCATTTACTATTAGTGGTACAACTTTAACCACTTGACTGTATTTTAATAACACATGAAGAACAAAACATGCTGATATATTTTTGGACTCGTTGTGAAATATGTATTATGAAACTGTTCAAGTTTATTTATTCTGAGATATTTTAACTTTATGTGATGTGTATTATAATCATTAATTCGTAAAAAACTATAACACAAACATTTGGCCTTTTTCAAACTCATATTTTTACATAAACATAGTACTGATTCAAAAGTTTGACATTAAAGCCACCATTCAATGTGACATTGTTTGATGTTGTTTCGTTTGGGTAAGTTATATTTGGTTAGATTGATTCGCTTGGCTTGTTCTGATTGGCTTTGCTTTGTTTATTTTAGAGTTTGCTTAGGTAGTTATTGGTTTCACATATTTTATCTCACGTTTAGGTCATGTCATGGTTATTCATTGTTCAATTGTTTGAAGGAGTTATGTGCATAGGAATAATGAATTTCACAACTCGTACTCGTATAAAAGTCACACTGGGTCACACTAAATAGAACAGGTGAATAAGAATGAGTAAAAGAGATAGAAAATGAAATAGAAATGAGAATAATTGTCACTGTGTATTAGTGTAATTATCCATAATAAATAAAGTATGAGATACCTATATGGGATAAATATACATACTTTAGTATGTGAAAAATAAACACATATATTTATAAGGGAATTGATTCGCACATTTTTAAAATTTATTGGACACTCTACTGTATGCAATACACAGTTGTACATTAAATATAAACTGCTTGAACTGCTTGTATAATGGAGTGTCCCAATAAATTTTAGGAGTGTGTCAATCACCTCCTTATTTATAATATGTGTACGTGCATTGAATCGATTAACATATTCAAATAAGGATTAACTTTGATCAGTTATCAAGTTGAAGGCTTCAGGGATAAACTAGGAATCCTAATTATAGCATTGTTGGTCCATGCAGTTTGAGCAAATGATGATACCTTACTACTAATAATAAGAATAACAACAAGTTCACCAAAAACCACAATAACAACATTTGTACTTTTGAACGTTTATAAATCTTGTTGGAAATGAATCAAAGTTTTACAAGGAATAGTTTACGACGCACTATTTCGGTTGATGACAAAAGAAACACTCCTGTTAGAACTACAAGAGGCAGCCAGTTTTGCTTAGTTCATTCCTATGAGAAGAGGATCCTATCAACTATATTACTTTGTATTACTTTATGTGCGTGTTTACGATCTCTGCTTATCCCATTTACAATCTTTCGTTTAAATAGAATGGTATTGTGGATGCACATGAGTACAGTAGTTTGCCAACTTGCAATAGATAGCACATGCATATTTTGCTAGGTTAATCATACTTTTGGTTTACCAGTGCTGACAACTATTTGTACAAAAAATGTTACTTTCTCGTCTTTTGATAAGTCCTTATGCTTATCTTCTCAAGAAGTCCCCTACCTGGCGCGCCACTTGTTGGTCCAAAAATTTGAGAAAACCATGAATGATGATGATGATTAAAAAAAAAAAAAAAAAAAAAAAAAAAAAAAAAAAAAAAAAGCTTATTTAGAACCCACTTAACAACTAATAACACCATTTGTACTTTTCAACATTAATAAATCTTATTATACATGAATCAAAGATTTACAAGGAATAGTTTGCGGAACACTATCCCGGTGTAGTGACAAATGAAACTCTCCTAATAAGAACACCACAAGCAGCTAGTTTTGCTTTGAATATTCCTAGGAGAAGAGGATTCTATCAACTATAATACTATGTATTATTTGTTGTGTTTGTTTAGAATCACTACCTATCTCTATTTACAAGCATTCTTTATATATGTGGTAAAATAAGGGTAACATGTGATGGTTGTTGAGACGTGTCATGCATCTAATGGTGTTTCTATTTTTGAAAAGGCAACAACCATATTTTATGAACAATGTTGACAACTGTTCCCAACTTTATACTAACTCCTTGTACTTGTTTGACTTTATTATACTTACTTTTGGCTTTGTCTTCAAAAGATAGTCCCCCCCCCCCCCCCCCAAATTTCCCAAATTTCATATTTGTTTATCAGAGATAGGTCTTCAGAGTCAGAGAGACATTTGTCAAATCTCAGTGACCCTGGTGTTGTTTGTAGCTCCTTGTACTTTACTCACTAACACTGCATCAACTTATAAAGTGATTCTTCAGTTGGTCTTCGACATCCCTAAAGCTTGTCTGTTGATTGAGCTTTATACAACGCTCACTGATTTCTTTTATCAGTGAGTTACACTCTCTAAATATCATCAGAGAGTAGTCTTACTCTCTAATGTATTAGGGAGTGACTTACTCTCTTATTGTTATCAGAGAGTGACTTACTCTTTTATTATTATCAGAGAGTAGAATACTCAATGAGTCTTCAGTGAGTAACATACTCACTATTTATTCAGTGAGTGAATTAGGCTATTTTATGTATAAATATTTGTCAGGTACAATTCGGTCAAGCATGTTTACCATAATATAGCTTGTAATACAAGACACCTCAATTAGGATTCCGTAACTCCACATTGTCAGTGGACTATTATTGGTATTTAGCATAGTTTGTATTGGGTCAAGCCCGTATAGCTTTATTATATTACACATAATCCCTAATTTTGAAATCCCCTCTCTTCCATAAACCCTAAATCGATCAAAAACAAGGTATGGTCAATAGAATTCCTAGCCGAGTAGGGGTTCCTGGTTAAGCTTAATTGTTTGATAGTTTTCCAATTCGCACATGATATTTCTCTAGTTCTACTTGTGCAGTACCAGTGGATACCCTGATGCAACCAACAAGGTGATTCTCCCCATACAACCGTTGATCGATTAAACATGTCAAAAATAAGAAATAATAAGGTGATTTCATAATTAGACTAATTTATGTATAAATATTTGTCATGTACAATTCGGTCAAGCATGTTTACCATAATATAGCTTGTAATACAAGACACCTCAATTAGGATTCCGTAACTCCACATTGTTAGTGGACTATTATTGGTATTTAGCATAGTTTGTATTGGGTCAAGCCCGTATAGCTTTATTATATTACACATAAACCCTAAATTTGAAATCCCCTCTCTTCCATAAACCCTAAATCGATCGAAAACGAGGTATGGTCAATAGAATTCCTAGCCAAGTAAGGGTTCCTGGTTAAGCTTAATTGCTTGATAGTTTTCCAATTCGCACATGATATTGCTCTAGTTCTACTTGTGCAGTACCAATGGATACCCTGATGCAACCAACAAGGGATTCTTCCTATACAACCGTTGATCTATTAAACATGTCAAAAATAAGAAATAATAAGGTGAATTCATACTCACAATAGTCAGCAGCAAAACTTACATCTCACGTGATCAAGTAAGTGTTCTATACACAGCCTTGTTATGTGTTTAGGTTTACATAACATTACTGATATTAGATATTGATAATAAGGTTTTGCCATATGGTATTTACTTGTTTATTTTTTGTTGTGCCTGCTTTGTTGACCATGAGGCCTCACCAAAACCCTAAAATATTGCTTTGTTCTAGATTTATTCATGTGTTTTTGTACAATTCAACGCTGCTTGTTTGATCATAAAATGCGTTGTTTTAATATATGCTTTTATTTGGCACCATTACGATATTACTATGGTGTTCCGATTCTACTTTGGTTTTGCTATGATTCGGTTATGATTTTATTTGATAGTGCCATAGTTATGTCTGGTTATGCGTTGGTTTTGTCATATCCGACTCTTGTTCCATTTGATTATGCATCTAGTTCCATTGGATTTTACTATGGTCATTTCTGATTTTTTTTCATGGCTATGTTTGATTATACTATTTTTATGTATGGTTTAGTATTATTATCCTATGCTTATGTCCGTTTTGATTATGATTCGGTTAATTATGCTCTGATTATAAATCTGATTTTGTTTATTCAGTTTGACAATTTAAATTGCGCCATTGAAACTTTGGTTAACATTGAATCACACTCTCGAACATGTCACTCCACATTTGTTTTTAGTTTGGATTTTGTTTTTTCAAACTGTCAAGGCATCCTGATATATCATTATGAGTTCGAGATGATATGCTTAGAGGTTCATAGGCCGTACTAGTTAGGTCACTTCCATGTCTTGTTTGTATCTTAGTGTTCTATTGTAGTCATATATAGACCATTGTATGATATTAGCTTTTATGAATCAAGTTACCCCGTAATATTATGTAAACAACAAGGTATTTGAAATAGATAGCGTTGTGGATTACATAAGTGGCATCAATTCGTGCAAACGTTTAGTGAGACCAGCCAAGAAGGGCTTCTGTAGAAATAGGCAGATCATGAGTTTAGTCACAAATTATGGCTAAAGGTCATTGGAACATGTCCTCATTGCATGCGATTTGATCTTTATAGAAGAGTCAGCCGACAACAAAAAGATGCAGGATCGATCAAAGAATGAAACCTTTTGGAGACAGTAAGTTTGAAAGCCGGATAAGACAATCCAAGTAGCACATGTAAAAGTGGTTTCTTAGAAAAGATGAACGCTTAAACTGATGAACGCTTAAACTGATATTGTACGAATTTGAGGTTTTGTTTGGAAAATTAAACCATATGTGCTGGGAGGAAATTATATTTGAGGAAAAATGGAAAACATCCGCGTTACTAGTTAGGGGTGATCACGGTCCAAAAATCGGACCGGACCAGCCAGGACTGGACCGGACCGAAGACCGAGTTAAGGAAAAACCATAGACTGAGACCGGACCGAATGTGGTCAGTCCGGTCTCGGTCCGGTCGGTCCGGTCCAAATAGGCAAGATTTGGCAAGTTTTTTCGGTTTTTTGGTCGGTCCGGACCGGACCGAAGACCGAATTAACCAAAAAGCCTAAACCGAGGACCGGACCGAATGTGGTCGGTCCGTTGGGTAAAATAAATTTCTACAAAACTCAAATATTAATAATTGGACGTCTTCAAGAAACTCTACACTAAATTTTCACTGCCTTATTTAGGTTGTGTTTTTAATGAATTTCTTCTTTGATTCTCAAAGGAAAACAAAAGGAACTCTACAGCCTACACTAGATTTTCATTCTACAAGATCATTTCATCATCTTCCGTCATTTACTTGAAGGGTCGTTTATGATAATTTGTAAAGCATAATCACTTTTCGTCGAGATTCGCATAATATGTCATAATGATGAGAAAGTGTACAAGCATAGATTTCTTTCCCCAAAATCGGGGTGTTTTTTGAGACGTAGGTCCCCCAAACTGTTCTATAAATACAAATGAAACGTACTCTTTATAAAGTAACCTCTTTCACACTAAAAAAAAATTGGTTTAATTTACACACTTTTTTTCTTCACACTTCTAAAAGTGCGTAAAATTTTATTAATTTCTTAACACTTAATAATGCGTAAAAATTAGTTACATTGATAAGTGTAAAAAAAATAAGTAAAACAATTAATTTTCCACACTTATAATTGTGTCAAAAAAAAGTTCACACTTTTAAGTGTGAAAAAATCTAAGAAATGTCCACACTTATATGTGTGGACCAAAATTTTCCACACTTACTTAAAGTGTGGGGACCTAAGCATTCTCCACACTTTCTCAAAGTGTGTAAAATTTGGGTGTTACAAATAACCTTCATATTTAAAGTGTGGAGACATCTTCTAATTTTTCACACTTAAAAGTGTGAACTTTTATTTGATACAACTATAAGTGTGAAAAATCTATTTTTTGACATTTTTTTTTTCACACTTATTAATGTAAACAATTTTTACACATAATTAAGTGTTAATAAAGTAGTTAAATTGTACACGCTTTTGAAAAATGTGAAAACAAAGTGTGAAGAATCAACTATTTTTTTAAGTGTCACCACAACGTGCTTCACTGTCAACTACTTGACTCTTATTTCATCTTCTTATACCACACTACCCTACCTCAACTCCTTTATATATCGTATCTCATAAATCATTTTCAACCTCTTCCATCATCACATTTTCGTACACACTTCCATATAAACTCACTAGCTAGCATAAGTGCATAACACCTTAAACAAAATATTTACACTAGCTAAAGAAATAATGTATAGGTGTGGTAGTGGTTCAAATAATGCTATGATGTTTTCAATGCCTTATGAAGAGTCAGCTGCTTCTTCAGCAGTTGATTGTACACTTTCTCTAGGTACACCAGCCACTCGAGATTACGAAAGGGTGCTTGAAAGAAGACCTTCTGCTAATTGGTCTACTAATTTTTGTTGGGACATTTTGCATAACTCCGCCACGCTTTCACCTTCTCAGAAAGTGAACCACGGCGGAGTTGTGCCTGACAATCTTCAAGCCCGAAGGTGCGCTAATTGTGACACTACTTCTACACCTCTTTGGAGAAATGGCCCACGAGGCCCTAAGGTATATAGTTTAATGTCATTTCAATTTTATATGGCATGTTTTTAACTTTTGAGAAACAGTAGTTAAAATTTTGTTAAGAGTAAAAGTGACTATTATACTAGTAATCAATTGTAGTATATTTCATTTTGATACTTCTATTATTTTGCAAGTAAAAAGTTGTACTAGGGACTTAGTATCACTTGTTAGGTTCAAGATGTTATGTTCAGTTTAAATATATATGTAGCAAGTTAGCTTATTGTTTTGTCGCAAAAGTAAAGTTTAATGGTCACTAGCGATTAAAAACCATGTACCGTTTGAGATATGTAGCTCGTCATTTTACGTTTTGTAACATATTGCATGCAAGTTACTAAGTTTTAAGTCCACAAAAGCTTGATATATATAAGTAAAACCATAGTTTCGTAACACAACAAAACCTAGATTTGGAGACGTACTGCTTCTTTTTAACACATTTTTTGTTAACTGAATTTGCAGTCACTTTGCAATGCATGTGGAATAAGGTTCAAGAAAGAAGAGAGACGAGCAACCGCAGCAGCCACCGGCGGCGCCGACACGGCGGAGACACATCAACACTACCACCACCAACCAATGATAAACGGAAACCCATGGGTTACAAACCACACACAAACAGCAACAACCCATCAAAAACTGCAAGCTTCATATTACTCACCATCAGCAAACGAATTTAAGTTCATTGATGACGTGGACGACATAGATTCTCCGTTTCTTTCGTGGCGTCTCAATGTTACTGACAGACCTGCTGGCCTTGTACATGGTTTTACGAGGTGAATGTGGGTTTGTGGGCCCAGTTAATTATTTTTGTTTCCAGAGGAAAACTTGTTTAGTCCAGATTATGGCTTTTGTAATAACGTGTACTTCATGCATGCTTGTTGTGCATTGGTTATTGTATATCGGTTAGTGTTTGGGCTTAGGAATGAGTTGCTTTTTTAATTGTTTGCTAGTATTTATTAGTAACAGTGTACGTTTTGTCGTTTGGGTTTTGTCGGTCAAATGTATCCTTTTTGGTCGCCAAGATATAACTTTTTCTCCCAAGTTTAACTAAAAAATAATTTCCTTTCTCTAGGTAGATTTCAATGTAAGACTAATGATGATGTCAACATTATTTTCACAAAATCAACCGTTATATCTCAGCTTTCTCTTTCCACAACTCCACTTAATCATAACTAGCTAGTGGTGACAACAAAAGCGACCACAAAAACTACAACAAAAAACATACTCCATAAAACAAGTAAAAAAAACTACACACACAAATCTTGCAAATGTTTCGGTCAGCTGAGCAACCACAACTTTGAAATGGTTGCTTGGTGACGCGTCGTTTGGGGTGAGCTAATGGGGCAACGCGTTAATTTTATGAGGTTGTGGTTGGGAGGCAATTCCCATTAGCATGAGTCTAATAATTTTGTTTTTAAGTTAGTAAAATTCATTTTACAAGAATAAAATCGCCCAATCTCGTCGGAAAACAAACGTGTGTGATAATTGATAAACGAGTTAAAATTACTTTATTATTGTTTACATTTTGTTGTAGTATTTCTTCATTAACTACTGCATCTCGTACTTGAATTTTAAGTGGATTGTTGTCTCATAGAGAAAATTATATCTATAATACTGCTTCATAAGATTCAGTTTCAAGAGACCTAAAATAAATATAACCAAACCAACGCATTCTTCTTACATTGTGTAGAGATATAATAACTATCCACTACAATCTCACTATATATAATTCACATTTGACTTCAACTCACGACGTATTGAGGAGCTTCTCATACTATCACATAGTAGTGTCAAAGAGGAGTTGGATAATAGTTCAGGGACTGAAGTGTTACAATTAGATAGTTGAAGGACTAGTATTGTAAATATTTTGTTATTAGTTTCTTCCTTGTATATATACTCTGTAACTCATTACATTCTTTAGCTTAATGAAATCACTTTCACTCTTGTGTGTGTGTGTGAAATGTGTGATTCTCTCAACTCATTATTGTCAACATGGTATCAGAGCTCAATAATGAGTTCTTGATCAGTTATAACCGTTACAACCACTCTAACTAACTTTTCCGATCATCTTCAACCACCGTAAACCACCGTAACTAACTTTTCCGATCATCTTCATAAAACCACCATTTCAACACCAATTTTCATAATTCTTTCACTAATCTCTATCAAATTTCTTCACAACACCTGTAATTGATTCAATTCATGTTTCTTGAATTCGTGAATCAATAGGTTATTTCTGTAACGGTTTCTTGAATCTATAGAACGCTTCCGCTATCATAATCATGGTGAATTCATCTTCTACATCTGATTCCAGTAATAACATGATCAATCAAACCCAGTTGTTTCAAAATCCTCTGTTTCTTCATCCTTCTGATGGTCCTGGCACTCTTATGATTGGTGAGAAGCTAATTGGTGCACAGAACTATCGTTCTTGGAGAAGGTCTGTTGAAATTGCTCTTTCCACTAAACGTAAGTTGGGATTCATTAGAGGCACAGTTCCAAGATCACTTGATGATGTTAATCTGCAAGAACAGTGGGATACTTGCAATAATCTAGTGATTAGTTGGTTGATGAATTCTGTGTCTGAGTCAATTGCTAAATCCATCATGTTTATGGGTACTGCTCATGCTATCTGGCTTCAGTTAGAAACAAGATTTGCACTTAGCAATGGGTCTCATAAGTACAAGTTGAATAAAGAGACTTATGAGATCATGCAGTCAGGTAAGCCTGTGAGTGAGTATTATACAAGCATGAAGTGTGTGTGGGAGGAGTTGGATTCGATGACTGAGTTGCCAAGAATTGTCAATATCACTCCTGAAGTTGCTGTTTTCTTGAACGCTTTGAATATACAAAAAGAGGAACAAAGATTGTTTCAGTTCTTGAACGGTTTAGATGATCATTTTGCTAGTCAAAGAAGTCAGTTGCTGTTAAATACTCCATTACCAAGTGTTGAAACTGCTTGTGCTTTGCTTCAACAAGAAGAATCTCAAAGAGGAGTGTTTGGAAGTGCAACACAAGTGGGTGTGGATTCAACTGCTCTTTACAGCAAAGGTGAAATAAAAGATAAGTGTAATATCTGTAGATTTAAGTGGCATCCACCAGAGAAGTGTTGGGAGAAAATTGGTTATCCTGTTTGGCATTATAAGTATAAACAAGGTCAGAAAGGAAAAACAATGGTTAAGAATGGTAATGGAAATGTAAAAAGGGCTGTTGCAGTAGTTGAAAACAGTGGTCATGTTGTGTTTACATCCAAACAGTTTGAGCAACTCATGAAAAGTTTGCCATAGTTCAATCAAAATGCTCAAGAACCAACTGAAATGGATCATCCATTTGGTGAAGGTACAATTTATTGTTTTTCCTGCACAAATGGTGTGATAGAAGGTTGGATAATTGACACTGGAGCTAGTGATCATATGTCACCTGATAGTGAGGATCTAATAGATGTTCAGACCCTTAAGTATAAACAAATGATTAATTTGCCTAATGGTCACACATCTATCATCTCACAAGTTGGAAATAAGGTGTTAGAAAACAAAATTGAGCTAAAAAATGTCCTGGTTGTTCCTTCATTCAAATTCAGACTCTTGTCAGTCTCAAAATTGACAAAAGATTCTCAATGTTTTGTTACTTTTTATGAGCAGTTTTGTGTTATTCAGGATTTGAAAACCAGGAAGGTGTTGGGCTTGGGTAAGAAGAAGGCTGGTCTCTATCATTTGCTCAATCTTCCATTGGAGTAAGTGCATGCTCAACTCTCTTCTATGGTTGTGTCTGCACTTGAAGATTGTAGCTTGTATTCATTCTTTGCAAACTGTTCTGTTCCTGATACATTTGCTTTCAGTGTTTTCAACAATTCATATAGTCTATGGCATCATAGGCTTGGTCATGTTTCAAACTCTACTCTTAAGCACATTGATTCTGTACCTCAGTTTCAGTCTAATGCTAGTAATAAAGCTTGTTTGACCTGTCCTATGGCTAAGTTTGCTAAACTTCCTTATCCTACTAGTGTCTCACATTCTAAAGTTCCATTTCATCTCATTCACATTGATATCTGGGGCCCTTTTAAAATTCCAACTATAGGGCATCATAGGTATTTTCTGACCATAGTGGATGATTGTAGTAGAGCTGTGTGGACATATTTGTTGGTTAAGAAATCAGATGCTTTCACTGTCTTAAAGTCATTTCATACTTTTGTTAAGACACAGTTTGAGAAAGACATTAAGGTAATAAGGTCAGACAATGCTCTAGAATTTCTCAAAGGATCAATAGGCCCTTATATGAAATCTCTGGGAATTGAGCATCAAACCTCTTGTGTGGATAGACCTCAACAGAATGGAAGAGTAGAGAGAAAGCACATAAATATTTTGGAGATTGCAAGGGCATTAAGGTTACATGCTCATTTGCCTGTGCATTATTGGGGAGATTGTGTTATCACTGCAACTTATCTCATCAATAGATTTCCTACAGCTGTTTTAAAATTCAAGACACCTTATGAAATTTTGATGCATTCTAAGCCTGATTATGGTCACTTGAGAGTTTTTGGGTGCCTGGCTGTTGCAAGCAATCCAACAAGAGTTGCTGATAAGTTTGAATCCAGGGGTGTGCCTTGTTTGTTTCTTGGTTATCCACAACATCAAAAAGGGTACAAGTTGTACAATTTGCTCACCCATACCAGGTTTGTTTCCAGGGATGTGGTATTCTATGAGCATATTTTTCCTTATTCAAAGTCTAGTATGAATCAAGTATTTAAACCCATACCTGCTCCTATGTCATCTTCTATTTGGTATGAGGATCAGTTGTCAGCAGAATCTCATCAGCAGGATCAGTTGTCAGCAGAATCTCATCAGCAGGATCAACTGTCAGCAGAATCTCATCAGCAGGATCAGCTGTTAGCAGAACCTCATCAGCAGAATCAGCATTCTTCTGAACAAGTTAGAACTGAGACTGTGATTCATGAAGAAGAAGTTCAACCAGTTGAACATCCTGCTCCACCAGTGTTTGAACCAACAAGGAAGTCATCCAGAGTTCCAGTTCCTCCAAGTTGGCTTAAAGACTATGTTACCCCTCATTTGCCAAGAGCCAATCAAGTCTCAGTTACTTCATTGCAGTCTCAGTTTCAAGCATTTTTGTGTGCCTTGTTAGCCAACACTGCACCAACATCTTTCAAAGAAGCTATTAAGATTCCTGCCTGGGGCAATGCAATGGATGTGGAAATTCGAGCTCTGGAAGATAATGAAACATGGGAAGTGACAACTTTGCCTAAAGACAAAAAGGCTATTGCTTGTCATTGGATATACAAAATAAAGTACAATGCTGATGGTTCTGAGGACAAAAAGAAGGCAAGGTTGGTGGTAAATGGAAACAGACAAAGAAAAGGAGTAGACTATGAAGAAACTTTTGCTCCAGTTGCCAAAATGGTGACAGTAAGAGCTTTGTTAGCTATTGCAGCCATGAAGGGTTGGGATATTTGTCAAATGGATGTCTCAAATGCCTTTTTACACGGTGATTTGTTTGAAGAAGTTTACATGCAGATGCCACAAGGTTATGTTGGTAAGGGGGAGAATGTGCAAGATGTTCCTACCAATCAAAACCTTGTTTGTAAACTTAAGAAATCTTTGTATGGTCTTAAGCAAGCACCAAGACAATGGTTTGCCAAATTGTCATCAGCTCTGGTGTCCTTTGGATATGTTCAGTCAAAGGCAGATTATTCATTGTTTGTCAAATCAAATGGTACATCATTTACAACTGTGTTAGTGTATGTAGATGATTTGATAATAACTGGTTCTGACAGCAGTGAGATTCAAGCTTTGAAATCTCAGTTAAGTTCTCATTTTCATATGAAGGATCTTGGAGAATTGAACTACTTCTTAGGTTTGGAAGTGTCCAAAAGTGATCAAGGCATCTTCATTTCACAAAAGAAATATACTACTGATTTGCTGCATGAAGCAGGCTTATCTAATGCTAAAACCTATAAGCTGCCCATGGATCCTCATGTGAAGTTGCAGGCTGACATTGGTACTCCTCTTTCTGATCCAGAAGTATATAGGAAGTACATTGGAAAACTCATTTACCTTACTATCACTAGACCTGACATTTGCTACACAGTACAACTTCTTAGTCAGTTTATGCAAAATCCTACCTCAGTTCATATGCAAGCTGTTAAGCATTTGTTAAGATACTTGTTGAAATCACCAGGTCAAGGAATTTTGCTAGCTAATGATTCTGCTGCTCATCTGACTGCATATTGTGATAGTGATTGGGCTAGTTGTCCAATGACTAGAAGATCTACAACTGGATATTGTATATTACTTGGTCAGTCTCCTATTTCATGGAAATCAAAGAAACAAAGTGTTGTTTCAAGATCATCTGCTGAGACAGAATACAGAGCAATGGCTCTAACTTGTTGTGAAGTGACCTGGTTAGTTTCATTGCTAAAAGATTTGGGAATTAAAGATCTTGGTCCAGTTGATTTGAAGTGTGACAATCAAGCAGCTCTGTGCATAGCTGCTAATCCTGTGTTTCATGCTAGAACCAAGCACATAGAGGTAGACTGCCACTATGTAAGAGATCAAGTGAAGAATGGTCAATTCAGTCCTTCTTATGTGTCTACAAAGGAACAGCTTGCAGATGTGTTTACAAAAGTTTTACCTGAAGATCAACATTCAAAACTTATGTCCAAGTTGGGAGTTTCCAATTCTTCCACCTCTCAACTTGAGGGGGAGTGTCAAAGAGGAGTTGGATAATAGTTCAGGGACTGAAGTGTTACAATTAGATAGTTGAAGGACTAGTATTGTAAATATTCTGTTATTAGTTTCTTCCTTGTATATATACTCTGTAACTCATTACATTCTTTAGCTTAATGAAATCACTTTCACTCTTGTGTGTGTGTGTGAAATGTGTGATTCTCTCAACTCATTATTGTCAACAAGTAGTATACTAGTATAGTACCACCGAGCTACAAGACTGTTGGCAATATGAATTTAGTTATCGCTTTTAGAGGGCCCAATGCAGTGTTATATGCAACAAAATCACATATGGCATGCGCCGTTGTAGGATGTTAGATTGCACAGGGGTTGGGCGTTATTCGCAGCATGCTATGGTGTTAACGAGAGCTATTCGTATTTTCTTTCTTTTTTTGTTGTAAGAGTGAGAAGACTTTTTTTTTTTTTTAATAAGGTAAACTTGACGTCTAGCTGCAAGTAAAGTGATGAGAAGACGGATAATTTATGTTTATTAAAAAAAAATAGTTAATTCAGCTGCTAGCTAGTATGCAAATCTATATTTAGTTGAAAAAATAAAATAAAAAATAGGCAAGCTACTAAAGCTAGATTAGCTGCGTGTACTTCAAGACTTGAAGCGCTAATGCTCTAACGAGGAATGATACATCCGCAAACAAACTTTCACAAAATCATCTACAAAATATGTCAACATGTGACTGGTGGATTTTGTGACAGTTTCTCTCTCTTTTCATTGATTAAACCAATCACCTCTAGACACATTATTTTGTTGATAATTTTATGAAAGCTTTTATGTGATTGTAACATTGCTCTGCTTTAATAGATACAATCACAAGGAAACAATTTTTTTTTCTAAGGCCAATGGTAATGGTGTGTTGCACCTCAATTGTATTCCCATCCTTAGCAAAATCGAATGCAACCGAGTCTCTCCCTAACCATATCAAAGTTATGGTTGGCTACCCAACCAAAACTTTCATTTTTTTTTTTTTTTTTTTTTTTTCCGGTCGGCTTATTAGTAAATTGTGGTTGAGGTGTAATTTTAGAGAGAGAAAGATGAGATGGCCCTGATATGACAGGGGTGATCACAAAAATTGTTGTCATCATTAGCATTGTCTAAGAGACTGAGATGAGGGAAGTCACTCTCATCCCTTGTACTTCAATGTTTTTTTTCGTAATGAATTTTACCATGGTGAAAAATCCCTTTTACCAAAAAAAAAAAAAAAAAAAAAAAAAAAAAAAAAAACTCGTTAGCATTGTCTTAACAATAGTTTTCAATTTTTTGGAGGCTAGTTTATGCTTTTAGGGAGCTTGAGCCGACAATCTCCTACTTAAATTGTGTTAAAACCGAAGCATATATGGTCCAGGACCGCTCACATATTAGTGATGCTAGTCATTAGATACATGGTTGAAGGAAGACAATTTGATTAGCTCAGGTAGATTATTATTATTATTATTTCTATTATTTTTTTATATATATATATATTTTGTGTAAGATTAAATGTATCAATATTTGGCTGTTCAATTTTCTATATGTTTTCATATTATTGTATGTAGCCATGTAAGTATGGAAGACATGTATGCATGTATGCATATGGTTTTTCAACTTTTGCATGTACTTGCTGGTTTGCTGCAGTTCCATTAACAATGAACAGTGATGTTGCTATTGTTGGATGTGATTCTAGTCAACTTACAATAATTGCTCGAAAGAAAATATTCCAATTTAATAGATTCCCCTCAGTTGTCGCATCACATCATGAATACTTGTTTGTTTTATTGGGATGGTTTAGGATTTGAGCATCTGGGATGTTCTGTTTTACGGTAAATTTAAGGACTCAAATTTACAACTTGACACTTGTGGCAATGTGATAGTCAAATTTATCATTGATGCAGTTTTGATACAAGATCTTACAGTCGTACAAAATCTTTGAAGCCCGAATATCCAGATGTTTCGTTTCAAGCTAGTATCATTATGTTTAGCACCATCATATTTATTCGACGGTGAACCCATTCGAAACGTTAAACTTCGAACTGCACTGGCCACCCCAAGACCCGTTGCGCTAGGCAAATCACCATCACACTATCACATCGTGTATTATTAGGCTAGGGCGGATAGACCATAGGAGTTTCAGCTTACAAGCTAGATGAAGGCGTCAAAGTAACGACTAAAATGGTCATGTCAAAATGGGGAGTTCGCTGACAAGCTCAAGTCCTTTTTTATTTTAATGACATGAAATACTTGCACTTCCAATGACTTTGGATTGAAACAAACCGATTCTCAAAACATTATATTTGACACTAGGACTTTTATGAGAACAAGTTACTTTACTACTTAGAAACCAGTTAAAACTTGAGTTTTGAATGTTAAAATTGACAAAAATGGTTTCGGTTCAAGGAAATCTATATACATTTGACATAATCTGATAACTTCGGTAATGTGCCGGAAAAAATTTTCTGCACAAGTTGCATTTGCTTGCCACCTCTAGTGCATTAAAAAAGATTTCCATAAACTCTGTGTTAGACAAAACAATGCGCCATCTCTGTGCGAAATTGAGTTTCATATAGTGTTTACTACTAGGAGACTATGCTTTTACAGTACATATCACCATATGGTGTTTTGTAGATGAAGGTAAAGTGACATATGTCCCTTATAGATAAGGTTGCACATAATTAAGCTTTGAGGAAAAAAAATATTATAATTACAGAAGAAAAATATCAAATTAATACTACCATCATTTTATGAGTCATGTGTGCATCATGTTGATATACTTGATGCTTCATCTCAAAACAAGTAGACAGGGATGGAGGGCTTAATAAGCACTAGTTTGAAGGAAAAATCATGTCATTGTTGGATAAAATCCCCCTTTGTGGGCTTGAATTCAAAGTGTGTAGATTGCTTTTTGGAAAATACAACTCCCATTGGACAAAATAGCCCTTGAAGTGGTTATGATTTTAATGGACATTCTGCTCTCTAAGCATAACGGTAAAATCGTGCAGTAAACAGATAATCATGTAAAAAATCAGTTAATGGCTTTTAAATTTCAAATCTTGAGATAACTAAAGGTATGATCCTACAATCCAGAAATATGTAGGCAATATTCAACGACGTGCGTATTCCAGCTCTTTTTTGTTGTGACCACAGGAAATTATGAGTTGAAGGTGTAAAAGAAGGCATATTGTCACCTGGTTCATGTTGAACAATTGTGTGTCTTCTAACAATGTCTTTCTTCCTGCCAGCTAAATTCACTTTGGTTAAAAGTCAGCGTCCATTAGACCATCAACAAATTGTCATTTTACTAGAACCACATGCACTGATACACGAGTATAAGTGCGTGCATATGTATGTCATACACGTCTGTTCAAGCATACCACGTTAAACTCCCTTTGTCCCAAAATGTACCTAATATTTTATGTTTTGGCAAGTTGTAACCCATTCAAAAATTATTAAACCATGCACATTGGTAAGTTTGATTTTGGTCCACCAAGTTTCCTTTGTTTTTGTCTTTATCAACGGTATTTATGATATTTGACTATTAACTGACCTGACAAGTCGCACATTTTTTTATCGGGGATAGAGGGAGTAATAGTTATGCAAACATTTTTAAGACATGTGCGATGTCCAGTTTATACATACATACAAACAAACGTGATAAATGTAGAAATCAAACCGTAACACTTGACAGGTTCAGGAAGAGTGAATTTTACCGTTAAAGATTACGTAAGAAGACCATATAAATGTCATCTAAAGGACCATTGTATCTCTTCCAAAGTTTTTCCCTTTGTTTCAGGAACCCATAGTTTCACAAAAGCTAGAGTAAAAGTAGAAATAGCAGCATAGATGATGAAGGTTCCTGTTGAAGAGAGGTACCACTTCAGTATATTTGGTTACAAAAACTACACACACGCTCACACACACAAAGAGTACCTCCACTGCTCCAGTCCAAGAGTAGCGGTGCTGTCATAGTAATAATCGATGCTGCTAACCAATTAGATAGTGTTGCGACACTGCCAGCAAGACTCTTGATACTTACAGGAAGTATCTGAAATTAAATAAGATAAACAGAACATCTTATTAGTTAATTCAGTATGATAAACAGGTCATAAAGTCGATCATGTCTATTTTCATTTGAACCCAAAGTATACAACGCTTAATAGGGACAACCGAAATTGCTGAATTTGAAACATTAGATTGTTTGGCCAAACCACCTCAGATAGATATTGATTTTTTATTTTTTATTTTTATTTTTATTTTTTTATTTTTATTTTTTTTTTAAATGTAGTCCTTTTCTCAAACATTAACCCCAAAACCATAGTCATCTTTATACGCTAAACACGATTTAAATTTATGATATTCCAAAATAGTTGACTGATAGAATGCATTAAACCACAACTAAGTTTAGCAATACCTCAGACATTATAACCCAAGGAATAGGTCCAAGTCCGAGAGAGAAGCCAGTCACCATCATCTGGATGGCCAAATTAACAGTAATGACTCATCATACAATAATAAGGTTAAAATGGGGGTGAAAAAAATGGCTCACAAGGTAATAAAACATACCACTAGACCAATAAGGGACAATATTCCCAAGAAGCCGTGTAGGGATGAATCTTTAGAAACAATGGTCTGAAATTCATAATTAGGGAGCAAAATTGAGAAATATTTAGAATTGCAGTCCGGATGCAGATGGTATTTCAATAACAAAAACTAAAGCATTACTAGCCTTCAAGAAGAAACTCATTGAAGCAAGAAGACTGCTTGAAACCATTAGAGATGAAGACAGCTGCAAGGTTGAAAACGAGATTTAGTCTTTTGTTCAAGTTAATTATAATTAGTCTTAGTTAAGATTGAAACAAGTTAATACCATTAGAAGAGCTCTGCGACCACTTTTGTCGACCAATGATGTTGTAATTGCAGTAGCGGCAACCTACATAAACGCAGGTGCTGACCATGACCGATAAGTATTTGGCTTAACAACGTTTGGAAAAGTTAGTAGGTTAATACCTGAATAGCACCAAGTCCAAGTGTTGCGGCTTTGTTAGATGAAATTCCTGTCCACAGTGCATTTTGGGTTAATATCAAAAGTTTCATGGAACTGATAACCTATTAAAAAACCCGAGCCTTGTTTTCATTTATCCAACAAGTTAGTGTGTCAAAGAAAAGGACACTTTTGCATGAAGAATATTCGAATTTAAACACAAGTACTAAAACAGGCCTGATGTATGTAGATACAGTTTATAGTGTCATGAACTAACCGGCTGATTTAAAAATGTTACTAGAGTAGAATAGAACACCATTTATACCACTGAGTTGTTGAAGAAGAAGTAAACCTATTCCTACCTGTAGTCCAACAAAAAGAAAACAGGAAACAATTTTCAAATGTTTTTCGAGTTAATAATAATTCATATGATTTAAATGTAGAACTGGTAAATTTTACCATTAAAGGGTACCAATATCTTCTTCTTTTAAGCTCAGAAAATCGAATTGTAGCTCGTTTGCTTGATGTTCCCACAGACCTCTGTTAAAATCCAGAAATGGATATCAAGCAAATAGAGCCATTGATGAATAGTAAGTAAACCTTATACCTTGATCTCATTAAACTCACTGGTAATATCAGTATCAAATCCCCGCAAAACTTGTAAAGAGGTTTCACAATCTTCCATAAATCCCATCTTAGCCTAGACAACATTCGAAAGTAGCAATAAACATCATTATTGCTAAAATACCTGAAAGATCACTAATAAATCTAACTTCATTGATTCTTACCAACCAGCGAGGAGATTCTGGAATGAAAAATAGACCAGGTATCAGAAGTATGCATGGCAAAGTTCCTGTTGATGCAGCAAGAGTATGCATTAATTTTGACGATGATGAACATTGCAGTTGTAATTAGTTTGTAGAAGTATTCCTGTTCTCTAATCTCATTATAACGAGCTAGTGAAAGGTAATCCTCACCGACTACTGCGAGTGCTCTCCATGGAAGAAAAAGTCCCAAAAGGTATGCCAACAATATTCCAATAGTAACAGAAAGCTAGAATGGGAGGGAAATCCAAAGTAAGCTATCTTACATCAGTTCACAGGAATACAATAGTATATAGTATTTCATTAGGTGAAAAACACATCATGATCGACCAACCTGGTTCACGGATCCAAGGCTACCTCTCATGTGCTGAGGTGAGATCTCAGCAATATATACAGGAACCTAAACATCATATGTAATACTAGTCGTAGTTAGTTTTATAAAAGACGGAACAAACGATACGAGTATTAAAATGAGTGGGTGCCTAAGATTCACCGTATAAGATATTACTCCAACACCAAATCCTTCCAATAACCTTCCCATGTACAAGAACGAGTAATCCTATGAAAAACAAAACAGGATTACCATGTTAGATAGTCGAGCAGGGAGAAATTATAAGAGATGCCGCTTACAAGGTTGGGAATGTGCTTAATGATTGTCACTTACTCTTGCAAATGAAATAGCAAGCCATCCAAGTATGTTAGGAATAGCAGCAATCATCAAAGACTGCACTAACAACACGGAAAATGCACATTATTCATAGGATTATTCATTTTACACGCACAAACAAAAGCATTACATTGTTAGGAAATAGGCGCCCAAATATAATCATGTATGGATACTTAACACACAAGTAATAAGAGCGGAAATATTAAGGACACACGCGATTTCAGATAAATGCAGATCATACACGATCTCCATACTAATCTTACCCCTTTTCGACCAATATGTTCCGCAATCTGACCACTTGCTATTGCACCCACCATAGCTCCCACATTTGCTAAAGAACCAAACACTGAAAACTGTTCATCAACAAAAATTCAAAATTAAAAGCCCAATCAATGCAAACTATCACAAACTCAGAATACAAAAACAAACAATAATGTATCAGTTAAAGATCAAACCTCAGATATCTTAAGATTAAGATCTGCTATAATATCTGCCTGCGTAGGATTTGAATATCCACACTACAAAACAATTACAAACACTAGGAAACATGATTCACATTTTGGCATTTTACGTAAATTATAAATGTGTAATAAACTGTTGTAAGGGAATATGGTGATTACTGTGAATCCAAACTGGATAGGACCCAATGCCACAATGGACACACAAAGGAAAATGGAAACCGATTCACGAAGGATCTGAGCGGATGATCCTAACATGCTGGACTGTCGAGAACTCATACCGGCCATACGGTACCAGCTTCCGGTATGGAGGAGGGGCTTTTTGAGGCTGCCAGCTCCTCCTCCGCCACCTTCGTCGATCTCCGGATCACGTGAAGCCATCGAAACGATGTTAGTTTGCGAAGGAATTGATGGGAAGATTGGGCTAAGAGATGAATAATGTACGTGGTGTTGGTGAAATGCGTTAGAGAAGGAGAGAGCTTGGAAGAGAGAGTCTGTTGGTTAGGACTACGGTTTTCGCGGGAGTTTTATTCTTTGTCTTATTTTTACTAAACATAAAGAGAAAACGCTTAATTAGCATAAAAGCTGTTAAAATAAAAAATTTGAAATTACTACTATATACCTTTAATCTTTATTACGTTACTGTTAAAATAAAAAATTTGATATTACTAATTTACCTTTAATCTTTGGAAAGTTATTTGCACACTTCTATTTCTTATTGTGAGTTACGTTGTGACACTCGTTTTTATGCTTCAAGCAGTTGAACAAAACTCACACTCTGCTTTATATGCATGTAATGTGAGTGTATCAACCAATAAATTAAGTGTTCCTTAATCTTTATTACTCTGTAATACGTAGCACTAGTATTACTTGATGGAACCAGGACCAAATATGACCGAGTGCACAAAAAAAATTGAACACTAATACTAGAAACATATTTCGATGGACCGGGTGGATTTAAGATGACTTTAAGAAAAATCGAAGTTTTTTAAAAAAATTAACACTATATTGAAAAAACCATGGGTGCCCGGGCACCCGTGGGAACCCTTGGCTCGGTCCTGAGTTTACTTGTTCCATAAATTCTTTCCATGCATACTTTTTTTGAATTTAATACTAATTTAAACAAATTAAGAGTCGAACCACAAATACTTCAATAACTGTCTGACTTGGCTTAATATCCAAATACTTCAAAATTTTGATCCACAAACACTTCATTCCAACAAGTTTCAACATAGAACCGACCCCCGAAGTAGACCTACATACGAACGAATGCAACAGTGGCTAAATGCGGCCTAGCCGATCCTCCCACGCCATATCATGATCCTAAGTTGGTAAGTGAAGACTCTAGTTCTGGAATATATATATATTTTTTTAGTCTCCAACTTCGTTGACCTATTCCTCTCGCGACTGGTTGCCTGAAGTGATTACTTGAAGCCAAGGTGTGCAAACCGGCTAAAATGGAAATATTTTCAAACAGTGGCAGGGCAGGGGCTCAACGGAAAGCTTGAGGCCAGGGAGGATTAGATCAAACTGGTTAAACTGGAAATACTTAAAACACATCACGAACTACTTAAATCCATCACCATAAAATTGTAGGATTGTGTGAATCGTTACTTTATTAACGATATCAGTGGGTATATAAATACCACTACAAAGAACATTCTAGACCTCGGGCTTAGCCCATACAAATATAAGATGGACAAGGACTCTACTATGAATATATCAACTAACACACCCCCGCAGTTGGAGCGGGAGGACACCAGACACTTAAACTGGACCTAAATTCCTGAAAAAAAGCATATGGTAAACCTTTGGTAAAGATATCTACATACTGATAACGTGAGGGTACATGAAGCACTCGAACCTGATCAGTAGCAACCAAATCCCGTACAAAATGAATATCAATCTCTATATGCTTCGTACGTTGATGCTGAACCGGATTAGAAGATAAGTAAACTGCACTAACATTATCACAGTATACCAGCGTAGCAGAAGATAAAGGTGTGTGTAACTCACGTAAAAGATTCCGCAACCAACAAGTCTCAGCAACAACATTGGCAACCCCACGATACTCTGCCTCAGCACTGGAACGAGGCAGCGTCGGTTGACGCTTAGAGGACCAGGAGAGAAGATTGTTGCCCAGAAAAACACAATACCCAGAAGTTGATCTCCGAGTAGTAGGGCATCCAGCCCAATCAGCATCAGAATAAGCAACCAATGAAGAAGTTGATGAAGAAAACAACTGCAAACCATAGTCTAATGTACCCCGAACATACCTCAAGATGAGCTTAAGAGCCGAGAAGTGATGCTCCTAAGGATCATGCATGAAAAGGCAAACCTGCTGCACTGCATATGAAATATCAGGTCTAGTAAATGTAAGGTACTGGAGAGAACCAGCAAGACTCCGATATAACTTAGGATCAGAAACCGGATCACCATCATCACCCAATTTAGACTCTGTGTCAACAGGAGTCCGAGAAGGGTTACAACCAACCATATGAGCACGCTCCAATATCTCCATAGCATACTTGCGCTGTGACAAAAACATACCAGAAGAGTCACGCGTAACTGAAACACCCAAGAAATAATTAAGAGCACCCAAATCAGTCATAGCAAACTCCTTATGTAAAGAAGCAATGATCTGCTGTAATAAACCATCAGACGAAGCAGTGAGCACAATATCATCCACATAGAGTAACAAAAATGCAGTATCATCACCCTGTTTATAAATAAATAACGATGAGTCACAACGGCTAGGAGAAAAGCCAACAGTAGTGATGTAAGTTGCAAAGCGCTAAAACCATGCCCGAGGAGCCTGCTTAAGACCATACAGCGAACGCTACAATAAACATACATAATCAGGATGAACAGGATCACGAAACCCAGGCGGCTGATACATATAAACAGTTTCTGCCAAATCCCCATGTAAAAAAGCATTCTTGACATCCAGCTTATGTACTGGCCAATGTTGAGAAATAGCTAAACTAAGAACCGTCCGAATAGTGCCTGGTTTGACAACTGGGCTAAAAGTCTCATCAACATCCACACCCTCTATCTGATTACTACCATTGGACACAAGACGAGCCTTGTATCGACCAAGAGTGCCATTGGCTAAATACTTGTGACGAAACAGCCACATACTACGGATAACATTCGCATCTGGGGGTTTTGGTACAAGAATCCAAGTTTTGTTTTTAATAAGTGCATCATACTCATCACACATAGCATTTTGCCAGTTGGGATTACGAAATGCATCACTAGGAGACCGAGGTAAAGGAGAAATCTTAGACACATGACCAGCATAACGAGGATTGGGACGAGTAATCCCGACACGAGCACGTGTGACCATGGGGTGAATCGAACCGGTGGGCTGTGGAATTGGAGGATCAGGTGTTTGTGGCATTTGTATAGGTGAATCAGGTGTTGGTGGCATATGTGGTATAGGTGAATCAAATGTTTGTGGCGTTTGAGGAGTTGGTGTAGGTGCAGGAGAGGGACTGAGAGGCTCAACAGGTGCATCAGGTGTAGGAGCAGTAGGTGTTGTGGTGGGAGATAATCTTAGAATATTAGAAATGACATTAGATAAGTCATCCAAAAATGCATAAGAAGAACTGGCAGTGGGAGTGGTGGTAGGAGATGTCATTGTGGCAAACGGGAAAACAGTCTCATCAAAGGTAACATGGCGTGAAAGAATAATTTTATTGGTGTTCAAATCTAAACAACGATAACCACGATGATTGGTGGCATGACCTAAGAAAAGTGAAGGTGTGGCCCGTGCACCAAGTTTGTTATTAGTATCGATGTGAGGATAACAAAGACACCCA
Organism: Artemisia argyi; assembly: GCA_030686995.1. NCBI lineage: Eukaryota > Viridiplantae > Streptophyta > Magnoliopsida > Asterales > Asteraceae > Artemisia > Artemisia argyi. Next base: position 53,334,173 of record CM060690.1, on the reverse strand, counting down.
AAGGTACGCAAAAGACTATAGTCAGGTTTTAAACCAAAAAGGCGCGTAAAGGGAACTTCATTGTCAATGGCACGTGATGGTAAGATATTTAAAAGATAAACAACCATATTAAGAGCCTCAGTCCAATAATTAGGAGGAAGATGTGCTTGAAATAACAAGGTACGGATAAGGTTATTGATAGTTCTAATCATCTTTTCGGATTTCCCGTTTTGTTGAGAAGTACGAGGACAAGAAAATTGAAATTGAATCCCATTATCTGAAAAGAGTTTATGAAAGGCTTGGTTATCAAATTCCCCACCATGGTCACACTGAAAAGACTTAATTTCACATTTAAATTGAGTACGAACAAAGCTACGAAACAAAGTAAATATAGACAAAACATCAGATTTATTAACTAGAGGATAAACCCAAACAAACTGAGAATAATGATCCAAAAACAAGACATAATATTTAAAACCAGAAAGACTCGGAATTGGGGAAGTCCACAAGTCCGAGTGTACAATATCAAAAGACGAATTAACCAAACTATGAGAACTAACAAATGGAAGTTTCACGTGTTTGCCAAGCTGACAAGCATGACAAAGAACAGGAGACTTCTCTTTATTGCATGAAATTGACCTACTTGAAAGGACACGATGTAGCACTTCACTTCCTGGATGTCCAAGACGTTGATGCCACGTATACTGACTCGCTAAAAAAGCATGCGGAAAGGTGGAAGGTTGAGTGACAGGATAAAGATCTCCATTGCTATCATAGCGGAGCAACACCCGATGCGTTTGAAACTCCTTAACAGAAAAACCAAAAGGGTCAAACTCAACTGTACAATAATTATCACGGACAAATTGACGAACAGAGATCAATTTTTTTTTTTACAATATTTGGAGTAATTTAAACATTATTTAAACGAAGTGGGCGATAAGGTGTAGGCAAAATGCTATGGCCAGAGTTGACAACGGGAATAGAGTGCCCGTCACCAACAGCCACAGATGGGTAAATGCACGAATTAAAAACATCACTAAGACAATTGACATCATCATTAAGATGAGAGGACGCACCTGTGTCCATGTTCCAGTTACCGGTAGTAGGATCCTGAAGATGTACCGTATTAAACGCAGCAGGTAAAGTTGTTTCTTGTCTCGGAAGTGAACCGGGCTGCGCACTTGTCAAAAAAAGACCCCTGTTGTGGAGACGTATGGGAACCATCATTAGACCCATGAACCCCCTGTGAGCAATGAAATGAAGAGTGACCTGCCAGAGCTGCTGTTGAACCCCCATGACCCCCTGATGAACTGTCGTGAAACAAAGAACCCCCATGACCTGTTATTTTCCCTGCGTGACCCCCTTGTGAACTGCCAGGAAACAACGAACTCCCATGAGCAGCTATTGTACCCCCTGGTGAACTGCCATGACATAAGTAACCCTCGTGACCTCCCTGTGAACCTATGGGTAAAGTAGAACTTCCTAAGGGACTAAAACATCCACCGTAGGACCCTCCCCCATGCAAATGACTCATAGTATTCTCCTCACAGTTGTGTCTTGTATTAGTACCATGTTGTTGAGTTTGAGAATAATTATAGGCTGGTGTAGAATGAAAACCAGGAGGCGCAGCATAACAAGCAAGTGGTTGCGACCCAGTTGGTTGCAAATTGGTAGCAGTTTGAGGAACCCCACTATTAACTCCATGATTAGTCCCCATCTTAGCCAAAAGGTTTTGAAGTGTAACTAATTCAGTAGGTGACAAGGTGTTGGAGGTTATTGAAGAAACAATAGGTTTAGAGGACGTATTACCGTGCATACCATTATGTAAAAACTTACAGTGAATACCAAACCGGCAAGACCCTTGTGCAAACAAGAAACATGGTTTGTAAACCTTCTCATTAGGGTTAATAGAACGCCTCGAATTGGGAGTAGAGTTAGCCACTAAAACCATAGGTGAGGAAGAGGTAGAATCAACAATAGCATCTTGAGCACGAGTCTTTAAACGCATCTCCTCCGTGGTGAGCATAGAACGAACTATTTTAAGATCCGGGAAAACCTCGCGATGAGCAATGATTGTAGAAACACTATCATATTTGGCAGGCAATCCTTCCAGAGCGAATGTAATAATATCATCGTTGCTAATAGGCGAGCCCAAACTAGATAATATAGTAGCCATATTCTCAATCTTCCGAAAGTAAGCATCAATACTTAGATCTTCAAGTTTTATAGTACGTAGTTCGGCCTTCAAGGCAATAGAGCGAGAACGCTTATTGTCATTAAAGATTGAAGCAAGCATGTCCCATGCTTCCTTGGCCGTTTGAGGATCTTCATTAACGAGGCGTTGTTGAAGCGTTGGAGACAAAGTAATGAAAATCCAAGAAAGTACGATGGTGTCAATTTTTAACCATTCGGCATCGGGAGCACTCGAAGTTGCATCATCAGAAGACTTGCCTAGTAAGTGATCCAAAATGGAGTAACCTTTGCAAAGATGTTTGAGAAAGTAAGTCCAAGATGAGTAATTCATCTCTTCAACATCCAACTTAACCGGAACAAGAGTGGGAATGTTATTGATTGTCATGAGCTTATCGGACAAAAGAATAACTGGTTGTGGGGGATTGCTTCCTGTCATATTAATGTGATTGTATGTATTGAAAGGAGTAAATAACTAGGGTTTGGTGGTGTTGAATGGAACATCAGGAAAAAAAAACTAATGGAACAGTAGCAGCAAAAGTAAAACAATACGTGAAGTATTGTAAGTAGCAGTAACTATGGTTAGGGTTATGGGTGTGAGTAAAGTAATGGAACAGTAAAGGAACAAAAAGGTGTGAACTTAGGGTTTGATGGAACAGTAGCAGTAACACCAAAAAAGAACAAGCAAATACCTCTCGATTGGCCTATCAAACAGAGACCAACAATCGACTTATAGATAACAACACCAACAGTCGACTGGCTATCAAACACTAGCCAACGATCGACTAAAAAACTGGAGAAAAAAAAATTAGGGTTTGTGAAGGATCGTGTTTTATTAAGGCTGTGATACCATGTAGGATTGTGTGAATCGTTACTTTATTAATGATATCAATGGGTATATAAATACCACTACAAAGAACATTTTAGACCTCGGGCTTAGCCCATACAAATATAAGATGGACAAGGACTCTACTATGAATATATCAACTAACAAAAATCACTCTCGACTACCATAAAATCACTCTCGACCGTAACATTTTATGATAGGAAACAGCAGTTATGCAAGACAATTCACGTGAAATCACAATACAAGCCAGTTTTATATCTAAAAATCACTCAAGAGTCATTAGAGTAAATGGATAAGAAAAGCTTTAAAAGTTCAATTTAATAACCACTTTAATTTACATTTTGTAAAGCTAACTTTATGGTAAAACAAAAACCACTATGAAATCAGTTTTTTCTAATATCTTACAAGTGGATTTTTGTTCACCAGAAGCATTCAAGGTTATAGAACTGTTTGTTTCACACGCAATTGCTACATTATGTCATCAGGTACCACTAAGGCCGTAAACGAACTCAACTTTTCGATAAAAAGTTCATGAACCGTTCGATAAAAAGTTCGTTTATGTTCGTTTATTTATTAAATGAAAGAAAAAAACAATATTTTACGTTTGTTTAGTTAAATAAATGAACATGAACAAAAGTCGCGTCCGTTCATTTATGTTTGTGAACGTCCGATTATGCGTTCATTAACGTTCGTTTATGTTCATTTATTTATTTATGTTCGTATATCATATATTTTAATTGTATAATTTTAAAATTTGTTTGTTTAAACAAAATAACACTTATAAAACCTCTAAAACAATATATTGTGCATAATTTAATAAAGTTTACGTTTGTTTGTTTATATTCATTTATGTTCGATCGTTTGTTTAGTGTCTTAATGAACGAACATAAACGAACATGAACAACTCGTTTTCTTAATAAACGAACATGAACAAGAAAATTTGTCCGTTTAAACGTTCGTGTCCGTTTATTTGTCCGGTTAAAATTAAACGAACGAACATGACTAAGACTCCGTTCGTGTTCGTCCGGTTCGTTTATATCACTATGTACCACCGTGGCATCTAATTGAAATGAAAGTTTGTTGAATAAAATTTTTAGTTTTCATTCCTATCACCAACATGGTAACATCAACTTGAAAAGATCCATGAAATACATAAAAAGAACTAGTTAAGACATTAAAGTGCATACCAAGTATCATGAACATGCTAACAATCATTTAAGAAAGAGTAGCAATTTCACGAAGTTAACATTCCGAAAACGGTCAAAAGAGCCAAAAACCGATAGTTTAGGCATTCAAAGGAAACATAATTAAACTCAAAACCTAGCAGAGTGTTTCATAACCAACAATAAATTACCCGAGCCACAAAGACATGCGCACTAGAGAAACCACCCAAATACAAAGTACAATCGACATCACATCAAACTGATCTAACTTCGCATAAATGCAACTGTGGCAACACAGGACCCAACAGATCCTCCAGGTATGAACAGCGGTGGGTAGGTACGAATATGATCCACGTAGGAAAAGATACGGGAGTTATTGTCTGACTCGGTTTCTCCCAGTGCTTGTGTCTCCTGAGGGGTTCTAGCTTTTAGTTGGTTGAACTTTTCAACTTCTTGCACCAATTGCTCTCTTGTATGGCAGCATGAAGTAATGACCTAAAATCAGATCAAATTGTTAAGATGGGAAATACTGCAGAAAGACTTGGGATAAAATGAGAAACTTGGATTTGTAAGAGTATTTAAAAACATCGAGGGCGCTAAGCTAATTTCAATTCTTCACAATCTAGATAGCACATTGCAACTTTTGAAATTCTAGCCAAGGGTGATCACCAATTACTACAAAATACGACTTAAGAATAGATATAGTTTTAAATAATAGCTTACCACTAGGCCACCAGGAGCTACAAGTCTTGAGACGGACTCCCAGTACATAATCCTGTAATAGAATTAAACAATAAATAAACCTGTGAATTGACCTTTTAATGAGAGGGTGGCACACAAAGTATGTATAATGTAAACTGATATTTGAAAACACTACAAAGTTAATAAAACAGCTAACCTTTTGACTGGACCATCATCGTGTAGCTGTCCAATAGCATCAAGAGTCTCTTTATCGTTTATTAAGCAGAACTGGCCCTTTAAATTGGTCTGCAGAATGTCATCCACCTAAGAACCAACAGTGGCATGTGAAAAGCATGCTTCTATACACTTCATAGAGAAAGTCAATAACAGTATAGCACACATCTTTAGTTTACAACTTTAAAACTTGAGGCTGTCTCAACTTCGTGTAACAGATATGATAGCCTAGAAAATGTATGTACTTCCCATTCTGATGTATGGAAATATCCTAAATGTCGTAATTTTATCCTATTTAAACAATGGGACAATCTGGTTTATAATTTATCTCCAGCAGCTGGTAGCTCAACGTTTTCGCTTATACAATTCATAGAAATTATAAATGATACATCAGTTGTCTAATATAAGATACCTACAAGTGTGGCGGATTAGCCAGACTTACATGTATACGTTACCCATTTATCTCCAGCAGCTGATAGCTCAACATTTTCGTTTATACATTTCAAGAAATTATAATTGATAATCAGGTATCTAATATAAGGTACCTAAAAGTGTGGCAGATCAGCCCGACCTGACATGCATACATTACACATTTTACCACCTCTAAAAGACCCCAATCTCTCAATTAAACATTATTAACACTAGCATTCATGTTGTCCTCAAACTGTGCATTAGTTTCAAACAAACTTTCTATCATGACGTCATGTACAAAACAGGATCTTTTGCAGTAGATAACCATTTATGCACATAACTTGGATGCAATTCATTTCGATAAACTAATTTTAGGGTAGATCAACCATAACCATACATCCTACATGTTGAATATTGACTTGGTATAGTATAGATAACCAAAAGCAAATAATAATATTGTATCGTATCATACCAAAAACTTGATACCAGGGTAGCCGTTACGATCAGAAAGCTTCTGAGCAACGTTGACTGCTTCATGAGAAAAATCGGTTCCAGTGAGATCCGAGAACCTATACTCGTCATTAACATATACAGTTACACTATAAAATTAAACTGTATGAATGAACTACACTAATATAACCAACAAATTGAAGAGGAATCACGACACAACACTTCATACTCAAAGATTAGAAGCAACTTTGATCTCTATATGAGCTACATGCTCCAAACACGATGCTAAAAACACAAAATATGGCATAATTGATAATTTGCAAAAAAAAAAAAAAAACTGTTTTATTTGAGCTGCTACAGCCATTCCTATAGAGAACTAAACCACTATTAAACCTAGCTTTCATCACAATATGTATATTGACAAATGACAATTAACCGATGATATTTTCACCTACTTACATGTGTATTATATTATATGCATCATAAAATAAATGAAAAGTGGACATACCCAATCCTTGCAAGCTCTTGAAGCAACAAGCCGTCGCCTGTGCCAATATCAAGTACACTCCAAGTTTTAAGAAATAAAGATGCGTTTGTATTGTTTGTATTTGCACGGGCATTTCCATGATTTACCACCACCTTATCAAGACTCAATGCTGTCAAATAAGAAGCAATCATCTCAGTCACTTCCCTGCCACACCTGCAAAACATCAATTCACATTTAAAATCACAAAGAGACCAACTTCTTACACTATACAAAGATAACATTTTTGCTGCAAGGCATCTCCAAAAAAAACTATGTAATTCCAGCGCATATTTAAACCTACAGCTCAATGAATGTCCATATGCTAATAACTAAAAAGAACAAGTACTCTGGAACTTACCTTTGCTCATTGAAAATTTTTAGCTCTCTTTGTAAGTGTGAATTCCAGTACGACCTTAAGCCCATTGTAACTCTACACATACACATGACACATCAAATACAAAGTTAGAGGTAATAATGGTAAAGCTGAAGCTGACATACAGTTTAGAAACAACATATCACAACACATATTTGACCCAAAAAATTTCACATACATTGGTTCTAGTCCTAATGACTTTCAGCCCAAATGTATTTCCCAAGACACCCACTTGACCCAGAAAAAAATGATCAACAATTCTAACCATATCACTAGGTACTTGATGTAAAACCTACAACATCCTAACAAACGCAAAATAAAAAAGTTATTAAAAAAAAAAAAAAAAAGAAGCCGTGCCACCGAGTTGCTAGTCACTAACAAAGAGAATGAGACGATTTTTTGCCTGGTACAATCTGATTGCTAATCACTTAAAAGCTAAACTTGACACTCAAAACCAAACCATCATATATTATGCATTTTTGCTAGACTGAATTAGTCCTCCAACCATCACTTAGTTTCTAGTTTTGTACGATACTAACCAGTTTATACATCAAAGTAGATATATATGATTAACATGCATTGAAACAACACGACGTATAAAGTTGTAATTAGTAGCCATGTAGAGGCATGGTAGGACATAAAAAAATAACAAACGGTTTTAGATAAAAGTATCGTAACACCCATGCTTTGGTTAGTTTCATTTACCGAATTCTGGAACTGAGAAAGCTTATTAAGACAGCAAACTTACCTTTTCACCTTGACAGAAACTATGAGATTCCCCAAAATAAGAGATTCGAAAGTCACTTGACTGTGCTTGAATCTTCTTGGTACTTTAGGGGTGTACCGGTATTCATCGTCCCCGTTATCACCTCGAACCGTAAGAAGCATACCCTCAACGTCCCAACCATAAGTACAGTGCTCTAGGTCCATGCCGGGCATTGGAATCATGTACTTGATTTCATCTTTATTACAGCTTGTTATCGTGATAGTTGGAGTTATGCAAGCTCCCGAATCGTTCTTTAGTTTAAGCTCCAACTTGCGAATTCTTTTTTCTATATGCTCATCGATTTCTTTAGTTTGACCGAGTAAGATCATGATACCAAGTGTACTAGTAGATATTGCAGTACAATCTACAATCAGTTATTAAAAAATAAAAATATCAGGATTTATTTATAGATGAATATTTAACAGCTAAAAGTTATCTTGGGAATGTACTTACACTTGTCTTTCAGGTTGGCAAAGAAGCCCTTAGACGAAGACACAGTAGTTGTTGTCTGCTTATTCAACTTTGCCATCTCTTTTTCGAAATCTTTATGAGAAAATAAAAAGAAATACCCGGTTAAAATGCGACAATACCCTCTAAGTATATAACTACAGTCCAGGAACAACACATATTCAACAAAGCTATACATATATACTACGAGTAATCATTTTTATAAAGAGACTGAAAAATAAACTACAACCGAGTGTACGGTGAGGTAGTAATAAAATCGAAGCTTTTTTATTATAGAGAAAAACGAAGTTAACTTTGTAGAAATACTTGCCATTACGCCCTCTGTTGTTAGCGTTAATATTACAATCTTCGTCATCATGTCTGCCGTGGCCTATGAGAAAAGACCTCACGGCTATTGTTCGTTGAATGCCGGATTGATATGCTGCTGCTGCTGCACGATGAACTAGAGAGCGTGCCATTTTTTTAATTTTTAATTTTTATTTTTACTTTTAGGTTTGTGAAAATTGTGTGTGTGTGTTTGTGAGAGAGAGAGTTCAAATAAAACACCTCCTTGAAATAAAATTTGTAGGACAACATCTCAACCTTTGACTTGATCAAAGGCTCAAACAATAATATGTGCTTTTTTTTTTTTTTTTTTTTTTTTTTTTTTAAATAAGATGAACTTGTAAAGGCTAGATATATTGACAAAAGGTTAATTAGGTCATTTCACATTGTATTTACTCCGTAACTGCTAGTCCTAGTATTTTGCATGAAGAATGAGATTTAATATTATTTTGTCACTTTTAAATCATCATGAACAGCAATATTACGTATGCTGAATTGGTTCCTCCATCTAAGATTGTAATCGGATCGTAAATCTTCAAAACTACTTCTAATATTTTGACATAGTCCAAATGATATCTGTACATGATCGGATTTTAAAATAGTCAAAGAATTCATGAAAATTGTAATCCAAATTTATGTTGAATATGGGTTGTATTTCATGTTTGCAACTCATATGATAATTGTTCTAGATTTTAATTTTATTTTCGTTTTTTATTATTTTTTTCATCTTGATTTTTGCAGGTTCATTGATGATGATGACACGTTCACCATAAACTCGATGATAAATATAAACTCTATCGATGATGATTACGATGTTAAAATCAGTGATGGCAATCGATGAGATGAAGAGTATGCAAAAATGGATGATGTCGATGATCGACGGGGATTATGATGCAGGAACTGAAGATGGTTATGATGCAAGAAATGATGATGGTGATCGATGAACCAAAATTGATTATGATGCAGCATTCGAAGATGAAGCTAAAATTGTGTTTTTTGTTAGATGATGATGACGATGCATTACATTGTTAAGAATCGAGTTCTAACTAAATATGGAGATGCATATTGGTAGTTTAAAATTCAAAGATGATGCAGATTTTTGTTTCTTACTAGACATGTAACCGTGCATAGCAACGGAAACTCATAGCGGCAGATAATTAACGATTTGTGATATTGTGGTAAGTGTTTTGTGTAGCGTTCAAAATAAAACGTTAACCGGTTAAAATGTAATTACAAACGACTGTAGCATATGATAACTCAACTCAAGCAAAAATTCCTAATATTTAATAAAGAACATATAAAAACATATAGTGATATTCTATGACCCGTAAAATTCACATGATTAAATTGAAAACTATGAACAGGATGTAGAAAGTGTTATAAACTGACATATAACACATTTAGTAATGATTGATTAAGAATAATGTGTATGTAAAGAATCTTTTAAATGAATTTGGTATAATAATGTAATAGAAGACATAAGCTAAATGTAAAAAGAAAACCGAATAGTTTTATAGTCATTAAAAACAAACAATAAACTAAAACAGTAAGCATTAAAAATTGAAAAAAAAAAAAAAATAAAAAAAAATACATTATTAATACGAATGATGTATGCTACAAAAATAATAAAAGCTTTATGATCTGTATATGTAAGTTACTAGCTTCAAGTCCCGCCCGATGGGCGGGCTAGCTCAATGAAATCATTTTAATGAATATTATAAGAGTATTTATATTTGATTATGTCATAACAAACACAAAAAAAGAAATAAGAAAAGTATAAAATGAGTTACACAAATAAATAAAAAGAAGAAAAAAAAAAAAAAAAGAATTACAAAACATTGAATGGATACTAAAAAAATATGTTTAAACTTATGCAACACTTCAGAGAGAATGTTAGTGGCTTCATCGGTGTAGTTTCCTTCCATGTCATAACAAAGTCTCAATATGTAACATATTCTTGATTCTTTGATAACTCTCAACAGCTTCACAAATTTTAGAGTTTGTATGGCTTCTTGCATAATCTGGTTCTATTTTAAAACATATCAAATGAATAATTATTATGATGAGAAACATCTATTAAAGTACCTAATTAGAGGGAAAAAAAGAAAGACCATATTCTTTCTTAAAGCTGTAATAACATAAATTCTCCACAAACTTTCAATCTTATCGGATCAAATGTAAAACTCCTTGATCATGCATCTAAAGCAAGTGGTTGCGAAATTAAAAATCAAGAAAATAGTTAGTTTCTAATATATAGGACAATTGGAGAATAAGACATTTTAAGGTTACAGAATATCAAATATATGCTTGGTTTCCATCACGTATTATAGCAAACACCACAAATGTAGTATATCTTCATGAAGTAGGATGATATAGAAACTATATAATTTTTTTTACTAACATGTCTAAAATTCTTCTCCATGAAGTTGTTGATTGAACATACAACATACACCTCAACAGATGCGCAAAAACTCCTTTTGTTAAAGAACCTGAAACATATGAACAATTGCAGGTTTATATGTTCAATCTCTACAAAAGGCTTTTGGCCGAGTGGTATGTGAGTGGCCCAATAACCAGGAGGTTGTGAGTTCAAGTCTCATTAGAGACATGTGTGATATTATTTGAGACTAATGGGTTTATATAAGATTATTATGTAATAAATTATGAATGACGCAAAATATCTTAAACACAATATTGAAAAAAACGTTTTCATGCAATATATGTATAAAGAACAATGAAAAGTATGAGAACAAATAAAGTGAATGGTCCTTAATGCTGTACGAAATAAAGTAGATTAGTGTTTAGTTCATAAAAAAAGCGAACTTGCAATTATGAGAAATGTGTATGAAATACTAATGTACGTAATCTATATGACAAAATGGTGTACATCATTCATCAACAACTGATATACCATGTGATGAGTGTGTAAATACTCATCATTTTTAGTCAAATCTGAGCTGCAAAACGATCAAAAATACTCAAAAACGCACCAAAATGTGAAGAAAATCCCAAAGATCGTATTTTATATGTTTCTGATGCAAAACGAGTGAAAACAAACGGAAAAAGAACAAAATTTGCATAAATGGCAGTTTCAGTCCCCCAACTTTCAAAGTTTTACAAAACAAGTCCCTGGTCAATCATTTTCAAAGAAAAGTCAACCCTTGCTCTTTAAAAATCAAAACGAATCACAAATGATCTTTGGGTAAAAAGTTTTGGAAAATTACACAATTGGTCCCTGAACTTTGGCCAATTGACAGTTTTAGTCCCCGGTGTTTCAAATGTGGAAAAGTATGTTTTTGGTCATATGGTTTATCTAATTTGACAGGTTTGGTCCTCTTGGTGACGTGGGATATTTACAAGAATAGTCCGTGAAATTTCAACTTGTTGCAAATTTAATCCTTGTGGTTTTACAACATTAAACCAAACAGATTCCTTGTAATCTAAAAACATAAAAAAAAAAAAAAAAAAAAAAAAAAAAAACACCAGCCCACCTAAGCCCATGTATTTTCCAAAGCCCAATCCACAATCCCACAGCCCACCCCCTTTTTACGTTTTGATAACCCTTTACCCCAATATCCAAGCCCTTCACCCCAAACCCTAAAAACGCCTAATATACTAACGTACATCATCTTCCCCAACTCAGTCAATCCGAATAAAAAAATAACTCCACACCCCCGTGACCTGCTTCCAGCCAAACACAACCATCACCATCTCACCATCATTTTCCATCTCTTGTCCTAAATCCCAATCCCCAATCCCACTTCTAAACTCCAATCTTGTACCTAACACCTCTAACCAGTCAAGGGAAGACATGCTGGCAATCCTCCACTCTTTTGGGCGCCAAAGCAACAATTAAAGGGCTAGGATGAGCTGTAATTAATCCAAAGGTCATGGTTTATTGTGAAGAAGCACAAAGGTCCAGCTCAGTGACTACCAGAGATGAAGAAGCACAGCTGAGGTGGAAACCACTTTCACTCAATAAAGATGGAGCCAAGGAATGCATTTTCATACCTACCACCTTAGTTTAGTATAAATAGGTATTGTTGTAAGCCCATAGAGGCATCTCAGTTTATGTTCTTATCTTTTGAAGTTTTTAAGTTTTATTGTAATTCAACTCTCTTATCTTTTCTTTTTAAATTGTAATTCTGATTTTAGTTAATGAAAGTGAATTTTTAGTTATTTCGGTTTTGTCTCTCAATTCAAAAAATCACATTTAGTGTTTACGAAATTGTTTGTTTGGTCTAAGTTGGTGTTTAAATCTCACTTAAAGTACTTTGAATCAAAAAAAGAAAACTGAAATTCAGTAAAGAAAAGAAAAAAAATTGCAAAAGAAAAAAAAGGATTGAAGAAAAGAAGAAGTAGCAGTAGCAATAATGGAATGATGACCTTGGTTTAGAGCCCATGGGGGCAGTTAGGTGATTCTTGGTTCATGGTTCTCAGGCCTCATCTTCGCTTGGATGGCAAGTAGGATTTATACTTTCTTTTATGATAACTTGAATGATTCTAAATTTGTTACTTTTAGTTGTTAGACTTTGCTTATCTGATTTAGTCTAGTCATTGTAGAGTTAAGATATAACTGCTCATCAGTTTGTGTTCTGCCTTGAAATTGACAAAATAGTGTAATTTAGGGGTGTTTGGAACTAGTAAATCTGTGTTCCTACTTTTATTCTGTTTAAACCATGCTTAGTATAAGATAACTTGTTAGTTTTAATAGTTTGGATCTTAATTAGCAATAAAATTAATTGAATCAGTCTTCAACTTGGATGTTTGGAACCTTACTCACTTGAAATTATTGAAGTCCCTGTCTAATATAACTAGTTTAGATAACCTTCATAGGTTCATTTAACTTAGGTTAGCTTGTGGACACAGCTGCGGCTTAAGACTTGTTAGTATTGTTCATAGGCTGAGCTTGTTTCCGTAGTGTAGCAGTTATAGAATTTTGATAGTTGAAGTGTGAGCTTATAATCTGCCCCTATTAGTTTAGGATTAGCTGATTCGATCTTTACGTTAGAATCATCAGTTACGCCTGCTGCACCTTGTGAGCTTGTTTGGTGATTTTGGGTGCTTGTTTGAGTAGGATAACTGACTAGAATTGTGGGTGGTCTCATGGACCCTGCTGCTAAAATTGAGCTTGGTTGATTTACCTTGAATATGCTCTTGGAAATTTTGCTGCTGGTACCCTATTCTGTTCTTGATCTCATGGTTGAATATCTAGTTAAACTTATTTGAGTTTTTTTTTTAGTTTATGATAATCTGAGTTGGAAACAATAACAAAAGTTCAAAACCTTTGAAACTATTTTTAATTGAATGATGTTAGCTTAAAACAGTAGTGTGGTTGTGGTCATGGTTATTTAAGCCTAAAACCTATCGGATCCATGGTGGATTTGGCAGTAAACAAAGAAGGAAACACAAGTTTTTTTTAAATCTTGAGTAAACTTTGGTTTTAAGATAAGCTTTGCTGGATAAAAATTTGGTTTAAAAGAAGAGTGATGGTCTGAGGTCGAGTAATTTGGCTGTTAGAAAAGAAAGACAAAAAGAAAAAAAATTGTAAAAACCAAGGGTCGAACCCTGGTCTCACAGCTCACAACCAACACACTCACCAGCGCCCTTGGGACTTCTTTCATAAGAATAACACAAGGATTGATATTTAACTTAGTTGGTCTTCTTGTTTTCTTAAATAGCTTAATTGACTGTTGAGCTTATTACAGCTTATCTAAGTTGGCTTATTCTGATTTAGAATTTTTCTAAGACTAGTGTTAGCATAAACTAATTTCCAAGAAAATTTCAGATTTTTCACAATTGTTGATATAAATAATGTTTGTGAATGTTATTAATATTTCTCAATAAACCTATGTTTTGATAATCACAAAACTTAAATCAAATTAAGTCAAGAATAAGACATAAACAAGTAATTGGTGACAAATATTTACCTCTACATCTTATATCACTCAAGGTATGCATAAACTTAGTAACTTATGCATTACATGATCAAAGGAAATTTTATATTAATACATAACATTATATAAAATGATTTTAACATTTTATATATATTTGTAAATCATTTTTAGTAAAGCTTTATTAAACCACAAAAACATGATTTCAAATTTCCAACCAAAAAAGGCAAATTTTATCCAGAAAAACTTTTGGAACGTTCAGGAGGGCGGCCCCCTTAATTTTACTAGGCGGCCCCCTTAATCATTAAGGGGACCGGCCTACAATTAAGGGGACCGGCACGCTCCCGAATAGTAAAATCTGGCCCTATAAATATTGGATCATTCCACATATTTTTCTCACCTTTTTGCACTATAAACTTTCTGATCCAATCTTCTTCTCTAGATCTAAAATTCTTTGATCATATATTTCATAAGTCTTTGTTTCCAAGTGATCCAAAGCTTCATCCATTCAAGTGCAAGAAGAAGAACACTTCTCTACATCCATCTTATTGTAGTGGTGTTGTGTATAGCTAGTTTCATATAGTACTAGTGATAGTTATTTGTTAAGGTGTTGTGTATATTTGTTAATTGTAGAATCTTGGTGTGTTGTAAACTAGTTTAGTAGTTGTGACTTAGTTGTGCATAGAAGAAGGTGTGAAGATTGACAAGGTGTGAAGACGGTGTGAAGTCTTGAAGAAGGTGTGAAGGTGTGATTAAGGTGTGAAGATCACGTGGTGTGATATTTGGTGTGAGATTGGTTCTAGCTACGATTAGAACTCGACATTTAGCTTAGTGTCGTTAACTTGTGTAAGCCAAGGTGTGTAAGGTTTCTCCACCATAAGGAGTTTGTTGACATAGTGAAGAAAACTCTCGAGTGTGGTACTCGGGGAGTGGAGTAGGGCAAGGAAGGTGTCCTTGTAGCCGAACCACTATAAATTCACGTGTTGTGGTTTGATCTTTCTAACTCTATCTTTTCTTCATTATATTTCAATACTTTCAATATTAGTTTAGACTTGCTTATATTGGTTGTTGCTTGAACTCACTTAAGATCGAATCGAAAGTTTTTATAACCTACAAAATATTTTGGAAATAAATTTAAAAGGACATAAAACTATTCAACCCCCCCCTTCTAGTTTTCCACAATTGGTATCAGGAGCCACGTCTAGCAAGATCTTTAAAATATATTGTATTTTAAAACTTGTAACGTTCTATGGAATCTGAAAAATATTTAGAAGGGCAATCTATGCAAAGACCACCACTATTTGAAAGTGATGGATTTTTATATTGGAAAAATCGATTCGAAACTTATGTGAAGTCAAAAGATCTAGATCTTTGGCATGTTATTACTAATGGTGATTTTTTACCTATTCAAAATAACCCGGAAACTAAGAAAGATGAAATCGTACCTTTTGAAAAACAAAATGATGATTTAAAAAGAAAACTTGCTAAAAATAATGAAGCAAAAATGGTTATTTATAATGCGCTACCACGGAAAGAGTACGAAAGGATCTTTATGTGTGAAACCGCAAAAGAAATTTGGAACTCTTTACTAATAACTCACCAAGGTAATAGTCAAGTCAAAGATAATAAGATAGATCTACTTGTTCAACAATACGAGCAATTCACGATTCCGGAAGAGGAATCAATTGACAATGCTTTTGCTAGATTTAACACTATCATCACAAGTTTAAAAGTACTTGATGAGAATTTTTCTAGTAAGAATTTTGTTAGGAAGTTTCTTAGGGCTCTTCATCCAAAATGGCGAGCTAAAGTGACGGCTATTGAAGAATCGAAGAATTTGTCAACTTTGCAACTTGACGAATTAATTGGAAATCTAAAAGTCTACGAAGTCATCATTAAGAAGGACTCCGAAATGGTCAAGGAAAAACGAGAGCAAAGCAAGTCAATCGCCTTGAAAGCTAGAAAGGAATCTAGTATCGAAGATAGCTCATCTTCCGAAAATGATGACGAAGAATACGCCATGGCCGTAAGAGATTTCAAGAAATTCTTCAAAAGGCGAGGAAGATTCGTAAGACAACCGTATGATGAAAAGAAAACATTTCAAAAGAGTAAAGATGACAAGAACAACAAGATTGAAAGAAAGTGTTTCAAGTGTGGAGATCCAAATCAACTTATTGGAAAATGTCCAATGATGACAAGAGATCAAAATCAAAGAGCATTTGTTGGAGGTGCTTGGAGTGATAGTGATGATGATGAGAATGAAACGACAAAGGAAGAAAAATGTCTCATGGCGAATACACCAAATGAGGTACGTTCCGAAACCGAATATTTTAGTGATGAAAGTATATCATTAGATGAAAAAGATCTAGATAATGAATATATTAAACTATGCAAATTAGGACAACTAGTAATGGCCAAAAACAAATCACTAAAATACATTAACAATCGATTAGAAAGTGAAGTACTTGAACTAAAAATTAAAATACATCAACTAGAAAAAGGTAAAGAAATTTTTGAAGAATGTAAATCATGTCAAGAGCTTAAAGGTGAAAACGAAATACTTAGGGAAGAAATTCGCAAACTTGACAAATTTAAAAATAGTAGTCAATCACTTAGTAAAATAATAAGTATTCAAAGAACATCCGGAGACAAAACCGGCTTAGGATTTAATTCAAATGAGGCTTCAACAAGCGAGATTAAAAATGTAAAATTTGAAAGTGAACTCAACAAACAAAAACCTTTAAAATCTAATCCTAAGTATATACTTATTAATGATAAGAAAATACCTCTTGCCAACGATGAAGAAGTTAAAGATTTTTATAAACCGTCCTTAAAGACCGAAGTAGGATCTTCTAAACCCAAAATAAGATCTAAAACTCCACCACCTAGAAAACCAAATAATTCTCATCCTAGGTCTAAAACACCTCAACCAAGAAGAAATCAAAATAGACAAAACTATAATAACAATAGTAATCAAATGTGGAACTACCAACAAAGCTACAATCCTTGGGGCATTCTACCACCTTTCATGCACCCGAGTCAAATGTTAAACATGTTTGGACCAAACAACTTTGGACCAAAAGGACAATGGAGATCAAATGGCTCGACGAACATTCCTTGAGGCAATCTTGGTTTTTCTCTCAACATAGACTTTTTCAAAGTCTATATTTCATCTTGATGATGTTGAAGATTTCTTTTGAAGACCACCGGGTACGCCATTCTTTCACAACTCATTGCCATGCTTAGATAAATATGCATTGTTTGATTTCGTCAATTATTTAGATATAATTTGTTATTGTCTTCTATTTGTTGGAATCACATATATACTTATATATACATATATATACTATTATACGTAATATATTAAATATATTTATACATATATATATTCACTTGTACATAACCTAGATACGTCATTTGTTGACTTTCTAGAACTCCAAGAAATCGTTCTTTATCGAACCCTTTCTTTCCCCCCCCCCCTCACGTTATTCTAGTAAGTCCTCTTTTAGGAGACTCGTGATGATGAAGGGATATGAGTCAAGTGGACTTTTATAATGCAAGAACGCCTTCGCACGTGAACACTATGGATGAAACAAACTCCTCTCGCCAACTATATCCTATCTCCGCTACTATCCTTCAAATCTCACTCATCAACCCATCTTTCAATCACATTTATACTTATATATAAACAATATATATATATATATATATATATATATATATATATATATATATATATATATATATATATATATATATATATATATATATATATACACTTATTCACATATTTCCGAACACACCTCAAACCCTTCATCAACTTAACACTTTGATCATTTTATCCAAAAATTGTCAAAGGTATATTTTAATTATCGAAACGGTAATTAAAAATTGTTAAGAATTTTATCATCGTGCCAATAGACGTTTACGTATTTTTGATATATTATAAATCTAATTATATACGTATAAATATTTTTGTTCCAGAAACGAATTCCGCGAAATTTGGAAAGTTTCAAAGGCGGCCCCCTTAATGATTAAGGGGACCGGCTTGTTATCGAGGGCGGTCCCCTTAATGTTTAAGGGGGCCGGCCATCTGACACTTCCAAAATCGTTTTCCTCCTTAATTCCATTTCCAAACACTCCATCTACTCACTCACCTCTTCCCCTATACTGCTGTGAACGAAACTAAACCTCCAAAACCACCAAAATCCTTCACCAAATCACCAATCCGGGGTTATTTCGCAAGGGGAAAACATCAACCAAACATATAACAACATCTTTTGTAAGTTTTCCAATATGCATTTCATCACATTTCATTCGATTTGGTGTCTAATCAATAATTGCATTTTATTAAAATTCATTTTAATTCGATTTTAAGTGTTATTGAAGCTAGAAATTGAACTACCAAATGCTCCCCATAGGATTAGGATGATGTTTTGCAACTCAAAATTAGTATAACATATCATCTGGTCAAAATCATTAATCGCCCATAAACCCTAGTCGAATTTTATTTTTCAAAAGGCACATTGTTGATATAACTCTTAAAAACCATGTAAAACTTACTAAATTACATTGTTTTAACACTCTAAACAATCAAAGCATACTTTTCAAGTTGTTGTTAAATGGTTCATGAAGTCAACATGGGCGTTTGGTTCATGAACAAACCATAACTATATGAAGTTATTTGAAACCTAAAACTAGCTTATAAGTTTTGTTAATAATACTAGAATCGATAGAGGTCATCAAGATATATAATCAATATATATATATTGATATTTTTAGGATATTGTTATCTAGTTAAGGGAGCGTTTGGTTTGTCTCAAAAATGATATTTTTGAAAACTAAAATTCGCATTTTAATCTTTTAGACAAACTTATGTTGTGTCAAACTCTTATGGAATGGAAGATATATAATCTAATATATATCTAGCCTTATTTCGAAATGAATTATGATATCATACTCTTCGATATTATATATTCTAAACGAGTTTAAAATCAAAATAAAAGGAACATCATGAAACTACTTCATTGAATATTTTTTTTTGTGTCGAAGTAGAATTTCGTTCCACATATAGTGCATATAATTATATAAATATATATAACATATGCATGATAGTTGTTTTTATATTAATTTTATTTTTGTTGTTATATTGTTTAGGTGAAAATGCCTAAGACCACGGTTGGTGATGTCTCCAAAACCAAACAATACATTCCAAATGTCTCTTCTACTCCCGGCATGTCTCCTTCAGTTGCATGTTTCTATCGTCCTATTGAAAATAGAAACATTCACGAAGGACGAATTGTCGATCCATCTTTCTATGAAAATGATCAAACCGAACGAATGTTCACCAATATTCGTTTTGAATGTCTTTTCCAAATCAACGAACCTATCATTCCTCGTTTTATCCTCGACTTCTATAGCCAAGTGACGGTGCAAACCGATCCATATGGTCATCTCCTCATTTCCTTCATGATTCAAAATCAATTCATCACTCTTACTCTTGCTCAATTTGGGCAAATTCTTAGAATCCCATTCAACGGCCAAGCCGTTTTCTCAAATGAATGGGATCTTTCCACTCTTGAAAGAAATCGTCCTCAGGATGGCCCCTACTATTATGAGATTCCTAGTCCTGAAGACATTCGTCGAATGCTTGAACTAGAACGTCGTACGACTAGTCGAGTATCAAGTCGAAGAATGTCGATATTCATGCCAATCAAATCCTCCTCAAAGAGCTAAGCCAAGATATGAAGAAGTGGGAAGAAATCATTCGAGATAATGCGTTTGGTACTGGTGGTCACCGTGATCATGTCACGGCGAGCATTGCCCACATGCTTTATTGTGTCATTGCTGAAGAGCAATACAATTTGGCTTATCTTTTTGTTCATCGAATCATGTCCGCCAAAAACACCCCAAATGCCAATCTTCCTTACGGTATGTTTCTCACACGACTTTATCGTTATGTGATGGAACATTACCCACATCTTCAAAGAGACTACTACGTTCATATCCTTCCTACTTTGAACCAACTTACTCGTGTTCGTACTCGCCGTCCTCGTAGTGACAAAGGAAAATCTCGTGTTCCTTTGTATTCTAGGCCTCGTGGTTCTACATCTCATAGTGATGACGATGATGATGATGAGGAGGAAGACACCTCACGTGTTAGTACTCCATCCCCCACGACCTTTGTTGAAGATCTTTCCGATCTTGATGATACCGAGTATCAAATTCCTCTTCCTCATGAACGTACCGATGAGCTTCTCTTCACTCGTCAAACGTCTATCATCAATCGTCAACAACAAATGCATGAAGAACTTCGAGGGGGATTCAAATCCGTTGGGAAGATGTTTAGGAAGATGCTTGGAAAGAAAAAGAAGTAGAAGATATTGACGTGTTGCTACTTGTTATTACTTGTTTCTTTTAGACATTTGTATGGTTTGCTATTTGTCCGATTTATTCGGAAATACTTGTGTTAATTTCTTGTGTTATTCGGAATGATGTTTAGACTTTAATTATTATCATGCTTCTATATTAATGTTATGCCATGCTTCTTTTCAATATGGATTATAATATGTTTATTTGCATGCAAAATTTGATTATATATATATATATATATATATATATGTTTATATATCATCATTCCTAAAGTATGTACTCCTAATAGAGCTTGCTGGAAAAACACACTTGAAAAATCACCAAATTTTGCAAATTTTGGGTTTCTGGTCGTCTGGGAAAACACCAGATGGGCGGCCCCCTTAATTCCCTAGGCGGTCCCCTTAATTTTTAAGGGGGCCGGCATACAATTAAGGGGACCGGCCATCTGGAACTGGGTTTACTGTATTCTTTTGCATCTTGTGAATCCTTTCTCTAGTTTCAGCTGCCATTTCCCATTTTGACCCAACTGATTTTAGAATCTCTTTCAACCATTTAAAACATTTACCTAAATCACCCATTTCCATACTATAAATTCCCTCCATTATCACCATTCTTCATCTCATCATTCATCATATCATCATATCATCATGACTCCTCCAAGCACCTCAAACTCCAAAACCTCAAAGAAACAAAAACTTGTGGTCATTCCTCCAAAACAACTCTTCATTGACTTAACAAATGAAGACAACATAACCCCATCACCTCCACCAAAATGCTCCTCTCCAAGTGCACCTAATGCACCATCCAAAACACCTTCCACTCATGGAACTTCCTCATCTTCCTTACCCTCAACCTCATCAATCAATGACTACATCAATTCACACTTGTCACCACAAGTATCATCACCACTTCCCACACAAGAACCTATATCCACCCATCTTACAATCTCACTTTCACCAATAACACCACTTGATACTCAACTCTCATCTCCACAAATTACACCACCATACTTTGCCAATCCCGTACCTTGGAGGATGCTTGAATCACATGGTGATACTTGCCTTTGTTGTATCCACAACCGAACCATCATCTTTGGTCTTAAAGATGAAATTCAATATATGTTTTCATATATTGAACATTTGCTTACCAACCCACCACCACCTCCAACTCCACCATCCTCTCCTATAATTCCTCCACCGCAATTCTCATCCACTCCTCCACCATCACCATCATGCTCTCCAAATTAAGCATTTGATATGCTTAATAAATAAAGTCTTTGCCACCCCTTTTGCTTGCAAGCTCTATGAAGTCCATGTACTTTTGCATGATGATGTATCTTTCTTGATTAATTGCCTTATGTATTTGCTATTATGTTGTTAGCTTATGTACTCGTATTGTTGTGTCTTAACACAACTATTGCTCTAATATGAATGTTTCTTTCTTTTCTCATCACCCTATATTTGTGTACATGTATATACTTGTGCTTCTAATATTTTTGTTTTGCAAGCATTCCATAGCTCGTTCTCTTGGTGCCCCCAAACGAGGGGGAGTACACATCAAGGGGGAGTTTCTACCCGTCAAAATTTTCACGAATGAAAACTTGTCGGCATAACCTTTTTGATGTTACAAAAAGGGGGAGAAGTACATATAAACTCACTAAAATACTTGTTTAAAAACTAATTTTTGAGTTAATGAGTTTAAGTTTTGTAATCATCAAAAAGGGGGAGATTGTTGATATAAATAATGTTTGTGAATGTTATTAATATTTCTCAATAAACCTATGTTTTGATAATCACAAAACTTAAATCAAATTAAGTCAAGAATAAGACATAAACAAGTATTTGGTGACAAATATTTACCTCTACATCTTATATCACTCAAGGTATGCATAAACTTAGTAACTTATGCATTACATGATCAAAGGAAATTTTATATTAATACATAACATTATATAAAATGATTTTAACATTTTTTATATATTTGTAAATCATTTTTGGTAAAGCTTTATTAAACCACAAAAACATGATTTCAAATTTCCAACCAAAAAGGGCAAATTTTATCCAGAAAAACTTTTGGAACGTTCAGGAGGGCGGCCCCCTTAATTTTACTAGGCGGCCCCCTTAATCATTAAGGGGACCGGCCTACAATTAAGGGGACCGACACGCTCCCGAACAGTAAAATCTGGCCCTATAAATATTGGATCATTCCACATATTTTTCTCACCTTTTTGCACTATAAACTTTCTGATCCAATCTTCTTCTCTAGATCTAAAATCCTTTGATCATATATTTCATAAGTCTTTGTTTCCAAGTGATCCAAAGCTTCATCCATTCAAGTGCAAGAAGAAGAACACTTCTCTACATCCATCTTATTGTAGTGGTGTTGTGTATAGCTAGTTTCATATAGTACTAGTGATAGTTATTTGTTAAGGTGTTGTGTATATTTGTTGATTGTAGAATCTTGGTGTGTTGTAAACTAGTTTAGTAGTTGTGACTTAGTTGTGCATAGAAGAAGGTGTGAAGATTGACAAGGTGTGAAGACGGTGTGAAGTCTTGAAGAAGGTGTGAAGGTGTGATTAAGGTGTGAAGATCACGTGGTGTGATATTTGGTGTGAGATTGGTTCTAGCTACGATTAGAACTCGACATTTAGCTAAGTGTCGTTAACTTGTGTAAGCCAAGGTGTGTAAGGTTTCTCCACCATAAGGAGTTTGTTGACATAGTGAAGAAAACTCTCGAGTGTGGTACTCGGGGAGTGGAGTAGGGCAAGGAAGGTGTCCTTGTAGCCGAACCACTATAAATTCACGTGTTGTGGTTTGATCTTTCTAACTCTATCTTTTCTTCATTATATTTCAATACTTTCAATATTAGTTTAGACTTGCTTATATTGGTTGTTGCTTGAACTCACTTAAGATCGAATCGAAAGTTTTTATAACCTACAAAATATTTTGGAAATAAATTTAAAAGGACATAAAACTATTCAACCCCCCTTTCTAGTTTTCCACAACAATAGTTTTAGTATTTAATTTGAATTAATTAGTATTAATTAGTTTTTAATTCGTAATAAATATAATTTTTATCGAAAAATTAATTTTCTTTTTTCTAAAAATTACTTTTGTCATTTAGTACGTTAGAAAATTAGTTGGAAACCCGTAGGACCTTTGTAGCTCAAAATTCGCGTTTTATTTTGCGCTTTCGCGTAATTTTTAAATAACTTTTGCGTTTTTAAATTAGTTTACGTTTTAGGATTCCCGCTACCTAATTATGTTTTCCCGTAGTGTTTTAGGTATTTCCTAGTTTGTTAGTTGCCTTAAGTTAATTTATTTTACCTTCGTTCATTAATTTTCCAAATTCGTTAATTTAACGTACCATAAAACCAAATAACCTTTTCAATCATACAAGATTTTAATCCAAATCTCATTCGAAGCTTTCCATTCACACCTCGTTGGGGTACGACCCGGGAAATTACTTCCCGGTCTCACAATTTGAATATCACTTTCACAAGTTTTACGAGGTAATCGTTTTCCTAAACGGTTTACTCGAATTACTTCACGTTTATTTGTCTCACGACAAATTAAACCTCACGTTTGTTGATATTTTGATAAATTGTTGTTTGCACACACCAAAACACAACAAATCAAATGGCGCCGCTGCCGGGGAGGCTGTGTGTCGAAAGTCTCGATAAGGTTTAGAAGATTAGTCTTGTAAAACCTTCGCAAGAAGTTACGCTTTCATAAAACGTATAAAAAACCAAAAATATTTTTCTTTTGTTTCTAGTATATGTATTATATCTATAAAAGTTAAGAAAAACATAAAAAGATTTTCCCGTTTCATTGTTTAATAAATACAACATTAAAATCTTACCACCGCAAACCAAGGCAGAACACCTACCAACTGGGGGTGTGACCATAATAAGTTCCCAAACCAAAGATCAAAACTTGCCTTTGTATCACTTGCATTTTGGAAAACTTTTAAACGAGAAACACACTTTAAGAGGAGTCGAAACGGTATGTGGCGATCCAACGAACTTCACCCAGTGAGAGAGCCATTCTTCTCTCCCGCTCCTTTGTGCGTTTTTCTTTAGAAGTTAACCTTGCGTTCTTGATTATTGGTTTAAGTTCCCTTGTCTTTAAAGTGGTATTGTTTTAATTGATTTTTTTTGTGGTGCATGCGCACACGTTCGTCTACGTCAACAAGTCCTTTGCAATCGCTAAATAACATTCCGAGAAGGCGTAATCGACGACGTACCAATCGAATAGTCGAACCCGAGCTTCGTACTATTCCCATCATGGCGGCCGAGCCCACTATGAATGAGCTTCTCCTAGCACCCATCGAGGGTTACGGAGATGCTATCATCATTCCAGCCATCGTGGCTGACAATTTCGAGCTTAAGACGGGGTTGATTAACCTAGTCACCTCGCGTTAATTCTATGGTTTCGAGAGGGACGATCCTCAAGATCACATTCGATGGTTCAACAAAATCACGTCTACCATCAAATTCAAAAATGTGCCTGAGGAAGCTATCAAACTTCTTCTCTTCCCATTTTCCCTCGATGGGGCTGCCAAAAATTGGCTAGACAAACAACCCCCTCGATCGATTGAAACGTGGGAAGATTTAGTCAAGAAGTTTGTGAACGAATTCTTTCCTCCATCTAAAACCACCGCCCTCAAGAATGAGATCATGAAATTCACTCAAAAATTTGATGAATCATTCGGTGAGGCTTGGGATCGTTACAAGGACATGCTTCGTAAATGTCCTCATCACGGTTTCTTCGAGTTAATGCAACTCGACACTTTCTATAATGGTGTGAGCCAAGTCGATCAAGACTCTCTTAATGCCTCCGCGGGAGGCAACTTCTTGAATCGAACCACCAAAGATGCTTTGATGATCATTGAAAATAAGTCTAAGGTCCGCATTCCACAAAGCAAATCAGTTGTTTCACAGATTAATGTTGGTCCTTCTTCCTCATCACCCGTGGCTCAATCTAGCACCGATGCTAGACTTGACAAGCTTACGGAAGCTATTCATGCTTTGGTTCTCACCAAAACGAAGAAAGTTTCTTCTCAACCTGCTGAAGTCAAAAAGGTTGACACTTGTGTTACTTGTGGTGGTCCACACGCTTACTACAATTGTACTGCCACCGATGGCAATCCATTTGAAGTCAATGCAATAGTCGGTAGTTCTAACCAAGGAGGTAACCAATATCGTCCTCAAATGGAACCAAATTACCGTACTAACAATCAAAGTGGTCCACCCGGTTTTTCTCAACCCAATAATCCAAATCGATTCAATCAAAATCAACAAAGAAACCCGAATGTTCAAAACCAATTTCAAGCCCCTATGAACCAATTTCAAAATCAAGGGGGAAATTACAACCAAGGTTCTCACAATCAAGGAAATTTGAATAGAAACCAAGGTTATGGTAATTTCAATCAAGGAAACAATTTTCATGGTAATCAAAACCATGGAAATTCTCAAAATCAAGGTTTCAATCAAAACAACCGAGCTCAAAATTTTTCTCATCAAAATCAAACCGTTGCTCAACCTCAATAATCAACCGATGAATTGTTGAAGCAATTTATGAAAGCTCAAGAAGAAACCAACAGGTTGTTGATCGGTCAAATTTCTGAACTAAAGAAGTCTTTAAATGATCGACCTTCGTGATCAGGAACACTACCAAGCAACACGATCGCCAACCCGAAGGGCGATGTAAAGGCGATCACAACCCATAGTGGAGTTTCTTATGATGGACCCACGATTCCTACTACCTCATCTTCTTCTCCTCCCGAGGTAGTGGAATGTGAACACGAGGCTACAAAGGACAAGGTGCAAATCACAAGTACACAAAGTACCGCACACGTCCAACCTCATGTTGTCCCAAAAACCAAATCAAAACCGGGAATTGTTTTTGAACCCTCGGAAAATCCCGTTCAACCAAAAGCTTCAATACCATATCCTTCACGGTTAAATGATCAAAGACTCCGCGAGCAAACTAATGATCAAATGAAGAAGTTTCTTGAAATTTTTCAAAAATTACACTTCGACATTAGTTTCGCGGATGCTCTTCTCTATATGCCCAAGTTTGCTTCCACTTTCAAGAGTCTTCTAAGTAACAAAGAGAAACTATTTGAACTCACCAAAACTCGTTTGAACGAAAATTGTTCGGCGGTTCTCCTAAAGAAACTTCCCGAAAAACTAGGGGAGCCCAGAAAATTTCTCATTCCATGTGATTTCCAAAAGCTTGAGGAATGCTTTGCCTTGGCCGATCTTGGCGCTAGCATAAACCTCATGCCTTTCTCTATTTGGCAAAAACTTTCACTTCCCGAGCTTACACCAACACGAATGACTCCCGAATTAGCAACCCGTTTGGTTACGATTCCGAAGGGTATTGCTGAAGATGCCTTTGTGAAGGTTGGCAAGTTCCATTTTCCTGCCGACTTCGTAGTCGTTGATTTTGATGCCGATCCTCGTGTCCCCCTTATTTTGGGAAGACCATTCTTAAAAACGGCTCGTGCATTAATCAACGTCTTCGAAGGAGAAATGACTCTTAGAGTTGGCGATGAAAAGCTGGTCATAAACATTGAAAACACTTCAAAAGATCTTCTCGACCTTGAACGAGAAGAAATTAACCGACTTGATGTCATCGATTTTGCATGTGATGACCATATTGAAGAAGTGTTAAATGTGCAAGGATCAATCAATTCTTCCATTGATGTCTCTCCCCCTCTCTTACTCCATTTTTGGGAGGTGACTTCGTTTTGGAAGAAATCGAAGCTTGTTTGTCATGTGATTCTCATGTTGATTATGATTCTATCAACCCCGAGGAAGACATACTTCTCCTTAAGAAGTTGCTTAATGATGATCCATCATCTCTTCCTCCAAAAGAACTTCATAATGAGGAAGTCAAAGATGTTGAAAAAACTGATGACTTTCCTGATGTCGAACTCAAGGAACTTCCGCCTCATCTCGAGTACGCGTTTTTGGAGGGTGACGATAAGTTTCCTGTCATAATCGCTAAAGACTTGAATTAGGAAAATAAAACCGCTCTTCTCAAGGTTTTAAAGTCATACAAGCGAGCCATTGCTTGGAGACTTTCCGACATCAAGGGTATTAACCCGGAATTTTGTATGCACAAAATTTTGATGGAGGATGACTTTAAATCGGCGGTTCAACAACAAATACGGGTAAATCCTAAGATTCATGAGGTTATCAAGCAAGAGGTCATAAAACTTCTTGATGCCGGTTTGATCTACCCTATTTCGGATAGTCCTTGGGTGAGTCCCGTTCATTGTGTGCCCAAAAAGGGTGGCATAACGGTTGTAAAAAATGATGATAATGAGTTAATTCCGACTCGATTGCTAACGGGTTGGCGCGTTTGCATTGATTATCGAAAATTAAACGACGCCACCCGTAAAGACCACTTTCCATTACCTTTCATGGATCAAATGCTCGAAAGATTGGCGGGAAATGAATACTATTGTTTCCTTGACGGTTTTTCGGGTTATTTCCAAATTCCCATCGATTCTCAAGATCAAGAAAAAACGACTTTTACGTGCCCATACAGAACATTTGCTTATCGACGCATGCCTTTTGGCTTGTGCAATGCTCCGGGCACGTTTCAGAGATGCATGATGGCCATTTTTCACGACATGATCGAGAAAACAATAGAGGTCTTCATGGATGATTTTTCGGTCGTTGGGAATTCATTCGAATCATGTCTCTCCAATTTAGACAAAATGCTTCAAAGGTGTGAAGACACCAATCTTAGTCTAAATTGGGAGAAAAGTCATTTCATGGTCAAGGAAGGAATTGTCCTTGGCCATAAGATTTCCAAGAGTGGGATTGAGGTTGATAAAGCTAAAATCGACCTCATTGCTAAGCTTCCTCCTCCCACTACTGTCAAAGGTGTTCGGAGTTTCCTGGGTCATGCCGGCTTCTATCGTAGATTCATTCAAGATTTCTCGAAGATAGCTAGGCCTATGACCCGACTTCTTGAAAAAGAGACTCCATTTGTCTTCTCCGATGAGTGCATCGAAGCTTTTCAAACTCTCAAGAAAAAGCTTACCGAGGCACTCATTCTAGTTGCCCCCGATTGGGACCAACCTTTCGAACTCATGTGTGATGCAAGTGACTTTGCAATGGGTGCGGTCTTGGGGCAACGAAAGACCAAACATTTTCAGCCGATTCATTATGCAAGCAAAACCTTGACCGAAGCTCAAGCTCATTACACCACAACGGAAAAAGAATTACTAGCCGTGGTGTATGCGTTTGAGAATTTTCGGCCATACTTGATCTTGACTAAGTGCATAGTGTACACGGATCACTCGGCTCTAAAATATCTCTTTGCCAAGCAAGATGCAAAGCCGAGATTGCTCCGTTGGGTTCTCCTCCTACAAGAATCTGATATCATCATTCGTGATAAAAAAGGAGCCGAGAACCTCGTTGCTGACCATCTTTCCTGATTGGAGAATCCTCATCAAGGAGTTCTCGAGAAAAAGGAAATAAACGAAACATTTCCTCTCGAGACACTCAATGTGATTTCCTCTCGTGGTGATTCTAGTACCCCATGGTTTTCCGACTTTGCAAACTACCATGCGGGGAACTTCGTTGTTAAAGGGATGACGTCCCACCAAAAGAGCAAGTTTTTCAAAGATGTTAATCACTACTTTTGGGACGATCCCTATCTGTTTAAAATTTGTGCGGATCAGGTTATTCGAAGGTGTGTTCATGGCTAAGAAGCCATGGAAATCCTAAAGGCTTGTCATAATGGACCCACCGGGGGACATCATGGCCCGAACTACACCGCTCGAAAAGTTTTTGAATCCGGTTTTTATTGGCCCTCCATTTATAAAGACTCCCATGACCTAGTCAAATCTTGTGACTCGTGTCAACGTCAAGGAAAGATCACACAACGGGATGAAATGCCACAAAATGTCATCCAAGTGTGTGAAATCTTTGATGTTTGGGGCATAGACTTTATGGGGCCGTTCCCGTCTTCACGAGGGAACAAGTACATACTCGTGGCCGTTGACTACTTGTCAAAATGGGTCGAAGCAAAAGCTCTCCCAACCAACGATGCCTGAGTAGTCGTAAAATTTTTGAAATCATTATTCTCAAGGTTTGGAACTCCCCGCGCTATCATAAGCGATCGCGGTACTCACTTTTGCAATGAACAATTTGCAAAAGTCATGCTCAAGTATGGTGTCACTCACCGACTTGCTACCGCCTATCACCCACAAACGAGTGGGCAAGTGGAGGTTTCAAACCGTGGTTTGAAAAGAATTCTTGAAAGAACCGTAGGCGAAAACCGTCCCTCTTGGTCGGATAAGTTAGACGACGCTCTATGGGCTTTTCGCACAGCTTATAAAACACCCATCGGGTGTACTCCTTATAAGCTCGTGTATGGAAAGGCTTTCCATCTACCGATTGAGCTCGAGCACAAAGCCTATTGGGCTTTGAAGAATGCCAATTTTGATCTTAAGTCTGCGGGTGATCACAGGAAAGTTCAACTCAATGAACTCAATGAACTTCGTGATCGAGCTTACGAAAACTCTCTAATCTATAAAGAGAAAACAAAGAAAATCCATGCTCCAAAATCAAGAACCGCGTTTTCAACGTTTGTGATCGAGTCCTTCTTTTTAACTCTCGATTAAAGATCTTTTCGGGTAAGCTTAAAACCCGCTGGACTGAACCTTTCACCGTTGCCAAAGTCTATCCTTATGGCACCGTCGAGTTATCTCAAGACGACGGTCCAAATTTCAAAGTAAATGGGCATCGGTTGAAACATTATTTTGGAGGGTACATACCACCTATTGTCCCGGACCTCCAAACTTTCCCCATGGACCAATGAATTCGGGGATCAAGTCAAGCTAGCGACTCGATAAACAAAAATAATAGCAACAAACATGGGTTTTCACCCGTGTATCTGATTTCCTTCTATTTTCTAACACCCTAGTGTGGGGGAGTGGCCACCCCCCGCAGCTACTTGAGATGTATATATCTTTTCAAAAAAAAAAAAAAATTGTGTGTTTGAATAAATAAAGTGAAAAATACAAATGACATTCCCACAGTTAGCTTTTAATATTCTTGTCTTTCATTCAAATTTCGGCATAATAGCCGGGACTTTGAATATTGAGGACAATATTCAACTCTAAGTGTGGGGGAGGGGAAAATTCTAGCGAATTTTATCAAATTATACCGTCTAGTACCCCCGTTTTTGGCCAAAATTAAAAAAAAAAAAATTCACTTTATTTCAAAATTTTTTGTGGTTATCAATTCGCCGTGTCTAAATGACAAAAGGGATTGGCTAATCCAGGAGCAAACGGCTCTTGGTAAAGATAACTCAAACCCATTGATGGCTTGCAATTTGCCAAAAATTGTATGGTTCCTCAACTCCCCATCATCCTCAAAAGCTAATGAGTTGGTTAGCCCGCAAGATTATGGCTTGTGGTAAAGGCAGTGGAAAAACCATAATTGGTAATCAACTCACCAAGATGTTGACTGTTCCATCAAGAGTTGGCTAGTCCAGGAGCAAACGGCTTCTGGTAAAGACAAATCAAAACCGTTGAAAGCTGGTGGTTTGCTAAAAATCACATGGTCATCGGATGGACCATAACTCTTACTTGAAACCAATAGCATCCGGCTACTCCAGAAGTGATGGCTTTTGATAAAGAGACTTCAAATCCATTAATTTTTCTCAAAATGATTGCTAGGGACTAGCAATAGTTTAGTGTGGGGGATTGATGAGTGTGTAAATACTCATCATTTTTAGTCAAATATGAGCTGCAAAATGATCAAAAATACTCAAAAACGCACCAAAATGCGAAGAAAATCCCAAAGAGCGTATTTTATATGTTTCTGATGCAAAACGAGTGAAAACAAACGGAAAACGAACGAAATTTGCATAAATGGCAGTTTCAGTCCCCCAACTTTCAAAGTTTTACAAAACTAGTCCCTGGTCAATCATTTTCAAACAAAAGTCAACCCTTGCTCTTTAAAAGTCAAAACGAATCACAAATGATCTTTGGGTAAAAGGTTTTGGAAAATTACACAATTGGTCCCTGAACTTTGGCCAATTGACAGTTTTAGTCCCCGGTGTTTCAAATGTGGAAAAGTGTGTTTTTGGTCCTATGGTTTATCTAACTTGACAGGTTTGGTCCTCTTGGTGACGTGGGATATTTACAAGAATAGTCCGTGAATTTCAACTTGTTGCAAATTTAATCCTTGTGGTTTTACAACATTAAACCAAACGGATTCCTTGTAATCTAAAAACAGAAAAAAAAAAAAAAAAAAAAAAAAAACAACACCAGCCCACCTAAGCCCATGTATTTCCCAAAGCCCAATTCACAATCCCACAGCCCACCCCCTTTTTACGTTTTGATAACCCTTTACCCCAATACCCAAGCCCTTCACCCAAACCCTAAAAACGCCTAATATACTAACGTACATCATCTTCCCCAACTCAGTCAATCCGAATAAAAAAATAACTCCACACCCCCCTGACCTGCTTCCAGCCAAACACAACCATCACCATCTCACCATCACTTTCCATCTCTTGTCCTAAATCCCAATCCCCAATCCCACTTCTAAACTCCAATCTTGTACCTAACACCTCTAACCAGTCAAGGGAAGACATGCTGGCAATCCTCCACTCTTTTGGGCGCCAAAGCAACAATTAAAGGGCTAGGATGAGCTGTAATTAATCCAAAGGTCATGGTTTATTGTGAAGAGGCACAAAGGTCCAGCTCAGTGACTACCAGAGATGAAGAAGCACAGCTAAGGTGGAAACAACTTTCACTTAATAAAGATGGAGCCAAGGAATGCATTTTCATACCTACCACCTTAGTTTAGTATAAATAGGTATTGTTGTAAGCCCATAGAGGCATCTCAGTTTATGTTCTTATCTTTTGAAGTTTTTAAGTTTTATTGTAATTCAACTCTCTTATCTTTTCTTTTTAAATTGTAATTCTGATTTTAGTTAATGAAAGTGAATTTTTAGTTATTTCGGTTTTGTCTCTCAATTCAAAAAATCACATTTAGTGTTTACGAAATTGTTTGTTTGGTCTAAGTTGGTGTTTAAATCTCACTTAAAGTACTTTGAATCAAAAAAAGAAAACTGAAATTCAGTAAAGAAAAGAAAAAAATTGCAAAAGAAAAAAAAGGATTGAAGAAAAGAAGAAGTAGCAGTAGCAATAATGGAATGATGACCTTGGTTTAGAGCCCATGGGGGCAGTTAGGTGATTCTTGGTTCATGGTTCTCAGGCCTCATCTTCGCTTGGATGGCAAGTAGGATTTATACTTTCTTTTATGATAACTTGAATGATTTTAAATTTGTTGCTTTTAGTTGTTAAACTTTGCTTATCTGATTTAGTCTAGTCATTGTAGAGTTAAGATATAACTGCTCATCAGTTTGTGTTCTGCCTTGAAATTGAGAAAATAGTGTAATTTAGGGGTGTTTGGAACTAGTAAATCTGTGTTCCTACTTTTATTCTGTTTAAATCATGCTTAGTATAAGATAACTTGTTAGTTTTAATAGTTTGGATCTTAATTAGCCCTAAAATTAATTGAATCAGTCTTCAACTTGGATGTTTGGAACCTTACTCACTTGAAATTATTGAAGTCCCTATCTAATATAACTAGTTTATATATCCTTCATAGGTTCATTTAACTTAGGTTAGCTTGTGGACACAGCTGCGGCTTAAGACTTGTTAGTATTGTTCATAGGCTGAGCTTGTTTCCGTAGTGTAGCAGTTATAGAATTTTGATAGTTGAAGTGTGAACTTATAATCTGCCCCTATTAGTTTAGGATTAGCTGATTCGATCTTTACGTTAGAATCATCAGTTACGCCTGCTGCACCTTGTGAGCTTGTTTGGTGATTTTGGGTGCTTGTTTGAGTAGGATAACTGACTAGAATTATGGGTGGTCTCGTGGACCTTGCTGCTAAAATTGAGCTTGGTTGATTCACCTTGAATATGCTCTTTGAAATTTTGCTGCTGCTACCCTATTCTGTTCTTGATCTCAGTTAATTTGTAGTTGGTTTTGTCTGTTGTTAGTAAATCGTTTTATAGTTGCTTCTCATGGTTGAATATCTAGTTAAACTTATTTGAGTTTTTTTTTTTAGTTTATGATAATCTGAGTTGGAAACAATAACTGAAGTTCAAAACCTTTGAAACTATTTTTAATTGAATGATGTTAGCTTAAAACTGTAGTGTGGTTGTGGTCATGGTTATTTAAGCCTAAAATCTATCGGATCCATGGTGGATTTGGCAGTAAACAAAGAAGGAAACACAAGTTTTTTTTAAATCTTGATTAAACTTTGGTTTTAAGATAAGCTTTGCTGGATAAAAATTTGGTTTAAAAGAAGAGTGCTGGTCTAAGGTCGAGTAATTTGGCTGTTAGAAAAGAAAGACAAAAAGAAAAAAAATTGTAAAAACCAAGGGTCGAACCCTGGTCTCACAGCTCACAACCAACACACTCACAAGCGCCCTTGGGACTTCTTTTCATAAGAATAACACAAGGATTGATATTTAACTTAGTTGGTCTTCTTGTTTTCTTAAATAGCTTAATTGACTGTTGAGCTTATTACAACTTATCTAAGTTGGCTTATTCTGATTTAGAATTTTTCTAAGACTAGTGTTAGCATAAACTAATTTCCAAAAAAAATTCAGATTTTTCACAATTGTTTTAGTATTTAATTTGAATTAATTAGTATTAATTAGTTTTTAATTCGTAATAAATAGAATTTTTATCAAAAAAATAATTTTCATTTTTCTAAAAATTACTTTTGCCATTTAGTACGTTAGAAAATTAGTTGGAAACCCGTAGGACCTTTGTAGCTCAAAATTCGCGTTTTATTTTGCGCTTTCGCGTAATTTTTAAATAACTTTTGCGTTTTTAAATTAGTTTACGTTTTAGGATTCCCGCTACCTAATTATGTTTTCCCGTAGTGTTTTAGGTATTTCCTAGTTTGTTAGTTGCCTTAAGTTAATTTATTTTACCTTCGTTCGTTAATTTTCCAAATTCGTTAATTTAACGTACCATAAAACCAAATAACCTTTCCAATCATACAAGATTTTAATCCAAATCTCATTCGAAGCTTTCCATTCACACCTCGTTGGGGTACGACCCGGGAAATCACTTCCCGGTCTCACAATTTGAATATCACTTTCACAAGTTTTACGAGGTAATCGTTTTCCTAAACGGTTTACTCGAATTACTTCACGTTTATTTGTCTCACGACAAATTAAACCTCACGTTTGTTGATATTTTGATAAATTGTTGTTTACACACACCAAAACACAACGAATCACCATGCCAAATATATTGAAATTGACAGCCGTTTAAAAACCAAAATGTGCTTAAACTTGAACATCATCATCACCATGTGAAGAAAAGAAACCATGACTTTCACAAAAAGATGTCGAATTTTAAATGTAAGTAAAGCAATCGTGTAATACTATTAACGATATATTCGGCTTTAGTTCTATGTCACGTGACATTCATAGAATGAACTTTGAAACACTGATAAAAAGATAATATAATAATTGAAATTGAAAACTAATGTCAAATGAGGCTAAAAAGGCAATTTGTGCACACTTTCTTTAAACGAATATCAAATGTGCATTTGAAATACGGTAAACTCTAGCTTATTGTTGGAACCATAGTTTTACTATTTTATCAAGTCTCGGTCATTTGTAATAATGCTAGGTTGCTTAGTTATTTTTTGTAACACCCCAACCCGATAAGGGTAGAAGTATTACATTACAGTGACATATCAGAACAAACACAAGCATATGATTAATACATACCAAAGAAATTCAGGGTTTACAAATGGAAAATCTGATACTACAAGGTTACAAAACAATAAATACTATGTCTAAACAAGTGAAACTTCATCTAATCGTCTCTAGTCCAAAGCATAGTCTTCTAAGTCCAGTCACACTCTCTTCCCATAACCCAGCTTCCTACTAAAACCTGCCGCAGGAAAAGGAAATGCGGCTGAGCTTAAAAAGCTCAGTGAACAGATATATAAACAAAGTAATGATAATGAAACAGAACAGAAGTATAGTGCATTGGGGAAATATCATAAGGAATAAGCAATAAGAGTAATAGAAATGAAGAGAATAGGATAGTCATCCACCACGAGCCCAAAACTCAAAGTCATAACTCAACATCAAAATCTCAAAGTCATAAGCCGTCAATTCATAATCTCACAATCAGAGGGGATACCTCTCAGGCAACCAGATAATATGAGGGGTGTCCTCATGTATCATAAGGGTGGAGTGATCAGCTCCCAGAAATTGTGAAAGGCGTGTATTGCACACAGCACCAGTCACCTCAAAGTCAACTCAAAGTCATAGTTAAATCCACTAAGCATACATATCTAGGATTGCAATCCATACGCCCCTTACTCAAAGTCAATCTCAAAGTCATATACTCAAAGTCATAATAGCCGGCAGATAATCATAAAAGGGACGGCGTGAGAAATCACTCACCCACACATGAGTCATGCCAGTGGTGCATCACAGACATGCCTATGGTACCTCCATAGGTAGGGAAAAACATAAATGGCTCGGGTATCAAACTAAGAGTCAGGTCTCAAAGTCATGCAAAAGGTCATATAGCAAAGGTTTATCTCAAAGTCATCTCAAAATCATATCAGAAATAGTATTCAAGGTCCATTCAGAGTTTATCAGGTCAAGGTTCATATTCAAAAATCAATTCATGGTTCACTTCAAAAGTCCGTTTCAAAAGTTTCTATTAAAAGTCCAATTTAAATAATCTTTTAAAACAGTTTTCATAAAAATGGTCTTTCAAAATATAGGGTTCATGAAAGTTAAATAACCTTTCTTTTAAAAAGAATTTTAGCATCATTTATAAACATCTTTTCAAATCGGTTCTTCTCAAAACATTTCCATGGCATAATTAAAAGGTTTTCATAGCATGGTTTCATAGCGGAGGTCATATCAAGTGGGATCAACAGAGAAAGTTCAAGTAAAGGGGATCATAGCAATGGCATCAATTCGGGAACTAACGGATCAGAATATGAAAGAGATCATGAGAAACCTTTTGAGAAAGGTCAGAATATCTGTACCTTAAACCGCAAGTGCACACATGACAGAAACATAAAGGTCGAAAGCAAAATTCCTTCTTCAGCGAATCTACACGAATTAATGGTTGGCTTGTTATTAATAACTTATTCAATTCAGATTTCTCATTTTAGTCGGCTTTCCAGTTTTAGTAACTTCCCATTTAAAGTGACTTTCCACTTTTAGCAGGTTTCCATAAATAGTAAGTTTCCACTTTTAGAAAGTTTCCATAATTAGAAAGTTGAATCATTATTAATGGAATCAAAGTATATTTACACATTTGGTCCTTAGGGTTTTCATAACTTTACCTTTTACACCCTTATATTTTCAAAATTACACTTTAAACCTTTTAGTATTCAAAGTTACACTTTAACCCTTAACTTATCCATTTTACATAATGATCCCTTATTTTATCATGTTATACGAATATACCTTCAAGTATTCACAATTTACACTTTAAGTCCTTCAAGTTATCAAAGTTACATATTTAACCCTTTAATTTACAATTTCAACTTTTAATTATCTATGATTACATATTAAGCCATTAAATTACCAAATTAGCACAAAACCCCCTGAATATATTTTATTACTCAAATCAGTCCCAAGTTTCCAGAAATTACACTTTTAGTCCCTCTACTTTAATTAATTACAAATCGCACCAATTAAATACAATTAATTCATTTTCTTATAATATTTACACTTAGAACCCTCAAGTTATATTTTTCCCATATTCCTACTGATTTATATGACATTACAAAAATATCCCACAAGTTTTAATAATTACGAAACACATCCTTAACTATTATTTTTCAATCGTTAATTTATAAAATAAGCCAAAACCCTAACATATATCCCAATCATTACACCATCATTTCCAACAACCTTAAACTCATCATTAAGGACCAGAATATTAAAACAAACCCTAACCCTAATCGAATTACACTAGGGTATTTATTTTATTTTCTTTCTTTTCTTTATTTTTCGTAAATCCGGTTTTACAAATAATTCCACCACGACTTTTACAGGCCATGTAAATTTGAATGGGCATTTTTACCAGGTTATATGGATTATATAGAGCTCAGAAAATTTTAGTCTTGCACCCAGAAAATTCGTACATGATTATTTAGTATTTTATCACGTTTTTAAGGTTTAATTCGCAAATAATTCATAGAACATGCATGGTTCGGTTTTAGCATTTTATATGGGTCTTATATGATGTAAGAGACGTGAGAAAAATACCAGACCAGATCTGGGACGAGTAGAATAGGCTGGACAAATTATAGCACACGCGTAGAGCCAAAACGATCCAAAAATCACCACGACTTCACCAATGATCTTCCAACCTTGAAACCAATTTTCGTGGGTCTTATATGATGTAAGGAACATCAGAAAAATAAGAAATCATTTTTATAGAGGTCGTATTAGGCACAACGAAATTACCTTTGTTTTAGGGCTCGACAAAAGAAAAACAATGTTACGATCGTATAGGGCTTCCACAATTCGAATGGGATTTTTCTTGGCTTCTTAGAATAATGTATAATCACAGAAAAATGCTTGAGAGGTGTGTGTGAGTCGAATGGAGGCCAAAGGGATTTGTGTGTGTATTATTTAATCGGTTTTAGGGTTTTTGGGTGAAAAGTGATATGGTTTGACTAAATAAAAAGGAATGCCGTGTGGGGGAGGGTTAAGGGACCAGAAATTTCGACAATATGGTTTGGGAGAATATTCTTAATGATTATCTTCAATATTTTCCATATATATATCAAATTAACTCAATTTAAATCACTTACTTTAAGTTTTATCACAATCGGCCATTATGGGGGTATTTTAGTAATTTTACCACTTGTACAAATATGTAATGAAGTTGTTAAAAATATCTTGGATCATAACTTATGCCTTGTTAGTAGTTTGGGATTTATTTGGATACTTTTATAAGCTTTTATATAAGTTTTAACTTGTAGGGGCATTTTGGTCTTTTCACATGTTCTCAGATTTTAGGTGTTACAACTTCTTCCCCTCTAAAAGAAAAAATTTCGTCCTCGAAATTTGAAGTCGCCAAGTTAGACGAAGTCGTAGCAAATCGCAAAAGTCGTCACAACCATTCTCACGCTCGGGGAGGTTCTTCCAAAAGATCTTCAGACCAAATAGTTTCTCATGACTCGTAATTATGGTTGAAATAGTTTCAGATTTCTCGGAAAGGCATATCATACGGAATTTGAATCAAAAGGATAATGTACAAAACATAACGGATGATAAACGAATTCTCCAGGAAGAGGTATCAAAATACATAGGATTTTCATCGAATTGATAGGGCGAATCAGGTGAGAATACATTGAATTGTAGCGAACATGGGGTAATGTAAGGTTTAACTCTTCAGCTTCTCAAATAGTCTCGGCTTTCAGATAACCTTCCAAAAGTATTTTCATAAACAAACAAGTCTCGTTTCCTCAAAGTCCACAATCACATATTTTACTCATAGCAGATCATAATGAACAACTTCGCGAATGCGAATCGTATACGGACAGAAAGCATATCGTTAGATATCGTCAACGGCAGAAATTTCGTAATGGAACCTAAGATTCTCGTCAGAAGTTGTAAAGGTCAGCAAAACGTGTGTCGAGAGTCCAAACGTATCGAATCGTATATCAAGGACAACAGATCAAACGTATAGGTAGAATGAACCTAAAGTCTCACTAAACTCAGATGATCTTGATCAGATGCCAGAATTCTAAAGCTTCTAAGGCACTCCTCGAAATATCACATGCCCACCATAAGTGCAGGTTATATGATGTAAGTATTATCACGTTGGCCAGGCGTCATAATACTGGCATCATATACATATGCCCTCATGATGATCATACTTTATCTCAAGTCGTGAACACCCAAACTTATTTAAATCCACCTAGTCCACCTATAGTCTCAGAGGTCACCAAAATCAAACAACATAACTAAGAGAACGAAATTACTCGAAGAGTAACGGAGATCCGAGAATATCATTCAAAATTAAGGTACGTCATCAGTAACGTCAATTCTTTACAGCATCATCTCGTCTAAACACAATGTCCGCTTTCAAATCCGTCCACTCATTTACAAATTTCAAAAT
Source organism: Artemisia argyi (assembly GCA_030686995.1). Taxonomy (NCBI): domain Eukaryota; kingdom Viridiplantae; phylum Streptophyta; class Magnoliopsida; order Asterales; family Asteraceae; genus Artemisia; species Artemisia argyi. The sequence goes on along the minus strand of CM060690.1, from coordinate 53,294,305 downwards.
TTCTTCCAAGTTGGAGAAGTCTGTTTACTCTTGTCCATCTTGCCTCATGATCAAAAGAATTTAAAACTCGAGTCTGGTTCCTCCGGTCTTCAGCAGCTCCTCTTGGTAGTGTGGCATCGTAACGGCAGTCTCTGACACGATCACTGTGCATCCCTCCATCCGCAGGTCTGCTTCTGCTCTCAATTCATCTTAGTACAACTAAAATGAATAGAGAAACAAGACTGCGTTTTTTCGAAAGGTCTTCTAACATAGCTCTAGGTTTTAAGGTACATGATGTTGTTGTCGACTCCAGGTTGTGTTGAATGGTTCGTCTTCTTTGGTCTAGTTGTCTTGATGCCCGAACTGAAATCTTCACGCGTTGCATGATGTATGATTGAGCACTATCCCAGTTCCTCACTTCTCTTGTATGCTTCTTCCATGGTAATGCTTGTCGCAACCATCTTCCACGACTCTTCCACCAAGTTTCTAATTCCGATAACGATCTTCGATCTTGGTCCTACTTGTGAAAGCTCTGTCTTTACATTATACAGGGTAGTGTTGTCTATTATGCTTTCTGAACGTCAATCAAATTTCTCTTCTAGAACAAAGGGTCGTCTCACCAATAATCTCTATGTTCTTCTTTCGTTTTAGAACATAACACAATGTCATACTATGACAATTTGTCCAAAACACGCGAAAAACATGATTATTCTAGCCAACACCATTGGCATCATTCAAGTTCATAAATGTTATAACGAGTGCAAAGGCAACTCCAGAAATCATCTCAGGGAATTTTCACATCGCCTTCTTTCTTCTTTAGGAACTGAAATACTTCCCAAAGGTTACTCTCGGTTAGTTAACCCCCTTCTTAGAAGTTTTTGTGGTTGCTTCTTCAGTCCTTCAAATCTAAAATGATGCAATCAGACGCGGAGTTTCAAAGGAAGACCAAATTTATTATTGATACGCGGAAACAGATAATGATTAGTGATAGTGGTACGTTTAAGTTCACGATAGTCGATACGTCATCGCATACTTCTCTCGTTCTTCTTCATAAACAAACAAGAGCATCTAAAGAGAATCACCAAGGTTAAAAATCATATTCCATCAGCTCTTTCAATCTCTCAACTTCTATGGCACCATGGTTTCTTCACTGATATCAGTTCAATGTCCACTCTACTTCTTAAGCAGGAAGGAGTACTAAAGGTTCATCAGAGAATACCGGAAAATCTTCGTATGACAAAATAATTCCCAATAGCAGAACTTTCTAAGGGTTGATAATAATGGTTTTCAGGAAAAACTTGATAATCACACGAGTTCGGGGTTGGTGTTTCCATAGTGGCAGAAATTTTAGTAGATGTAGAGAATCATCATAACGAAATAGGGTGAAGCAGATTGTTAAGGTCATATTTCAGATACGGTAGTCTATGGTATCTTTACGAATAACCATCCAGTCCAAAAGACCGTACAATCAGACATCTCGAAGTCAAAGGGTTCATAGAGTGAATACAGTCGTCAAATCATACAGATAGTTCATATCTTAGAGTCAAGTACATGATTCAACAAAATGTTGGGATGGATAAACAAACAGTTCAATGTGTGGGAATTTCGTTTAGCTTCTTAGCATAAGCGACAGGTAGGATGTGTATCATTGGTAATACGAATATCGTATAATCGTCAATTGTGAGAGGTACAGAATCTCAGTTATCAGCATCATCATGCTTAGTTAACAAATCCATATAGAGATAGTATTTACATCATACCCTTCCAAAGGAAACGGTTGGCAGAACAAGGTTCATCATTCAAAGAGAGGAAACAAAACTTCTCATATTCGTGGTTCATAATTACCAAAATTCTCATAGGAGTAATAATGGATCATACAGAGTTAAGTAGTATCGGATGATACATTCATACCCAGCATAAGTAATGAATTTACAGAATGTGTCGAACACATCGTGGTTGAATGACCTACGATGTGGTCGAAAAGGTGTCAAACAGCTTATCAAACAAATCGGAGGCGGAGATCAAAATCTGAAGGTGAAACTTAAATGTGTAAGGTATCCAGGTAGCCTTCCGAGGTATTCCAAACTTACTTGGTTACTAAGCTTAAGTTGCAAAACTTCTAACTTATGAAACAAGGGTCCTTATAAGGCTTATCCAAGAGCAAAGGCACGATCAGAGTGATACGGAAGCAAATGATACTTACATAAATGTCTTAGTCTACCCATTCCTCACTGGTAATAACTTGGGTTCCTATGGGGAATCCTAAGGTAAAGTTTCAAAGGTTGTCTTATGAGCGCCTACAGTGGAAACTTAGGGGTCCAAACTTCACAGGTCAAGGGTAAATGTATTACGAATCGCAGCCTGGTCTCTGATACCATAATTGTAACACCCCAACCCGATAAGGGTAGAAGTATTACATTACAGTGACATATCAGAACAAACACAAGCATATGATTAATACATACCAAAGAAATTCAGGGTTTACAAATGGAAAATCTGATACTACAAGGTTACAAAACAATAAATACTATGTCTAAACAAGTGAAACTTCATCTAATCGTCTCTAGTCCAAAGCATAGTCTTCTAAGTCCAGTCACACTCTCTTCCCATAACCCAGCTTCCTACTAAAACCTGCCGCAGGAAAAGGAAATGCGGCTGAGCTTAAAAAGCTCAGTGAACAGATATATAAACAAAGTAATGATAATGAAACAGAACAGAAGTATAGTGCATTGGGGAAATATCATAAGGAATAAGCAATAAGAGTAATAGAAATGAAGAGAATAGGATAGTCATCCACCACGAGCCCAAAACTCAAAGTCATAACTCAACATCAAAATCTCAAAGTCATAAGCCGTCAATTCATAATCTCACAATCAGAGGGGATACCTCTCAGGCAACCAGATAATATGAGGGGTGTCCTCATGTATCATAAGGGTGGAGTGATCAGCTCCCAGAAATTGTGAAAGGCGTGTATTGCACACAGCACCAGTCACCTCAAAGTCAACTCAAAGTCATAGTTAAATCCACTAAGCATACATATCTAGGATTGCAATCCATACGCCCCTTACTCAAAGTCAATCTCAAAGTCATATACTCAAAGTCATAATAGCCGGCAGATAATCATAAAAGGGACGGCGTGAGAAATCACTCACCCACACATGAGTCATGCCAGTGGTGCATCACAGACATGCCTATGGTACCTCCATAGGTAGGGAAAAACATAAATGGCTCGGGTATCAAACTAAGAGTCAGGTCTCAAAGTCATGCAAAAGGTCATATAGCAAAGGTTTATCTCAAAGTCATCTCAAAATCATATCAGAAATAGTATTCAAGGTCCATTCAGAGTTTATCAGGTCAAGGTTCATATTCAAAAATCAATTCATGGTTCACTTCAAAAGTCCGTTTCAAAAGTTTCTATTAAAAGTCCAATTTAAATAATCTTTTAAAACAGTTTTCATAAAAATGGTCTTTCAAAATATAGGGTTCATGAAAGTTAAATAACCTTTCTTTTAAAAAGAATTTTAGCATCATTTATAAACATCTTTTCAAATCGGTTCTTCTCAAAACATTTCCATGGCATAATTAAAAGGTTTTCATAGCATGGTTTCATAGCGGAGGTCATATCAAGTGGGATCAACAGAGAAAGTTCAAGTAAAGGGGATCATAGCAATGGCATCAATTCGGGAACTAACGGATCAGAATATGAAAGAGATCATGAGAAACCTTTTGAGAAAGGTCAGAATATCTGTACCTTAAACCGCAAGTGCACACATGACAGAAACATAAAGGTCGAAAGCAAAATTCCTTCTTCAGCGAATCTACACGAATTAATGGTTGGCTTGTTATTAATAACTTATTCAATTCAGATTTCTCATTTTAGTCGGCTTTCCAGTTTTAGTAACTTCCCATTTAAAGTGACTTTCCACTTTTAGCAGGTTTCCATAAATAGTAAGTTTCCACTTTTAGAAAGTTTCCATAATTAGAAAGTTGAATCATTATTAATGGAATCAAAGTATATTTACACATTTGGTCCTTAGGGTTTTCATAACTTTACCTTTTACACCCTTATATTTTCAAAATTACACTTTAAACCTTTTAGTATTCAAAGTTACACTTTAACCCTTAACTTATCCATTTTACATAATGATCCCTTATTTTATCATGTTATACGAATATACCTTCAAGTATTCACAATTTACACTTTAAGTCCTTCAAGTTATCAAAGTTACATATTTAACCCTTTAATTTACAATTTCAACTTTTAATTATCTATGATTACATATTAAGCCATTAAATTACCAAATTAGCACAAAACCCCCTGAATATATTTTATTACTCAAATCAGTCCCAAGTTTCCAGAAATTACACTTTTAGTCCCTCTACTTTAATTAATTACAAATCGCACCAATTAAATACAATTAATTCATTTTCTTATAATATTTACACTTAGAACCCTCAAGTTATATTTTTCCCATATTCCTACTGATTTATATGACATTACAAAAATATCCCACAAGTTTTAATAATTACGAAACACACCCTTAACTATTATTTTTCAATCGTTAATTTATAAAATAAGCCAAAACCCTAACATATATCCCAATCATTACACCATCATTTCCAACAACCTTAAACTCATCATTAAGGACCAGAATATTAAAACAAACCCTAACCCTAATCGAATTACACTAGGGTATTTATTTTATTTTCTTTCTTTTCTTTATTTTTCGTAAATCCGGTTTTACAAATAATTCCACCACGACTTTTACAGGCCATGTAAATTTGAATGGGCATTTTTACCAGGTTATATGGATTATATAGAGCTCAGAAAATTTTAGTCTTGCACCCAGAAAATTCGTACATGATTATTTAGTATTTTATCACGTTTTTAAGGTTTAATTCGCAAATAATTCATAGAGCATGCATGGTTCGGTTTTAGCATTTTATATGGGTCTTATATGATGTAAGAGACGTGAGAAAAATACCAGACCAGATCTGGGACGAGTAGAATAGGCTGGACAAATTATAGCACACGCGTAGAGCCAAAACGATCCAAAAATCACCACGACTTCACCAATGATCTTCCAACCTTGAAACCAATTTTCGTGGGTCTTATATGATGTAAGGAACATCAGAAAAATAAGAAATCATTTTTATAGAGGTCGTATTAGGCACAACGAAATTACCTTTGTTTTAGGGCTCGACAAAAGAAAAACAATGTTACGATCGTATAGGGCTTCCACAATTCGAATGGGATTTTTCTTGGCTTCTTAGAATAATGTATAATCACAGAAAAATGCTTGAGAGGTGTGTGTGAGTCGAATGGAGGCCAAAGGGATTTGTGTGTGTATTATTTAATCGGTTTTAGGGTTTTTGGGTGAAAAGTGATATGGTTTGACTAAATAAAAAGGAATGCCGTGTGGGGGAGGGTTAAGGGACCAGAAATTTCGACAATATGGTTTGGGAGAATATTCTTAATGATTATCTTCAATATTTTCCATATATATATCAAATTAACTCAATTTAAATCACTTACTTTAAGTTTTATCACAATCGGCCATTATGGGGGTATTTTAGTAATTTTACCACTTGTACAAATATGTAATGAAGTTGTTAAAAATATCTTGGATCATAACTTATGCCTTGTTAGTAGTTTGGGATTTATTTGGATACTTTTATAAGCTTTTATATAAGTTTTAACTTGTAGGGGCATTTTGGTCTTTTCACATGTTCTCAGATTTTAGGTGTTACATTTTTTATAATTTGTATTAAGTTTACTAGGCTTAAGAATGTGATCCATGGGCCTCAAAGCCCATACGAATTGTAAGAAGGGAAGGAGTAGGATGTTGCCCTAGCTCCTTTCCTATAAATACTAGTCTTAGGCCTCTTGTAAACTTGGTTGGTTATTTGAAAACATTAAGGAAACTCTTGCATCTCACTTTCTCAAATTTCTCATAATCATCCCACTCTCATTCTCATCTCATTTCTCTTTATATCATACTTGTGTTTACAAAATGGTGACCTAACAAGTGGTATCAGACCCACTTCTACAGGACTAGTCTCCACTTCTAGCGTTAGCAGACCCAAGCGAAAAAGTAAAAAGAAGAATAGGATCTTGCAACGTAAGAGAGGACACCTAGAAGCTCAAGAAGTAGAAGACCAACTTAGGAATTTGAATAAAACTCATGTTGCATCTGATTTAGATTCTAATCTGGCAAATTGTAATCAAAATCTAAATGTAACGAATGATAAACCTTTGAATGTTTTGAATATTAATGCATCTTGTGTGTTTTGTCGTAAAAACGTATCATCTGGTGATCATACAAAATGTTTAGCTAATTCTCTTCTCAATCGTCATAAGAAACGTAGGACACGCATTCCTTTTAGGCCCACTAATGCCTCTAAGTCTAACTTAGGAAAGCCGTCTTCTACGGTTTCTAATGATGTCCCAGTTACCCCCATAGGTGCCGAGAACAAATTTAGGACTGAGCCAACTACTAGTGCATTTAACATTAAGAAAGCAAAAACTAGTTGGAACTGGCAACGTTGGTTACAATACAAACCAGATTTTAAATGGATTCCTAAATTGTTAACTACATATGTTACTAACCAACAGGAACCCGCATTGTCTTTGGGTTCCACCCTTACTTCTGTTCCACCCGTGTCTTCTTCTGGTGATGCAGGTGGTACAGATCGTTCTCTGGATTGTTGATAGCGGATGCACCCGACATATGACAGGCAATCTTAAACTGTTGAAAAACTTTGTCTCAAAGTTCATTGGCACTGTCAGATTCGGGAATGATCATTACGCACTTATCATGGGATATGGTGACTTTATCAGCGGGAACATTGAAATCAGTCGTGTTTATTATGTGGAAGGCCTTGGACACAACCTTTTCTCTGTTGGTCAATTCTGTGATGGGGATCTAGAAGTTGCATTTCGTGAGAAAACTTGCTTTGTTCGTGACTTACAAGGAAACGATCTAATGTCTGGCTCACGCGGCTCCAATCTTTATACAATCTCAATGTCAGATATGATTGCAACATCTCCGATATGTCTTCTCTCCAAAGCAGAGTCAACTAAATCTTGGTTATGGCACAAACGTCTTTCGCACTTGAATTTCAGAACCATGACTGACCTTGCTCGTTATAAACTTGTCGATGGATTTCCAAGATTCCGTTTTACCAAAGATCACTTATGTCCAGCCTGTGAACAAGGAAAAAGTACTCGAGCTCATTTTCCTTCAAAACTTGAGCAAAGTACGAATCATGTTTTACAACTGCTTCATATGGATTTGTGTGGACCGATGCGTGTTCAAAGTATCAACGGTAAACGCTACATACTCGTAATTGTGGATGACTTCTCCAGATGGACTTGGGTTTATTTCCTACGAAGTAAAGATCAGGCTCCTTCTATGATCATCACCTTTCTCACTAAAATTCAAGTTCAGTTACGCAACACGGTACGAATCGTCAGAACTGACAATGGAACTGAATTCAAGAATCAGACACTTCGGTCTTACTATGAGAAAGTGGGAATTGAACATCAAACGTCTATACCTAGAAGCCCAAAACAGAATGGTGTGGTTGAAAGACGTAACAGGACGTTAGTGGAAGCTGCTAGAACTATGTTGATTAATGCTCAATTACCAGATTACTTATGGGCAGAAGCTGTTTCAACCGCATGTTATACTCAAAACCGTTGCATGATCACAAAACGCCATCACAAAACACCATATCAAATTGTTCACAAAAGGAAACCGAACATCGATTACTTTCATGTATTTGGAGCACTTTGCTATCCGAAAAATGATCGTGATGATTTAGGTAAACTCAAAGCTAAGGCTGACATCGGAGTGTTCGTTGAATATTGTGAAAATTCCAAAGGTTTTCGGATATGGAATCGTCGTACAAGAGAAATTCAAGAAACTATTCACGCTAATTTCGATGAACTCACCCAAATGGCTTCTGAGCAACACAGCTTAGGACCCGAATTCAACCGTCTTAACTATCCGGCATCTTCAGCTGAACCTTTACCACTTAACCGCAAAGAATTAGAAACCTTGTTTGCTCCACTATTTGATGACACGATTGAATACCGTCCTACTGAGGTCTCACCAAATTCCGCTGCTCAACCTGATCACATACCAGTACCAGACTCACATCAACAAACTTCTACAAGTGTTGAAAGAGACGGTCCTCCAAGTGTATCACCATCTACAGCAGAACAAACGGGTTCTACTTCCCTCCATCCAGCTGAAGATCCAACACCACAATCAGTTCCACAACCCGCAGAGCATGATCCTGATGCGTTCATTAATCCGTTTGCACCAGCTACTACAGTTCCTGATATAGCTGAGTCGTCAACACGCAACTTGGATCCTGCTAACATGCGAGATACTTATCAACTACACCCGTCAACACACAAATGGACTCGTGACCATCCACTAGTTCATATTATTGGCCATCCAGATGCACCTGTTATGACAAGACAACGACTTCACACCGATGGAGAAACTTGCATCTACGCACTCACAGTTTGTCATGAAGAACCCAAGAACATTAAAGATGCAATGACTTATGACAACTGGATTGAATCTATGCAAGAGGAATTTCAGCAATTCATAAGATTAGAAGTCTGGGAATTAGTTGAAAGACCTGACGGAGTCTTTGTCATCGGGTTAAAATGGATTTGGAAGAATAAGCTTGATGCAGAAGGAACAGTCATCCGTAACAAATCACGTCTGGTAGCGAAAGGATACTCTCAACTTGAAGGTCTAGACTTTGCTGAATCCTTTGCTCCAGTGGCACGACATGAAGCTGTTCGGATCTTTTTGGCTTATGCTGCTCATAGGAATATGGTGGTTTACCAAATGGATGTGAAAACTGCATTTCTGAATGGAGAACTCCGTGAAGAAGTTTATGTCAGCCAACCTGAAGGCTTCGTTGATCCTGAGCGTCCTAATCACGTCTACCGACTCAAAAAGGCTCTCTACGGACTCAAACAAGCCCCACGGGCGTGGTATGACAAACTGTCCACTTTCTTACTGGCCAATAAATTTTCTAAAGGATCGGTCGATCCAACACTGTTTACAAAAACCTACGGGGAGGACTTACTTGTTGTTCAAATATATGTCGATGACATCATTTTTGCCTCAACAAAACGAAGTTACTCTAATGATTTTGCAAAATTAATGAAAGATAATTTTGAAATGTCCATGATGGGTGAACTTACGTTCTTTCTAGGATTACAAGTTCATCAATCACCCCGTGGAATTTTTATAAATCAGTCCAAATATGCTCTCGAAATTCTTAAGAAACATGGAATGATGTCTTGTGATACTTTTAATACACCAATGGGCTATACCACAAAACTAGATGCTGATTTACATGGGACTCCTGTTAACCCTACCAAATACCGAAGTATGATTGGGTCCCTCATGTATCTCACATCTAGTAGACCTGATATAGTATTTGCTGTCTACATGTGCTCTCGCTATCAGTCTAGACCAACTGAAAAACACCTCAGTGAGGTCAAAAGAATCCTTCGATACATTAAGGGAACCATTAACTTGGGAATCTGGTATCCGAAGGATTCTGGTTTTGAACTAATTGCTTTTTCAGATGCTGATCATGCAGGATGTTTAGACACACACAAAAGTACATCTGGTGGATTACAGTTTCTCGGAGACAAACTTGTGTCATGGCAATCTAAGAAGCAGGACTGCACTTCACTGTCGTCTACGGAATCTGAATACGTAGCCATGTCTGCTTGTTGCGCTCAAGTCATTTGGATGAGATCACAACTTAAAGATTATGGCTACCTATTCAACAAGATTCCCATTTACTGTGATTCAAAGAGTGCAATCGCTATCTCCTGCAACACTGTGCATCATTGCAAATCCAAACACATCGATCTCCGTTATCATTTCATCAAAGAGCATGTGGAAAGGGGTACAGTTGAACTTTATTTTGTTGGAACTGAGTACCAATTGGCAGACTTACTTACCAAATCTCTGGCACCATCCAGGTTTGCTAGTCTAGTCCACCAAATTGGTATGAGATGTTTGACACCAGAGGATCTGGAAAAGTTTTTAAAATACCACTGATCGTCAAACATCACAACTATCTTTGTATAATAGTTTGTTTTTTTCTTTCTTTCCTATAAACTAATATAAACACAAAAAGATTTTTCACTTGCATTTAAAAAAAAAAAAAAAAAAAAAAAAAAATGCAAGTATATCGCTTCCATTCAACACCTTGTTCATACTTTACAAGTGTTGAGGGGGAGTCACGCTTAAATTTTTTTCCCAATTTTAATTGGTATACTTGCATATTTCTCATATTTTAAGGTTCTTAAGAGAGTGTGGACGACTTCTTTTACATCACTTTGTCTCATTTGTTTTTTATATCTTCATAAGTTAGGTTATCTTATGAATATAACTATGGTACTTATGGTTTGCTAGAAACTTTAGGACACTAGTTTGTTTTATATTAAAGTCTAAGGACTAAAAGAGACTAAACTCAAACTTTTCAAAATAAACAAAACAAACAAACCGTACCACCTTTAAACCCACAGTTTCACAAAAACTTAAACCTTTCTTAAACCCTTTCAACTAAACCTACGGCTCTCAATCATTCGTGATATCCATGACTTTGATCATTAAATTGTAAGTTCCTATGGATTCACTAGGGCATTTCAAACATAGGATCTTGGTTAATTAGGTTTTCAACGGTTCGATCTCTTGATTTCTTGATGTCGAGAACTAGGGTTAGGATTTCGAAAATTACGGTTAACATGTTGTGATAGTTAATTCTTGATGGGGTTTAGTTACTTGGCTTGTTTCTAACACTTTCTCATCAGTTGTTGTCTCATTCCATCATGTTTACTTTGTTTTCGATTTCAAAAGAATGGGTCGAAGTGGGTTATAAGCTTCTGTGATTATTGGGTTGTTTTTTAGTGGTGGGATTTGCTTCTTAGGTATCTTATTTGCATGTTTAATCTAGCTAGGATAATTCTCACTGTTTGAACATGTTTCTCGAAATATTTGCATGCCTCGTTCGTTATCATTATCGAGATAAATGTGACTCTTGTGTTGTCTACTGTGCTATGTGTGTTGTTATGCATAATACATGAAGTTGTGATATGCTTGAACTCCATAATTCTCATTTGTCTCATATTCGTGAAGATTATCGAAAACATGTTCTCGAACATTATCGCAATCTTTGTATTTTGCCTAAAAAGTGTTTAATTTACCTTGGTGACAGGCCAAAATCATAGGAAAAGTACTTTGTGAAGGAAATGTAAGGATGACTTCTACAAAATACGAATTAATTCTTGTATAAGAATTTTTTCGAGAAACTGAGTTTTTATCGAAATCTTTTCTAAATATCGAGAAACCTAAGTTTTTCGAGAAATATTGTTCAAAGCTCATAGCTTTTCGAAAATATAATGTTTTCGAAATCTTTCTGAGAACTTTATTTTTTCGAAATCTTCAGTTTCTCGAAAAATTGTTTTATCGAGAAAAAAATTGTGATTTCTCGATAAATTTAAGTTTTGTCGAAAAAGTCAATTCTAAGGAATTTTTATCGAAAAAGTCATTTTTCTCGAAAAGTTTCATCAGTTTTCTCGATAACCTCAATGTTTTTTTCAAAAAAAAGATAAAAGATCTCGATAAATGTCAATAATGTGGAATTTTTTCGAGAAGTCAATTTCTCGATAAAGTTCCACTATTACATTTTGTCGAAATCTATCTCAATGATATTTTCTCGAAATCTTGTTTGGCTTTATCTATGTTACCTTGGTGTGATTCATTAGTGTTGTGTGATGTAATTGTGAATTGTGCTTGTCATGTTGTGATTATTTGCAATATGCATTATTTGACTCATAACAAAATGATACATTTGTGCTTAACTGTCTCAAGTAGATATCTGTATCCAAACTCTAAACTGTGCTAACACATTACAAATTTGGATGTTTGGTTTATGGTGATACTTTTCAGATAAACATGGCTGAACACAATGAGAACGTTGCTGAACAAACTCTTCCATTACTCACCTTGGATGACATCACTCCCGAGAACTACAATGTCACAATTGGCAACAACAATCCCAGAGTCGATTTCAACAAGTTGAATATCACAGAGAAATCATGCAAGATTGTGAAAGATATCCTACTAGCACATCCATGCAAACCACTTCTCACCTGCTCTACTTCAGTTCCACTGTTCTACCTTCATCAGTTCTGGCTTACTGCTCGGGCCAACTTGGATGATGTGTCTTTCACCGTTACATTAGATAGCCAAGATTACTCTGTAGATCATGACGTTCTTCGAACAGCCCTTCTCATGCCACAAACTGACAACGAATTTGCTCCGATACTACCTGACCTGGAACTTCTTGACTTCTTCATTGAATTAGGATATGAGGTTGATGATGATGAACCTCTAATCAAGCTTTCCAAATTTAATGTCAAGTATATCCCTCAGCCTTGGAGAACATTCTGTCTGTTGGTTGTTAGATCTATATCTGGAAGGAAAAGTGGTCATGAACATCCAAGGCTCGAACACCTGCAAACATTCTGGGGAATGGTGACTCTGACACCGATTGACTTTGCAGTTCCTATCATGAATGATATCGTCTACAGTATTCAGACCGACCGTGTGAAGACTATGATACCATTCACAAGATTCACCAAGCTTATCATTGAACATCTCTGCAAAAGTTCTCCAGAATTCATCAAAAGGATGGCTGATCCTAATGAGCCGAAGCACCTCTTCGAGGACGACTTCACCACCTCATTCATCAAATCGACCACTTCCTCAACCAATATCAAAGGAATGAGGATTCACGAATACCTTCTGAATGACAACATTAAGAAAAGGGCGAACTTCAAGTTGTATGATCTGGCTTACAAAGGGGAACTGGAAGAAGCAACTATAAAGACTCGTAGCAAAGGAAGTGTAAAGTCTGGGAGTACCACGAGTACCACTGGATCACCTCATACAAGATCTAAGTCTGCTACAATGGCAAAACCCAAGACTACTACCACACCTAAACCTACATCCAAACCTAAACCTGCTACCAAGCCAAAGAAGAAGGCAACTCCTGAGTACTTTATTCGGGATGAACCTACTCCTCCACCTTCTGACACCGAGTCTGAGTTTGATACTGAATCTGATGAAGAAGAACCAGACTATGAACTGAGATACAGAGCACCTGATGAAGGATTTCCTGCAACAGAGATTGCCGTTCAACAAAGTCTTGTAACTTATGAAGAAGAGACAAGGAAAAGAAAAGGAGTCACTATCAATGAGCCGAATGATGATGAAGACGAAGCAATCGTTGAACCGTTGGTCGATAAATGCAAACTGAAGAGTATAGTTGTCGACACTAGAGCTGAAGAAAAGCAGCTTAGGAAAGAACAGAGGAAAGCAAGTCTTGAAAGCCGACTTCTATCACACCCTCCAACACCACCACCCATCGATCAGTCAGAACATGTAGGGGCTACAAGCAGTATGGTTCCTCCAACAACGTCAGAATCAGCTCCACAACCTGATGACAACGTTAAGGATACAGACAAGACTGAAGATGTCCACATGACTGAGACTGCTACTTTAGAGGAGAATGTTGGCGGTCAAGAGAACTTAGCTACGGATCAGGAACATGAATATCTTATTACTCCAGAGTTTCTTGCACGAGAAGCAGAGGAAGCAGAGGAACGTCGTCGAAAGGAAAACGAAGAGAAGAACGCGTTCGACACCAACATGTTTCTTAAGTCATCTTCTCAGCAGACTTCCTCAGCACAACCTCCACCTCCTCAAGACTCTCCACCAAAGGATCCGACTCCTCCCGCTTCATCTTCGGACTCTCACAACGAGTCATCGTCCAAATCATCACCCGAGCACTCATCTCCCACACCTTCTGAAACCGCATCTAAACAACATTCGATCAATGAACCAAAACAACAAGTTGATCTTCAGGAGCAAGTGAACAAACTCACCGACATGGTTATCAAACTTACTAAACAAGTTGAGGAATTCCAGGATTCTACGCAGCTGATTGACAAGTTCTTGAAATCTGATTACGAAGGTTTTATCAGAACTGCAACACATGATTTTCTCACTGAAAATCTGGTCGAGATGATCACTCCTGAAGTTGCAAACCTTCTCAAACCAATCAATGACAACTTGGATCACAGAATTAGAAGTGTTACGAAGAAAATGTTGTCTACTACACCCTTCACGCTTCACACCGCAAAATCTTCTACTGTGGCTCCAACCGTCCAAGAATTGTCCCTCAATGACATGCTTGTCAAAATCTTCGACAACCTTGCCACCAAAACCACACAGACAGCTGAAGAAAAAGGCCTGTATGATGCTATGGTAGCTTATATGTCAAAAGAGTCATGCAAAGATGCTGCTGGATCCCGAAAACGGACAAGAAAAGATGACGATCCTGACCCAAACTCCAAAGGCAAGAAACCTAAGTCTGGAACAGGTCCCTCATCCTCTCTACAACCACAAAAGGACTCCACTCCTCCTGGAACTCAACAACAACCCTCAGCTACTGGTGAAGGTCAAACCGAAGATGAAGAAATGTTCATGGAACAAACTGATGACTTCCAAGATCAACATGACACCGATTACCGTGCTCCACCAACTCATGATTCTCATGCTGGTCCATCATCACCGCCCAAAGCCAAAGACAAAGATGTTACATCCAAGTCTAAGAAATCCAAGAAGAAAACACGTCATTCATGGCTCGACAATGATGACAATCCTCAGAATGATTGGCTGACAGAAATGGTCCAAGCTCAACCTCCTCTGGAAGAAGAAGAACCTCTTCCTGGTAACACTCTTCAGTTCACCCAGGTCATTATGAAGGATCTTCACATCTACAAACTCACAAAGGCGGAGCTTAGGACAATCAATAGGGATGCACAAGAATTCCTCAAGAAAAGATCTGGAAACAAAGTCGAATACGAATATCACATGCAGAATATAGCTAGTGCAATGTCTGCCGACTTTGACTGGTTAAATCCTGAAGTGAATATTGATCTAAGTTCCAAGAATCATGAAAAACCTTACTTCACCGACTGGACCAAACCATTACCGTTGAAAGGATTTCCAGACAAACCGAAGATACCTTACAGCTTCTTTTTCAACAAAGATCTTCGCAACATCCAGCTCACTCAGGAGATATCCAAGAAGAAATATGCTTCCTCACTCACAATCTCAGTACCAGCCGCTAGATACGAAATTCCAGCCATTGAAGAAACCACTCGTATTTTCAGCAACTCCATCGTAGCTTACGACAGAGATGCTCTACATGGAATTCAACATTGGCCAGATCGTCGTCGACTCGGTTATACCAGCAGATTAGGAGAAACATCATTGGAAAATGTGAAGCAGAAATCTAAGATCATCGCTATCTTGGAGATTCAGCAGTCAAAACGGTTTAACTACATTTTCATGCGTGAAATTGTTGTTAAACGACAAGATGAAAAGAAATACAAGTTCTCCGAAGCCGACTTTCCCAACCTTAATCTCAATGACATTGAAGATATGTATCTTGAAAAGGTTCAAAGTAGAATGCGCGGATTCGATAGAGACGTTCAGTACAACTTCATGGCATCGCTACTTCTTTACATCCGACGACTGATTGTTCAAGAAATAGTGGAAGATCTTCAGCTTGGAGTGGAAAGTTACCAACAGAAGATCAATTTGACAAAGCCACAGTTCTACTTTGATGGTCTCTATGGCACACCACAGTTTACTCTCATCCAAGAACCATTTGGTTTCACCTACATCAACAGCAAAAAGCTACAAAGCTTCATGAGGTTCGATGAAGTACACAAATTCTGTGATGTTACACTCAAATCAGTTCGTGATGGACTTGTCAAAAGGTTGAATGATGATCGCCGTAAGATAGCTAAGGGGGAACAACCTAGATGGAAATCCAGCTCCAGAAGACAAGTTCGTAACTTTGTCTTAAAGATTGAAGAAAGGTTATTTCGACGGGAACAGATCAGACGACTGGAAAGCTACATCGGTGCCAGACCATCGTTTCCTGTCAGAAACTTCGAAAGACCAGAACCTAAGTTCACTAACTTCAATGCTCCACTTCCAGACGAAGAATAACTTGGTACATTTGGTCATATTTTTTCATTATCAATTGTTTCATTGATTGAATCATTTTTCCATTATGGCTTGTGCACACATAACAGTGTACAACCCGAACTTGTATAGAAAGGACCCTGAGGTACGCTTCAGTGCCTCAATCCTAAACATAAGGAGCGAAGGCTTCTTACTTTTGAGTAGAATTAATCAAACATTTATGATTTTTCATAATTCTGCTCAAAAGGACAAGTATTTCACCTCAATAAGACCTAATCACTTGTTGAGGGGGAGCACTTGTCAAAACAAAATACTTTGCTCAACATCAAAAGTTCTTTGTGAATCTTCCCGTAAGACTCAAAAGGCATATTTTAATCTAAAATTTTGTCAAAAACATCATTTTATATGCTATTTTTGAGGGGGAGAAAATGATAAATGTGATTAAAATATACGAAGTCAAAGCTTTAAGTTGTATCATGTGCGAGCTAGACTCAGCTTGGACCCAGGAATTGACGAGATAATACAAGTTAGTAACATCGAAAGGACTTATCCTCGACGGGTAATAACATCAAGTTAGTTACTAGAGCTAGTTGTCACCTAAAAGCTGACAATGTATCTCTTTAACTAGCCACGTAAGCGTGTCTCGAAAAGGATATGTCTGAGTAGAAATGTACCGTCTCGAGAAACTTTCTGTGAACTTGATCAGGCCGGGTAATAACTTCAAGCTAGTCTAACTAGTGATGTAAGCGTGTCTCGAATCGGTCTTGTTCACGGAAAGTGGATCAGTTCAAAAGTGCTTGCTCCTCCCGCATGTGCAAATTTATTAAATACTTATGAGCACATGTGCAGGGGGAGCCCTTCAAAAGTGTACACAAAACTCTCAAAGTGTTAACCAAAATATTTGATTATCACAAACACTTTGAGAGATTTTCAATCAAAGGTTTCTTGGCTACTGTCGGAGTTATAAGGTGTTTAAGATAGGAATATCCGTCCTATGATCCGCCAGAGCCGGAGGGATCTACCCAAGGACATCTCCCATAGTTAGAATTAGAAGTCCTCAGGTATGATACGAAAAAAGGAGAAATGAATGAAAGGGAAAGAAGGAGTTGAAGAATTAAAAAGAAAAGTAAAGTAAAGGGTGAAAAGAAATAGCCCTCCATATGTTCAACCTTAGGGCAGACACCGGGTTCAATACGTATGCTACTGGCTGTTGCAAAAGACAACACCGGTATTGAAGATTAAGTCGTCATGGACCCAGTGACGCAATGCACTAAACCTTCTTAACCACTCAAGTTCTCTTAAAAGGACTTATTTCATTCTCACGGGGATCCCGCGTAACCTATCGACCTGTCTCTTAGAGATGGTTGATATTGAAGCAGGAGACACCTCCCCAGTCTCCGCATAGGAAACCTAGGTGTGCACTTATAGAGTCTAGAGCCTTGAGATACATCAAAGATCTCTTAGGAACACTTAGTATTTCTGCAACTGATGTTCTACATCAATGGACATCAGTTGTAAATTATCGAGTCCTTCGCAGATCTTAGCAATCTGCCGAGAACGTTTATGAGAGGATTACATAAGTATTTCTCAATGATTGAACGGAAATCCTGCCAGGGTCAACATCTAACAGCCCTGACAGCAGGTCACTTCGGTAACCCCACAAGGGTTACGCTTAGTGTTTGCGGTGGTTCCATTACGGTCTACAGTCGTGGAGTGATCCCCAGCGACTCACCCAGTCATTGAGCTACCTAGTAGGTCTCGTAAGCTCCTTCGGGAGTATCTGATATGGGAACGGCCTGGATAAGGATTAGAAGGAGTCTTCACAATATGCTGTTGATGAGCTCTAATTCCTTATCCGTAAGTACCGGTGATTTATTGCTAACTGTCTACTCGCAGGTACCTCCCTTCCATGATGGTAGATTCCAACATGCTCATACATACATCTTGAAGTCAAAGAAAGCTTCCCCCAAAGATCAAAGCAACACAAAGTTCAAAGAAAGATTCTACGCCAAAAAGAAGAATCTACAAAGCATAAAGACAAAGATCTCAATACATGAAAAGGAACTTCTTGTACGTGAAAGTCTAAGTCCAAAGATGTATGAGTATGTTGGAATGGCGGACAACCACTACAGACGCAGGAGTGACGAATGGCAGATTACTTCATAACATAATCACTACAACATCATCAAAGAACAAAGACAAAGAGCAAAGTATATCCATCTTTATTATTATCATTTCTAAAGACGTCTAAATCTATGAAAGTCAAAGATTAAGACGAAGACGTCAAGCAACCATGATGACCGACCCTTAGGGGGAGATTGTTGGAACCATAGTTTTACTATTTTATCAAGTCTCGGTCATTTGTAATAATGCTAGGTTGCTTAGTTATTATTTATAATTTGTATTAAGTTTACTAGGCTTAAGAATGTGATCCATGGGCCTCAAAGCCCATACGAATTGTAAGAAGGGAAGGAGTAGGATGTTGCCCTAGCTCCTTTCCTATAAATACTAGTCTTAGGCCTCTTGTAAACTTGGTTGGTTATTTGAAAACATTAAGGAAACTCTTGCATCTCACTTTCTCAAATTTCTCATAATCATCCCACTCTCATTCTCATCTCATTTCTCTTTATATCATACTTGTGTTTACAAAATGGTGACCTAACACTTATAGAGCAAGTATTATTAACATTGTTGTCAATATTTAACTTGAATCTGCATTTGTTGACTTGTTTTGTTATGTCACATATACAAAAATGGGAATTGTCTAAAAAGATAACGCAAATCAATAAAATAGATGTAAAAATATGTGTGTAGCTTACCAATCAGTCAAGTAGTGGTTTTGTGAACTTCAAACGTGATAGGTTGTGGTTTAAAATTTAAATAGTGTGAATTAATTCTTGTAATTTATTGTGCTTAATCTGGCATTTTTTTTGTTCTAATTTGATATAGCAGACATGTGGCCTTTTTTGTTTATGTTAAATTTGGTCTTAGAACTTTCATGTCATTGTTCAAAAATCAAAAACATCACCTGATCTTTAGCTTTATTTTGAAAATACTCATAATGGGACTTGTGCCTCTTGTATTATGTTGTGATATTGTATCACATAATAGGCTATATCTTTGGAATCTTTGGACACTTCAAGACATGTACCACATGACACCATTTTTTTAGCAGTTTGGTGTCTACCATTTACAATAACAATTTAGTATCTTCCTTTCTCTTAACATTGTATCATAGCAACATTTTGCCTCACATTACTACTTGGTCTCCTAAGCATACCCAAGAGACAAAGATCAATTTAATACCAAGCTTAATATATTGTTTGTCTGTGTACATGCTATTGACAATATACATAGAAACAAATTAACAAAATCCTAAATGACTTGATTAAATCTCAGTTCAGTGACAATGCATACACTTTGAGTTACACTCTTCAAAGATAATAAGTCTGTCCAAGAATGAATTAGATTAGGCTAGTACATGACTACCACCGGACATACCAGATTGTGGAAAACTAGAGGGGGGTTGAATAGTTTTGCGTCTTTTTCGTTTAGTAAAAATTTGCTTTTAAAGAATTGATGCTAATTGTAAAAACCTTTGAAGCTAAATTATAGATACAAATTAATTCACATATATCACATAGGCACTACTTATTTAAAGTGTTGAATAGAAATTATAATTTCATATATCTCACTTAAATATAAGTTTGTATTTATATATGTATATGTGTTTTAATAATTGTATATACTTATATTTTACTAATGTACAATTAATGTTGTAAATGGAATCTAGTTTGATCTTTTATGTGAAATCAATATATGCACAACACACAATTATAACAATGTACGAAAAGCTAATAAGTAAGCAAGCAAAGAGTGAGAGATGGAAAGATCAAACCGAGAGACAAAGGATTTATAGTGGTTCAGCTACAAGGACACCTTCATTGCCCTACTCCACTCCTCGAGCACCGAACTCGAGAGTTTTCTTCACTAAGTCAATAACTTCCCTTATGGAGGAGAAAACCGTACACACCAAAAGCTTACACCAATTTACGACACAAAGCAAAATGTCGAGTTCTAATCGTAGCTAGAACCAATCTCACAACAAATATCACACCACACCTTCTTCACACCTTTTCACTTCTTCTCTACTTCTTCACACCACAAGTATCTCCACACCTTCACAAATACTTCACAACTTCAATATCTTGCAACTTAACAACTTCAAGGCACTAACGTCTTCACAACTTCAAGCCACTAATGTCTTCACAACTTCAAGCCACTAATGTCTTCTAGTCTTCTCCACTTGGAAGCTTCAATTTCTTCACTACTAGTCACTATTGCTACTATCTCCTATCACCACTACTATCCAACACTACTTCTTCACTTCAAATTCCACTTCACACTTACAACAATTCTAGAATTTATAACTAAATCTAGCTAACTAATACATACACCTTATTCACCAAAATATGAAGGATTTACAAGAAGAGATAAACAAGCAACTTAGATAGCAAGATGATACTAAGTTGTAATACTTCTAATAGAAGTATTCTTCTCTTTGCACTTTGAGTGTTGAGGCTTGAATCACTTTGAAACAAAGATTAATGTATATATGATCAAAGGATTTTTAGAGGATGGAGATGGATGTTTAGATCAGAAAGTTTTTAGTGCAAAAAGGTGAGAAAAATATGTGGAATGATCCAGTATTTAAAGGGCCAGAAAATACTGTTCTGGAGCGTGCCGGTCCCCTTAATGATTAAGGGGGCCGCCTAGTATAATTAAGGGGGCCGCCCTCCTGAACGTTGGATTTTCTTGTCCTTTTGTGAGAGAAATTTTTCTGGATTAGATTTGCCATTTTTGGTTGAAAATTTGAATTCATAAATTTGTAATGAATTAAACATATTCTTTTAATGCCAAAAATATTTTATAAAAGATATAAAATGTTTTGTGATATTTTATAAATATCTAGTGATTAACGAAAGTGTTCCTTTGATCTTATAATGCATTTAGACACTTTGTTTATTCATACCTTAAGTGATTAGATGGTGAAAGTGATTATTTACTACTAAATACTTGTTTACGTCATGATCTTTGGTTTGATGTGTTTTCGTTTTATGATTATCAAAACATAGAGATATCGAAAGATATGAATAACGTTTTTAGTCATTTATTTATATCAACAATCTCCCCCTTTTTGATGATTACAAAACCTAAACTCATTAAATCCAAAAATTAATTTTTAGACAAGTATTTAGTGTATTCACTTCTCACCCTTTTTGTAAAATTAAAAAGGTTTAAGCCAATAAGAAGGAAGCTTCCCTTTGATGTATGCTCCCCCCTCGTTTGAGGGCACCAAGGGTTCGAGTATTGGAATTCTTGCAAGAAAAATATTAGAAGCACAAGCATGGCACAAGCAAACACATATAGCATAATACCAACTAATAATAAGCATGGCAAGAGATAATTAGAAACACATATTAAATCATTCATTAATAGAAAATGATTATGTCAACCCATAATCATTGTTACAAAGACCATAAAGATAGAATACTAAACTAAGTAGAGCATCCTAATGTGCCAACAAGGAGTGTCACCAAACTTTCTTGAATCCCAAAATGGTTGAGAAGTTTTATTTGAAAATGAGAAACATAAGCATATAAAATGCTTGGTGGTTTAGTGGAGATAGACTTTTGGTTGCATGGATGTTGGTGAGTTTGGAGATGTGGAGCTTGTAGGTGGTGGATTTGAAGTTGGGTTTGTTGATTGAGGGTTTTGATGTTGTTCAAGTGATGGTGTTTGTTGAGATCTAGTAAGAAGATACTCAATCCAAGTGAAGTGCTCATTCAATGCAATGGTTTGTTGTTGAAGGAAGATGCAACAAGGACAATTGTTAACATGCTTCTCAATTTGGTTGATGTTGTGTGGTGATGATGGTGAGCTTGATTGAGGTGGATCCAAATTGCTTTGAGCAAGATGTAAAGCTAAAAGAGCACTAAGCTCATGAGCCTCTTTTAGCTCCTCAACGAACTTCAAGTGTTCGGGGGAAGGTGATGATGGTGGAACATGATAATTGTCTTGGGTGAAGGTTTGAACATGCAACATAGGAATAGCATGTGAAGTTGTAGGATGTGGTGGTGGTACTCTTGGTGGTGGAGACATGGTTGAGCTTGGGTAGTCATGAAAACATGAAATAGGTGGAAGAGGTTCTTCATGAGTGAGTGGTGTTTTTGTTGAATGAGCAACATGTGAAGTATTGATTGAGAGATTGGGATTGTTGTTTTGGGATTGAGCATGCTCATCATAAGAGGAAGCATTAATGAGGGCATGAGTAGATGATAGGTTGTGGGATGAATCATTAGTGTGGGTTTGAGGTTTAGTTGGTTGTTGACTTGGAACAACATCACTTGAGTTGTGACAAGAATCAAGTTTCCTCCTCCAAACGGGTTTGACGGAGATCCTTGCGGTTCTTGAAACCTTGGGTTTTTGGTTGTTGGGAGATGACATGCTTGAATGTGATGGCATTTATGATGGGAAGAAGGTATTTATAGTGTATGGAAAATGTGGTTTAGGAAGGTAAATTTGGGGGATAGTATGGGACAAAATATGTTTGTGAATTTTAGGAAGTATAGGGTGAAAAT
Organism: Artemisia argyi; assembly: GCA_030686995.1. Taxonomy (NCBI): domain Eukaryota; kingdom Viridiplantae; phylum Streptophyta; class Magnoliopsida; order Asterales; family Asteraceae; genus Artemisia; species Artemisia argyi. Next base: position 53,271,567 of record CM060690.1, on the reverse strand, counting down.
GGTCAAAAAGTGATATAGAAAACAGTAACCCCGACCATCAGATGGCCGGTCCCCTTAATTAGGGGCCGGTCCCCTTAATCATTAAGGGGGCCGCCTTATATAATTAAGGGGGCCGCCCATCAGGTGAATTCCAGAATGCCAGAATTGGGTTTTTGGCAGAAAATTTTCAGAAATATTGTGTTTTTGGGTTTGGATTCAAGTAAGTTCAACTCTTTGAGGCAATATAGGATGTACTATTCATGAATGTAGAGAGTGTTTAAAAAAAATAAAGTAGGCAATTAAACTTTAATAATCATGCAATCTACTAATTGATCAATTAAGATAGGCAACCAAGGAAGCAATAAAGCAAACTAGTTAAGTATGCAACTATATGAAGATGATAATATGTAGGCTAGAGGAAACATATTAATGAGTGCTTACAAGTAACAAGTAGGAAGATATGATTATATGGACTTCAAATCTTGTTACAAACAAGATCCATATGGGCAAACCATGATTCTCATGAAATGATTTGATTAAATTGTGAATGTCATTTCCATAAAAGTGAATGACACATGTGAGATAATCAAATATGTTTCAAATGAAACGTTTTTAGTTTTATTCAACAATGCTTTGAAATAAATTCAATTGTGCATTAAAATAGAGTAAATTGAGTTTTGCTTCATAACATGTTAAAAAAATCCAATCTTGATTTTGATTAAAATAAAGTTATGGTAGCTTATAGTTAAACACGTTGTTTGAAGAAGAGTGATATAAATATTTGAAAAATTATTATTCAAAGAGAGAGGTTTTAAACAATATGTTTTAATTTTGATAATTAAGAAATTGCAAGTGAAAGATTTGAAATGAAAACTCATCATACTCAAGAGAATCAATTAAGCCCATTATCACATATAATCATCTCTAATGGCAACTAAAGATATGGTGGATTCTAATGATCTTAATGCAATATAATTGAGGGGATAAAGTAAATCATCTAAACACACTAGATTAACACATGTATATATATATATATATATATATATATATATATATATATATATATATATATACACACACAGACAAAGAACATCATAATATTAAGTTACTAGTAAGATCATATAGCTTAAATGGTAAGTATTCTACTATAGATCATAGAAGATTTTCAATATAAATGAAGACTAAGAAAAATGATAATAGACTTAACAACAAGAGGGTTAATTATCCTAATGTCATGTATACATATATTAGTATTAATGATCTAAAAGCATGGCAACTTATAAATTAAATCATATTAATATACTAATTAAAGCATACTTTAATATAATGTAATATTGGCAAGTTTTTGAAAAGAAAACTTACCTCAAGTCTAGCTTTTCTTTAAGAGTGGGCATGAGAGTAATGGAAGACATCTTAAAAGTTTGCCCAAAACATGTCGAAGTAGCAAAGTAAAATCCCAACGCAATAAAGATCAAGGAGGCTTGATCCGAAAAGCTTAATCGATCACAACAATCATCACAAATCGTGAAGACCAAGAATAGTTGTGCTTTGAAACCTTCATCTTGAAATAGTAACGGACACACCATAAAACCAATACTCCAAAAGTGAAGAACAAAACGCCGAGACAATAAACGACCGCAACAACGTCATAGGCAAATCATGTGCAAAATGTGAAACATAGTAATAGGAACCAATAGTCGTCAAAAGTAAGAGAGCAAGGTGAGCAATCCAAAACGTAATAGTCTCTTCGTTCGTTAATTACCTGAACATGATAAAGAGCTTGGTACCCAGATTCTCATGGGTCCGAGTTGGTTAGTTGAGAACATCCATTGCATTTAAATGCACATGATGAGGATGTCGTCAAGAAGTACAAGAATTCATCAATGGTTTGTTTTAATCAACAAACAATGACTTTCTTGACTAGAAAATAAATAATGGGTGTAAATAATATTAGTTCTAAATTTCTCCACTAGGTTTAACAAATTTTATTTGTTTTGAAACATTTGTTAAAGGATCATTTGAAATCCTAAGCCGGTTTTATCATAAAATGACTTTTGAATGTTAAGTAAATATTTTAAAGATCTAGAGCTATTTTTAAATTTTGCTAATATTTTTACTTTTTCATTTTCCATTTTAATTTCATGTTTATAGTCTTGACAATATTTACATTTTAGATCAATTTCAATATTGCTTTCAAGTCTAGACATTTTATCTTCTAAAATTATTTCCTTTTCAGAATTGTTTTCAATGAATATTGAAGATTTATTTTTAAGAATCATTTTTGAGTCAATGTTGCAAAATGTTTGAAGTTGTTTTCCAATTTTGAAAATTCTAATATAAATTGATCATAGCAAAAATGTTCGGTTTCGGATTGTACCTTATTAGTAGTTGTATAATCTTCACATGCTATATGTTGATCAATTCCATCGTCCATGTCGCTCTATGTTTATTTTGTAGTTTCGCTTAGATCAAGAAGCATGTAGTCCTTGCCATCAATACTTGTATTCACATTTGTTTGAATATTCTCACAATCCGTATTATCATCGTCTTTATCGTACTTGTTGCACCATGATTCATTAACACACTTTCTTCGGATTTGACTCATGTATTCTTCGTTATTGATACCTTCAATGATCACATTTGAACTAGTAGTACATGTGTTTATTTCAACTAAATATTTATCTATTAAATTTTCTAGAGTAACTGTTTCTTGTGCAATATCAAGTTTATCATCTTTGGTTTTACATTTCTCTTGGTGAAACTTTAAAAGACATTTCCAAATATCATTTGCTGTTTTACAAAGAAATAATTTTTCATATTCAACTCTTGGTAGAGTTTTGAAAATGAGTAATTTGGTTTTAGTATTTTTATCAATCTTGGTTTGAAGATTATTATATTGATTTTCAAAATCCATTTTGGTTGGTTTAAGATCACCAATTGAAATGATATACCAAAGTGTTAATACAAATATCGCCTAAAAACGTTATTTATATTTTACGATCTTTGCTAAGTTTTGTTAATGACAAAGTATGAACTTTAGCTAAGAGTAAATCATCACTTTAAGTGTTTAAGTCTTGTTTAACTAAAGTTCACATTTCCTTTTAAACTAAACATTGTTTTTATTTCTTAAATTAGAAAGTGTCTTGTCATATCATATTTATTTCTTTAAATAGAATTGTCACATCACACTTATGGCAAGTTTTGTCAATATGCATTTATGTGTTTGACTAACTTTGTAGTGACTTGCAAGTTTGGTGTTTGACTAGTGTAATGTGATGTGACATTGTTTGGTTGCTAGGAGTTATGAGACAAGACCTTGTTTGGTTTGAAGAGTTATTGCAAAAACCTACTGCAGACCCGGCGGTACCCTGGGGGTACACGGGCGGAACCCATCTGAGGGTTCCGCCTGATCCGCCAAGCATGCAGTATGGTGTGCTATAAATACCAAGCCATAACTTGATTTTTGGCTAACCTTTTAGGACATATATTCATATATTCTCTCAACTAACTTAGTAACCCTTGACTTGCGTGATTCTCTTATGTAGCAAGGAACTCCACAAGTTCATTCAAGAAGTTGCAAGCTTGAACTTTAAAGTTGCAAGTCTTGGTAGCTTGGTCATGTATAAGCTTTGGTAGTTTATACTTCATGTGTGTCATGTATGTAGAAGTTATAGGTTAGTATTTTAGGCCTCAAAATACTTAGTGTGTTGGGAGTTGTTGTACCCTAGTAAAAGAACTAACGGGAGTAGTTGTACCCTTGGTAAAGAACTCGACATCTAGCTTTGTGTCGGTAAAAGTGTAAGCGACGAATGGGAGTGGTTGTACCCTTGTAAAAGAACTCGACATCTTGCTTTGTGTCGGTAAAAGTATAAGCAACGTGTAAGGTTTTCTCCGCCGGTGAAAGGAGCTTGTTGATTAGTGTTTATAACTCTCGAGTTGGAAACTCGGGGCGTGGATGTAGGGCAAGGAAAAAGAGTCCTTGTAGCCGAACCATGATAAACTATCGTGTTTTGGTTTGATTGTTTCTTTCTCTACCTTTGCTTATTATATGTTGTTGTTTAGTTAGAATTGTTGATCACATATAAAGCTTTTCAAAGAACCAAAACAAGTAATGTTGTTCTTACATCTTTAAACATAAGTAAAGCTTTTCAAAGAACTAAACAAGCAAAGTTATGATCATTACAAGTAAAGCTTTTCAAAGTATGAAACAAGTTAAGTTGGAATTGTTATTCACATGTAAAGTCTATTCAAAGAATCAAACATATTAAGTTGTGCTTATATCTTTAACCAAACGTCAAGTTCTCAAAGGTTATTTAAGCTAAATAAGAATCGAAAAAGCGGTAAACTATTCAACCCCCCTTCTAGTTTTCCACAATTGCCATCAAGAGCTACGTTACTCAAGATCTTTAAAATAGAATGTATTTTAAAATTTGGATCGATCCATGGATTTTGAAAATCTCAAAGAAGGGCAACCTATTAAAAACCAACCGCTATTTGAAAATGAAAACTTACTTGAATGGAAAAGTAATTTTGAAAAATATGTGAAATCAATTTATCAAGATCTTCGGCATATTATTTCTTTTGGTAATTTCAAACCAAAGAAAACAAGTTTTTGAAAACCAAGATAACTATCTTAAACTTGATAAAAATACTAAAGCTAAAACAATGCTTTACAAAGCTTTAGTACCAAATATGAAAGAATGTATTTTTGTCAAAAGGCTAATGATGTTTGAAAAATATGGTAAACTTTCATCAAGGAATATGTCAAGTCAAAGATGATCAATTTGATCTTACATATGAATTAGAAGTTTTAGAAAAACTAATTGATAGACACTTAGTAGAAGTTAATACATGTGCTACTAGTTTAAATGTTTTAAATGAAGGTACAAGTGAAGATAAGTACGTGTGTTTTGATGAACCTGCTTGCGTATCTTGGAATGTAATGGATGTTGACGAAGACAATGATCCGGTAGTTTATTGTCAACTTATTGATACAACAAGCAAGGTGTAAGTTAAGGTGATTACTCGTGTCAAGCTCTAGTTGTCTTGCTTGCGATTCATGGAATAACTCGGATGAAGATGAAGTCAATTATCCGGTTTGTGATTCTATACTAGGTAAAACATCAAGCAAGGTACACTTTGAAACCAAACTATTTTGCTTTGATTGATTTATCCTAGAGTTTTCTAAACTAGAAAATGAGTCTAAACATTTGTGCAACATGGACCTAAAAGCTATCTTCAAGAATGAGTCTTTAAAATCTCTTAAGAATATCTTTAAAAAGGAAATCTTATTGGAAGATAAAATGTCTAGAATTAAGAGTAATGTTGAAATTAATCTAGAATGCAAATTATGTTTAGATTACAAACATGAGATTAAAATGAAAAATGAGAAAAGAAAAATTATTAGTTAAATTTGATGAAAGCTCAAAATCTCTGGAAAGATTGTTGGGGAGTCAAAGGTTGTTTAAAGATAAAACCGGATTAGGATTTAACTCAAAAGCACCATTAACTAATAAAACAAAGCAAGTAAAATTTGTCTAACATAGAAGAAAGATTTAGAGATAATTCTATCTCTAATAGAAACTCATGATAAAAGAATTAAGATTATCATGCTCTATGCCTTTATATGATTGTCTATCCTTCTTGGATACATGAGTTATTGAGTTTCAAAGCATGTCGTCAAACCAAGTTTTTACGCTTAATGCTTATCCGCTTGATAGCATCTCCATGCAATTTAAAAGGTACGCATTACTTAAACTTGACTTTGGTTATATCTTGTCTCTAGCTTTATGTGCTCAAATATGTGTTATTTGTAATACTCTAGAGTGTCTACCTGCTATTTGTAAATAACTAAGATTAGATTCTATGCAACAAGGAATTTAGTCTTTAGTATTAGTAAGGAGATATAAGGTGTTTTGGTTATTTAACCATCAAGAGATCAACACGAAAAACTCTTGAGTTTGTCTCACTCAACTCTTGCTTACAAGTGAGCTAACTAAGAATCTCCTAAGTGTTAAAATGTCTAACACTTTTGTGATGCTTGCAAAACAAACCTTTGTTTAACAATTTTCTCAAACACCATACTTTGAGTCTTTAATTGTGTCTTTCTTCAATCACTCCTTTATAATCTCACATAAAACACACAAGGTAAAATAAATCACGTTAGCATATATTAGAATGTGTGAAAGAAAATAAGTTTTCAACATCTAGGATTTACACATCAAATGTGACACATAGTCTAATGATGTTGTACCTCTTGGACTTTTTAAAAAATAAATAGAGTTCATATTGTCTTAAGTAAGAAAACCTAAAGAGTCGAGGAGTCGTTGAATATGACATTTAACAAGTGATCTCCTCCTTCTATGATATCATCTTTGGTAGATGATAACTTAGTCGAAAGTCAAATGATGGCAAGACAAGCATGGAGTTAAAGTACAAAACAACATCTTCTCACCTTGAGTTAAACATTAAATCAAGTAAAATTGACATAAGTTATAAAACTTGATTTATAGGTTATTAGTTGTGTCTAAACAAATTCAACAAAAACAATTTTTGGAATTTAGAATAAAACAAATAGTGAAACGAAGTTGATATTTCAAAGTAATCAAGTGAGTTTAGTGTCAATATTTGAAAGACTTTTTGATAATTAAAGCAAGCCACAAAAGCAAAGGATTTTAACTTAAAGACATTCATAGTTGCTCTCTTGTTCTCAATGGTTAAGTTATTGATGACTTATCAAGAATGAGATTAGTAAATCCATAGGTAAAACTAAATGTAGAGAAATGTTTGGAAGACTACTTGTTCTCGTAACAATTAGATTCAACATTATGTTTAGTTTTTGTCTATGTGATCGTGTTAAAGAAGATCCTAAAACAACTCTTTAATTGAGCCTATTTGGATACATCATAAGGTACTACACAACTACGATTATGGTCTCCTAAAAGAACGAGAATAGAAACCATAGTGTATGCCAAATGGAATTATGTCGGTAATAAGTTGATAAGAAAAGCACAAGTGGTTCTTGCACTTTTATACTTACTTACCCAATGATTCTCCAAAACGCGTGAGATTCTCAAATTAGTATCGGATGGAGAAACACATCAACAAGCTCCGCTTGAACAAGAAAATTCGCGTCAACAACGGAATTCATCTCATCAATGTTATTATCCCTTCAACAAAGGAAGCATCGACTTCAGCGACAATTCAATCCATTATGTTCTTAGTAGACATATTGTGATCCCTCATCATCGCCTTGGTAAGATTGTTCATTGAGGAACGTCTTTACTAAGAAAGTCTTCTATGTCAACTATTCCATCAACGCGTTCACAAAATCTCTTGAATGTGAAGCATTCATAATTCCTAGGCTTAGTCAAAGACTCATAAGACCTAAAACCTTAGTTTTGAACATTAGGGTAAAACCAAAAAAATCATGACAATTCCTTTTGAGGTTTCCCTGCAGAACCCACGGTACCTTCAGACCATACGGGCGGAACCCATTTTTTGGTTCCGCCTGGTCCGCCAAACCTCAGAATGTTTAAATTTTTTATTTCAAAGCCAAACACCCTCTTTAATCTTAACAAAAACTAACAAACAACATCACCCTCTCTAAAACACATATCCTCACGAATTTTAGGGCTTCTAATCCAATCTCTTCCAATCCAATTAACTTTGTAAGTATTCTAATCACAACTGCACTTTTAATTTAATTAAAACATTTGTGCTTACAATCATTAACTAGAATCTTAGGGCTTTTGCATAAAACTTCATGATTCATGAAAAACTTGGTGCCAAGTCAGTTATGTATTTCATTAGTTAAGAAATGTATTTTTTTCATTGTTACTTTGATTTACCAAACACACCAAGAGCATTATTTTTCTAATTACAACATGATTCATCACCACATTGTTAAAACAAATGAAAAACATCATTTAAACATCACTTGCATACTATCTCTTGAATGCTAAAGGGGATACATAACTAATATGTATTTTCGGGTACATTCAATTGAAGATACATTCAATTAGGAGAGTGTTGGTTATCTTTTGTTTTTACAACAAAATTTGCATAACAAAATGATTTAGGAATCAAAATGAGTCAAGATAACCATGTCTTCACTTTGTCTTGCATATAGGAATATATTAGAACATCCTCGTTGTTAAAAGTCATTAACATACAATTTTATGTTTTCTAGGAATCAACATGCCTCCCGCAAACAAATCCGATCACAAAGAAACCCTTAAATACATGCCCAAACACCATATGACCAAAGGTCTCAACTCGGTTCAAGTAGAAACCTTTAAGGCATTAGAAAAACGCTATGTTCACGAAGGTAGAACCATTGATCCATCCTTTCTAGAAGGAACATCTATTCGCCAAAACTTTGCCGCAATCAACTTTGATTGTCTCCTTGATTTAGATGAGCCAATTTGTCCTAGGTTCATTTTGGAATTTTATGCAACCGTAAACCTTTCCTCATGTGCTGGTGGTAGGATATCATTAAACTTCACAACAAATCAAATATCACATGACATTGATTTAAAAGATTTAGCTTTAATTATTGGTGTACCAAATGAGGGAACTTGTCTCTACACGGATAAGTGGCCCATTTCAACTCTTGATTCTATTGATCGTTTTTATCCATACGATACACCTCTTGCTAGTAAAGAAACCATTAAGGAACACCTCTTTGTTAGAACCTCTACCACTAGGGTGAATCGTTCGGGGAACATTGTAGACAAGGATCCTTTTGGCATGGAGCTCAATGAGCTTAAACCACAATTTAAGAAGTGGGAAGAAATTCTTAGGGCTAACGTCATAAGTACCATAGCAAATAGAGATCACATCAACGCATGCCTATGCTACATGCTATATAGCATTTCCACCGGTCAACCCTTCAACTTAGCCTACTACCTTGCCAAAAGAATGGCCGACATATCCTTAGTTGGAACAACCGCTCTTCCCTATGGCATGTTTCTTACCCACCTATTTAGAGCAATCTCACCCATTTCTCCTAACGAAGATGGAATACGTCTTGACTATTTTCTTGTTCCTCACACCTTCGTTCCCCTAAGTGATAAACGTGTTTACAAAAATAAGGGCAAACGTACTCGATCACCTACATCATCATCATCCGGAATGAGCGAGGATGATAAACTTCCCAACTCTAAGTTACCTCCTTTAGAATACCTTCAAGCTCTCCCCATCATTGACAATGCTTCCGAAGAATTCAAGCAAACCAAAGGAATGTTCAAGTGTTTTGGAAGGTACCTAAACAAGCTCAAAAAGAAGATAGACCGGTTGTGAGAAGATTAAGGAGCGTTTGGCATAAGAATGCTTTAGAATCGTCTTTGTGTTAAAACTATGTGAATTATGTGTTTTTCACTTTCATGGTTTATTATGTTTGTTGGATTATGTTTGTATGAAATTTTATGCATAATGACAATGTTTAAGGTGTTTGTCATCTTTTCTATGCTTATGGGAATTCTTACTAAGTATAGTAAAATCCTCGACCTCAAGGTCAAAGTCCCATGATTGGTATGTTTACATGTCTAATTTTTGCATTGTCCAACCAGTAATACCTTATCTTTTTGATTTTAGGAGTTTTCGAAAATTTTGAAAATCGTCTCGCGGGTCAAAAACGCGGACTGCCTAATTTTTTACCCCTGGCGGATCTGGCGGTACCCAAAATTGGGGTCCGCCAGTGTGTTTTCTAGGAATTCCAGAAATGGCCCAACGGACCAGGCGGTACCCTCAAATGGGTTCCGCCAATGTCTTCTGAGGGATCCGCCAGACACCTGCATAAAATTTTTCCATTTTTCTTAAGTCCAAAACTTGTAATGTGTCAAAATCATTATCCTAAGTGAGAAACATCTTTCATTTACAACAACAACCATATTGGAACAAACCTCACTCACTAAAACAATTAGGAAGACACTTCCCGCCAAAAATTCAAATTCAAAACATAACTAACCAAAGGACCCCTTTTAAAGGATCCTTCAAGCCTTTGATACATTTTCAACCAAACCACTTCCCATGATCACAAAGCATTGAGTGCTTAGGTTGGTCTTTCACTCCATCCTATTCATTGGATTGACCTCAAATGATGTGACATGGTCATGAAAATCATTTGACACCTCAATCTTAGAATAGTAAAACATCAAATCCAAACACTATTTCAACACTTTTCTCATCCTATAAAATTGAAAGCTTCACAACAATTCAAATCACACCTTTCTAATCACAACAATTCAAGACTTCTCCCCTCAAACATCAAAACCAAAACCTTTGAAATGACCAAATCCAACACCTCATCCGAGTCATCAAAATCATGTGCTAAAACCACTAGGATTAGTGTGAAACCTTGTTGCTTCAACAAAATCACAAAGTTAAGCTCATCATCATCAAGTGATGCTTCACTCAACATCTCCTCACCTATCCAAGATTACCTAAATCTTACTACCTCAACTACACCCTCAACACATTGTAATACCAATGTGATCACCATTCAAGATTTGCTTAATCTTGCTACTCCACCACCTTCTCCACCACGTTGCAACTCAAACCTAGCAATTAACCCATCATCAACTAAACCTTTGAGTGAGTCAACTCCATCTTCTCAACAAACTTTTAAATCAAAAACTCCTTCACCTCAATCACCAACACCTACACCAATGGAACTTTTCCATACACCACCAACATCACCAACATCCAATTTGGAAACTTTTGATGATCTATCATCAACACCACCATCCTTCTCACTTTTTGATACCATTGCTCAAATGGAAACCCAACAACAACCTAGTAAGCAACTTAATGATGAACCCCATTACCCATCTATGGTAGAACGGTTGGCTTACCGTTATGCTAGACCATCCATTTTTCCAAATGATCAAGGTCATACTCACTCACATTCATTTGTGTTTCATCCAATTTACAAAGACCTTCATGGCAATCCTATCGGCGAACCAAGTTTCCGCCATTTTGTTCAAAACCAACAACCACCACTACAACAACAACCATCACCACAAGAACCTTCCCAACATCTTGAGTCTCTACTTTCTTCTTATAAGAAAATAGAAGCATCCATGTGGGAAAAACCTCCAAACATCAATGAGGAAATAAACACTCATTTAAACCACCTCAATGCCTTCAAACGAATGGTTGATTCTCAAATCAATCATGTTATGGAATTCAATACGGCATTAAATTCAACAAATGAAGGTAGCAAATACACCTCACAACCATCCACACTTGCTCCTTCAAGTTCAACCCATCCACCACCAACAAATCAAACCTCTCTTCCACCAAACTTCCCCCGCCATGATTGCGGACATTGCGAAAGAACCGCTCGCATTAGTGAAAGGTGTCGAACGGAACTTCGCGAGTTAACCGAAGAAATGAGGTTTATTCTAAACCACATTTTGGACCATCTCCAATCCTTGTCTCATCCACCACAACCTTAGAGTCTCCAAAATGAAACAAAATTGTTTCTCTTGGAAAATGTCTCCCATTTTAACCAACAAACCAAAACCAAGTCACCTCCTCACCTTTCAAAATAAAACCCGCTACAACCCTCAACTCACATTTTCATCCTTAAACAACCCTACCCTTGTTTTTGGAAAATGTTTCTCACAAAGGAAAATGATGATTTCCTTATAGCTTTTTATGGTCGTAGCTTATTTGTAACTTTTTCTTTATTTCTAGAGGTAGGATAGTGTAACCAAAATTTCTTGTCTTTGACTTTTTAAGAAGTCTAAATTTTACATGAAATGAAGTTCATTACACTACAAGGTTTTCTTTGTTTGTTGACCATTTTAGGCATGATATGTGAACTACACCTTCATATGGTACCATACATAAATCTTGTGTTTTAGAAACTAACCTCTCTTTTTGTAGGTTCATTATCCATGTTTTCCTTCCTTGAAACTCCATTTAGGGGAGTAATATTCAAGGGGGAGCATGAGTATTGCATTATTCCGCTTCACAACTCTAAGTTGTGTTTTAGACATGAAATACCTTCATAACTTATCTTGTGCGGAAACTAACGTTTCTTTTGTAGGTTCAAAATCCATGTCTCCTCTCTTGGCACTCCATTTAGGGGGTGTATCAACCAAGGGGGAGCATGGCCATTATTCCGCTTCACTACTCTACTTTTTGTTTCGACAAAAAGGGGGAGAATTTATATTAAACTTGTTCTACTTTTAATATTTCCGCTTCGCTAACTCTTTGCAACCAAGGAAGCAATAAAGCAAACTAGTTAAGTATGCAACTATATGAAGATGATAATATGTAGGCTAGAGGAAACATATTAATGAGTGCTTACAAGTAACAAGTAGGAAGATATGATTATATGGACTTCAAATTTTGTTACAAACAAGATCCATATGGGCAAACCATGATTCTCATGAAATGATTTGATTAAATTGTGAATGTCATTTCCATAAAAGTGAATGACACATGTGAGATAATCAAATATGTTTCAAATGAAACGTTTTTAGTTTTATTCAACAATGCTTTGAAATAAATTCAATTGTGCATTAAAATAGAGTAAATTGAGTTTTGCTTCATAACATGTTAAAAAAAATCCAATCTTGATTTTGATTAAAATAAAGTTATGGTAGCTTATAGTTAAACACGTTGTTTGAAGAAGAGTGATATAAATATTTGAAAAATTATTATTCAAAGAGAGAGGTTTTAAACAATATGTTTTAATTTTGATAATTAAGAAATTGCAAGTGAAAGATTTGAAATGAAAACTCATCATACTCAAGAGAATCAATTAAGCCCATTATCACATATAATCATCTCTAATGGCAACTAAAGATATGGTGGATTCTAATGATCTTAATGCAATATAATTGAGGGGATAAAGTAAATCATCTAAACACACTAGATTAACACATGTATATATATATATATATATATATATATATATATATATATATATATATATATATATATATATATATATATATATATATATACAAAGAACATCATAATATTAAGTTACTAGTAAGATCATATAGCTTAAATGGTAAGTATTCTACTATAGATCATAGAAGATTTTCAATATAAATGAAGACTAAGAAAAATGATAATAGACTTAACAACAAGAGGGTTAATTATCCTAATGTCATGTATACATATATTAGTATTAATGATCTAAAAGCATGGCAACTTATAAATTAAATCATATTAATATACTAATTAAAGCATACTTTAATATAATGTAATATTGGCAAGTTTTTGAAAAGAAAACTTACCTTAAGTCCAGCTTTTCTTTAAGAGTGGGCATGAGAGTAATGGAAGACATCTTAAAAGTTTGCCCAAAACATGTCGAAGTAGCAAAGTAAAATCCCAACGCAATAAAGATCAAGGAGGCTTGATCCGAAAAGCTTAATCGATCACAACAATCATCACAAATCGTGAAGACCAAGAATAGTTGTGCTTTGAAACCTTCATCTTGAAATAGTAACGGACACACCATAAAACCAATACTCCAAAAGTGAAGAAAAAAACACCGAGACAATAAACGACCGCAACAACATCATAGGCAAATCATGTGCAGAATGTGAAACATAGTAATAGGAACCAATAGTCGTCAAAAGTAAGAGAGCAAGGTGAGCAATCCAAAACGTAATAGTCTCTTCGTTCGTTAATTACCTGAACATGATAAAGAGCTTGGTACCCAGATTCTCATGGGTCCGAGTTGGTTAGTTGAGAACATCCATTGCATTTAAATGCACATGATGAGGATGTCGTCAAGAAGTACAAGAATTCATCAATGGTTTGTTTTAATCAACAAACAATGACTTTCTTGACTAGAAAATAAATAATGGGTGTAAATAATATTAGTTCTAAATTTCTCCACTAGGTTTAACAAATTTTATTTGTTTTGATACATTTGTTAAAGGATCATTTGCGGTAAATCCTAAGCCGGTTTTATCATAAAATGACTTTTGAATGTTAAATAAATATTTTAAAGATCTAGAGCTATTTTTAAATTTTGCTAATATTTTTGCTTTTTCATTTTCCATTTTAATTTCATGTTTATAGTCTTGACAATATTTACATTTTAGATCAATTTCAATATTGCTTTCAAGTCTAGACATTTTATCTTCTAAAATTATTTCCTTTTCAGAATTGTTTTCAATGAATATTGAAGATTTATTTTTAAGAATCATTTTTGAGTCAATGTTGCAAAATGTTTGAAGTTGTTTTCCAATTTTGAAAATTCTAATATAAATTGATCATAGCAAAAATGTTCGGTTTCGGATTGTACCTTATTAGTAGTTGTATAATCTTCACATGCTATATGTTGATCAATTCCATCGTCCATGTCGCTCCATGTTTATTTTGTAGTTTCGCTTAGATCAAGAAGCATGTAGTCCTTGCCATCAATACTTGTATTCACATTTGTTTGAATATTCTCACAATCCGTATTATCATCGTCTTTATCGTACTTGTTGCACCATGATTCATTAACACACTTTCTTCGGATTTGACTCATGTATTCTTCGTTATTGATACCTTCAATGATCACATTTGAACTAGTAGTACATGTGTTTATTTCAACTAAATATTTATCTATTAAATTTTCTAGAGTAACTGTTTTTTGTGCAATATCAAGTTTATCATCTTTGGTTTTACATTTCTCTTGGTGAAACTTTAAAAGACATTTCCAAATATCATTTGCCGTTTTACAAAGAAATAATTTTTCATATTCAACTCTTGGTAGAGTTTTGAAAATGAGTAATTTGGTTTTAGTATTTTTATCAATCTTGGTTTGAAGATTATTATATTGATTTTCAAAATCCATTTTGGTTGGTTTAAGATCACCAATTGAAATGATATACCAAAGTGTTAATACAAATATCGCCTAAAAACGTTATTTATATTTTACGATCTTTGCTAAGTTTTGTTAATGACAAAGTATGAACTTTAGCTAAGAGTAAATCATCACTTTAAGTGTTTAAGTCTTGTTTAACTAAAGTTCACATTTCCTTTTAAACTAAACATTGTTTTTATTTCTTAAATTAGAAAGTGTCTTGTCATATCATATTTATTTCTTTAAATAGAATTGTCACATCACACTTATGGCAAGTTTTGTCAATATGCATT
The DNA here is from genome assembly GCA_030686995.1 of Artemisia argyi. NCBI lineage: Eukaryota > Viridiplantae > Streptophyta > Magnoliopsida > Asterales > Asteraceae > Artemisia > Artemisia argyi. Next base: position 53,256,468 of record CM060690.1, on the reverse strand, counting down.
TATGTGTTTGACTAACTTTGTAGTGACTTGCAAGTTTGGTGTTTGACTAGTGTAATGTGATGTGACATTGTTTGGTTGTTAGGAGTTATGAGACAAGACCTTGTTTGGTTTGAAGAGTTATTGCAAAAACCTACTGCAGACCCGGCGGTACCCTGGGGGTACACGGGCGGAACCCATCTGAGGGTTCCGCCTGATCCGCCAAGTATGTAGTATGGTGTGCTATAAATACCAAGCCATAACTTGATTTTTGGCTAACCTTTTAGGACATATATTCATATATTTTCTCAACTAACTCAGTAACCCTTGACTTGTGTGATTCTCTTATGTAGCAAGGAACTCCACAAGTTCATTCAAGAAGTTGCAAGCTTGAACTTTAAAGTTGCAAGTCTTGGTAGCTTGGTCATGTATAAGCTTTGGTAGTTTATACTTCATGTGTGTCATGTATGTAGAAGTTATAGGTTAGTATTTTAGGCCTCAAAATACTTAGTGTGTTGGGAGTTGTTGTACCCTAGTAAAAGAACTAACGGGAGTAGTTGTACCCTTGGTAAAGAACTCGACATCTAGCTTTGTGTCGGTAAAAGTGTAAGCGACGAATGGGAGTAGTTGTACCCTTGTAAAAGAACTCGACATCTTGCTTTGTGTCGGTAAAAGTATAAGCGACGTGTAAGGTTTTCTCCGCCGGTGAAAGGAGCTTGTTGATTAGTGTTTATAACTCTCGAGTTGGAAACTCGGGGCGTGGATGTAGGGCAAGGAAAAAGAGTCCTTGTAGCCGAACCACGATAAACTATCGTGTTGTGGTTTGATTGTTTCTTTCTCTACCTTTGCTTATTATATGTTGTTGTTTAGTTAGAATTGTTGATCACATATAAAGCTTTTCAAAGAACCAAAACAAGTAATGTTGTTCTTACATCTTTAAACATAAGTAAAGCTTTTCAAAGAACTAAACAAGCAAAGTTAGGATCATTACAAGTAAAGCTTTTCAAAGTATGAAACAAGTTAAGTTGGAATTGTTATTCACATGTAAAGTCTATTCAAAGAATCAAACATATTAAGTTGTGCTTATATCTTTAACCAAACGTCAAGTTCTCAAAGGTTATTTAAGCTAAATAAGAATCGAAAAAGCGGTAAACTATTCAACCCCCCTTCTAGTTTTCCACACAAAGATCAATGTCTATTGATTTCACATAATTTTCAAATTTATTTTTCCATTCAAGAAAATGCTCACTTTCAAATAATGGTGGTTTTTGCGTAAATTCCCCTTCTAGATATTTTTCGAATTCCATTGATCGTTACAAGTTTTAAAATACAATATATTTTAAAAATCTTGTTAGACGTGGCTCTGATACCAATTTTGGAAAACTAGAAGGGGGGGTTGAATAGTTTTGCGTCATTTTTGTTTAGTAAAAATTTGCTTTTAAAGAATTGATGCTAATTGTAAAAACCTTTAAAGCTAAAGTATAGATACAAATTAATTCACATATATCACATAGACACTACTTATATAAAGTGTTGAATAGAAATTATAATTTCATATATCTCACTTAAATATAAGTTTGTATTTATATATGTATATGTGTTTTAATAATTGTATATACTTATATTTTACTAATGTACAATTAATGTTGTAAATGAAACCTAGTTTGATCTTTTATGTGAAATCAATATATGCACAACACACAATTATAACAATGTACGAAAAGCTAATAAGTAAGCAAGCAAAGAGTGAGAGATGGAAAGATCAAACCGAGAGACAAAGGATTTATAGTGGTTCGGCTACAAGGACACCTTCCTTGCCCTACTCCACTCCCCGAGTACCGAACTCGAGAGTTTTCTTCACTAAGTCAATAACCTCCCTTATGGCGGAGAAAACCATACACACCAAAAGCTTACACCAATTTACGACACAAAGCAAAATTTCGAGTTCTAATCGTAGCTAGAACCAATCTCACAACAAATATCACACCACACCTTCTCCACACCTTTTCACTTCTTCTATACTTCTTCACACCACAAGTATCTTCACAACTTCACAAATACTTCACAACTTCAATGTCTTGCAACTTAACAACTTCAAGGCACTAACGTCTTCACAACTTCAATCCACTAATGTCTTCACAACTTTAAGCCACTAATGTCTTCTAGTCTTCTCCACTTGGAAGCTTCAATTTCTTCACTACTAGTCACTATTGCTACTATCTCCTATCACCACTACTATCTAACACTACTTCTTCACTTCAAATTCCACTTCACACTTACAACAATTCTAGATTTTATAACTAAATCTAGCTAACTAATACATACACCTTATTCCCCAAAATATGAAGGATTTACAAGAAGAGGTAAACAAGCAACTTAGATAGCAAGATGATACTAAGTTGTAATACTTCTAATAGAAGTATTCTTCTCTTTGCACTTTGAGTGTTGAGGCTTGAATCACTTTGAAACAAAGATTAATGTATATATGATCAAAGGATTTTTAGAGGATGGAGATGGATGTTTAGATCAGAAAGTTTTTAGTGCAAAAAGGTGAGAAAAATATGTGAAATGATCCGGTATTTAAAGGGCCAGAAAATACTGTTCTGGAGCGTGCCGGTCCCCTTAATTAGGGGGCGGTCCCCTTAATGATTAAGGGGGCCGCCTAGTATAATTAAGGGAGCCGCCCTCCTGAACGTTGGATTTTCTTGTCCTTTTGTGAGGGAAATTTTTCTGGATTAGATTTGCCATTTTTTATTGAAAATTTGAATTCATAAATTTGTAATGAATTAAACATATTCTTTTAATGCCAAAAATGTTTTATAAAAGATATAAAATGTTTTGTGACATTTTATAAATATCTAGTGATTAACAAAAGTGTTCCTTTGATCTTATAATGCATTTAGACACTTTGTTTATTCATACCTTAAGTGATTAGATGGTGAAAGTGATTATTTACTACTAAATACTTGTTTACGTCATGATCTTTGGTTTGATGTGTTTTCGTTTTGTGATTATCAAAACATAGAGATATCGAAAGATATGAATAACGTTTTTAGTCATTTATTTATATCAACAATACAGATCAACACTAATCTTCCGTTTTAAGGACGACCCCATATAGATTGCATGAAAAACACCTCGTTTTTATTGGTTGGTTCCCGAAAGCACAAATGACAATAATACGATTGGTAATTAACAACATGTGGAATAGAATACAGAACCACTCAAGCACTTGGCTTTATGAATGAAAAAGAAAATATAAACCCGTCATAATGACCTCAAGCACCCGTCATCTAAATAACTTGACCACTAAAAACCACAACTAATTTATAATGAGGCTCAGATATAATCTTTCAATCAAACGTCTAGCTAAACACATCATCATTACCTAAATATTATAGGCCTCAAATACTTCACTTGTTCAAGATACTAACAAAATATATAAAGAAGATACAAATCCAACGATACAATTATGATGCAAAACCAAGTATATATTATGTTGCACATATTAATTTAAATGGACTAAAATACACACAAAACAACCTGATTAAATATATCATAGGCCTGAATCGCCCTTTCTTCTTATGAGCTCTTGATAGATTTTGGCAAGAACAAATCTCAGCCATAACATAACAGATTCGCTCATAATATAACATATTTTTACATACTCGAAACAACCAAGAAAAGAAACCTCAGTCACACCCAAAGTACTAAACACACACCAAAAACACCAACACTACCCATCTTTTCTCAACATCGTCACACAGACATCACCATTATCACACACCGAGTGAGGCAACAACGATGAGATAGTGGCATGGAAGGGAGTGATAATGTATGTGTTTGTTTTGTGTGTTTAGAAACCCCTCTCTTCAAACCCAAGGTTCATTATTACAAACCCCGATAGTGGGGGCGTCGGAGGATTCATTTCATAGAGTTAGAGGTGGCAGATTTAGAGGGGTGGTGGTAGGGCGGAAGTTATTGAGACAGGATGGTTGGGTTTGTTTTAGGTTACATAGAGAAATAAGAGAGAAGATATATATGACTTGAAATGATGTTAAATGAGGAAAATGAAACGTATGGCGGTGTCTTGTATTTTCCGAAGATAAAAATAAAGTTTATACAAGTTTTCACTTATTGTCTTGAATTCTTGTTCAGCAATAGGGAAGGTGATATTGCATTTTTGAGTGCGTATAAAAAATATACACAAAGTAGACGTGAGTGGAGCTTACCGACAAACCTTTAGGAAAAGGAAGACTTGTAAAGACTCGTGAATACAATATATATATATATATATGTGTGTGTGTGTGTGTGTGTGTGTGTGTGTGTGTGTGTGTGTGTGTGTGTGTGTGATACCGGGTAAGTGATTACCCGAGTCGTGTCCCAACGAGGTGTGAATGGGCAATATCGTGTGAGATTCGGAGATTAAAATGCTTGTAAGAAGTGGTATGATTATTTGTAATTGTTGAATGACGATAAATTGCAAATAACGTACGAAAATAAAATAAACGTAACTAAAACATGAATTCAATTAAGGAATGAAAATAAAAACTTAAAATCTACTTAAAGTTCTACGGAAATGATAATAGGAAGATAGGGGACCCTAAAACGTAACCTAAGTTTAAAAACGTAAAAGTTAATTTAAGAAAAACGCGAGTGTGCGAAATAAAAAGTGATTTTAATGCTACGCTAATCCTACGGGTATAAAAATTACTTTTCTACGATTCTAATGTTAAAAGAAAATTTTTGGAAAAAGAAAAATATTTTTTTAGCTTTTTAATTATTTATAATGAATTAAAAACTAAATTAATAAAATAAATTGTAGAAAAATAGTAACACTATTTAGAAAATGATGAAAATTTTTATACAAGGTTATTATCTATTAAAGAAGCTGAGAAAAATTAAAAAAATTGAAAAAGCAATTACCAATAAGCATAAATAAGCAAATTATATATAAGCTAAAATGCTAATATACCAATTAAACTAACATTGCTATAGGTACTAAACTAACCAAAGTATCACAACAATAATCACCTAGCTCAGTTGGGAGTGTAGTTTGTTTTGTGTCTGAGTTGTGACCTGGGTAACCCAAGTCCGAAACCTTTAAACCACTTTTTTACTAAACATTATTTTTTATTTTTTATTTTACTTCTTTTTGGAAACCTTCTCAACAACTAAAAACAACATCTTTTGTGAAAACATTTTTTTTTTCTAAAGGCAGATAAGCATAGAGAAATAAGCAGACATGGAAGGTAAGGGTTAAACAAGCCAAACGGGTAACTTAAAGGATGTGAACAGTTGACCTAAGAAAATTATAAAAAATAGAATAAAAATATAAACATGTAAACTACCATGTAGACTATATGTAAATCAAATTTCAGGACAAGAGAATTAAAAATGAAGAACATAAAAATACAAGCTAAAGGGGCATTTGGTGAACAGATGTGCAAGGCTACAGTCCTATGAGTGACATTGCAGGCTAAGTTTTAAACTACAAAGCTAGTTGAGAATGAAACATAAGTCCTAAATCATGGAGTCTATACTACTAACAACTAGAATGTTACATAAGAAATACTAAAACCTACTCACACTAGTCTAATGCTGAAATCAAAAAGGGGCTGTTGGGTAGGTTTTCTATTGAAGCAGCAGATATGGTAATGGGTCAACAATGATTTTTTTTTACGAACAAACCTAGATTTCCAGATGGTAAACAACTTCTAAGACCTATATTGAACAGGTTCCAAGTAAAACTAACAACCAAACATTGCCTATTCTAGATTCTAAACTATTAGCAATGTTAAGATGAAACTGTAAAATGGGTAAAAACTAGCTTTGGACAAAAAGTACTTGCTATGCCAAACACCCCTGTATGGGGTCCGATGTGAACTTACACTAACAACACTAAGATTTTAAGCTTGAATCATTGTAGGGAAACTATTTAAAAGTTTTACCTGAACTAAATAAGCAATAAGAGATTAAACATGAGTAGTTTAGGTAAGCAGTTACACAAGGTTTGAACACTGATAAATAACTTCAAATTATGATTTGCATTTAAAAATAAAGAGTACATGAAATTTTAAAGGAGACTTCAGAATAACTGAGAACTAAAACTAACAATTCTACTAAAAACCTACTTCCTAATTACTACCTTACTACCTCACTCCCCTCAAAATGGGGTTACATCATATCTATTTATACTCAATAAAAAAAACTAGGGTTCCTGCTCTTGTGTGCACAAATCACAGCCCTTGGATTGACTTGGCATCATCTCAACCTTCAATTGCAATTGGCGCCCAATTTGTTGTTGTGGATTCGTGTCCTGGACATGGCATCTTGTGACTACTTCTTGGGGAATGCTTTTGATGGGGATGGAGTGGTATCAGTGTATCACGTGAAGGTTTGGTATCACGTAAAGGGTTGGAGGAGGGGGGTTGATTAGCTGGGTAAAAGGGATGTTGGGGGTGAAGAGGAGTTGCGTTTGTTTGACTAGGAAAAAGATAGATGTGTACGTTTTTATTATAGACGTAGGGATTTTGGGTGTGGGCTTGGGGAGGACATTGGGCCAAGGTAGGAATGTTGGGCTGGGGCGGTTTTTGGGTAGCAGGTTTAGGATAGGATTAGTGGATTGGGTAATTTGGATTAGTGGTTTAAGATTAGGTGATGAGTTTAGGTGTTTTTAAAAAGTTTAAATAATAACTGAAATTGTTTTCGTAAGTTTTTTTTTCTCATAATAATAATATTATTAATACTAATATAATATTAATACTAATAATAATACTAATACTAATAATACTAATACTAATACTAATACTAATACTAATACTAATAATAACATTAATAATAATAATAATAATAATAATAATAATAATAATAATAATAATAATAATAATAATAATAATAATAATAATAATAATAATAATAATAATAATAATAACTAGACGAGTACCCGTGCATAGCAACGAGATTTTATAGTGGCAGATAGTTTTAGTGATAAAAAATTTTTATGGGTTATAAACGAAAAATAATAAAAGTTTGAGGATTTGAGGATTAAACATAATGTTTTAGGGCTGAGCAAAACCCAACCGACAACTGAAAACCGTCACGATCCCGACGTCCCGAATCCCGAACCGACCATACTCGGGTCGAGACTCGGTTTGGGGTTTCAGCTTGTCGGGATTCGGGTCGGGTCAGGAGTCAGGACGAAGTCGAGATTACAAAGAAAAACCATACAAATCGGTTAGGATTTTCAAGCTTGTCCGGATTCGGGCTTCATCGGGACGGGTCGGGTTCCGGCACGATGCACACCGCTATAATATTTGAAACCCGGTTCGACCCGGGTGGTTCAACCGGTATAACCGTTCCGGTCGAAAAATAAAACGGGTCAACTCGCCAGGTTTGAAGTGTCCCGGATCAACCCGAGTTTTGATGTGTATTAATAGTTTCCTTTTGACACATATCATTGCCATTAACGTACAACATTTTATTACCGAATTTACCACTTTCACATTCCTCATTTTTAAATTTTTTGGTTTATTTGCATTAAAATTACAATAGTTTCCTTTATTTGTTTAGATTTAAGGTTTTCAACATTTCACATTGCTTGATTTTTCACTTTTCCACATTGACCATTTTTCTTTTATAAACTAGTACCCGTTCATAGCAACGAAATTTTCAATCGGCCAAATAGTTATAGTGATCCTTTGGTTACACAAAACACTTAACCAAAATACAAGTATAACTATGCCATTATAAAATCTCATTGTTATGCACGGGTACTCGTGTAGTAATATAATAAGAAAAAACATATATTCAACATTGATACGTGTTATTGTTTTTCATAACAAAGTAATTATACATTTAAATATTCTCGAAGAGATGTATAGATTTTACTGTGCTACATTTACATATCAACATATATACGAAGGTTTATTGTGTGTTTAAAATAACGTATGATACTTACACAAATTATTTAATTCTGAACATCTCTTAACTTGATTTACAACCCAATATTTTGACTAACAAAAAATTTGACTATCTAGCCCAAAACCGACAGATGCCACTTGCAAACCCATCAATTCTAAATATTAATCCCTAAAGTCACTCGCAAGCCAACCCTAACTTCTTGTAAATACGCAGCCACCCAACACCTACTTTGTGCAGTCACTTTTTTCCTACCTCTATTCTTGTGGCCAACAAATCTAGATTTTAAAAATCCCATTCATTTCGTCCTCATTATACCATAAAAACAAACCAGCGTAATAGACATAATCTAGAACACCGTCCTTTAATTCTTAGCATTCAAGCGAAAAACTTGTATAACCCAACAAATCGGCTAGATCTGAACGTAAGGTAGAAACAAAAGAATCAAAACCAACAACAAAGCTACCTACCGAAACCACCTAGCTCACCGTAACAACCGAGAGTGTTTGGTTACAGTGGCGGCAGTTTCAGTGGCAACAAAGAAGGGTTCATGTGTGTTTTGTTTCTAGAGAGAGAGTAAGATGGAGAATAGGTATGATGGCCGTCAATTTTAGAGAGAAAGAAGAAAAATGAGAGCAGTGAAGAGTAACCCATTTTAGGGTTTGTGTTGTTTATATAAAGTTGCAAGCTCACCATCAATACTTTCTATTTAATCACAATTAATTGACAAGGGCAAAATGGGCATTGACTGAAATTTCAGTTTTCGACATTTCACTTTGACTTTCTATTTAATCACAATTAATTGACAAGGGCAAAATGGACATTGACTGAAATTTCAGTTTTCGACATTTCACTTTGACTATTTTTCTATTATAAGTAGTATAGATAATAATAATAATAATAATAATAATAATAATAATAATAATAATAATAATAATAATAATAATAATAATAATAATAACAATAATAATAATAATAATAATAATAATAATAATAATAATAATAATAATCTTTGACAAAAAGGGTTTTTTGGTGATTTATTTTGCCATTTTCTTGAAAGTTCAGGGACTGTTTTTGCCAATTATGCAAACTTTGCTGTTTTCAATCCTTTTGTACCTAAAACACGCAAAAACACACTCCAAGGATATTTGTGATGTTATTTGACTATTTTGAAGTGTTTTTTATCGTTTTGACTTGAAAATTGGACGAAAAGATATGTGCAAAAAGGCACATATCAAATCCCCCACACAAAGCAATTGCTAGTCCCTAGCAATTTTTTTGAAAATTTAAATCTTTACCAAAAGCCATTACTTCTGGAGTAGCCAAATGTTTTGATTCAAGTAAGAACTATGGTCCACCTGATAACCATGTGATTTTGAGCAAACCACCAGCTTTCAACGGTTTTGATTTGTCTTTACCAGAAGTCGTTTGCTACTGGACTAGCCAACTCTTGATGGACACAGTCGACGTCTTGGTGAGCTGATTGATGAGTGCTCAAACACTCATCATTTTTGGTCAAATCTGAACTGCAAAACATACAAAAACACTCAGTAATGCATCAAAATACTGAAAATATTTCAAAATTGTGTTTTATATGTTTTAGATGCAAAAAGAGTAAAAACAAATGAAAAACGTACAAAGTTTGCAAAATTGGCAGTTTCAGTCCCCCAACTTTCATAAAATGTCAAAACTAGTCCCTGGTCATTCAAAATATGGAAAATTATCACCAAAGGTCCTTTTAAAATCATAAGTTGTCATATTTAGTCCTTTGGTGAAAAATCTCAAAAGTTTTGGAAATTTACAATTTTGGTCCCTGGAGTTTCAAACTTTGGCAGGATTGGTCCCTGGTGAAATATTTTTGAAAGAAAAATCATTTTGGGTCCTTTGGAAGTCACAAAAGTCATTTTTAGTCCTTGGTGTGAAGTTTGGAGAAATGTCAATTTTGGTCCCTCAAGTTTGGCAACTTGTCAGATTTGGTCCCTGGGAACTTTGAAAAATGGAAAAATGCAAATTTGGTTTTTGGTTTATTTGGTTCTTGGCATCATTAGTTCTTGTGAATACTTTGGAAATTTACAAAACAGCCCTTGAACTTTCACATAATTACACTTTGGTCCTTGTGAAATAACACTAAACCACATGGACCCTTTGTACCATTTTAAACCAAACCAAACCCAAAACAAACACAGCCCAAACAATACCACCCCTGGCCCAATCTGCTCCCCAAAGCCCACTCCCGTTTTTTATTATACCACCCAGTCAAACCAAGTCAAACCCCACCACCCCTAACCTCTTATTCCCTACACCATTAACGCCCCTAATAACCTGTAATTTTGTCCACCCCCCCCCCCCTCTTCCACTTTTCCACCAAACACTCAACCTGACCCTCTCATGTCCCCTCCTCCATTAATGCACCAACCAACCTCACCAAACCCACTCACCCTTCCAGTGTAATATTATTGTTTTTAATCATCAATTTCAGTGTTCTTTGTTGAAATTTAGAACTTGCATTTTTAGTTAAAAATCTCAAAGTACTCTTATGTTGTTAAAAATTGTTGTTTGCTGTTTGTTTAAGCTTATTTCAGTCCCAATATAAGCTTTTTAAAGCTTTTAAAGAGTTGGAAACAGTTTAAGTTAAGAAATAGAAAAATTCTCAAAAATAGTTGAAAAATTGCTTTTAATTCAAAAATCAGTTCATGGGGTAAATGAAGCAAGGAAGATGGTTGCTTAAAGCTGGAAATGGTTTAGGAGCTTAGTGGTAAGCTTTAGGATGTGAAATTTGTCCTTGGTACCTTAATTCTCAGTTGGAGCAATTTGTGAGTATTTTCCATATTCCTGGCATTGCACTGTTCACCTGATCATTTGTGCTTATTGTCTGTTTATTCTTACTTATTGATGCATGTTATTGCTAGTTATGCTAATTTGGTAGCCTAAAGTAACTTAGTTTGAGATTTGCTTCATTACTGTGTCATACTTTCCATTTTAGCTTATTTATGTTTGCTTATTGTGTACTGTCTTTCATTGAGTCCTTTGTGCTTATTCCATAATAAAATAGGGTAGTGAGTGCTTATTTCTCATATTGGGGGTCTTAAACAGTTGGTTCTTTTGAAAATACCATAACAGACAAAGTTAAGGGGGTGTTTGGCTCAGGATACTTCCCTGAGTTGTAGGTTGATTTTGTTGGTGCTTGTGGTTGAGACAACTCTCACTAGGTCTAAAAAGCAGGGTGAAAGCATAAAAACTAGGTGCCTTTTGAACCAAAGTCAAAAATCAATCCTAATCACATCTAATTGTTTCACTGTTAGGTTGCTTAGTTTCATTTTCTTCATATTAACTCATTAGTTGGTAATATAGTCTAATTTCATATCTAATAAGTTTAATATAACATGAATAGTCAGTAGATTAAGATTCAAACTCATTAAAGTCAAGTTATCTAAAAATCTCAAAAAGTCAAATGTCAAAATCAGTTGGAATCACATTTTTTGTGGGAATTGTTTTGATTTATGTGGTAGGTTTCAAGCTCTGAGTTTTTGATATGTTGTAATCCCCCAGCTAGTCTTCAAGTTCCTGGCATCCTTTCATTTTTGCCATTTTTCTAGTGGGCCCCACCTTAGACCAAAGTTACCTGCAGGGGGAGTAGTCTCCCCTACATCAGCAGACCACCACACCACCACCACCTTTGGTGGTGGCTGCAGCCCTCCACAGTGGGACCCATTGTTTCATTCTCGGTTCTTTGAACTCCCAAGCTGGTAGGCTTTCCATTGCACCAAAGCTTGTGCCCCCAATCACCCTTGTGGGCCCCCTAGACAGTCCCAAAGTTTGTCCCAAACCTGTCTCAGTCCACCCATGAGTAATGGCTTAATTAGTGCTTATTTGCTTATTCTGTGGACCCCATTGCACCAAAGCTTGTGCCCCCAATCACCTTTGTGGGTCCCACATAAGCCAATTTGAGCTTATTTCCTCACTTGGTCAACCAAAGTCAACTGTTGAGCCAAAAAGCACTTAAAGTGCTTATTTTTTATTTCCACAAAAGTTGTTTTTACAAAAGTTGTTTGTTTTTAGGTGTAAATTAGTTTTCAAAAAGAAAAATCAAGAAAAACCAATTTAAAAGTAAGTGATAGTTTCTATTTAATGTAATTTAAATTTTAATTTTCCTTTTTAGATTTTTTTTAAGCACTTAGCATTTTTATATTTTTTTTTAAATTCCCTTTATATTAAAGTAATTTTAGTAATTTTTTCAGATTTTTATTTTGTCATTTAGTATTTAATAGATTTAATAATAGTTTTATTAATAATTAAGTATTAAATAGCATAATTAGTTTTTATAAAGTAAACCCTAGTTTTTAGATTTTTCCTAACTTTTATATTTTGTAAAATCATTTTAAAATTTTCTTGTAATTTCTACTGTTCATTTGCTAGTTTTTATAATTTATTTAGTTTATTTAGTAATTTATTAATATTTAATATAATAATTAGTAAAATAGTGTAAAAACTTATAAAATAAACTTTTTATAATTTTTTAGGATTCCTGTGATGGTTAATTAGATTTGTAAATTTTTTCTTAATTTTCTAAGTTAGTTTGTTATTTTTAATAATTTAAATTAATTAAATTAGTTAAGTAATCTTTAAATTAGTAATTAATTAATATTAAATAATTAAATAGTGTAAAAATTTATTTTCTTTTTCTAAAAATTTTCTTTTATCCTTAGATTTGTAAAAAAGTCATTTTCACCCCCTGAGGGTTTTCAGATTTCAGTTTTCACGTTTTATTTTGTACGTTTACGTTATTTAAAACGTGAACGTACGCATTTTTAGATATTAAACGTTTTTAAGTATTTAGCTTTCACGTAACCGTTCATATAGCTTATTTAAGCTATTTCCTTATAGATTCCATAGTTTAACCAATCTCAAACCCTTTCCTGTCCAAATTCACCCGATCATAAACCCATTTGATAACAATTCACACCTCGTCGGGACATAACGACCCGGGGAAACACTATATTCCGCGGAGCATTGAGCCTAAGGAGTTTGACTATATTGACCACATCCGTGGCTGATTTTAGTTGACTGCTTTTGCCTCAATCAAAATTTGGCGCCGCTGCCGGAGAGGTGTGCGCGCTATTCTAAACGGTTTTGCGTATTAGTGAATCGGGATATACATCCATTGTATATTTACCACCCTTGTTCATATTATCTTCTTATTTTCATATAAAAACAAAACTGTTCACGAAAACATTTTAAAATCAGTTTTCAACGAACACAAAAACACAAAAACATTTTCTTTCCTATTTGTACAAAAGGTTTATCCAAAAATCCAAAAATATTCACCTTTACCCTCTCACATCTTTGATTCTTCATCCCTACCCCTCTGTAAACCTTTGATTCTTTGTATGTCGTATCCACACCATTTTGGTTGCCAATGGTGTGGTGGTCCTCATAACGGCGGGAATTGTCCCGGCTGTAGCATGGTAGAGTCAGGAGATGGGTCTGTCTATAACCAAGCTCCATATCCTTACCATGACACATCTGATTCATCCTACCCGCCACCACATCATGAGATACTGACATATCTGTGTGAGTTTTTTGGAGGTCCTCACCAAGGATTTGAGTGTCAAGCCGGAAACACGTTTGTCTATGAACAGTTTTCCGGTGATGCTCAGAATTTTGGTTATGACCAATACTCATATGATTCACCAGTACAGACTCAACAGTTTTACTGTTGTGATTACTGTGGAGGTCCATACTTCAGCTCAGATTCTCAAACGGGGAATCCATATCCTTGTGACAATTTTGACACACCTTATTATGACCAACCTCCACAGTACCAAATGAATCAAGCACTTCTTCTAGAAATGCAAAATATGATGAAAATCGTTGATGAACTTAAGGGTTTAGTTAAAGACTTTGCCCAAAGACATACTCATCAAAAATCCATGGAAGAATTGCTAGCTGAAGAGCAGGCTGCTAGAATAAATTCCCAAGATGCCTATGAAAAATCTGTTAGGGAATCAATTGCAAAAGAAAAAGCAGCCAGATCTAGCTCTCAGTTCCGTTTTATTCCTGATGACAGTGATGATGAAGATACCCTTGATATTCTTCAATTTTATAAAACTTCATCAAGTTCATCAGTTGATATCCCAGCAGTTGAGATTCCATCTCAAACAACTGCTATCACACCCGAGGTTCCCACTCACTTTCTGAGCATGGGGGACGAGCATCTTGACACTGTTCCTAAAAAGGAATAGGACGAATTCATAAAGTCTAGTGTTGAGAACCTTGTCCCAATCCTAGGAGAGTCACAGGGAACTTTAGATCATATGTGTTATCTTCCTTCCCCTCTTGAGTGTTCAAACGATCATTTTGAGACTTTCTCAGATGTTAATGATGATTGTACATCGCATGGAGACATTGAGTATATTGAGGCATCACTCCCACAGTCTGATGCTGATCCTCTTCTGGAGGAGTTCGCCGATGAACTTACTCACATCAATCCACTTCCAACGGGAAGTGATGATGGTCTCCTTGACTTCGAAGCCGATCTGGGAGAAATTGAAAGTCTCCTATATCATGATCCACCACTCACTTCTTATCCAAACAGTCCAATAGAGAATCATAATCACTTTGTTCCAGAATCATTCAATACTACTCTCACCAATCCTCTATTTGAATTCGAATCTGAATTCACTTTGATTTCTGATAATCCAATCTTTGGTATTTGGAATGAGGATTGTGATGAGTCTATTCCGGAACATGAGTTCACAAATTTACATCTTGTGAATGATTCTCTTCATGAGGAGTTCTCCGGTGAACTCACTCATCATATCATGACTCCTCCGGAGTTTGATAGCCCGGGGGGAGATGCACTAAATCATGAGGATTTGCAAATTCCCACCCACCCTCCCGGGATGTTTTTTTAGCTTAACCCTTGAAATCCAAATTCAGGCTAATGCGCCTGATCTCGAGGAAGAAAATCTAATCATGATCTTCATCATGGTTTTATTCCTTTTCTTCACCTATAAGGTGACTTCTTCTCTTCTTCACTCCTTCGGGAATGAAGATACCATCTTTGATCTCGGCATTTTCATGTATCATTATCTTGAGCCGGATACTTATCTCATCGGTGTGGAACTTTCACGTGCTTCAAATGTTTGTCCAAACATCTTGAATGAAAGTCCGATTGAGATTGTTTCTTCCACATCATGCTTCCCCAAGAACAATTGAAGTCGGGGTCGAGTCAAGCTAGCGACTCGGTAAACAAAAACAGTAGCATGCTTATAGGGTTTTCACCCTAAGTGTGGGGGAGTCACCCATGATATGGTTACCAATAAAGTGAAAAAGCAAAAATGGTGTTTCCACATTTAGCTTGTAATGTTGCCCTTTTACGTTCAAAGAGTCGGCATAATAGCCGGGACTTTGAATATTGAGGACAATATTCATTCTAAGTGTGTGGGGGGGGGGGGGTATTTCGCTATTGTAGCGTATTTTATCACATTTTACTATCTAATACCCCTGTTTTTGGCAAAAAACTTAAAAAAAAAATTCACTTAAGTTCAAAATTTTTTTGTGGTTATCAATCCGCCATGTCTAAACGACAAAAGGATTGGCTAATCCAGGAGCAAACGGCTCTTGGTAAAGATATATCAAATCCGTTGACGGCTTGCAATTTACCCAAAATTGTATGGTAAATCAACTCGCCATATCCCAAAAAGTGAATGAGTTGGCTAGCCCGCAAGATTATGGCTTGTGGTAAAGGCCGTGGAAAACCATAATTGGTAATCAGCTCACCAAGATGTTGACTTAGTCCATCAAGAGTTGGCTAGTCCAGAAGCAAACGGCTTTTGGTAAAGACTAATCAAATCCGTTGACAGCTGGTGGTTTGTTCAAAATCACATGGTTATCAAGTGGACCATAGTTCTTACTTGAACTGATACATTTGGCTACTCCAGAAGTAATGGCTTTTGGTAAAGAGTTTCAAATCCATTAAGTTTTCAAAACAGTTTATTGCTAGGGACTAGCAATAGTTTAGTGTGGGGGATTGATGAGTGCTCAAACACTCATCATTTTTGGTCAAATCTGAACTGCAAAACATACAAAAACACTCAGTAATGCATCAAAATACTGAAAATATTTCAAAATTGTGTTTTATATGTTTTAGATGCAAAAAGAGTAAAAACAAATGAAAAACGTACAAAGTTTGCAAAATTGGCAGTTTCAATCCCCCAACTTTCATAAAATGTCAAAACTAGTCCCTGGTCATTCAAAATATGGAAAATTATCACCAAAGGTCCTTTTAAAATCATAAGTTGTCATATTTAGTCCTTTGGTGAAAAATCTCAAAAGTTTTGGAAATTTACAATTTTGGTCCCTAGAGTTTCAAACTTTGGCAGGATTGGTCCCTGGTGAAATATTTTTTAAAGAAAAATCATTTTGGGTCCTTTGGAAGTCACAAAATTCATTTTTAGTCCTTGGTGTGAAGTTTGGAGAAATGTCAATTTTGGTCCCTCAAGTTTGGCAACTTGTTAGATTTGGTCCCTGGGAACTTTGAAAAATGGAAAAATGCAAATTTGGTTTTTGGTTTATTTGGTTCTTGGCATCATTAGTCCTTGTGAATACTTTGGAAATTTAAAAAAACAGCCCTTGAACTTTCACATAATTACACTTTGGTCCTTGTGAAATAACACTAAACCACATGGACCCTTTGTACCATTTTAAACCAAACCAAACCCAAAACAAACACAGCCCAAACAATACCACCCCTGGCCCAATCTACTCCCCAAAGCCCACTCCCGTTTTTTATTATACCACCCAGTCAAACCAAGTCAAACCCCACCACCCCTAACCTCCTATTCCCTACACCATTAATACCCCTAATAACCTGTAATTCTGTCCACCCCCCCCCCCCCCCCTCTTCCACTTTTCCACCAAACACTCAACCTCACCCTCTCATGTCCCCTCCTCCATTAATGCACCAACCAACCTCACCAAACCCACTCACCCTTCCATTTATATATTTCCTGCCAAAAAAGGATTTAAAGGCCAGAATCAACATAAAGCCATCCAACGGCTCCAATTCAAGTGGGAAAGGAAGAGAGAGGTGCTGAGATCTATAAAAGTGAAGAAAAAAGAGGAGAGAAGATGTATGTAGAGTAATATAGTTGTAGTATAGCTTAGTTTAAACGTTTTAGTGTAACATCATTTTCTATTTGCAATTTTTAGTTTACAAAGCTTGTAATCAACTCTTCCAGTGTAATATTATTGTTTTTAATCATCAATTTCAGTGTTCTTTGTTGAAATTTAGAACTTGCATTTTTAGTTAAAAATCTCAAAGTACTCTTATGTTGTTAAAAATTGTTGTTTGCTGTTTGTTTAAGCTTATTTCAGTCCCAATATAAGCTTTTTAAAGCTTTTAAAGAGTTGGAAACAGTTTAAGTTAAGAAATAGAAAAATTCTCAAAAATAGTTGAAAAATTGCTTTTAATTCAAAAATCAGTTCATGGGGTAAATGAAGCAAGGAAGATGGTTGCTTAAAGCTGGAAATGGTTTAGGAGCTTAGTGGTAAGCTTTAGGATGTGAAATTTGTCCTTGGTACCTTAATTCTCAGTTGGAGCAATTTGTGAGTATTTTCCATATTCCTGGCATTGCACTGTTCACCTGATCATTTGTGCTTATTGTCTGTTTATTCTTACTTATTGATGCATGTTATTGCTAGTTATGCTAATTTGGTAGCCTAAAGTAACTTAGTTTGAGATTTGCTTCATTACTGTGTCATACTTTCCATTTTAGCTTATTTATGTTTGCTTATTGTGTACTGTCTTTCATTGAGTCCTTTGTGCTTATTCCATAATAAAATAGGGTAGTGAGTGCTTATTTCTCATATTGGGGGTCTTAAACAGTTGGTTCTTTTGAAAATACCATAACAGACAAAGTTAAGGGGGTGTTTGGCTCAGGATACTTCCCTGAGTTGTAGGTTGATTTTGTTGGTGCTTGTGGTTGAGACAACTCTCACTAGGTCTTAAAAGCAGGGTGAAAGCATAAAAACTAGGTGCCTTTTGAACCAAAGTCAAAAATCAATCCTAATCACATCTAATTGTTTCACTGTTAGGTTGCTTAGTTTCATTTTCTTCATATTAACTCATTAATTGGTAATATAGTCTAATTTCATATCTAATAAGTTTAATATAACATGAGTAGTCAGTAGATTAAGATTCAAACTCATTAAAGTCAAGTTATCTAAAAATCTCAAAAAGTCAAATGTCAAAATCAGTTGGAATCCCATTTTTTGTGGGAATTGTTTTGATTTATGTGGTAGGTTTCAAGCTCTGAGTTTTTGATATGTTGTAATCCCCCAGCTAGTCTTCAAGTTCCTGGCATCCTTTCATTTTTGCCATTTTTCTAGTGGGCCCTACCTTAGACCAAAGTTACCTGCAGGGGGAGTAGTCTCCCCTGCATCAACAGACCTCCACACCACCACC
This sequence comes from Artemisia argyi, assembly GCA_030686995.1. Taxonomy (NCBI): domain Eukaryota; kingdom Viridiplantae; phylum Streptophyta; class Magnoliopsida; order Asterales; family Asteraceae; genus Artemisia; species Artemisia argyi. The sequence continues at coordinate 53,238,104 of CM060690.1, read as the reverse complement.
ACCTTTGGTGGTGGCTGCAGCCCTCTACATTGGGACCCATTATTTCATTCTTGGTTCTTTAAACTCCCAAGCTGGTAGGCTTTCCATTGCACCAAAGCTTGTGCCCCCAATCACCCATGTGGGCCCCCTAGACTGTCCCAAAGTTTGTCCCAAACTTGTCTTAGTCCACCCATGAGTAATGGCTTAATTAGTGCTTATTTGCTTATTCAGTGGACCCCACTTGCTTTTTATAGCTTAATCAAGTTCACATAACTTATTTAGACCAGAATCCACCTTTTTGGGTCCCACATAAGCCAATTTGAGCTTATTTCCTTACTTGGTCAACCAAAGTCAACTGTTGAGCCAAAAGCACTTAAAGTGCTTATTTTTTATTTCCACAAAAGTTGTTTTTACAAAAGTTGTTTGTTTTTAGGTGTAAATTAGTTTTCAAAAAGAAAAATCAAGAAAAACCAATTTAAAAGTAAGTGATAGTTTCTATTTAATGTAATTTAAATTTTAATTTTCCTTTTTAGATTTTTTTTAAGCACTTAGCATTTTTATATTTTTCTTAAATTCCTTTTATATTAAACTAATTTTAGTAATTTTCTCATATTTTTATTTTGTCATTTAGTATTTATTAGATTTAATATTAGTTTTATTAATAATTAATTAATAATTAAGTATAAAATAGCATAATTAGTTTTTATAATGTAAAACCTAGTTTTTATATTTTTCCTAGCTTTTATATGTTGTAAAATAATTTTGGAAATTTTCTTGTAATTTCTACTGTTCATTTGCTATTTTTATAATTTATTTAGTTTAATTAGTAATTAATTAATATTTAATATAATAATTAGTAAAATAGTGTAAAAACTTATAAAATAAACTTTTTATAATTTTTTAGGATTTCTGTGATGGTTAATTAGATTTGTAAAATTTTTCTAAATTTTCTAAGTTAGTTTGTTATTTTTAATAATTTAAATTGATTAAATTAGTTATGTAATCTTTAAATTAGTAATTAATTAATATTAAATAATTAAATAGTGTAAAAATTTATTTTCTTTTTCTAAAAATTTTCTTTTATTCTTAGATTTGTAAAAAAGTCATTTTCACCCCCTGGGGGTTTTCAGATTTCAGTTTTCACGTTTTATTTTGTACGTTTACGTTATTTAAAACGTGAACGTACGCGTTTTTAGATATTAAATGTTTTTAAGTATTTAGCTTTCACGTAACCGTTCATATAGCTTATTTAAGCTATTTCCTTGTAGATTCCTTAGTTTAACCAATCTCAAACCCTTTCCTGTCCAAATTCACCCGATCACAAACCCGTTTGATAACAATTCACACCTCGTCGGGACATAACGACTCGGGGAAACACTATATTCCGCGGAGCATTGAGCCTAAGGAGTTTGACTATATTGACCACATCCGTGGCTGATTTTAGTTGACTGCTTTTGCCTCAATCACTGATTACCAATTATGGTTTTTCCACTGCCTTTACTACAAGACATAATCTTGCGGGCTAGCCAACTCTTTCACTTTTTAGGATATGGCGAGTTGAGATACCATACAATTTTGGGCAAATTGCAAGCCGTCAACGGATTTGAGTTATCTTTACCAAGAGCCGTTTGCTCCTGGATTAGCCAATCCTTTTGTCGGTTAGACATGGCGGACTGATAACCACAAAAAATTTTGAAGCTCAAGTGAATTTTTTTTTTTTTTAATTTTTGCCAAAAACGGGGGTACTAGATGGTAAAATGTGATAAAATTCACTAGAATTTCCCCCCACACTTAGAATTGAATATTGTCCTCAATATTCAAAGTCCTGGCTATTATGCCGATTCTTTGAACGTAAAAGGGCAACATTACAAGCTAAATGTGGAAACATCATTTTTCATTTCACTTTATTGGTAACCACAGCAGGGGTAACTCCCCCACACTTAGGGTGAAAACCCTATATATATGCTACTGTTTTTGTTTACCGAGTCGCTAGCTTCACTCGACCCCGAATTCATTTGTTCTTGGGGAAGCATGATGTGGAAGAAACAATCTCCATCGGACTTTCATTCAAGATGTTTGGACAAACATTTGAAGCACGTGAAAGTTCCGCACCGATGAGATATATAGCCCCTGGCTTTAAATAGTATAAACTATAAGCGGTGATGCTGGGGTCAAAGATAATGTCTTCATTCCCGAAGGAGTGAAGAACAGGAGAAGTCACCCTATAGGTGAAGAAAATGAAGAAAACCATGATGAAAATCATGATTTGATCTTCTTCCTTGAGATCAGGCTCAGTTGCCTGAATTTGGATTTTATCGGTTAAGCTCTTTGGTTTGGATAACATATCGGGAGGGAGGGTGGAAAAATTTGCCATAGAAATACAAACTCTCATGATTGAGACTCTTTCCCCCCGATCATGGTTTTTCTTGGTATCCAAGTAATCATACTCCGAAGGAGTCATGATATGAGTGAGTTCACCGGAGAACTTCTCGTGAAGAGAATTAATCACATGATGTGAATCTGTCAACTCTTGTTCCCCTGTGGACTCGTCACAATCCTCATTCTGAATATCAAAGAGTGGATTATCATAAATCAAAGTAAGTTCAAATTCGAATTCAAACAGAGGATTAGTGAAAGTTGTTTTGAATACTTCGGGAACAAGGTGATTAACATTCTCTATTGGACTGTTGGGATAAGAAGTGAGTGACGGATCATGATATAAGAGATTTTCAATTTCTCCCAGATCGGCTTCGAAATCAAAGAGACCATCATCACTTCCTAATGGAAGTGGATTGATGTGAGTGAGTTCATCGGCGAACTCCTCAAGAAAAGGATCAACATCATAATGCGGAAGTGATGCCTCAACATATTCAATGTCTCCATAAGATGCATAATCCTCGCTAAGATCGGAGAAAGTCTCAAATTGATCTTTTGGACACTCAAGAGGGGAAGGAAAATCACACAAATGATCAAAAGTTCCCTGTGACTCTCCTGGGATTGGGATAAGGTTCTCAGCACTAGACTTTATGAATTCATCCGATTCCACTTCAGGAATAGTGCTAAGATGCTCGTCCCCCATGATCAGAGAGTGAGTGGGAACTTCGGGTGTGATAACAATATACCGAGGGAGTTGAGAAGGACTAGCAGACATGGGTTTTATAAATTTCATTTGTTCTTCTGCTAGTAATTCCATCATAGTCTTTTCTCCCTGTGATATTTGGATTGGTGGGATTTCAACTGATGTACTTGATGAATCTTTTTGAGTAACAATGTTATCTTCATCATCATCACTGTCATCATCGTCATCAAATAGAGTAGCATTGCGAAGATTGGCACGCATTTTAGCTGCTCGTTGCTCAACCAGTAATTCTTCCATGCTTTTTCCGCAATCTCGTTCTTCAGCAAGTAATTCTGCCATAGTTTTCCCACGAGAATTTGGAATGAGTGAAAATTGTGGGGGTGTGGATGTGTCAAAACCGGAAGGTTGACATTGAAAATCATCATGAGGACCCCCACAATATACACAAGAAAAACTGGGGGCATTTTGAAATGTCGTGCTATTCAACTCCTCCTTAAGTTCTTTTAATATTTCAAGAGCCTTTAGACAAAGGTCTTGCTGAGTTTCTTGAGGAGTTGTGTGAATCGTTTGGTACTGTGAAGGTTGGTCATGATACGGATAGTCATAATTGTAACAAGGAAAGGGATTCCTTGTTTGACAATCCGAGCTAAAGCGAGGACCTCCACAATACTCACAAGAAACATTCGGTGCATTTTGAAATGATGTATTATTGAAATAGCACGGTTCTTGTTCAAAGGAATTCTGAGGAGGGTAACTGAAATCATTTTGAAAATTTGGAAACGCGAATGTATTTTCGATTTCAAAAGTGCAACAAGTACAAAATCCATGGGTAAACCCACATTCCTTGCAAAAACATCGTTTACAAAGTGAACCATCTTCTAAAAGATCTCTACAAATATAACAGTGATGTTGATCAAACGAAGATAGTTGGGGTTGTGGAGGGTGGTCGGGAAGACTTTGAGAATCATTGTAAGCATTCGGATTTGCTTTGCACCATTTACAAAATCCATCACTAATATCACTCCCACACCGCCTACACGCGCACTTGTAACAACGATGATTGTCATCCACTGGAACTTACAACTGTAGTCGAGTGACGACATAAGAATTAAACATTAACGAGGGATGAGAAGAAAGAATTAAACGGTAAAGAGGATAAGAAGATAAGAATTAAACGTATAGGAGACGAAGATTATTTTTGGATTTTTCGAAAAACACATCAATTAAAACGAGACCAACTCAAAAAGACAATGGTGAACTTAAACCAACAATCACAATGTAAATGGCTTCTTTGAAAAAGGTACACCAATTCACAAGGATACAATGACAAGTTTTAATCTTTTGTTTGGGAACTTATTAATGTTCACACCCCAGTTGGTAGGTGTTCTGCCTTGGTTTTCGGCGTTGTGTTTTATGCTTATTTTTTATTTAACAAGAAAAACGGAAAATGGTTTTGTATTTTTTTATATGATAAATATATATACAAAAAAAAAAGGAAAATATTTTTTTGTTTTATACTTTTTTTGAAAACGATAACTTCTTGACGAATGTTCTACAAGTCACTAATCGTTAAAATCGTAACGATATTGTCGCAACACAACCTCCCCGGCAGCGGCGCCATTTTGATATTGCGTTTTTGAGTGCGTATCAAAAATATACACAAAGTAGACGTGAGTGGAGCTTACCGATCAACCTTTAGGAAAAGGAAGACTTGTAAAGACTCGTGAATACAATATATATATATATATATATATATATATATATATATATATATATATATATATATATATATATATATATATATATATATATGTGTGTGTGTGTGTGTGTGTGTGTGTGTGTGTGTGTGTGTGTGTGTGTGTGATACCGGGTAAGTGATTACCCGAGTCGTGTCCCAACGAGGTGTGAATGGGCAATATCCTGTGAGATTCGGAGATTAAAATGCTTGTAAGGAGTGGTTTGATTATTTGGAATTGTTGAATGACGATAAATTGCAAATAACGTACGAAAATAAAATAAACGTAACTAAAACATGAATTCAATTAAGGAATGAAAATAAAAACTTAAAATCTACTTAAAGTTCTACGGGAATGATAATAGGAAGATAGGGGACCCTAAAACGTAACCTAAGTTTAAAAACGTAAAAGTTAATTTAAGAAAAACGCGAGTGCGCGAAATAAAAAGTGATTTTAATGCTACGCTAATCCTACGGGTATAAAAATTACTTTTCTACGATTCTAATGTTAAAAGAAAATTTTTGGAAAAAGAAAAATATTTTTTTAGCTTTTTTAATTATTTATAATGAATTAAAAACTAAATTAATAAAATAAATTGTAGAAAAATAGTAACACTATTTAGAAAATGATGAAAATTTTTATACAAGGTTATTATCTATTAAAGAAGCTGAGAAAAAAAAAATTGAAAAGCAATTACCAATAAGCATAAATAAGCAAATTATATATAAGCTGAAATGCTAATATACCAATTAAACTAACATTGCTATAGGTACTAAACTAACCAAAGTATCACAACAATAATCACCGTTGGGAGTGTAGTCTGTTTTGTGTCTGAGTTGTGACCTGGGTAACCCAGGTCCGAAACCTTCAAACCACTTTTTTTACTAAACATTATTATTATTTTTTTTTTTACTTTTTCTTTTTGAAAACCTTCTCAACAACTAAAAACAACATCTTTTGTGAAAACATTTTTTTTTTCCTAAAGGCAGATAAGCATAGAGAAATAAGCAGACATGGAAGGTAAGGGTTAAACAAGCCAACGGCTAACTTAAAGGATGTGAACAGTTGACAAAAAAATTATAAAAAATAGAATAAAAATATAAACATGTAAACTACCATGTAGACTATATGTAAATCAAATTTCAGGCCAAGAGAATTAAAAATGAAGAACATAAAAATACAAGCTAAAGGGGCATTTGGTGAACTGATGTGCAAGGCTACAGTCCTAGGAGTGACATTGCAGGCTAAGTTTTAAACTACAAAGCTAGTTGAGAATGAAACATAAGTCCTAAATCATGGAGTCTATACTACTAACAACTAGAATGTTACATAAGAAATACTAAAACCTACTCACACTAGTCTAATGCTAAAATCAAAAAGGGGTTGTTGGGTAGGTTTTCTATTGAAGCAGCAGATATGGTAATGGGTCAACAATGATTTTTTTTTAGGAACAAACCTAGATTTCCAGATAGTAAACAACTTCTAAGACCTATATTGAACAGGTTCCAAGTAAAACTAACAACTAAACATTGCCTATTCTAGATTCTAAACTATTAGCAATGTTAAGATGAAACTGTAAAATGGGTAAAAACTAGCTTTGGGCAAAAAGTACTTGCTATGCCAAACACCCCTGTATGGGGTCCGATGTGAACTTACACTAACAACACTAAGATTTTAAGCTTGAATCATTGAAGGGAAACTATTTAAAAGTTTTACCTGAACTAAATAAGCAATAAGAGATTAAACATGAGCAGTTTAGGTAAGCAGCTACACAAGGTTTGAACACTGATAAATAACTTCAAATTATGATTTGCATTTAAAAATAAAGAGTACATGAAATTTTAAAGGAGACTTCAGAATAACTGAGAACTAAAACTAACAATTCTACTAAAAACCTACTTCCTAATTACTACCTTACTACCTCACTCCCCTCAAAATGGGGTTACATCATATCTATTTATACTCAATAAAAAAAACTAGGGTTTCTGCTCTTGTGTGCACAAATCACAACCCTTGGATTGACTTGGCATCATCTCAACCTTCAATTGCAATTGGCGCCCAATTTGTTCTTGTGGATTCGTCTGGACATGGCATCTTGTGACTACTTTTTGGGGAATGCTTTTGATGGGGATGGAGTGGTATCACGTGAAGGTTTGGTATCACGTGAAGGGTTGGAGGAGGGGGGTTGATTTGCTGGGTAAAAGGGATGTTGGGGGTGAAGAGGAGTTGCGTTTGTTTGACTGGGAAAAAGATAGATGTGCGTTTTTATTATAAACGTAGGGATTTTGGGTGTGGGCTTGGGAAGGACATTGGGCCAAGGTAGGAATGTTGGGCTGGGGTGGTTTTTGGGTAGCAGGTTTAGGATAGGATTAGTGGATTGGGTAATTTGGATTAGTGGTTTAAGATTAGGTGTTTTTAAAAAAGTTTAAATAATAACTGAAATTGTTTTCGTAAGTTTTTTTTTTTTTTTTTTTTTTTTTTTTTTCATAATAATAATATTATTAATACTAATACTAATATAATATTAATACTAATATTAATAATACTAATACTAATACTAATACTAATAATAACATTAATAATAATAATAATAATAATAATAATAATAATAATAATAATAATAATAATAATAATAATAATAAAATAAAAATCTTTGACAAAAAGGGTTTTTTGGTGATTTATTTTGCCATTTTCTTGAAAGTTCAGGGACTGTTTTTGCTAATTATGCAAACTTTGCTGTTTTCAATTCTTTTGTACCTGAAACACGCAAAAACACACTCCAAGGATATTTGTGATGTTATTTGACCATTTTGAAGTGTTTTTTTATCGTTTTGACTTGAAAATTGGACGAAAAGATATGTGCAAAAAGGCACATATCAAAAGGTGTTTCCAGCAATGTTTGCTTAAATAGTTTGCACCATTGAATACTTTTCTTTCATTGCAGTATACATTAATATGTTTCCTGAAATATTGTGTACCGAAACGCATGTTGCATGGCTGTATATTACAATTCTTTTATTTTGTATATTGACTTTCCAAAAACATGTTGCCTTATGTTATTTGCATGGTTGTATCCAAACGCATGGTGCATGGCTGTATCCAAATGCATGTCATTACATTTCAATATTTCCTTTATTAAGATTTTCAACATTTCACAAACCTTGACTTTTTACTTTTGCAAATTTGTAGTTAAGATTTAATGATGCAAATTTGATGACAAGATGCAAATATGGTTGAAAAGCAGAAAAATATTAAACATGAAACTTGATTTATTATTGAAAACAAAACACATGAATTACCCTTGATTATAATGGCACGTGTCACGTTGAGGATGCGTCTTCCCTTTTTTAGTTTAGTGTGGGTTTTCACTAGAATTACCCTTGATTATATGCCTAGTCATCAGTGGTGGTGCCTCCGTTCTAACCCCGAACTTCCGGTTGTTGTTTGTGCATGTGTTTGTATAGTAGGGGTGGAGGGAGGAGCAACATAAAAATTTGTGAAAATTTAAGGATGGGTCACATTGAAAATTGTGTCACGAAAGTATATTACCAAAACAGAGACACATCGCGTAATGAAAGCTCTGACAGTAAAAAAGCGTGTATTTGGATGCACGAGCAATACCCTGCGAGCACCAACCTATGCGCAAGAGTTGCTTTGCATTCAACCAATGTTTGTCAAGGACGTTCATTTCTTAGGCGATATTTGTTGGACGTTTAATCTTGTGGGCTAGTTATGGTCGCATAAGCTTTAGCTATTTTGGTTAAAACTTCTATACGCTATTAGTCATTTTATGAATAATCGATATTTAATATGCGTTTTAAGATATTTAAATTTTGTAATCTAGATATATGATAATTTTGAAGTTTAAAAGGATTTTTTGTATTTTAAGTTGGATCTACATATAATATTTTTGAAACTAAAGAAGGATTAAAAAAAAAAAAAAAAATTGACATCGCACGTGTTTCATAAGTCATGCTCCAGTAGTAGTAACCCTTTCTCAACCTCTCACACACAAACCAGAAGAAAATAAACTATCACCACCACAACAACAACCACTGATGGAACCACCACTACAATCACAATCACAACCACCACAGCCCACAGCCTCACCACCACAATCCACCACCACAGATATTTCCAAATCCACCCCTTCAAACCCCTCCAAAATCCCAATCCGCCCCCAAAAAATCCGCAAACTTTCATCTTCACCCCCTCCAGAATCACCCACCCCCACCCCTAATCCTAACCCTAACCCTACCACAATCGAACAAGCCGACTCATCAAAATCAATAATCATAACCACCACAACCACCCCAACCACCACCACCAAAACCCGTCGCCGTAACCCTAAACCGTCACTAGCCACCGTACCACAATACATCAAACCCTTATCATCTCCCAACGAAATAACAGCCGCTATAAATCACCTTAAGTCATCTGATCCATTACTAGCTAACTTAATTGATAATTTACCTCCACCTGTTTTCGACTCGCATAAGCCGCCTTTTTTAGCGTTAACGAAAAGTATTTTGTTTCAGCAGTTGGCGAATAAGGCTGGGATGTCGATTTATACGCGGTTTGTGGGTTTGTGTGGAGGGGAAGAAGGGGTAGGGCCGGAGACGGTTTTGGCGTTGAATACGCAGCAGTTGAAGCAGATTGGGGTTTCGGGGCGTAAGGCGAGTTATTTGTATGATTTGGCAAATAAGTATAGGAATGGGATATTGTGTGACGAGAGTGTGGTGAAAATGGATGATAGGAGTTTGTTTACGATGTTGTCCATGGTTAAAGGGATTGGTTCGTGGTCGGTTCATATGTTTATGATTTTTTCGTTGCATAGACCGGATGTGTTGCCGGTTAGTGATTTGGGAGTTAGGAAAGGTGTGCAGTTGTTGTATGGGTTGGATGAGTTGCCTAGGCCGTCGCAGATGGATCAGCTGTGTGAGAAGTGGAGGCCGTATAGGTCGGTTGGGGCGTGGTATATGTGGAGATTTGTTGAAGGGAAGGGGGCGAGTGCGGGGAATGGTGGGTTGGCGAGTAATGGTATCGTTGGGCAGCCGCTGCAGGTGGAACAGCCGGGAGAAGGGCAAACGCAGCAGCAGCAGCAGCAACAGCATCTACAGTTGCAGCTTTTGGAACCGATTAATAGCATTGGCAATCTCGGGTAGCGTTTCTGATGCTTTAGTTTGTAAGTATGGTTTATTGTGTTTGGATGTTTATTACTTTAGGTATTGGAGTTGATATTTGTTAATCAAGCGTGATAATCGATACATTTGGCATTTTAAGTTATTATTATTGTTGTTCATCTTGTATCAAATATGTTAACTATATATGGAAGCTAAAGGATTGTGCGCCATTCATGTCATGGAATAGTTTGTAGGTACTTCCTTTCAGCAGATCCTAGTTGTGCCCAAGACACTTGAATCTAATATGCTTTGCATACTATATGGTGTTCTTAGTTGTAAAAAATTGCACACTTATGTTTTCATCCAACGTGGGATGTAAGCTTCGTCAGGAGTGTTTTAGTTTCAGGAACTGATAGACAGTGTCCTTGCAGAAAACACTTCTGCTATCATGTTGCAATTTTATGAAATCAGTTATTAGGTTTAGTCTCATCGTGTCGGTATGTACAATCTTTTCTTAGTATTACTACAATGTTTTTGATGCAAGTAGTCTGGAGTATATTTTTCTAATACATATCGATTTATAGTTTTATACAGCTTAGCGCTTGCCCCTTGGACATTGTTAAAGTTTATTAAAGCTATCTTTATAGTTTAGTTTTTCTTTTGTGAATAAATACTGGTGTTAAGATGAACACATGTTAGTTTGAGTATTTCTTATGTCAAAGTTTTCAATTACTTGTTATAGCTTCTCGATTGTAGGTTTCCTAATTGTTAATCCACTAGCGCAAATTATGCGGGTCATACTTGGAAGGGGCTTCCTATATGTTATACTTATCTCGATTAGAGTTTGTATTAGACTATTACAACTGATAGAGTTCTTGTCTAACAACTTTGTTTGAGGGCATAAAAACTGTCCACTGATATCAGGTCATACCTTAAAAAACGATTCATCAAAGCCATTTGGTGTCTTGGCCTGTTAGGTGACTGGTAAAAATAGTGTGTTCTTTTGTGCGGGCAAAACATTGCCAGACTGAAAATTTTGAATATTTAAGCCATTTTATACTTAGATTTAATTGGTTTTAAGGTAGCACTATTAGGAGAGGCTAAAAATAGCTGGTCACTTGTTCGGCCTAATAGTATAATGATGCTCGGTTTGTGCAGGGGACCTTCATGAAGAAGGTTGGGGTTTGGATTGCTTCATCTGTGATCTGCTTAGTCAAGAGCTGAGTTTTTTTTAACAAGGTATTTATTCATGTGTCTGGAAAGTAAAGGTCGCCAAACAATATACTACGTATTTAACAAGATCTAACTTGCAAGTGTTCACGTGTGCATAGCTGAAGGGAGCCTGCTTGCTTCAGCTGAATCTCCATGAGGGCTAAAAGCCTTTTAACTATGAAGTCTTCACATTTTTTTAAACGATTAAGCCTTTAATGCGTTAGTTGAATCCACTTCTCTAGACATAATTGATAATTCACTTAAAGGTGGAGACATGAAATCATGAATTCATCTACTAAAACGATTATATGGCATCTAAATTGGCTGAATATAAAGTAATCTAGGATTGTGCCTGCTCTCTCTATCTCTCTTGGTTGATAATGAAAAGTAACTTAACTCCAACTTGGAGAATACCTTTTTACCGATCGGCTCATTAACTGTTCATGAACGTTCGGTTCGTTTACACCCCTAAAAACATCACTCTACCATTAATGGCTACATGCTTTACATACAACCAGATAGTTTTTGTGAAGCGTTAGCACTCTTGTAGGTTCATGTACCCCATAAACGAACAACCCTTTTGTGCCTTAACGAGACATGGCCCAACCCTCATTGCATTAGCCCCGATGAAGAATTTTATGTTTCTGATACACCAGCTGATATCCTTTTAGGATCCAAGTTCTGTTCAACCTGTGTATGTATTGCTCATGGTTTGACTGATCTCCTTGGCTTGTATGTTTAGAATTTTATGTGGGATGCGCTCCCAATAATCATCCTTAGAACTGTATTGTTGATATTTGGCTGATAGGTAGGTCAGTGGTGAATAATGACCTAAGGAACAACAGAACATTGATCATTTCAGCCACAACCCTAATATAATTACGGTATTGTTGACACAATTGCGAGCACTCTTTGGCTACCAGTTTCATCAAACAAAGCCATGTTTGCGACAGGAAAGGTAAGAGAATAAGAGACATTGAGTCTTGATTGAAGCTAGGAGAGCCCAGTCTTTCAGTATGTTTACCATCAATTATATTATTATGTTGTATTCTTCTACAAACAAAATGAAGTCGGATTATGCTGAACCAAATGTCATGCCAAATCCTTACTTATCCGTTAGTAGACTTTCTTCCCTGACTTTCTCCAGACCAGTCACAGAATGCTCGGCTAGAACTTGTACATCAGTGATTCATCAGTGGACTCATGTCCCACAGCCACCCCCTTTAACTGATAACTTGGTTTTTCATGATCTCCCCTCCCCCATCACGAGATTAAGGAGGTTTTTATAATAGCATATTGATGGTAAAGGGTGCTTAGTTTAACATTTGCTAATTGAAATTTATGTATCGTTCTTAAGAAATAAGTTTGTAATAATTCGTAGGGCAACTGCAAGATAAATGCAATCTACACTCTTTACTGATATCTGCAACTTACTTTTTCTTAATGCTACATACTTGCCATAATATACCAACATATGCAATTTGTAACCATTTAATGCAACAAAGTGCAAACTTGAGATAAAGTATTATTTGGAACTTACTCATAGAGTTAGAAATGGTATGCAAATTGCATTGTGTGGTTCTAATGTCAGTGAAAAAAGATTATTACATCTCATTATGATGCAGACCGCCTTCGCTTGCCTTTGTATATACAGTGGAATATCAAGGGATACATATGATGAAGTATTATTCAGGACATATTTACAAATGTTGTAATGCGAAATCATGACTGTTATGCTTTATTCTCAGGGCGGCTTTCTTACTCGGTTTGGTTTTGTAGTGCCTTTCACTGCCTTTGATCTTTTCGGCCCATATAGTATTAGTACCTTCCTGAATCTTGCGTCTTAGATGCCCCGTTTTAATATTGTTCTTGGAGGTACTTTGGTTGCATTTAAGAGAAGTTTTGCGGTGAGAGTTCCATCCCACATTGATATTAATTGATAAAATAAAGGGATACAGTTTACTTTTGATTGGAAAACCAACTAATAAGGCTAAATGTAAGATCGATCGTTGCTGAGAGATGATATGTATAGTCTACAATAATTTCTAGATCTGGGGCTCTTCTTAGTGTTCTGGAACTGTTTTGTGGATGGTAATATTAACATAAATTGGTATATGACATTGCGACTCAGTACAAGACTGCTTAAATGCTTAAATACATGCATTTAGGTTTATTGCTATGTTGATTGAACTTTGCTTCTTAAGTAGCATTATTTAATTCTACCAGAGCATTGTTTAGAAACATTATAATCATCTTACCAGATTGTATTATTTAATTCTACCAGAGCATTGTTTAGAAACATTATATTAAGTTAAGAAGATTGTATTATTACTGTCCTATTAAGGCTGACAAGACTAAAGAAACTACTTATTGTTGCTAAGACTAAACTTGAATACTGTCTTTATAATAAGTCGTTTTAAATATTTGTTATTTCCTAAAATTGCTGACAGAAAATCGTAATTGTTGCCGCTTATTTTTAGGGCTTGCATTTGGGGCCAATGACCGCATCAACTAATTGAAGTGGCATTATTATCTAGCGAGTTTCAGGGAACTTGTGAAGACCATTGGCAGAAATGTAGACTTGCGTTAATTTTTTAAACAATTAGTAGGCTGCATTTTGGTGTTGTATATGGATTTGCATACGATAATGAGTTCTTAAGTTGCTTTCTTTGGTCACCAGAAGTATGTGACTTCAAAGAACTATGTGGAGTTGGATAAGCTCCACTATGCTCTCATTGTTTTTCTGGTTTATTAAAGTTTGGGCTTGCCTTTAACCGAACTGCTAATGCTAGAATGGTGGTAAATTGATGATTCTTTAGATATATTAGCTTGGCGCAGTCCTATACATCATGTGATTGAAGTATTTAACAGCTATATCTAAGTTCATCTGGGATTTTGGGAGCATATCTTCACCCTCTGTTTTGTACTCCCTCCTAGGGGTGTCCATGGTACTGGAACCGTCCCGAACCGGAACCGTCCCGAAAGAACCGAGAACCGAAAATATGGAAAAAGTGGAACCAAGAACCGTCCCAAGTTCTTCGGTACGGTTCCGGTAAGGTACTCGGTTCCGGTACGGGAATTTCGGGTAATTCCCACAAGAACCTAAGTGTTTAAATAATTTATTTTTTTCGTCGTCGATCATTCATAAAGACATGTTAATAATGCTATAATAATACAAATACACACGGTATTTAACTAATGTACATGATTAAATATTGTATACTTAAACAACAACATATATACTTAATTTAGTTATTTAGTATACTTGATTAAATATTGTGCATCATATTGAATCGAAAAGCATGAAGTACACCAACACCGACTGACCAATATTTTTATATAATATAACATGCATTCATACTTCCAACTCATTATACTCGTTAACTACAGATTCGTCATTCGTCACATATTGCATTATATAATTCACTTGATTTTTCTATTATTATAGGTAAGTATCAAATTTACGATAATAATCTCAAGATAAACATACTTTCATGTTGATAAATGATGATTATGATCTTTGAATGGATTAAAAATTTGGGTTTTAATTTTATTATGTGTTTTTAAGTTTTAGATTTTTTATGTTTAATAATGAGTAGGATTTTTTTATTATTATTTTTTTTTATTTTTTCTCCTTAAAATACTATACATAATACACAATGTCCCAAATAAACCCTATAAAATTTCATATTTTTAAAGTAGTCGGTTCTTTCGGGAAAGAACCGGAACCGGACGGTTCCGACCCGAACCGTCCCGAGAACCTAAAATTTGGAATTTTAGGAACCAAGAACCGTACCATGGTTCTAATATACTGTTCGGTTCCGGTACGGTTCTTCGGTTCTTTTGGTTTCTCGGTTCTTTTAGACACCCCTACTCCCTCCGTCTAAAAATTATTGTCAGGAGACAAAAAAACACAAAGTTTAATAAAAGTGTGGCCACTTTTATTTTCAACCACTAAAATAGAATATTCCCACAATAGATTATCTAGTTTTTACTAAAAAAAAAGAAAGTGCACAATTATTTTGAGACATCCCGAAAAGAAAATATGGACTATTATTATGAGATGGAGGGAGTAACATGAGTAATTCTTAACCGTTTAAATTTGTTTTATTTTATATTATTAATTAATATATGTTACAGACATACACACCCAGAGTAAAACCCGTCCAACGGCTGCCATTGTTTTCTTCTATGAAGTTGCTACGCAATTAATTTCTTGAACTTTTTCATGAATAGCATGGTAGGGGGTGCAAAAAGTTGAAAATGAGCTCTTTATTGATGGAATGTCGTCACATCTGTGTAAAAGTGGTGTATAGAAATTGGAGGACACAGGATTATTGGGTCTATAAAGATGATTCAATTGCCCATAGGCCCAAAAAGCATGGCCATCATGCACGTTTTTAGAAATCACCTTTAAATCAAATGTCAAGGTTTCCCATCATCCCATGGTCTAATACTCTAATTGGAGTCCTCAAGTGTTATGTAATGCCCACTCTGTCGGTTTGTCTCTGTGGAGCAAGGAAATGTGGCTAGATTGAAACCGAGATCTCCTTTCTACGTTGCATGCTCAACCACCACAAATTATTTTTTTTTCCGAAAGGCAACCTTTTATAAAAAACAACACAAACCGACACCACCACAAATTATTATCTTCAGAGCAATTATCGTCTTCACCATAACTAATTTACCATCAACGCCTTTTTGTCACTACACAACAACAACAACAACATACCCAATCCCGCAAAAGCGAGGTATGGGGGAGGTAGAAATGTAGACAGATCCTACCCCTACCCCAGGTAGAAACCGGGAGTAGAGAGACTGCTTTCAGGGAGACCTCCGGCACGTGCACATGTGCGAGTGATAGATCACCGAAAGAAAAAGCACGGAACAAAGAGCAACAAAAAAGGCAAAAAAAGTCAAAAGGGAAAAGCCAAAAAAATCAAGTAGGTAGCAGGAAACCAACAAACAAGGGACCTAGGAAAAAAGACAAACAAATAAAACCTGGCACCAAAACACAAAAGCAAAGAGCAAGACACACAAAGCGGCAAACAAAGCAAGGAAAAAAGAACCAAAACAGACAAACCCATCAAGAAAAGCACAAAAACAAAGCAGGGAAACGCAAGGGGCTAAAACTAAGGCAAAGCAAAGGGAAAAGAAACGCCACAAGCCACCTACAGACCTAAAAGGGAAAGAGCAAAGGGACCACAAAGCCTAAAGAGCCAAGGGCAAACTAAACCTAAAAGGCAAGGCAAAGGGGGCACACGCAAAGGCAAGGCAAAGGGAAGCGCCACAAGCCTACAAAACCTAAAAGGAAAGAGCTAAGGAACTCAAAACCTAAGGAGCAAAGGGCAAACTAAACCTAAAAGGCAAAGTGCAAGGCAACAAAAAGACGAGTAAGGACCCACGCAAAGGACCTACGCAAAAGACGCACTCCTAAACACCCGCCCGAGACTACCTGCCAGATCTAATCCTAGCTCTCCACGCATTCCAATCTGAGATCATGTCCTCGGACAAGAGAAGCTCCTTCATGTCTAGCCTAAGTCTATCTTCCCACCTCAGCTTCGGTCTTCCCCTCCTCCTCAAACCGTCGACCATCAGCGCTTCAACTCTCCTTACCGGCGCTGTTTGTGGCCTCCTCCTAACATGACCGTACCACCTCAACCTCCCTTCTCGCATCTTCGAGATTATAGATTCAACATCAAGCGTTGCTCTGAAAACTCCGTTCGGGATCATGTCAAGCATGGTCTTACCACAAGTCCACCTTAGCATTCTCAGTTCTGCCACTTCCACTCTGTTAGCTTGAGCTTTTGTGATGGGCCAACATTCAGACCCGTACAAGATAGCTGGTCTGATCGCCACCTTATAAAATTTACCCTTAAGCTTGAAGGGGACTTTCTTATCACAGAGCACTCCTGACGATGCTCTCCATTTTGCCCAACCCGCTCTAATACGGTGGGTAACGTCATTGTCTATCTTTCCTGACTTGTGAAACATCGAACCTAAATATCTAAAAGACTCCTTAGGTTGAAGAATCTGGTCACCGATACGAACTTCCTCCTCGTTGTGGCCGATCACGTTTTCACCGAAATCACATCTCATATATTCAGTCTTCTCTCTGCTAACCCTAAGACCATTGGCTTCTAAAGTCTCTCGCCAGTGCTCCAGTCTGTAGTTTAAACCTTCAGCCGATTCTGCAACCAACACAATATCGTCTGCGAATATCATGCTCCAAGGGATGCCCTCTTGGATCCCTCGGGATAACTCGTCGATAATCAAGGCGAAGAGGTAAGGGCTAATGGCGGATCCTTGGTGAAGACCAACTTCCACCGGAAAAAACTCAGTGCACCCCACTGTGCACCGTACGCGGGTCTTCGCCCCCTTGTACATATCTCTTATGACTTTTAAGTATCTCCTTGGTGTCCCTTTTTCTATAAGAGTCTTCCAAATCAACTCTCGTGGGACACTGTCGTATGCCTTTTCTAGGTCAAGGAAAGCCATATGTAAATCTCTCTGTCTTTCTCTATACTTCTCCATAAGACTTCTGAGGAGGTGGATAGCCTCGACTGAGGACCTCCCTGGCATAAAACCGAATTGGTTCTCTGACACCCTAGTCTCCTTTCTTAACCTCCTCTCAATAACTCTCTCCCAGAGTTTCATGGTGTGACTAAGAAGCTTAATACCTCTATAGTTGCTACACACTTGTGCGCCTCCCTTGTTCTTGTAGATGGGTATGACATCGCTGAGTCTCCATTCATCTGGCATCTTTGCGCTAGAGAAGATCCTGTTTAAGAGGCGTGTCAACCAGATAATCCCCTCATCTCCTAGACTCCTCCAAGCTTCTATGGGTATTTGGTCCGGGCCTACAGCTTTGTTTCTCCCCATCTTATGTAAAGCGACCTTCACTTCTTCTTGACTGATCCTCGAGTAGTAGCATTCGGGTAACGATTGTTGGCTAGGGCTTTCTCCTTCCCCCTTCCTTCCGTGTACCCCTCTTTAAAGAGGGAGGAGAAATACTCTCCCCATCTCTTCCTAATACCATCTTCTTTCACGATGGTACAGCCTCCTTCGTCTTTGATGAATTTTATGTTTCCTAAATCCCTTCTTCTTCTCTCACGTGCTTTAGCAATTTTGAAGAAATCGTTTGCTCCCTCTTTGGAGTCTAATTTCTTATACAAATCTTCGTACGCCTTGTCCTTCGCCACTGCTACAGCCTTTTTTGCTTCTCTTTTAGCCACTTTATACCTCTCTTCAGCAGATGCCCTATCTGCTTGGTGGCTCTCTCTGCTCAAAAGAAACTCTTTGAACCGGGCTTGTTTCTCCGCTACTTTGATTTGCACCTCCTCACTGAGCCACCAAGATTCCCTGCGGGTTGACTGGTTTCTCGTTGACCCACTAGTCACGCCCAGGTAATCCTTTGCTGCGTCTCTGATTATGTAAGCAAGGGTGTTCCACATCTGATCCGCATCCCTAGTAGATAAGTCCTCCGCCCGAGCCGAAAGGCCTTCTGAGACTTTCACTCTAAACGATTCCACCGCTTCTCCTCTCAGATTCTTTCACAAAATCCTTGGCATCCGTGTCGCCTCTCTCCCGTTTCGACACCTCTGAAAAAGGGCATCCAAGGCAACCAGTTTGTGCTGGGACGAGCATGCCTCTCCAGGGAAAACCCTGCAATCCTTACATGTTCTAAGGTCATCTCTACGCACCAGAAGATAATCAATTTGGGTGTTATGGCCCCCGCTCTGGAAGGTAATTAAGTGGACGTCTCTCTTCTTGAAGAAAGAGTTCGCAACCACTAAGTTGTGAGCGGTAGCAAATTCTAGGATCGAGCATCCTTCATCATTCCTAACTCCATAGCCGAAACCTCCATGGACCCCCGCGTATCCATCAGCGGAAGCTCCAATATGACCGTTCAAGTCACCACCTAAAAACAGCCGTTGGTCAGCAGGGCACTCCCTCACGAGCTCGTCGAGGGAATCCCAGAAACTCCTCTTCTCAACGTCACTACGACCCACCTGTGGAGCATAAGCGCTGATCACGTTAACGGTCTCTCCATCAATAACCAAAGTAATCTTCATTGCTCTATCGCCCTTCCTGATCACTTGCACTACACTATCCTTAATACCCGCAGCTAGAATGACTCCCACTCCGTTTCTAGCTGACCTAGAGCCCGAGTACCAAAGCTTGTAGCCGTTACCTTCCCTTGTGCAAGACCCCTTCCATTTAGTCTCCTGGAAACACGCTATATCCACCTTATGTCTCCTCAAGGCATCAGCAAGCTCAAAAAGCTTACCGGTCAGCGACCCTACGTTCCAGCTGCCTACTCTAATCCTACGTGGACCCGCTAATCTACCATCACCTCTATGCACCCTAGACCCCCCAACCCCAACCCCTACTACCCCTACCCCTACCCCTCCTACCCCTCCCGAGCCGACAGGACATGACCTCAGGTGACCATCACCAACTACCACGTCTATCCTACCCCCGAAAAAAAAAACAACACAAAGCAAGGCACTAAAAGCAAATAAGCAGGGAAGACACGCTCCAAAAGCAAAGCAAAAACTGAGCACACCAAAGAAAACACGCTAAAGGGGGAAGCAAGCATACAACAACAAGAGGCAGACGAGAAAAAAAAAGAAAGCAAGTAAAAGCAAAGCAAGATAAATAATAGAAGGATAGGTAAATAAAGAAGAGTTTGGGAAAAGGTACTCTACTGCTGCTGGAGGGAAAATCCGGCCAGCAGTGGTGGTTGCAGCGGCGGCAGGAGGCGGCCGACGGCGTTCTCCGACAAGACCGCTTGGGTCCGGCTCAGAGAGGAGTGGGGAGTCTTCACTCGCCGGAGGTGAGATTCAGAAAACCGCTACAAACCTGGATACCAAATCGGAAAACACTGTAGCACAACCCAAATCTGGCGTGTGGCAGGACGTGGTCAAGGAGTAAGAGCCTCAGCTGGTGGGGGTTTGGTCGGAAAATAGGGTGCAAGCTATGGTGGAGTTTAATTGCAAAAACTCGCCGGAAAAATAGAAACTCCGGCGAACCAAACCGGCGCGTGACGGAGCGTGACGTGACCGGTGGAATTCTGGTAAGTACTGGTGGTATCGGAATTTGATGGAGAATATTATGGTGGTGTTAGATCAGGGATATGTTATGTAGAAGATCTGATTTTGTAGATGAAGATGCTTGTAGTAAGAGAGAGAACACTGATTTGTCACTGTTCACTGATTTGTCACAATGTCAACTCAAATAGGGGACTGTTGGGAAGAAGTTTGAGTATATAATAGTCATAAGAGTATTTGCAATGGTAGCGTGATACCTGCTTTAAAAGGTTAAATTCGTGCGTTAAAGTGGCGTTAACCACACTGAGCGTCTAAGTTAAAGCTGCGTTAACGTGCCACGTGAAGCACGTAACGCAGTGTTAAGGGGCAATTCTTGTTATAATAATAATAATAATAATAATAATAATAATAATAATAATAATAATAATAATAATAATAATAATAATAATAATAATAATAATAATAATATTATTATTATTATTATTATTATTATTATTATTATTATTATTATTATTATTATTATTATTATTATTATTATTATTATTATTATTATTATTATTATTATTATTATTATTATTATTATTATTAAGCATATGGGATTGTGGTTATGTGGTGGTTGTTTCAAAACGTATACTTTTCGGGCTAAGTATTGACATGGTAGGGGGTTTGATTTTGTGTCACCTCCTGATTGTGGTGATGGTGTTGTTCGGTTCGTGTTGCATGATCTCACCAAATCTCACGCCCCTTCTCATGTTGCTCCTATTGAGGATTTGGTTTCTGATGAGTTTGGTGGTTTTGATTTACATCTCCTTGATACTCTACTTTCTAAGGGGTTGCGTACTGTCAAATCCATTCCTCCTAAATGTCGTTTGGGGTTTTCTCGGGTTTTGAAAGGAGCCCTTGATAAGGTGGTTTGTTCGCCTGATGACATTTCTTGTTGGGTTGGTTTGTTGGTCTTGCCTCTTTGTTTGCTTAAAACCTTTTGCCCGAGGAGTAATCAAGAGTGTAGGTCTGTTACTAAACGTCAACGACGGGAAGAGTATATTGTTAATGTCATTTCATCTTGGGGCACACCTGGTGGTAGTTTACAAGTTGTGCGTGAGGTTTTAGCCGAACCCCCCCCCCCCCCCCTTTGTGGTCTAATATTGATGAGGAAAACCTGGACTTGGGTGACCGTAATATCAAGCAATGTAAGAGGAAGATTTGTGATGGCCATTATACTGCTGCTTTTAGAGTTCTTTCTTCTTCGGGTATTGCGGCTTATGATGATACTACTCTCGCGGATCTTAAAGCTAAGCACCCTTTTCAATCTGCCCCCCTTTTACCAGATATACCTATTGATCATCATCACCTTTTGGCATCTCCTGCTATTGTTCTTGATATGATTAAGAGTTTCCCTCGTGGTACTTCTTGTGGAAGGGATGGTTTGCGTGCTCAACACCTTTTGGATTGTTTAAACGGTGCTGCTGTTGCCTTCTCTGATGAGTTAGTCGCTTCTATCACACAGGTGGTGAACCTTTTTCTTGAGGGTAAATGCCCAAGGGAGTTGGGAGAGTATGTTGCTAGTGCTCCTCTCACGCCCTTGGTTAAACCAGGAGGGGGGATCCGTCCTATTGCTGTTGGGACTGTTTGGAGATGTTTAGTCTCCAAGGTTTGTGCTTCTATGATTGGCCATTCTTTGGATGGTTATTTTGACGGTTTGCAATTTGGTGTGGGTGTTTCGGGAGGTGGGGAGGCAATCCTTCATGCTGTGAATCGGTTGATTGAAGACCGTGGGAGTGATGTAGGTTTATCTATGTTGTTGGTGGACTTTAAAAACGCTTTTAATATGGTGGATCGTGCGGTTATGTTACGAGAAGTTCGCCTTCGTGTTCCGGCTATTTCACATTGGGTGGAATTCTGTTACTCCAGTCCTGCTAGATTATATTATGGTGAGCATACTTTATGGTCGCACCAAGGGGTGCAACAGGGTGATCCGCTTGGGCCTCTTCTTTTTGCTTTAGTGTTACATCCCTTGGCATGTAAGATTCGAGACTCTTTCACTCTTTCTCTTCAAGCTTGGTATCTTGATGATGGTACTATTATTGGGGATACTTTGGTTGTGGGGAAGGTTTTGGAGTTGATTATGATGGATGGACCTAGTTGTGGTTTACACCTCAATGTTGATAAAACTGAGATCTTTTGGCCGAAGGAAGACCCAAGGAGCAGGTATGTTGGTGTTTTTCCCCCTAATATTTCTCGACCTTCGCATGGTGTTAAATTATTATGGGGCCCCGCCAGTGTGGATTTTGAGTTTAGTAGTAAGCTTGTTATGAAAAGGGTTGCTAAAACTATTGAGCTTATGGATGCTGTTGCTAAGCTTAATGATCCTCAGTGTGAGTTGTTGCTACTGCGTGCATGTGCCGGTATTTCCAAGTTGTATTTTTCTATGCGCACATGTCCTCCTCGGGTCTTTGAGAGTGCTCAGGTTTCTTTTGATGCAGCACTTCGCTCTTCTTTGGAACGTATTATCACTGCTTCTGGACCTGGGTTTTGTGATTGGCAATGGAGACTCGCCACCCTACCTTTTGCTCTTGGGGGACTTGGTGTGTATTCTGCAGGTGATGTCTTGAACTATGCCTTCCTTGTTTCTAGACTTCAATCTGCCAGCTTACAGACTAAGCTTCTCTGTAGTTCTGGTATTGTGTCTACTGGTCCCTCTTTTGATGATGCATTGTGTACTTTTAATGTGAATATGGATATTGAACTTATGAGTAACCCTAGTGAGATCGTTGCCCTCAAACTTATGAAGAAATTGGCAGATATACATTTCGCACGTGTTGCCCAAACGGTTGAATCCACTTTCCATTTATCCTCTAGACAGATGGCTTTATGGAACTCATTAAAAGAGGATTATACGTCAGATTGGCTTAGGGTGGCACCAATATCCGGATTAGGACAGACTATGAATGCCAGGACTTACCGATGTGTTTTGTGTTACCGGTTGGGTGTCCCTCTTTTTACTGTCCAAATGCCATGTTCAGCTTGTTCTAAGGTTTTTCCTGGAGATATTTTTGGAGATCATGCTGTATCGTGCGCAGGCTTAGTTGGTATTAAACATCGGCACAATGTTGTGCGTAATGTTCTTGTTGATATATGTTCTCGGTCTGGAGTTTCAGTTCGTAAGGAGGTGGATATTGGGCTTCGTGGAGAGAGGGACAAAACCTTGCGTCCGGCCGATATATTACTTTACTCTTGGGATGGTGGCCTTGATGTTTGTGTTGATCTTACAGGATCGTCACCTTTGACGCGTTCGTGTATGGTTGATTTTATGCCCGGTCGGGCGGTTATTGAAGCCGCACAACGTAAACGTGTCAAGTATGCAGCTAAATGCGCTGATATCGGATACGGGTTCCTCCCCTTTTCATTCTCTTCTTTTGGAGAACTTGAAAAAGATGCAGTAACCTTATTAAAGCGCATTAGACGATTCTCTATGGCCCAAGACATTGGAGCACGTGCTGCTCCGCATATTTTTAGTAGGATTGGTTTTGCTGTAGCTAGAGTGTGGGGGCTCAGTTAGTATCTTGGCTCCCTACTAATTTCTTGTAAAATCCTATTTATTTTTCAATAAAGTGATGGTTATATATAAATAATAATAATAATAATAATAATAATAATAATAATAATAATAATAATAATAATAATAATAATAATAATAATAATAATAATAATAATCACATCACCTCTTACACGTCACAACTAGCCGTTATTTTCAAATAAAATAAAATAAATAAATAAATAAATAAAAGAAAAAAAAACACAGTTTTGGTCTTCTAACGTAAACTAACGGGTATATGCCTAAAAAAAATAAAATTCAAAACCATTTTCCAACCACTATAAATACCGATTTAACACACCATTTTTTTCACACTTTCACCACTCAATATACTCTATAATACACTTCTATTAGGAAAAAAAATGCCGGGAGGCAACAACAACAACAACGACAACGACTCGTTCATGAACCTCCTCGGTGGGTGGAATAACCCATACGCGGGTTCATGAACAAGTCAAGAAGTTTTCCAACAACATCAAGAAATGCAATATTGGCAACAACAACAACAACAACAACAACAACAACAACAACAACAACAACAACAACAACAAAACACACTAAACACCGATTTCCAAACTCTACAATTCACACAACAATCACAATATTCACAAACCGAAACAAATGAAGTTCCCGAAAGACCTACGTCTCCACCAAAGAAATTCAGACGTGGTGGTAAACGAAAGTCCAAAAAAAACAAAGAGCCTGAACCAATCAATGATGATGAAGAAAATGTGAAAAACTAGAAGGGGGGTTGAATAGTTTTACGTTCTTTTTGAGCTTATTTTACAAAAATTATAGTTGCTTAAAATTTTGATTCGATCTTATGTGAATTCAGTTGTTAACAAGAATGAGCAAGTCTAAATAGATACAATCTAATAATGTAAACAAAGTAATGAAATGTAATAAAAGATAAAGATGGAGAGATCAAACCACAACACGTGAATTTATAGTGGTTCGGCTATAAGGACACCTTCCTTGCCCTACTCCACTCCCCGAGTACCACACTCGAGAGTTTTCTTCACTATGTCAACAAACACCTTATGGCGGAGAAACCTTACACACCTTGGCTTACACCGATTAACGACACTAAGCTAAATGTCGAGTTCTAATCCCAGCTAGAACTAATCTCACAACTTCTTCACAACTTCACTACTTCTTCACGTTAGCTTCACCACTTCTTCTACACGTCTACTTCACACCTTCTTCAATGCACAACTACTACTCTACTTATCAACACAACTAATATCTACATTCTACTAAATCACATAACACTTTGCAAATAATCTAGCACTACTACAAGATGATATTAACTAATCACAACACTATTACTTTGTATAGATGTTGAAGGAGTGTTCTTCTTTTTTCACTTGTGTGGATGAAGTCTTGGATCACTTGGAAATAAAGACTTATGGATTATATGATCAAAGGTTTTTGGAATAGAAATGGAGATGAGATCAGAAAGTTTTTAGTGCAAAAAGATGAGAAAAATTTATGAAATGAACCAGTATTTATAGGGCTAAAAAATACTGTTCTGGAGCGTGCTGGTCCCCTTAATTAGGGGTCGGTCCCCTTAATCATTAAGGGGGCTGCCCCCTCCAAAATGTTGGGTTTGTTTGTCTTTTTGTGGGGAAGATTTTTATGGAGAGAATTTGCCCTTTTTGGTTAGAAATTTGAAATCATATCTTTGTGGTTTAATAAAACAATACCAAGAATGATTTACTAAAACATATAAAATGTTAATGTCATTTTATAAAATGTTTTGTGTTAGGAAAATGCTCCCTTTGATCAAGTAATGCATAAGATGTTTAGTTTATACATACCTTAAGTGATATTAGTTGTAGAAGTAAATATTTGCCACTAAATACTTGTTTACGTCATAATCTTGACTTAATTTAGTTTACATTTTGTGATTATCAAAACATAGAGTTATTGAAAAATATTAATAACGTTTTTAAGCATTATTTATATCAACAGAAAACGAAGAATGCGTCATTACACGTTGGCAATCAAGTGAGGAAA
Organism: Artemisia argyi; assembly: GCA_030686995.1. Classification (NCBI taxonomy): domain Eukaryota; kingdom Viridiplantae; phylum Streptophyta; class Magnoliopsida; order Asterales; family Asteraceae; genus Artemisia; species Artemisia argyi. The sequence continues at coordinate 53,212,308 of CM060690.1, read as the reverse complement.
AATTACTTGCAACGTGTTATGTGGCCGCTAACGAGGATCTACAAGTCGGGCGTTCCCAAGCTCGTGATACGTTTTGGAAACGGGTATAAAATGAGTTCAATAAACATAATTTTCAGAAACGCAACAACGATATGATCAAAGGCAAGTGAAAAACGTTGAACCGTGATTGCACAAAGTTCAACGCGTATTTCAAACGCTCGCAACGCGATCAAAAAAGTGGGGAAAATGAGATGGATATCCTTACACGGGCGAAAGAAATGTATCGTGACGAGCACAAATCGGCGCCGTTTAATGATGAGGAGGCTTAGGGTATTTTGCGTACTCATAAAAAATGGGACGTAACGGATCCGGTTGATTTAACCGATGATGTCCCAAGCCAAACAAACGAGGCGTTGTTTGTTCATGATGCACAAACACGTCCGATGGGAAAAAAGCGGGCTTCGAAGAAACAAAAATCCGAGCCAACGACAAGCACCGGGGGCACGAGTTCCGGAGGATCTTTTTCGTTGTTCCAATTCGGGGAGGCTATGCAACAAGAGTTTCGTTTAAAACGTGAAGATGCGGCCAAGGCGTATCGGGCGGCCGCAGAAAAAGAAGAAACACTAATGAGGTTGAAGGAATTTGAATTTTTGGTGCTCGACACTACCGGCAAGGATCCAACCTATGTGCATTTGATCAATCTGGAAAAGGACCGAATCATCGAGAAATATGGGTTGCCAAAGCGTCAAGAATGAATAATTGTGTTGTGTTGTAACGTTTTTTTTTCGTAATGTTTTTTTTTTCTTTTCGTCGTAACGTTTTTTTTAGGTCCTTATTGTAATATATTTTAAGAATGAACGTTAAGGTTTTTAATAAATGAAGTATTTGTTTTAGTTTAGGGGTTAAATTTGAAAATATTTGATTTAAAGTTGGGTTAAGGTTGAGTTATGATAGTGGTTTTTTTTTTTTTTTTTTTTTTTTTTTTTTTTTTTTTTTAAGGTGAAAAAGTTAAAGCTGATGTGGCGCTGACGTGACACTGAGTTAAATCTTAACTTGTGTTATGATTGCAAATGCTCTAAGAGTGATAAAGTTACGGTAAGGATGAGCATAATGGCTGAGATTACTATGTTAGCCCATTGAACTATTGATACTTTATAGGGGTGTTCACAATTTGGGTAGGGGTGTTCATCGGTTCAGTGTTATCGGGTTGTTCGGTTTATTTGGTTCGATTAATTTTTGTTTATGGGTAAAATGGAACTGAATAACCCGAATAACCTAAAACACTTAATTTTAATTATTTATTTATATAGATTTTAGCTGAGGGAAAAAATCAATCTTAAAAAATGTCCTATTTATACTGTAAAAGAGTTAAATAAATATATAAAAAAAATAGGGTTAATACACAAAAAAGTTACTAAAGTTTCTCAGAAATTTGAATTTAGTTACTAAAGTCTTTTTTTGGCTCAACCGGGTTACCCATGTTTACGGGTTTGTTAAATATGTTACTAAACATTGTAAACGATGACATTGGTTAGATTTTAAATACAAAACGGTACTTGTCGTTAGTCGGGCTTCACGGAATTAGTCCCTAGACCACTATTTCAGTTAGTTTTTCTCTTACGTTTTCGTTCGTTTTCTTATGGTTCATACGTTTCCGCCCGTTTTCTTATATTTTCATACGTTTTCGTCCGTTTTATACGTTTTAATTCGTTTTCAACCGTTTTAAACCAATTTTAACTGTTTTCATTCACTTTTATTTGTTTTCAACCGTTTTTATTCTTTTCGAACCCTCTTTATACATTTTTATTCGTTCTCAACCGTTTCTATACGTTTTTATTCGTTTTATATGTTTTCGTCCGTCTTTATACGTTTTTATTCGTTTGATCCGTTCTTATACATTCTTGTCCATTTTTATACGCTTTCATAAGTTTTTCTTATGTTCTCATACATTTTCTTATGTTTTCGTCTGTTTTTTTACGTTTTCATATGTTTTTATTCGTTTTAAACTATTTTTTAATACGTTTCATCCGGTTTTATCCGTTTTCAACCGTTTTTATACATTTTCGTTCATTTTCATATACTTTCGTCCATTTTTATACGTTTTCATCCATTTAAAGGCATATAAAAACTGAAGTAAATACAGACGAAAATGTATAAAAATGAACGAAAACACTTAAAGACGAACGAAAACGTATGAAAATGGATAAAAACATATATAAATGGACGGAAACGTATAAAAACGGACAAAAACGTATAAAAATAGAGGAAAGCATTTAAATACAGACAAAAACGTATGAAAGTGAACGAAAATGTATAAAAACAAATAAAAGCAGAAAAAATGGACAAAAACGGTTGAAAACGAAAAAAACCGTATGAAAACGTAAAAAAAACGGATGAAAACGTATGAAAATATAAGAAAATTGATGAAAACATAAGAAAACGAGCGCAAACGTAAGAAAAACTGGTGAAAGCGTATAAAATGGATGAAAATGTATAAGAACGTAGGAAAACGAATAAAAACGTATAAAGACAGACGAAACGTATAAAAACGGTTGAAAACGAATTAAAACGTAAAAAACAAACGAATACATATAAAAACAAAAGAAAACGGGCGAAAATGTATAAAAACATAGAAAATGAACGAAAACGTAAGAAAAACTGTCAAACTAACTAAAATAGTAGTCTAGGGACTAATTCCGTGAAACCCGACTAACCACAAGGACCGTTTTTCACACAACTCGTAATTTCAAATCCCTTTTCAGATGTCAAAATTTTACTTTCATATTGAAAAGTTACTATTCATCATTTACTATTCACCGATCACTATTTATCATTTTACTATTCATCATTTTTGGGGTCAGTTTGAGATTCCGAGAAGCATTCAGAAATTTCACTATTCATGTGACACTATTCATTTTCGGAGGGAAAACACTACTCATGTGCATCACTCATTTCATCGTAAATTTAGTTTACGAGTATTTACATTCGCGTAACCAGTCAAGTTTAGCTGCGAATTCATGAAATCATCAGTAGGGACACTTTATATGGTCTAGAAATAGCTTACATATCATCATACTAACATTTGCATACTATTCCACTCGTAGGATATTCCAATTACTATTTTTGGTATAATTGACTTTTTACGTGTGTTTATTTTTAAAATAAACGTTAACACGTGATCAATAATGTGACCAACACGTCCGACACTCCCGACTATGATCCTAATATATTTTCATACTCATTATAATGATATATAAATTATATTATTATTTTACCTGGTATTTTGGAAATTTATTTACTTCGTATCGTAAGTTTAATATAATTACGACGGTTTTCGTAAAAACTAAACAATAATCACCCAAACATTCAATACTTGTACCCAACATATTTTCACAATTTTTATGATTTTATTATTACCTAAAACTATTAATATACACACTATAATACATAATATCCACCAACTTTCTTACAAAATCTCATTTTTCTTCCCTTCCTCCATCTTTGCCCCCCCCCCCCCCCCCCCCCTATGCCAATCACTTACAAGATTGAAAAACTACACTAACTTTAATTAAAACTTGTACTTTATGTCTATAATAAAAATATACATAACATATGCTAGGCATTTCTTTCTCATTTGCAAGATTCAAGCAAGAATTCATTCTTTCTTTTCTCTCTTCTTTTGTGCTCGGCCAAGACTCCACCACAAGCAAGAAACATTGATTTTTCAAGTTCAAAGTTATAATCAAGTATATTTAGTACTCCTTTTTGGGTTTTGAAATAGAAACTCAAGGTGTTATTAGGTTTTCATCTACAAAATCTCCCTAATCTATCAAGTAAGTATGTCAAACTCATTTTTATAATTTTACCAAGTTTTCATAATGTTCATATAATTTTTATGCAAGATCTACATGCATATGCTAGTTTATACCACTCCATTTAAACATTTATAACTTTTGAGCCTTAGAAATAGAATATAGGTAGATCCTTGTTAGATTAACTTGGTGGATGATGTTTAGGAACCCATGACACCCTAAGAAGGTGTATGGTAAGAATAGATTAGTTTGGTGGTGATTGAAAGTGATTTGGTTGGATTTGAAACTAGTTTGAAACCCTAGAAATGATTTTTGAAACTATATATATACCTACTGTCCCTATTTTAAAAACGTGGGAAAATCAGTGGGTTGTGGGTAATTTTGGACCAAAGATTTAGAAAATACTTTCAAAAACGAAGTCGTGGGCGAAAGAACGGATAAAAACAAGCTTATAACGAAGGAGATATGATTTTTACAAAGTTTAACGACGAAAACTATTTTCTGAAAATTATACTTAATGTTGGACAATTTTCAACGGACAAAATGAGGCGTTAGACTAGAGGAGCCGAACTATCAAAAATGTGTTAATACAAGTTAATACGAATCCGTGGATATAAAGAACGAAGGAAATGAGCTTATAACGACAAAGATATACACGTTTCAAAACCGACAAACTCTATTATTTTGACAGCCACTATTAGAAACCATATTCTAACGTACTAAAAACTATATTTTCTAGTAACAACATTGAAAAGCCGTATTTATAACCATTGAAGCAAGTATGACCAAAAGCTATTTACACGACTATTATGTGTCATTTTAAGGTTTTCAAGGCGATGAGTTAAACACTAACATTTTTATGCACAATATATTACGACTAGTTTTACAAGTCTAACTAGATATATTTTTCCCAAGTATGGAAAACATTTTACTTTAACGATAACTAGTATTTCCAAGCTACGAGTGGTATAGGCATCATGTGCATGTACATTCATTACATCATGTCATGATCTAAAGTAGATCGTTATTACTCATATTAGGTTGCGGCTAATATTCGCGCCTTGTTGTTCCTATCATTTCACGTCATAGTATCATCGCTTCAGGTGAGTTTTCATAGCCCCGTTTTCAATTCAATATTTTGATTTCAAATCCCACGGGGGAGAATACATTGCATTCACTTATTTTTGTACGTGCCCAAGTATTAAATTCCCTACATTGCTTAAGTTGCCTTATTATCACTTTAAGTCCCCTTTTTATCATGGATCGTTAATTAATCGACAAGCGAGAGTGAGTGAATAGATCTATTGGGGGTGACTCCCCCGTCTGAGTTGGTAGACTTTATTAATTCTTCCGATTCCTTATTAGACTTTATTAATTCGTCCGGTTGGGACAAGGATCTCAACACTAGACTTTATTAATTCGTCCGATTCCTTATTAGGAACAATGTCAAGATGCTCATCCCCCATGTTTCGAGTGTGAGTGTGAACTTCGGGTGTGATAGCAGTTATTTGAGATGGAATCTCAACTACTGGGATATCAACTGATGAACTTGATGAAGTTTTGTAAAATTGAAGAATATCAAGGGTATCTTCATCATCACTGTCATCAGGGATGAAACGGAACTGAGAGCTAGATTTGGCTGCTTTTTCTCTTGCAATTGATTCCCTAACAGATTTTTCATAGGCATCCTGGGAATTTATTCTAGCAGCCTGCTCTTCAGCTAGCAATTCTTCCATGGATTTTTGATGAGTGTGTCTTTGGGAAAAGTCTTTAACTAAACCCTTAAGCTCATCAACGATTTCCATCATATTTTGCATTTCTGGAAGAAGTGCTTGATTCATTTGGTACTGTGGAGGTTGGTCATAATAAGGTGTGTCAAAATTGTCACAAGGATATGGATTCCCTGTTTGACAATCTGAGCTGAAGTGTGGACCTCCACAGTAATCACAACAGTAAAACTGTTGAGTCTGGACTGGTGAATCATATGGGTATTGGTCATAACCAAAGTTCTGAGTATCACCGGAAAACTGTTCATAGACAAACGTGTTTCCAGCTTGACACTCAAATCCTTGGTGAGGACCTCCACAAAACTCACACAGATATGTCAGTATCTAATGATGTGGTGGCTGGTAGGATGAATCAGATGTGTCATGGTAAGGATAGGGAGCTTGGTTATAGACAGACCCATCTCCTGATTCTACCATGCTACAGCCGGGACAATTCCCACCATTATGAGGACCACCACAGCATTGGCAACTGCAATGGTGTGGATACGACATATGAAAGAATCAAAGGTTTACAGAGGGTAAGGAATGAAGAATCAAATATGTGAGAGGGTAAAGGTGAATATTTTTGGGTTTTTGGATAAACATTTTGTACAAATAGGAAAGAAAATGTTTTTGTGTTTTTTGTGTTCGTTGAAAACTGAGTTTAAAATGTTTTCAGAAACAGTTTTGTTTTTATAATAAGAAAATATGAACAAAGGATGGTAAATATACAATGGAAGTATATCCAGGTTCACCAACACGCAAAACCGTTTTTAGATAAACGCGCACAACCTCCCCCGCAGCGGCACCAAAAATTGATTGGCTCCAAACGGTCAACCTAAATTGACCAAGGAATGGTCAACTAGGTCAAACAGCTTAGAGTCAATGCTCCGCAGAATATAGTGTTTCCCCGGATCGTTATGTCCCGACGAGGTGTGGATAGTTAACAAACTGGTTTGTGATCGGGTGAATTTGGATGGAAAAAGGGGGTTTGAGATTGATTAAACTAAGGAATCTACAAAGAAATAGCTTAAATAAGCTATATGAATGGTTACGTGAAAGCTAAATACTTAAAAACGTTTAAAATCTAAAAATGCGTACGTTCACGTTTTAAATAACGTAAACGTACAAAATAAAACGTGAAAACTGAAATCTGAAAACGCCCAGGGGGTGAAAATGACTTTTTTACAAACTAAAAGATAAAAGAAAATTTTTAGAAAAAGAAAATAAATTTTTACACTAATTAATTATTTAATATTACTTAAATACTATTTAATACTAATTATTAATATTTAAATAACTTAAATACAATATAATATTATTTAAATACTAGAAAAATGAAAATTAAATTTCTAAAATTATAAAATAACTAAAAATAAGTTTTAAAATTAAAAATATATATTTTTGTCTTTTTGTGATTTTTTTATTAATTAATTATTAATTACCTAATTAAACTATTTTAAATTATTAAAAATAGAAAATGAACAGTTAAAAATCTAGAAAAATTCCTAAAATTATATTATATTATATAAAAGCTAGAAAAAATATAAAAACTAGGTCTTACTTAATAAAAACTAATTATGCTATTTAAAACTTAATTATTAATTAATTATTGATAAAACTAATATTAATTCTAATTATATATAATACTAAAAGAGGGAACTTGCTCCCATCCAAAACGGGGTTCCAAATAGTAGTAAAAAAACCCGTAGGACAACTGTTATGTCAACTGTAGCACCCATAATGCAACTGTTATGTCCACTGTTTTGCACTGTGCATGTTCCGTTTTCTACAGTGCTTGCTACTATCACACTATTGGCTGGAAGAGTTAAGTACTGATATTACGTACAGTAGCGATGAATAGTACCCATTTTTTTTCACTGTTTTACATTGTATTCAACTGTGTGGGAGTGTTTATAACTGTTCACCCCAAATTAATCCTCCTTCCTTTATAGGAGAAGTTGCACTCAGAAATTTCCATATCCACTAATTTTTCTTCTCCATATCAACAAAGCTAACAAATTAGAATATGTTCACCAAAAAAACATGTACTAATTTCATCAACAAAATCCAAAAATGTACCGACGATAAGACAAATCCGAACAATTCATTTGTTTCGTTCGATCAAAACAAAACAACAAAAAATAATGTGTGCTGTGATTCGTTCCCCACCGCAATCAGTACATACGCAAATGAAAAGAAAAGGGAAATCGAAGTAGAAGAAGACCACAGCCTATCCACAATCTAAACCAAAACAAATAACAACACTAATCCATTTACTATCCTAAAACCCACCTCCAGTAAACAAATCGGCCAACAATAACACCACACCATCCCTCATCTTATAACTTACATCGAAAACGAAAAGAAAACATCCAAGATCTTAGACTGTTCAACTTTTTCACAATCTTACAAAGATTTTTTAAGTTGAGCACACATCATCATTGATCCCTAATTGTGAAATTATCCGAATAAAAAGAAAAAAAAAACAAGTATGTTACTTCATTTCTTTGATTCCTTGAAATGAAACAAAACATAATCACAACAATGAAGATGAGATCAGGTGTAAATGTTGATTGTATTTGATAGAAGGTAGGTAATAGATACGAGGGAGGCGGACTAAAAAGGAGTTTGTTTTTAGTGTTTCACTAATGACCGTATAATTATTTAGGGTAAAGAGTTGTCTTTATGCAACTTATATGTTTGTATGGACTGGATTTGGATCGTGTTTTATCTTATGATAATGGGCTTCTTTATGTTGGATTGGATTTGACTTTATATCATTGTTTGGATTGGGCTGAAAATACGCATACATGAATTATCAGTGACTCAGTCTGAATTTATTTTTAGATATAAAATTTTCGATAATATTTGGTATAATGATTTGGTATTTTGGTATTACAAAATTTCACGGGGATACATATTTAACGGCTAGAATTGCTATTAATTTAAAAATAATTTTTGGACAATCGTTTCATTTCGAATTTAGATTAAACACAACATTCCCGCAGCAACGCGCGGGTACCCTCACTCGTTAATACTAAATGATAAAATAAAAATATGAGAAATTTACTAAAATTACTTTAATATAAAAGGTAATTAATAAAAATATAAAAATGCTAATTGCTTAAAAAAATTAAAAAATTAAAATTAAAATTAAAATTATATTAAATAGAAACTATCACTTAAAATTAATTTGTTTTTTCTGGATTTTTCTTTTAGAAAACTATTTTACAACTAAAAACTAACAACTTTTGTAAAAACAACTTTTTTGTAGCTTAAAAATAAGCACTGTGGAAGCTTATTTGCTCCACAGTTGACTTTTGTTGACCAAGTGAGGAAATAAGCTAAAATGGGCTTAAGTGGGACCCACAATGGTGAATTCTGATCTAAATAAGTTGTTGGGACATGTTTAAACAAGAATCACTCAAATAAGCAACTTGAATAAGCCAAAAAGTTTGAATAAGCACTTAACTATCTTGTTACCTAACTAAAAATGGGACAGATTTTGGAGCTATCTAGGGGGCCCACAAGGGTGATTGGGGGCACAACCTTGGGTGAAATGGACAGCCACCCACCTTAGGAGTGCAAAGAGCCAAGAGGGGAGCAATGGGTCCCACTATGGAGGGCTGCAGCCACCACCAAAGGTGGTGGTTGTGTGATGGTTGTGCTGATGCAGGGGAGACTACTCCCCCTGCAGGCAACTTTTAGGGGCTTGGGAATGCTCAAAAAAAATGGTAAAAATAAAGTAACACAGGGACAAGGAAGTTGAGCTGGGGGGCTGTAAATATAAACAAGTTTCAAGGCCTAACTCATAACATAAAATTCAAAACAAATCATGCTATATTTGCAAAAACTGAGAAAGGTGCATATTTGACTTTTTTGCTAAACTTGAGATTTGACTAAATCTAACTTTTGATGATCCTTATTGACTGAAAGAGTTGTATTAAGCTAGAATAAGTCCAAATTAAGCTACATTAACATCTTATACACTGATTTGGGTGGGTTTGGATCACCAATCCTTCAACAGTTAACTGTTGAAAGGTTGTGATAGTGATTTTGACTTTTATCACAAAGGGACTGAATTTTATGGTTTATCTGAGTTAAGACAACCTAAAATAACATGTAATAACCAATGATTCCAACTGCAATACAAGAATCAGTGGGTAAAACCACTGATCCAAACACCCCTCTAAACTATGTAAAATGTGATTTTCAAAGCTAATGGGTAATTTAGGACATAAGATCAGTCCACAAGGTCAACATATGATGAGATAAGTTCAAAATAACACACCAATACCAATCCAAATCACAACTTACTACTAAAACATGTTAAGCTTATTTTGGCAGTCAAAAGAGAAAATGGGTAACAATAAAAACTAGTGAACAAGCATACATAATTAAGCAATATTATCACTATCAGGCACCAAATAAACACAAAACAACTGAGAAAAGTACTAAATAAGCATATGAACAGTGATTTGAACAAAATCCAAGAAATGCTTACAAATTGTCCAATGACAGAACAAGGAACCGAGGACCAAATAAACAACCTAACACCCCCCACAGGGTACTAAAACCACTGCAAACACAATTCCATGAGCCATCCTTGCTTCTTCCTTCTTTTCACTGGATTTTTTTATTTTTTCTTTTATTTTTCTCTATTTTTTTGTATTTTTGAATTTTTACACTACAGCTTGTTTAACTAATCACTGAGCTTGTAAAAGGCTTACAAAGTACTTAAAATGAGTTTAATGGAACAAAGAAACAACACTTTCACAGTTTTAAAGCTTAATGAAATTTTAAATGAATTATAGTAAAAACTGAATTCAAACCAAATTACTGAAATTGATAATTGAAATGATCTTCAAGTACACTGGAATTGTTAATATTACAACTTAAAAGATAAAATTAACACTGGAAATTAAGTTTACATTAAAATGACATGATTACACTAAAATTACACTAATACTAATCTAACAGCCTTCACTGCTTCCTTTTTTTCTTTATTTATAAAGGTCCATGTGGGTTTCTGAAACTTTCCCACTCCTTTCTAGCCCTTGGATGAGCTTCAAGTGATCCTGGCCTTTGATTGTTGTTTTGGCGGGAAATGCCAATTTGGCAGGTAATGGTAACTTGGAGAGTTTCAAGTGTAATTAATGCTTCTTGGAGGTTAGTATTTGGAAGGGGGAACAAGGGATGGGGATGGTGATGTGGAGGAGGGGGGAGGTGAAGTGTGGAAGTGGTGTTGCAGGCTGCCAAGTGGGGAGGTGGTGTTTTGGTGGGAAAAGGGAAAGTCAAAAGGGGGCGTTGACTGGGGTGGTTTATATTAAAAACGGGGGGTGTTGGGTTTTGGTGGGCTAAGGGGTGTTCATGGATCAGGTTGGGCTTTTGGGTGGATTTGATTTGGTATTTGGTTTTGGGTGGTAAGGGTGTTGGGTTAAAAAAATAACAAAGGATCCGTTTGATTTAGTAGTATTTCACAAGGACCAAGTTTGTAATTTTCTGAAAATTAGGGGCTGAAAGTGCCAACTTCCCAAAGTAGTTTCAAAGGACTTATATTGTCAATTGTGAGTAGTACAGGGGTAATATATGTTAAATTCCATTTTTAAAATACCCGAGGACTTGTTATGCCTATTTTGAAACTTGAGGGGTTAAACTTGTACTTTTTTCAAAACTTTCACCTAGGGACTAAACTTGTAAACTTATGAATTCCCAGGACCAATGTTTACTTTTTACCAAGAAATATTTCACCAGGGACCAAATCTGTCAATTTTAAAACTCCAGGGACCAAAACTGTAAATTCTCAAAACTTTTCAGATTTTTCACCAAAGGACTAAATATGACAACTTATGATTTTAAAAGGACCTTTGGTGACTTTTCTTTCTAAATAAGTGCTCAGGGACTATTTTTGCCAATTTTTGAAAGTTGGGGGACTGAAACTGCCAATTTTGCAAACTTTGTACGTTTTTCATCTGTTTTTACTCATTTTGCTTCTAAAACATATAAAACACAATTTTGAAATATTTTCAGTATCTTGATGCATTTCTGAGTGTTTTTGTATGTTTTGCAGTTCAGATTTGACCAAAAATGATGAGTGTTTGAGCACTCATCAAGAATACATTGCATTCACTTATTTTTGTACGTGCCCAAGTATTAAATTCCCTACATTGCTTAAGTTGCCTTATTATGACTTTAAGTCCCCTTTTTATCATGGACCGTTAATTAATCGACAAGCGCGAGTGAGTGAATAGATCTATTGGGGGTGACTCCCCCGTCCGAGTTGGTAGCACCAACGAGTCATACGGACGCATTTCATTTGAATAAATACCGAGTGCCTGATAAACACTCATTTGGAGCCAATTCTAATTCTGTCTAGCTTCGGGGTCATGAGCTTAAGAGCCAATGTAGACTTTTATACGACATTTTGACATTTCACTTTATACTTGTGGCTAGCTGTACATAAGATTTAACTTATAAACCTATGATTTCTCACCAACATTATTGTTGATCATTTTTAGCAATGTATTTTCAGGTAATTTAAGTAGCTCTTGCTTGCATGCATTTGGACCTTCATGGAGTCGCGGAGTCGACGCGTCTCATTTTTATTTCATGCACTTATGAAAACGTTTGATCTAGTAGGACTTGTTTTTCAGTAAACTTGCAATACCTTTTGGGACCTTATTTTATAAACTACGAATGTTTTAATGATCAAACGATGTATTTTCTAAACGACTTTTTAGGTCGTTCAATATAACTGTAACTGTGATGCTATGGCAGTCACCCCCAGGTATTCCATTCCGCTGCTAATACAGGTATTTTGGGGGTGTGATAGATTGGCATCAGAGCTAAGGTTATAGCGAACTAGGATGTATCTTGGACCCTAGACTATAACCGCGACTATAACCGCATCATCATAGCATCTCATCATTTCATCATAGGTGCATATTCATTACACATGTTGTTTCATGCACACACTGTGCGAGTTATTTATACCCATACTCATATATAATTATATTGACCTGGTTCACAAGTGACATGTCTTCAGATACCCACCCTGTCATCCTTTCATCGGATTCCGACATTGAAGATGCCTTGTCATCTTCCACTACCATTGTAACACCAGTTGCACTTACACTGCCATTAACACCATTGAGTTGTTATAGGAACAAGGTTTTCCTATCATCCAGCCCATACATAGAATGCCGTTTGGTAGAGTATTCAGACTTAAATCTTAATGGACCTATTAGGATGCTTATTGCAAGGAAGATGGTATATTTTCTTTCCTTCACTAGTAAGGCACTCACTACTCAGGTACTACCACCACCATCAGCTACTTATTTCACTATTGATCGTCCCATAGTGCGTACTTTAGTTTTACCTCTTAGATGGCGCGAGATAGCGCGAAAGAGGGTAGTATTCCATTCACTAATATCACCATCGTCTCCTAACTCATCACTAGGATCTCATCGTCATCAACGTTATTCTCATCCTTTAGAGTACCACCATTATCATTTCCCTTTTTCCATTCCCACTTGCCATGAATTAGATAACACCTTATGGATAATACCAAGATCACGGACTCAATAGGAAAATCCGCAGATTCCTCAAGAATAGTTTAGAACCTACACCATCTAGGACTTGATCGATGCACAATTCCAGACCCCACTTTAGGACTATCTTGACCTTATGATGCCACAAACCTGGTTTCACTCAGAGGGACACCAGGAAGTCTCTAGACTAGACTTATATCTTTACTAGCTTTTACTATTATCCTAGACACGGGAGGTGTGGCATAGTTCAAAGAAGCTTGTAGTATTTTGATTGTTGTACAACGGAATCACCAAGTATTGACTCTACCATATGGGTATGGTTGTTCTATCTATGATATCGGTCCATGTAGACCAAAATTTTCATGTATTATATTCATGTGTTATGGTTATAGTTATGATATTTCGTGATTACACCACATTCTAAGCCAATGATTACATCATTAGTCGCTCTAGCAACGCTCCATCGACCAATGTGCTAACATTAGTAGTTTAACACATAATTGCAACTTTGGGAAGATGCAAGTAAGACAATAGGATTAATAAAGACGAAGATGTCTTTACGATTAAAGGGTCATGTTGACCAAGATAAAAGTGACTACCCTAGTTTTCGTGTTTCGGAGATAATAACAATTCAAGTAAGTCAAAGTCTAATTAAATTTTTGTACAAACAAAACGATTTCTTGCAAACCTTACGAGGTACGACAAATTTTTGATTTTCAATGGTTGGATTAAAACTCATTTTTGTTTAAGCAACAATCTTCTTGAATTCCTTTTTTCCAAAGACATATATATATGAGGTATTGTTTTTATCAAAGTACAAAATATTTCGTAGTCACATCTTTTACATGACTATACTCACTACAAACTTCAATTAAAGTCACTCCAAAATACATTTATGATCAAATTTTCACAATGTCTCACTCAAATAAATGTTGTTAATTTTAGAAACCATATCTCCAAGAAGGAACACGCATAACTCATGAACGAATCTCGAAAGCAACCACTATACCTACTTACTATTTGACCTTAGAAGCAAAAGAAACCCCTCTACCAGAGATTGCCAATCACCATGCCTTAACACCACTACTTCAAATTACAACTTTTTCGTTCATTCCATATTATAAGACCCTCACGCTAGTATAAGTTCGTTGGATTAAAAGATCAAGGCACAATTACTCAACAAAATTTATATTCTTTTCGGAGATCGATATAGCTTAGTCACATTGGGACAAGACCTCATTTTCATGAAAGGATATCGAGAAGTTTCACCTGACCATAAGACATTTAGCTTGCATTCATGGCAAATCAAACATCATTCGATGTGGTACCTACTTGACTCAGACCACCCGTACAACAATTTCCATTCTTTATACATCTTAGTCATGCCTAGAGGGATTAAGCATTTGAACCTGCGAACTTTACTTAGTATAAATTCTCCAATACTTCAAATCATTGGCACCAATTTCTGCCCTATATCCTTTAACACATAGACTACCCCCTTCAGTTGACAGTAGATGCCTTAAAGACACGTTCATCTTTCACGCTCTCAATATCACTACCATATTCTCGACCACTTCATAATCATAAACCACTACCCTGTTATGAACTAGGATATTTACATTCTTTAAATAAGTGGATTAGTAGACTATTACCATACCATAAGATTCACCCACGTATCCAATAAACCATTCAACGAATTTTACTTCAAGCTATTTTATTATCATATGGGTCAATTGTTTTACTGAATTTTTAAAATAAGCTATTTTATTGCCACCCTATAAATTGATTTTTCCGTCATTACACCAAGTATTTCCTATTATTACGCGAAACAATTTTCATGTTACTTTGAAAGGAAATATCTAGGATACCATTTTTCATAACAATACGTTGTACACCATCTAAAACTTTTGAGAAAAATAATGTTATTTTGACTAAATCAAGCATCGCATCATTAGTCCTCAATTAAACATAGCCTGATCACCTATGTATAATTTAGGAAGGATTATGCCATGAAGAAAATAATTACCTTTTCAAAGGATTGTTAATAACAATCTTCATTTAAAAGCTTTGTAAACGAATAAACTCTTTCATAAACATCTCTTTTTGACAAACCTTCCCTGGATACTTACCCCACCTGTCACTCACTCAACCATTAAGTTGGATTTTCCATTGGTTTCCCTAGAAGAGACTTTCCATATCAATTACAAGGAGGATTCTTTGATACAAGAAAAACAATGAAAGGATTACAACACCACTAACCAGGACTAGGAGTATATAATAGGACAATTCATAACTCAACAACAATTCTAAGATACCACGAGACCATCCGAACCACCATCTCTGACCTAGTTGTCAAATTCTATCATTCAAAGGTACTAGCTAGATTGAGTTGCAGGATCGCACACACTGTGAAGGTACGTTAAGCAACACTATAGGGATAAACCAAGCCTCTTAACCGATATTGTAAAGCATTTCAATTAAACATGGCCTCATTCATACGCAAACTTCCCTGCAGTGAGTTTTCGCAAAGAATAATTGATTCGAATTATGGATATCGATATAGATTCCCCTAAAGCGTTGCGTCCTCAAGAAATTCTAGATAACCTCACCTATACATCAAGAGAGGCATCAGGCCCAAGCATATCTCCCCAGCTTCATGTGGAAATAAAATAGACATTCATCGACATAGTATCAATTGACACTTTCATTTCGCCAACATGATGGCAATTTCAACGATAAACCATTTCAGGACTTAAGTTAGTTTGAATACCTAGGCTTGTAGTTTTGCCTGATAACCACCAATAGGCATTATCCAACATCAGGAACTGAACGTTAGACATCTATGCATTTATGCGAACATTACCTATCCTACTATTTTATCCTTGTTAGTGTTTTCACTTTTGAATGAAGTTGATTTAAAAATTGTGTTTATACAAATCACATATCTCATAGAAAATAATTTTTGAATTGCCTATTTCGAACAAATACGATCCTTTTAGTCAATATTTAGCAAAACCATTGTACAATGGGAAATATATAAACATCAAACCTTGGTAAACAGTCCTATTCACAACATGTTTGAAAACAGCGTCACATTTCATAACTAATGAATTTTGAATCATCAAGAAAGATATTACTTAGTAAACCAATTGCTCCATTTTCTAAATTCGTTTATTCAGAAAAAGATTTCAACCAAAACTCACAATCGCGAGACAAATTTCCAAAATCAATCACCATATTACATCGCTAATGCATTTAGGGCCTTGTAATTTGACAATAATGAATATTGGAATATGTGATAAAGGAAATTAGGAGGGACACCATACAGCAATTACAAACGTCAGTAATGGAGACCAAACACAATAGGCAAGAAAGACATATGTAGTAGCATCCATTAGACCAAAACACAAGGAATCAAAATTGTTACCCATATTCTATCTTCTTCGTATAATGCCCTTCACGAAAGACATAACGTTGTAGAATTAGTCATCAAATTCATTGTACCTGTTTCAATTATCCCTGTTAAAGGTAATCGAATCACCTCAGACTCCTAGCAGTCATTTTAAGACTTCCTTCGAAATCCCAATTAGATGTAAACACCGCCTATCATCTTCAGACCAATGGTCAGATCGAGAGGACAATTCAAACATAGGAAAGATATGCTCAGAGAGTGAGTGATTGATACTAGAAATGGTTGGACTAACCATTTACCATAAATCAGATTCGGTTGCAACCATAGTTATCGCGCGAGGATAAAGACTACACCATTCGATGCACTCTATGATCGAAGTGCCGATCATCTATTGACGGGCCGAACTCAGAAAAAGCCAAACTCACTATTCCTGTAAGCACTCATGAAATAATCAGGAATTTCCTACAAATCAAGAATCAGTTACAAGTCGATAAGTTGTAAACTCTTAGAATTTCAAGTTGGTGGTAGGGTCACGTTAAAAGTTCTGCCTAGGAAAGGCATGATACCATTCAGAAAAATCCGGGAAGTTAAACTCGATGTACACTGAACCATTTAATATTTCAGACAGAGTAGGCCAGTAGCCCTAAGATTTGAGCCTTGTCGGAAAGTAGCAGGTTACACAAACATGTTTCATAATTTCAAATCCCGAGAAATAACTTTCAGATTAGTGACTCATAATTCCAATTGGAAGGAATCCAACCTAATGACAAACCTAAACCTGGTAGGAGAACCAGTAGAATTCATGGACCGTGAGGTTAGACCATGAAACAGAGTCTAATTCCTATCGTGAAAGTTCACTAAAATTCTCGAAGAGGACCCGAGTTTACTTGGGAATGGGAAGACCAAATGCGACTCAAGTATCCACATCTTTTCACCGAGTATACTTCAGAGACCAACCAAAACTGAACTTCGGGACGAAGTTCCTTGTAGAGGGGAAGACTGTCACAACTCGTGATTTCAAATCCCTTTTCAGATGTCGAAATTTCACTTTCATATTGGAAAGTTACTATTCACCAGTTACTATTCAGCGATCACTATTCATCATTTTTGGAGTCAGTTTGAGATTCCGAGAAGCATTCAGAAATTTTACTATTCATGTGACACTGTTCATTTTCGGAGGGAAAACACTACTCATGTGCATCACTCATTTCATCGTAAATTTAGTTTACGGGTATTTACATTCGCGTAACCAGTCAAGTTTAGCTGAGAATTCATGAAATCATCAGTAGGGACACCTCATATGGTCTAGAAATAGCTTACATATCATCATAATAACATTTGCATAGTATTCCACTCGTAGGATATTCCAATTACTATTTTTAGTATAATTGACTTTTTACGTATGTTTATTTTTAAAATAAACGTTAACACGTGATAAATAATGTGACTAACACGTCTGACATTCCCAACTATGATCCTAATATATTTTCATACTCATTATAATGATATATAAATTATATTATTATTTTACCTGGTATTTTGGAAATTTATTTATTTCGTATCGTAAGTTTAATATAATTACGACGGTTTTCGTATAAACTAAACAATAATAACCCAAACATTCAATACTTGTACCAAATATATTTTCACAATTTTTATAACTTTATTATGTCCCGGTTAACTTCGTTAAAATTAATTTCTAGTTAACTCGATACCCGGTATTCCCTAAAACTATTAATATACACAATATAATACATAATATCCACCAACTTTCTTACAAAATCTCACTTTTCTTCCCTTCCTCCATCTTTGCTCTCCCCCCCCCCCCCCCCCACATGCCAATCACTTACAAGATTGAAAAACTACACTAACTTTAATTAAAACTTGTACTTTATGTCTATAATAAAAATACACATAACATATGCTAGGCATTTCTTTCTCATTTGCAAGATTCAAGCAAGAATTCATTCTTTCTTTTCTCTCTTCTTTTGTGCTCGGCCAAGACTCCACCACAAGCAAGAAACATTGATTTTTCAAGTTCAAAGTTATAATCAAGTATATTTAGTACTCCTTTTTGGGTTTTGACATAGAAACTCAAGGTGTTATTAGGGTTTCATCTACAAAATCTCCCTAATCTATCAAGTAAGTATGTCAAACTCATTTTTATAATTTTACCAAGTTTTCATAGTTCATATGATTTTTATGCAAGATCTACATGCATATGCTAGTTTATATCACTCCATTTAAACATTTATAACTTTTGAGCCTTAGAAATAGAATATAGGTAGATCCTTGGTAAATTAACTTGGTGGATGATGTTTAGGAACCCATGACACCCTAAGAAGGTGTATGGTAAGAATAGATTAGTTTGGTGGTGATTGAAAGTGATTTGGTTGGATTTAAAACTAGTTTGAAACCCTAGAAATGATTTTTGAAACTATATATATACCTACTGTCACTATTTTAAAAACGTGGAAAAATCAGTGGGTTGTGGGTAATTTTGGACCAAAGATTTAGAAAATACTTTCAAAAATGAAGCCGTGGGCGAAAGAACGGATAAAAACAAGCTTATAACGAAGGAGATATGATTTTTACAAAGTTTAACAACGAAAACTATTTTTTGAAAATTATACTTGCTGTTGGACAATTTTTGACGGACAAAATGAGGCGTTAGACTAGAGGAGCCGAACTATCAAAAATGTGTTAATACAAGTTAATACGAATCCGTGGATATAAAGAACGAAGGAAATGAGCTTATAACGACAAAGATATACACGTTTCAAAACCGACAAACTCTATTATTTTGACAGCCACTATTAGAAACCATATTCTAACGTACTAAAAACTATATTTTCTAGTAACAACATTGAAAAGCCGTATTTATAACCATTGAAGCAAGTATGACCAAAAGTTTATTTACACGACTATTATATGTCATTTTAAGGTTTTCAAGGCGATGAGTTAAACACTAACATTTTTATGCACAATATATTACGACTAGTTTTACAAGTCTAACTAGATATATTTTTCCCAAGTATGGAAAACATTTTACTTTAACGATAACTAGTATTTCCAAGCTACGAGTGGTATAGGCATCATGTGCATGTACATTCATTACATCACGTCATGATCTAAAGTAGATCGTTATTACTCATATTAGGTTGCGGCTAATATTCGCACCTTGTTGTTCCTATCATTTCACGTCATAGTATCATCGCTTCAGGTGAGTTTTCATAGCCCCGTTTTCAATTCAATATTTTGATTTCAAATCCCACGGGGGAGAATACATTGCATTCACTTATTTTTGTACGTGCCCAAGTATTAAATTCCCTACATTGCTTAAGTTGCCTTATTATCACTTTAAGTCCCCTTTTTATCATGGATCGTTAATTAATCGACAAGCGAGAGTGAGTGAATAGATCTATTGGGGGTGACTCCCCCGTCTGAGTTGGTAGCGCCAACGAGTCATACAGACGCATTTCATTTGAATAAATACTGAGTGCCTGATAAACACTCATTTGGGGTCAATTCTAATTCTGTCTAGCTTCGGGGTCATGAGCTTAAGAGCCAATGTAGACTTTTATACGCCATTTTGACATTTCACTTTATACTTGTAGCTAGTTGTACATAAGATTTAACTTATAAACCTATGATTTCTCACCAACATTATTATTGACCATTTTTAGCAATGTATTTTCAGGTAATTTAAGTAACTCTTGCTTGCATGCATTTGGACCTTCATGGAGTCGCGGAGTCGACGCGTCTCATTTTTATTTCATGCACTTATGAAAACGTTTGATCTAGTATGACTTGTTTTTCAGTAAACTTGCAATACCTTTTGGGACCTTATTTTATGAACTCTGAATGTTTTAATGATCAAACGATGTATTTTCTAAACGACACTTTAGGTCGTTCAATATAACTATAACTGTGATGTTATGGCAGTCACCCCCAGGTATTCCATTCCACTGATAATACAGGTATTTTGGGGGTGTGACAGTTTTGTACTTAAAATCTAACCAATGTTATCGTTTACAAAGTTCAGTAACATATTTAACAAACCCGTAAACATGGGTAACCCAGTTGAACCAAAAAAAACTTTAGTAACTTTTTTGTGTATTAACTCAAAACAATATATATTTATATGAATTCGGTTTTCGGTTTAGATTGCCAAAACCATATTCAAACCGAAAACCAATTACTTAATTCTTTTCGATTCGGTTTTGACAAATTTGGTTCGGTTACAAATTTGGTTTGATTTCTTTTCGGTTGGTTTCGGTTTTGGTTTTCAATTCCTATGGGTATTACCCGAATTCTGAACACCCCTAAATTTCGGTAATATTCACAGTAACTGAAACCGAATCGAACTAAATAATACCAACCCGAATTTTCCAAAACTAAATCGAACAAAATTAAATATTTGGTTTTTGCAAAATGAAAACCGAACCGAACCAAAAACCGAATTCACATATACATATACATATACATATACATATACATATACATATATATATATATATATATATATATATATATATATATATATATATATATATATATATATATATATATAATCAATTAAACTCTTTTTTAATACAAATATAATATTTTTTAAGCTTGATTTTTTTTAAATCAATATAATTAAATGGAGAAAAATAAAAATTATGTAATTCGGATTGTTCGGGTCAACCCGAAACCGAACCGAATTCAAAAATTTTGGTTTAATCCAATTTGAATTCGGTTTTGTCTGGTTGTCTATTTTACTCAGAAAATTTTTATAACCAAACTACCTAGCTGAATAAACCAAACAACCTAACAACCGAACTCATGAACACCACTAGTATATTAACCCGAGTATGCAACATGAAAGTTATCAAACTTTCATACTCATGTGACAGATAAATATATGTCATGCATCACCACCTCTCCACTATCAAAGTCAAAATCTAGTATATCAAATTGGTTTATCCACATCTGATTTTTGTACGGGTATTGTTGAAAAGCTATTTGTCACGGATTCATTCTTGCGACCTCTTGTGATGTCCGTAATCTTATAAAAACAAGTCATTCTTCCCGCGTATAATAGAGGTTTACTGGTTTTGTCCTGCCTTGGACTCATCAGGGGAGCGACCCTAACTCTCTACCAGTGTAATGCCATGTTGAGTCCTCTACTTGTGGCACACACTACACCTTTACCTTTGGGGTACTCCAACAGGATAAACCATAAACCCTCACATTCAGCATGCTTCTAAGCAGAACCCGACTCTTCAGAATTTGGCTCGTGACATTCTCCCACCACTAATTCATGCACAACCTCATGCTTGGTTATTGACCTCAACGAACGACTTCCCTCAAATGATGATTTGGTTTTACTCCAGCTTCATGGCTTAAAGGGAAATTTAACTCTTTGGGTCCCTGCATGCAACGACTAACTTCTCTCTTGGATTAGTCCATTACTCTTTCTGTCGACTTAAGATCCAGTGTGCAGTGACTGTCATCCCCATTTGTACTAGTCCATTACTCTCTCTGGCTTCCATCGAATGCAACTTTGTGTACTCAACACGACATTATGTTATCCTCAACAACATCCCGGGAGACCTCCCCCGCCACCATTATGCAGCCAACACTTTTAAGAACTTTGGGAGAACGACATGAACGATTCTGCTTCGGTCCAACTTGACTCTGATACCACTAGTCACGAAGTTATCCATTCGACTCCGCCTGGCTTCCTTAACCCGATAAGGACCAACCATCCGTCCCGCGTATAATAGAGGTTCATTGGTTTCATCTTGCCTTGGACTCATCAAAGGAGTGACCCCAACTCCCTACCGGTGTAATGCCACTACAACAAAACCAACATGATAAACCATGAAACCTCGCATTCAACACGTTTTCAAGTTGAAATGAACTTTTAAGAATTTGGCTCGTGACATATTGCTAAAACGATCATATTGTTTATGTTCTTGGATCAAGATATGTGGTAACTTTAATATCACCAACTATTTTTGGATCATTTAAGGTCTAGTCAAGCGACACTCGATGATACTAAATATCCTAAAATTTGTGATGTACATCAGCTCCAACAAATCGTTCTCTTTTGTTGTTGGGTCAAGATTACAACACCATAATTTATAGCACTTTTGCGTAGTTTTAAAAGTCAATTAGGAGCAAGGTTCGCCACACTAAAGACGACATTTAGTTTAGAGCATAGATAAAAAAATAACATCCTTTGTACATATGGATGGAGTTTTGAAGTAATATATTTCACCATTTCAAAAAAAAAAAAAAAAAAGAAAAAAAAAAAAAAAAAACCGAATTTAAGTTATGTATTTAGCACAAAGTAAAAAAATTATTAAACGTTAATGGTCAAAAGCAAAATTTATATTAATGCAAATGTTTGGAGAGTTTTGGGCTCAAATGTGAAGAATGATTGGAAATGTCACCAAAAACTCATTTATGAATTATGATCAAAAGCGTGAATAATACCACTATTGCTTTAACCCATGCTTCTTTTCTAACGTAGACACGCGTGCTCACCTTGTCACCTTTTATGTGACCCCTACATCATCTGCTGTTAACATTTAGCGTCGGCAAAAGGACGACTGTAACATTTGAGTAACATGTTGATAATGAAATTAAGGATCGGATCTGATCTCTACGCTGTCAAAATTATTTTATATGTTATAATATATTTCTAAGTTTTTGTTTAACGTAAACTTTAAATCAAGCTCATAACTGTTAGTCGCGTTGACCAACAACCTGATTACTAGCATGGATTACTTCGATCTTGAAGTCGACACACACCAGCAGTATATAAATATCGACAGAAAAGAATGAGCAATGCACAAGTATCCATAATCGATTGTAGATTAGTATAGAAAGAATGCGTACATAAACCCTCACCCTCTCATCTCTATTTATAGAATAGAGAATGAGGGGGTAAGAAACTGACTCCTAAACTGCCTAGGAATCT
This sequence comes from Artemisia argyi, assembly GCA_030686995.1. Lineage (NCBI taxonomy): Eukaryota > Viridiplantae > Streptophyta > Magnoliopsida > Asterales > Asteraceae > Artemisia > Artemisia argyi. The sequence goes on along the minus strand of CM060690.1, from coordinate 53,188,813 downwards.
AGTCGGCTGATACAATGAAAAGAAAAGAAACGGTGGTCTTGGGCTTGGGACACAAGTCAAACAAACCGACACATACATAGCTAAATAGAGTTTAACACCAAGACCCCTAGACTTATTCGTAAGCTTAATATAGAGACTAATATTGTAACAATTTCCACCTTAGGTTTTATATTAGCCTACACCGACGCTCAGCAACTCCAAGCAGTGTTGAAACTTAAGTCCAGGTACCACCTTCGTCAAGGCATCCGCAGCATTGTGTTCAGTACCTACCTTCAGAACTTCAACCGTCTTTGCTTCCAAGACATCTCTGATAAAGTGATAACGCACATTGATGTGCTTAGTCCTTTCATGAAAAACATGATTCTGCGATAAGTGAATCGCGCCCTGATTATCACAATTAACTGCAACAGTGTTAAGCTCCACGCCTAACTCTTCTAAGAGTCCTCTTAGCCAAATAGCTTCCTTCACAGCCTCCGTAAGGGCCATATACTCCGCCTCTGTAGTTGAAAGAGCCACCACATGTTGTAGCGTTGCCTTCCAGCTTACAACACATCCCTGTACTAAAAATGCGTAACATGTGATTGACCTACCTTTATCCGGATCCTTTGCATAGTCTGAATCAACAAAACCTGTTACGTCCACATGATTGCTACAATTTGTCCCATACACCAAACCCATGTTTGCAGTACCCCGCAAATATTCCAAAATCCACTTCACTGCTTCCCAATGCTTTTTACCTGGATTTGCCAAATATCTGCTAACTACACTTACCGCATACGCTATGTCTGGCTTTGTGCATACCATCAAGTACATTAAGCTCCCAACCGCATTTGCATATGGCACCCTACTCATCCTTTCAACATCACAATCCCTAACTGGACAATCCTTCAACGACAGCTTGAAGTGCCCACCCAATGGCATCTTAACTGATTTCCCATTGTCTATTCTATAATTATTTAAAATCTTAGAAACGTACCCGGATTGTCACACCCTCAGAATCTTGCAACTCCGATCCCTGATGATCTCCATACCAAGAATCTTCTTTGCTTCCCCGAGCTCTTTCATGTCAAACTCCTTTTTAAGCAAAGACTTGTTAGACCCAATCTCAGCCTTGCTTTTACAAGCAATCAGCATATCGTCTACATATAACAGTAGATAGATATACTCACCTGGTGCATAACTCCTGCAATATACGCAGCTGTCGTAACTGCTACGCTTGAACCCGTTGCTCAGCATGTACTCATCAAACCTCTTATACCATTGCCTAGGTGACTGCTTCAAACCATAAAGGGATTTCTTTAACAAACATACCTTGTTACCTTGTTCATAACCCGGTGGCTGACGCATGTAGATCACTTCTTCAAGATTCCCATGTAAAAATGCCGTCTTTACATCAAGCTGCTCTAGCTCATAATCTCTACACGCAGTCAATGCAAGTATAACCCGAATAGATGTGTGTCGAACTACCGGCGAAAATACTTCATTATAGTCAATACCTGCCCTTTGAGTGAATCCACGAGCCACCAACCTCGCCTTGTGCCTATTGAACACCTTCAATCCCTTCCTTTATTTTGAACAGCCATTTGCAACTCACCAGCTTTTGCCCACTGGATGATCCACTAACTCATAGGTCTCATTCTTCTTCAGAGAATCCACCTCTTCATCCATAGCAGCTTTCCACTTAGATCTATCTTTACAAGTAACTGCCTCCTGGTATGTCAATGGTTCATGAGTATATTCTTCCTCTGCTGCAGCAAACGCGTAAGTAGCCATATTACTTTCATCTCGAAACCTCAAAGGTTTCGTTCTTGTCCTTGGCTCTCTATCTCGAACCAACTGATAATATGTGAGATCCGGTGTTTGATCATGATCCTGATCCCCTGCATCTTCATCATCACCATCTTCCTGACCATTAATCAGATATTCCTCAAGCGAATGATTATTTAACCTCTGCAGTTCCACCTCAACCTGTAATTCCTCAACAGACTTATCAGTACCTGCACCAAAATCCTTCAACGTGTCTTTGTACATGACACTTTCATTGAAGACCACGTTCCTGCTAGTGACTATTTTAGGTGATTCATTATCAAGCCTATATAGCCTGTACCCCTTCACACCTTCAGGATACCCCAAAAGAACGCATTTTACCGCTCTCGGCTCGAGCTTACATTGTTTAACGTGTGAATATGCGACACAGCCGAAAATCCTCAATATCCCATAATCACTTGGATGTCCCGACCACATCTCCATAGGTGTCTTTTTCTCAATCACTGTCGATGGTGACCTATTTATAAGATATGCGGCCGTACATGTCGCTTTCGCCCAGAAGGTCTTGGGCAATCCAGACTGAATTAATAAACAGCGTACCTTATCCATGAGAGTTCTATTCATCCGTTCTGCTAATCCATTCTGCTGCGGCGTCCCGGCAACTGTCAAATGTCTAGCAATCCCACTCTCACTACATAGCTGCTCAAACTCCCGATTACAGAACTCAAGACCATTATCTGTCCTTAGCTTCTTAACCGTCCTCCCAGTCTAATTCTCTACTAATTGCTTCCACTCTTTGAACATTCCAAATGCTTCGTGTTTGAACCTAAGAATATAAACCCATACCCTCCTGGAATAATCATCGACAATAGATAAGAAATACCTCTTACCTCCCAATGATTCCACCTGAGACGGACCCCATAAGTCTGAATGAACATAGTCTATCACTCCCTGAGTAGTGTGCCTTCCTACACCGAAACTAATTTGAAGTAAATGATTGTTGACTTTTTAAACCTATCCAGTCTTCTTCTTCATTTACTAAACGCCGACAAAATAAAAGAAAACCAAATCCAAACAAAATCAACGGAAAAAACCTTGAACCTCCTCTCGTCACAATACCTCGACAACAACAAACGAGCTTCAAGAACCTTTAACTGTCGTAACCCACTGCTGCAACCTTGTCAATCAAAATCCGAACAACAAGAACTCCTTTTCTGTTTTTGTCAATAACCTGGTAGCCCAAACAGATAGCTTCTGCTCCTTCCAGGAAAAACGAACACCAAAACAGAAAAAACTCTTCAAACGATCGATCCTAGTAAACCAGAGAACCCCGCGAACCGAGCTCTTGATACCACTTGTTAGTCGCGTTGACCAACAACCTGATTACTAGCACGGATTACTTCGATCTTGAAGTCGACACACACCAGCAGTATATAAATATCGACAAAAAAGAATGAGCAATGCACAAGTAAGTATCCCTAATCGATTGTAGATTAGTATAGAAAGAATGCGTACATAAACCCTCACCCCCTCATCTCTATTTATAGAGAATGAGGGGGTAAGAAACCGACTCCTAAACCGCCTAGGAATCTAGTCGGCTGATACAATGAAAAGGAAAGAAACGGTGGTCTTGGGCTTGGGACACAAGCCAAACAAACCGACACATACATAGCTAAATAGAGTTTAACACCAAGACCCCTAGACTTATTCGTAAGCTTAATATAGAAACTAATATCGTAACAATAACAGCATACGCAATGTTGGAAATTTGCTCCGCGTCAATGAGGCTCGTGGTCGGCGTCGAGTGGGGCACTCTTATGCATGGTGAGCAATCTCTATCGACTGATAATTATAGATTTATAGGTATTAACTTGACATTAATTTCATGAGTTAGCATTGATCTCTCTCGATAGTAGTACCATTTGGTATAATCGTAACGTGGCAAATTGATCATCAGTACCATTTGCATAGTGAGAATGGACTAGATTCTTTGCACGTCACATGTTTCTAGAAAGCGTGACACTTTAGGAGTTAATTATTGCATGAACTTGCAATCCACAAAGTGATTAGCTTATTTATGTCAACGACTTAACGCATCTAGCATCTAAACTCACGATCATAATTTCGTGCAACTAGGGAGCATAGCAAACGAGTATACTCTTATAAATTATTGTCTTACAACCTACAAAATTCCGTTAATCTTATTTAAAAGATTATTGTTTTCGTTTTTTAATGACAATTAAAACTCGCATAAAAAAAGTAGTTTTAACATTTGAAAACCATGAAATTACATAGATTTCTGTGTTTGATCCTATACTTACCAGCACTAGACTATACATGATAGGGTCTGCCTCGTTGTGTAATGTGTAGTCTGTTAGTTCCTGTTTATAAATTTAAAAACTGATCATACATGTAAGGTGCAGCATACAAAGTTCATTGATGGGTATAGCCATGAGGTGTTCCTAAAAGCAAAAGCAAATGTATACAGGGTCTTATATAATCGCTTAAAAGCACGAAGAGAACTAGTTATGATCTCTATACATAAAGCGCTCGAGGTAAAATAGAAAACAATGAACGACCTAGACCTTCTAATTTATAGTAATTCTAATTGTAGCTCTTGACAAGTCATTTTTATACAATTTCTATACTCATTATCTTGTGTGTTATACATGATTTATTGCGATTATCGTGAACTTTTGGTACTTAATTGCTTAGAATTGATAATTATCTGTCGATGATGAAGGACAAGGGATACTTGGTGAAAAGACTAAAATATGTTATCTAATGTCACAAGAATGAAGTTTCATGGGACCAAAGCATGAGCGAAAATAAAATATGAAGAAAATTGTCGAAGGAAGTTTTCGTGACAAATGGTGCTTTGTCGCGAAGTTTATCATAGAGAATTCAAAGATGTCGCGACCTTTACTTCGCATCACGATGAAGTTACTTGCGTCATGAAACGGGGATCCGACTCGGAACCCGAACTCTTCGTCTACAAATACTAAACAACCTTAAAAGGCTAGAAAAAAAGACTTTACTCACGAAATCTCTGAATATTGAGGTTCCAAAGATGTCATGAAGAGGGTAACAAAGAGACATTTTGCTATCCTATGTCGTGTTGGAAGGATTCCTCACCCGTGTAGCAGATTTTTACGTTTACTTGTTTTACTTTCAATATTTTGAATTCAAACTATGAATTCTTCAATTAGTGAAAGTGTGATTGTTTTTCCATTATGATTGTTGGCAAAGCACCTTAGTGCACTTTTTTGATTATGTAAAATAGTTATATTTAATGATTAGAGTTTATTTATTTTAAAACCTGTCACACACGCCTTTTGTTGATTTCAAAATATAATTGAATTTACTCTTGTGTTACTACTATTTAGAGGTTTAACTATACTAGTAAGTTGCATGGTTAATATCACTGTATGCCTTTTATCTAGAGTTAGGTAATTGAAACGCCTTATAGCAAATAGAATAAATGTTATTGATTAATTATACGACCTCAGACCACCTAGATTAGGCGCATGTTCTTAAAAACTAGAAGTATTTATTGGAGTAAAAGCAGTCAGATATTATTGACCAAGGTCAATAAGTTAAAGACAGTCTCGTTCCAATTCTCCGGTGATAGTATAGTGTGTCCCCGGGTCGTTATGTCTCAGCGAGATTGAAATGGTGCTTTTGAAATCGTTTAGGAATGAGTGGCACTGAGGACAGTAGCCAAGATGATATGGAATTGGATTTGCTACTGATATTTTAGTATTTGTACACAGATATAATATTCACAAATAACAGATATACAAGTATATGCACAAATTCACAATTTGGTAACACGTAATCAGACAGAAAAGTGGGATTTGGTAAATTACAAACTACAGGGGGTGCGAGTGAAACTTTTGAAAACTTAAAATTAAAAAGAAATTTTAAAATGAAAATGAAGTTATAAAAGTGATTATTTTAATATCTAAATATTATTTAATTAATAAAACTAATTAAAATCTAATTTAAATCTAATTTAAATTAACTAAAAATTATAAGGATTACAAATTAAACTAAAAATTTGCAAAAACAATTTCTAAACTTAAAATTGAACTTGAAGAAAGTATAAAAAATAAAAATAAATATTTTTGACTTTTTATGAGTTTTTTATCAATTAAAAACTATTTATATTAATTATGCTAATTAAACTATTTTAAATTACAAATAATACTAAATTAACTTAGAAAATTATGAGAAAATTTATAAAACTATTTAACCATCATAGGAATCCTACAAAATTATAAAAACTTCTAAAAATTATACTTAAGCTTTTTCACTAATTATTTACCTTTTAATTAACTTAAATCTAATTTAAATAATTAAAATAAGAAAAATGGAAAATGAACAGTAGAAACTAAAAATATATTTTCTAAAAGTCTTAACTAATTTATAAAACTTAGAAAAATTATAAAAACCTACTGTTGTTAATAAAAATTAGATAAAACTAATTAATTACTAATATTACCTATTTAATTATTTAAACTACTTTTAAATCTAATAAATAGTAAAATGATTAGGAAAAATCTAAGAAAATTATTTTAAATACTTAAAGGTACTAGAAAATTTATAAAATTATGAAAATGGAAAAGTGCTGATAAATAAGCTAAAATGAAAAATGAAAAAGATATATTCTATTAAATAGAAGCTATCACTATTTTTATATTTGGTTTTTTTGAGTTTTTCTTTTTGACAGCTGAATATATGATGAAAATAAGTAACTTTTGTGAAACAACTTTTTATGAAGCTTAAAAATAAGCTGTGTGCACCCCCTAAACCAAAACAGTTTGACTTTCTTTGACTGAGTAGGCAAATAAGCTCAAATGACAATATGTGGGGTCCACAATGATGAAACTAGGTACAAACAAGCACAATAGACTTAAATAAGCTAAAAACAATAAGCAATGGGCACTGATAAGCTAAAAAGATGGAAATACGCACTTAACTCAGAAATGAGACAAACTTGAGGACTGATTCCAGGTGGGGTCCACTGATTTCTAGGTCAAACAAATGGTCAATTTATGATCCCTGGTTGGAGGGGGATTGGGAAAAGCCAAATGTGGGTTGTGGGACCCACTGGGGTGGGCTGCAGCCACCACCAAAGTTGGTGGTATTGTGGTGGTATGCTGGTGTAGGGGGGGTTTCCTTCCCTGCAAGTGTTTTTGAGGGGCTGTGGGGTCCAGAAATAAAATCCTAAAAATACAAGCTCTATAGGATTACAAAGATGAGCTGATGGACTTTGAGTAGAAACAAGTTTCAAGGGCTAGCTCCTAACATAAAATTCAAAATAAATCATGCCATTTTTGCAAAAACTGAGAGTGTGCAATTTTGACTTTTAACAAAAACAAGGAACCTTGACTTTTATGAGTTTTAACTTGAATCTAATGTCTTGAAATGTTATAATAAGCTACAAGTTATCTAAATTAAGCTATGGAACACACTTATGCATCAATATGATGATGTAATGAACAACAGATCCTAACAGTGGAATGAAATCAAGAACTCACACCATGATTTTGACTTTTTAACTAATAGCTACTTAATTTTATTACACCACTGAGCTATAATAACCTAATGAACTGTGTTTATGCTAGAAACAACAACAACAATCAACAATGACACATTGGATCATGCAGATCCAAACACCCCCTTATAACCTTGACTGTTTTGTGTTTTAAGAGCTAAGGGCTATGAAAGCTTATGAGACTTGTCCAAATCAGCTTTTTATGGAATATTAGACTTAAAAGAGCACTTAGAAACAGATAGCTACCACAAACACACAACAATATCAATTATGCAATCTTGACTTGTGAAATCTAGGATTTTAAATACTACAAGATCTAATGAACAAGTTATATATTTTAAGCTACAAATCAACTAAACAAGACTCAAATAAGCACAAACAAACACAGAATATCAAATACAAGCAAGCAATCAGAAACTAAGATTTTTAGGGGAAAATCAAATTGAGCAAATCTTACAAATCACCCCTAGCATGAACAAGGGGTTTTCCACTGATGCCTATCTTTAGATAGGCTAATCCACTTCCAATCTTGCTCACCAATGCTTCTCAATACCTGCAATCAAACTCAAAACAACACAGTTGACTATTGTTGCATTTTTTTTATGTTTTTGATTTTTTCTAGTAACACTGAGTTTTATGGTCTCTAAAAGCTTCAATAAGCTCTATGGGATCCTAAGTGAGCTTAAGAGTCCATAATACAAACACAAACACTAACAGAATATGATCTAAAATGGTGACTTGAAACTGAAATTTGCATAAACAAATAGGATTGAAGAAACTTGATTATATTACTTTGAAAAGAGTGAAAGTACACTGAATTGACTTAGAACAATGCTTAAAAGCTTTTAGTTAAACTACAATTGCTTATTACACTATTACGACTACTTTTACACTAAAAATTGAGACACAGTCTTCATCTTGCTTCTTTTCCATTTTATAGCAAGGATTAGGGTTCCTTAAGCCTCTCTGATCAAATCCCAATCAATTGTGAGCCCTTGGATGTCTGAATCACTTTTAATCATGCGCCACGTGTTTTGGCAGGAAATACTTTTTTGCAATTTGATTCTGATAACACCACTGTGAGGGTAAGCATTAAATGCTTGTTGGATTTAGGTGTAGGGTGAGTGGTTTGGGCGGTGGAAGTGACATGGATGGTGGGGTGGTGGTGATTTGATGGGCAAGTTGGGTGTGGCGGAGGCTGGGAGAGGGAAGGGTGATGGGTTTGACTCGGTTTGACCGAGGTCAAATGTTGACCCTGGGTTTTATTATAACGGGGGTGTTTGGGCTTGTTTTATTTTGGGCCTAAAAGAGGGGGTGGGCTGGGGTATCTTGTGGATTGGATTTGGTTTTTGGTTGAATAATAATAAGGGTCATGGTTTTGTATTTCACAAGGACCATTTTTGTAATTATTTGAAAGTTGGAGGGTGAGTTTTGGCAATCTTCCAAAGTGTTCACAAGGGTGTATTTTGCCATATGATGAATAGTACATGGTTCTTGTGTGATTTTTCCATTTTAATTTCACCAGGGACTAAAACTGCCAAACTTTCAAACTTCAGGGACCAATTGTGTAATTACACCAAACTTTTCCACCAAGGACCAATCCTGCCATAAAAGATTAGTGCAAGGACAAAATTTGTTTTTCTCAAAGTTTTAATATCCCTGGGACCATTTTTGACAATTTTCAATGTTCAAGGACTAAACTTGATATTTTGTGAAACTTTGCACCAAAGGACTAATTGTGTAACTTTTTGATTTGAAAGGACCTTTGGTGACTTTTTCAAGTTTTTAGAACAACCAGGGACTAGATTTGACAACTTTTGAAAGTTGAGGGACTGAAACTGCCAATTTTGCAAACTTTGTGCGTTTTTCATCTGTTTTTGATTATTTTGCATTTGAAACATGTAAAACACTTTCCTGGGATATTTTCACTATTTCAATTCAATATTAAGTGTTTTTATATGTTTTGGCAGCTCAGAAAAGGTAAAAATGATGAGTATTTACACACTCATCAATCCCCCACACTAAAACATTGCTAGTCCCTAGCAATCTTTTGAGAAAAACTTGATGGATTTGAAAATCTCTTTACCAAAAGCCATCACTTCTGGAGTAGCCAGGTGTAAGAACTGTGGCACACCTGATAACCGTGTGATTTTGAGCAAGCCACCAGCTGTCAACGGATTTGATTAGTCTTTACCAAAAGTCGTTTGCTTATGGACTAGCCAGCATCTTGATGGACTAAGTCAATATCTTGGTGAGCTGATTACCAATTATGGATTTTCCACGGCCTTTACCACAAGCCATAATCTTGTGGGCTAGCCAACTCATTCGCTTTATGGGATATGGGGAGTTGAAGAACCATACAATTTTTGGCAAATTGTAAGCCATCAACGGGTTTGAGATGTCTTTACCAAGAGCCGTTTGCTCCTGGACTAGCCAATCCATTTGTCATTTAGACTTTGGCGGACTGATTACCACAAAATTTTTTTTGAAATAAAGTGAAAATTTTTTGAAAAATTTAGGCCTAAAATGGGGGTACTTAGAAAGTATTTTGTGATAAAATTTGTAAGAATTCCCCCCCCCCCCCCCCCCCCCACACACTAGAATTGAATATTGTCCTCAATATTCAAAGTCCCGGCTATTATGCCGAATCTCTGAACGGAAAAAGCTAATATTCGAATCTAACTGTGGAAATTTTGATTTTATTTTTCACTTTATTTATCTGTACATATAAAAATTTTTCATTTTTTTTTAATTGAAACTTGAAACATATATACATATTTACTTTTCAAAAGGTGGGGGACGGCCACTCCCCCACACTAGAGTGGTAGAAAGTAGAAAGAAGTCAGAAATACGGGTGAAAACCCATATATTTTGCTAATTTTTGTTCACCGAGTCACTAGCTTGACTCGATCCCCGAATTCATTGGTCCATGGGGAAAGTTTGGAGATCCGGGACAACCATGGGTGGTATGTCCTCTCCAAAATAATTTTTTAAACGATGACCATTCACTTTGAAGTTGGGACCTTCGGGTTGAGATAACTCAACAGTCCCGTATGGATATACTTTAGCAACAGTGAATGGTCCAGTCCATCGGGTTTTTAATTTCCCCGAGAAGATCTTTAACCTTGAGTTGAAAAGAAGGACTCTGTCACCGACGTTGAAAACGCGGTTCTTAATCTTAGAGTCGTGAATCTTCTTTGTCTTTTCTTTGTAGATCAAATAGTTCTCGTAGGCTTGATCACGAAGTTCGTTTAATTCATTGAGTTGAACCTTACGGTGATCACCCGCTTTATGAAGGTCGTAATTTGCATGTTTCAAGGCCCAGTAGGCTTTGTGCTCGAGCTCGATCGGTAAATGACACGCCTTCCCGTATACAAGCTTGTATGGAGTACACCCGATGGGTGTTTTGTAAGCTGTACGGAAGGCCCAGAGTGCATCATCTAGTTTATCCGACCAAGAAGCACGGTTTTCACCTACGGTCCTCTCAAGAATCCTTTTAATACCACGGTTTGAAACCTCCACCTGCCTACTTGTTTGTGGGTGATACGCGGTAGAAAGACGATGAGTAACACCATACTTAAGCATGACTTTTGCGAATTGATCATTGCAAAAGTGAGTACCGCGATCACTAATGATGGCACGTGGAGTTCCAAAACGAGCAAAGAGGGATTTCAAGAATTTTACAACAACTCGGGCATCGTTAGTGGGTAAGGCCTTAGCCTCAACCCATTTTGACAAGTAGTCAACAACCACGAGAATATATTTGTTTCCACGAGAAGATGGGAATGGCCCCATAAAATCAATGCCCCAGACGTCAAAGATTTCACAAACTTGAATAGCATTTTGCGGCATTTCGTTCTTTTGTGAAATATTCCCGTGACGCTGACAAGCATCACAAGCTTTGACTAACTCGTGGGCATCCTTATAGATCGTGGGCCAATAGAAACCGGAATCAAACACCTTTTTGGCGGTGTAGTTAGGACTATGGTGGCCCCCGGTGGGTCCAGCATGGCAAGCCTTGAGGATATCAGCGACTTCCTGCCCGTATACACATCGCCTGATGACTTGATCGGCACAGATTTTGAAGAGAAAGGGGTCGTCCCAGAAGTAATGTTTAACGTCTTTGAAGAATTTGCTCTTCTGTTGGGACGTCATCCCCTTAACGATGAAGTTACCCGCATGGTAATTTGCAAAGTCGGCAAACCATGGGGTAGTAGAGTCACCACGAAAAGCAACCGCATTGAGTGTCTCGAGAGGAAATGTTTCATTTATTTCTTTTTTCTCAAACACATCCTGATGAGGGTTTTCTAATCGTGAGAGATGATCAGCAGCAAGGTTCTCAGCTCCTTTTTTATCACGAAGGAGGAGAACCCACCCAACGGAGAAGCCTCGGCTTTGCATCTTGCTTTGCAAATAGGTACTTCAAAGCCGAGTGATCCGTATACACTACGCATTTAGTCAGGATTAAGTATGGCAGGAATTTTTCAAACGCATACACCACAGCTAGTAATTCTTTTTCGGTAGTGGTGTAATGACTCTGAGCCTCGGTCATAGTTTTGCTTGCGTAGTGTATAGGCTGAAAGTATTTTGCTTTACGTTGCCCCAAGACCGCACCTATGGCAAAATCGCTAGCATCGCACATAAGCTCAAAAGGTAGGTCCCAATCGGGGGCAACAAGAATCGGTGCCTCGGTAAGCTTTTTCTTTAATGTTTCAAAAGCTTCAATGCACTCAGGAGAGAAGATGAAAGGAGCATCCTTCTCGAGGAGATGGGTCATAGGCCGAGCAATCTTAGAGAAATCTTGGATAAACCTACGGTAGAAGCCGGCATGACCCAAAAAGCTCCTAACACCTTTAACGGTGGTGGGATGAGGTAATTTAGCAATGACATTGATTTTGGCTTTGTCAACCTCAATCCTGTTCTTTGAAATTTTATAGCCGAGGACAATGCCCTCTTAAACCATAAAGTGACTCTTCTCCCAGTTGAGACTTAAATTCGTTTCTTTGCAACGTTTAAGCATCTGTTCCAAGTGGGAGAGACAGGTCTGGAATGAATCCCCGATGACTGAAAAGTCATCCATGAATACCTCCATGGTTTTCCCGATCATGTCGGAAAAGATAGACATCATGCACCTCTGGAACGTGCCTGGTGCATTACATAAGCCGAAAGGCATACGTCTGTAAGCAAAAGTTCCGTAGGGGCATGTGAAGGTAGTCTTCTCTTGATCCTGTGGATCAATGGGGATTTGGAAGTAACCCGAAAAACCATCGAGGAAGCAGTAGTATTCATTCCCCGCAAGTCTTTCGAGCATTTGGTCCATAAAAGGGAGAGGAAAATGGTCTTTACGGGTGGCTTCATTCAACTTTCGATAGTCAATACATACTCGCCAACCCGTGACCAAACGAGTTGGAATCAACTCGTTATCCTCGTTGGTGACAACGGTAATGCCACCCTTTTTAGGAACACAATGAATTGGGCTAACCCAAGGACTGTCAGATATATGATAAATCAACCCCACATCAAGAAGTTTTAGAACCTCTTGTTTGATAACTTCGTGGATTTTGGGATTTACCCTTCTCTGTTGTTGCACTGCTGGCTTAAAGTCATCATCCATTAAGATTTTATGAGTACAAAAGTTCGGGCTTATGCCCTTAATGTCGGAGAGTTTTCAAGCAATTGTTTGCTTGTGTGACTTAAGAACCTTTAGGAGTGCTGCCTTTTCCTCATCTTTTAAGTCTTTAGCAATAATGACAGGCAATTTATTATCACCCTCCAGAAATGCATATTCTAGATGAGGAGGCAAGTCCTTGAGCTCAACCTCGGGAAAGTCTTCAGTTATTTCAACATTTTTGACTTCCGCTTTATGAAGTATTTTTGGAGACGGAGAGGGTGAAGGATCGTCATTTAACAATCTTTCAAGGAGAAGAATGTCCCCCTCCGGGTCAAGATAGTTTTCATCAATCTCATGTGGGATTGAGCTATCCTGAGCAAGAAAAGCCTCGACCTCTTCCAGAAGGAAGTCACCTCCCTCAAACGGAGTGAGGGAAGGGGAAGAGTCGGAAATGATAGGATCAGTAGAAGGAGTGGTACTGCCACTGGCTGAAAAACCAAGGACTTCTTGAGAAGACTCCTCAGACGCAACATCGATGATGTCAATTCGGTTAACCGTTTCAGCGTCATAGTTGGAGGAGTATCTTGAAGTCTGATCAAGATTGAATGTAATGGCTTCACCATCAACACGTAGAGTGATTTCTTCTTCGAATACATCGATTAAAGCACGACCCGTTCTTAAGACTCCCCTCCCGAGAATGAGAGGAACTCGTGGGTCAGCATCGAAATCAACAATCACGAAATCTGCCGGAAAATGGAACTTTCCTACTTTCACGAAGATATCTTCGGCAATGCCGAGAGGACGAGATATAGTACGGTCTGCAAGCTCGAGTGTCATGCAGGTCGGAGTGAGAGCAGGAAGAGAGAGTCTTTTCCAGACTGTGTAAGGCATCAGGTTAATGCTTGCACCGAGATCGGCCAAGGCAAAGCATTCAACCATCCCTGGGAAAACACAAGGAATAAGGAATTTCCCGAGATCTCCAAGCTTTTCGGGAAGCTTTTTCAAGAGCACTGCTGAGCAATGCTCATTAAGTGGAGTTTTTGCCATCTCACAGAGTTTTTCTTTGTTGCTTATCAGATTTTTGATTGTTGAAGCAAATTTAGGCATGAGAAGAAGAGCATCCGCGAAGCTAATATCGAAGTGTAACTCTTGGAAAATTTGATAAAACTTTTCCATCTGATGGTTAGCTTTTTCGCGGTTCTTTTGATCATTCAAACGTGAAGGATATGGAATTGAAGGCTTAGGATCATTCTTTGGAATTTCATCAGAACTCACATGAGGATCAAATACAACTTTCGACTTATGAGTCGGGACCGGGACAACTTGAGGGTGGACGTTGTTGATACCTCCGTTATTAGAAGGAAGTACCGTGTCCGTGGTAACCTCAGGTTCACGTTCCGCTACCTTAGTAGGAGGAGAAGAAGAGGTAGAGGGAATTGCGGGTCCATTGTATGATACCCCACTTCAGGTTGTGATCGCTTTGACATCGCCCCTCGGGTTAGCGATCGTGTTGCTCGGTAGTGTACCCGGGCCCGAGGGTCGATCATTTAAAGAGTTCTAAAGCTCAGAGATCTTGCTGATCAATAACCGATTTGTTTCCTCTTGTGCTTTCATGAATTGTTTTAGCACTTCATCAGAGGAAGACGAGGGTGGAACAACGTTTTGAGGAGGATTTTGAAGACGGTTGTTTGAAAATTCCCTTGATTTTGATTGTTGTTACCCTGAAAATTGTTTCTCTGATTGAAATTACCCTGATTGTAATTTCCTTGATTTTGGTTTCTCTGAAAATTTCCTTGAAAACCTTGATTTTGATTGCTATTTTGAAAATTGTTTTGATTAAACTGGCCTTGATTTTGGTTCGGGTTTTGGAAATTTGAGTTTTGACCTTGGTTAAAATTATGATTTGAGTTACGGTTTTGATTTTGGTTAAAACCGGAAGGTCCGAGAAAATTGTTGGAACGATAGCTTAAGAGATTACGGTCCCCTTGTGGTTGGTAAGAATTACCTCCCGTGTTGTAGGAATCGTGAGCAGCATAAACGTTCTCTTGAGGAAAGCCATCAGTAGCTGGACACTCGGAATAAAGATGTGGGCCCCCACAAGTTTCACAACTTCGGGCCACGGCTTTCACTTGTTGATTTTGAACCTGATTTTGCATCGTTTGGTTCATTCTCAACACAGCTGTAGAAATATCATCCATCTTTTTGGTAAGAGCAATTATTTCAGGAGATGATGATGAAGGAGTAACTGAATTACATGATGCATCCCTCTCCGCAGAGGAATCCCAAAAGTTATGGTGGGCAGTCATGTTCTCAATCAAGTCATAGCACTCTTCGGGACGCCTTTTCATAAAGGTCCCACCAGCAGCAGCATTGAGAATATCTCGGTGCCTCAATGTCAGACCATTATAGAAGGTATCTATGATGGTAACTTGTAATATATTGTGGTTAGGGCACCGATCAATAGCTAGCTTATAACGTTCCCAAGCCTAAAAAAGAGACTCATCGGGACGTTGCCGGAAGTTGCTGATATCATTTCGTAACTTGGTAACCATGGAAGGTGGAAAATATTTTGCTAAAAACTTGGTAACCATTTCATCAAAGGTACGAATAGAATTCTTTGGGAGTCGGTCAAACCATGCAGTGGCATGATGAGCGAGAGAATAAGGGAAGAGATACAGCCGTAGGGCATCATCGGTGACACCATGCTATTTCATGCTTTGGGTGACGGTAAGGTATTTGTCAAGATGCTTGTTAGCATCGTCACCCGGTAATCTGTGAAATTGACACGAATTCTGGACTTGTTGGATCATGTTGTGCTTGAGGCCAAAGTCCGTAGCCTCAATAGTGAGTGGTGCAATAGGCCCACCCCGCCCTTGCATAGTAGGCTGGCACAGCTCCTCCATCGTTTCGGAGATCGGGAGCTGGCACATCCCTGGGAGAGTTAGGGGTGGTAATGGTGGTGGTGGCCCAGCGGCCATTTCGGTTTTTGGTTCTTCTGTAACAGAACGTAGCTCAGGTACGTTTTTCTGATGTTTACGTTTTGTTTGTGACCGAGTGCGCATGCACTAAAAACAATTTTTCAAAACAAGATCGAGGCAAAACCACAGTGAACTTAAACCAATTATCACAAGTGAATGGCTTCTTTAAAAAAGGTACACCACTCACAGGGATATAAAGGCAAGTTTTAATCTTAAGTTTGGGAACTTATTATGTCCACACCCCCAGTTGGTAGGTGTTCAGCCTTGGTTTGTGGTGATAAGATTTTATGTATTTATTAATTTGAAAAACTGCTTTAGGCTTATGGGTGTGTGTGCAGAAAACTTGGGAAATATTTTTGGAACTGATTCGTTAACCGAAATCGTTCTTTTAAGATTACTCGCAGGCTGGCGGGAGGAAGTAAATAGATTTCCTCTTCAGTTCGCAATTTAATGTCAGAACTTACCTTAAACCAACTGTTTCAGGTTGTAATCTTAAAGAAAATGAAGTAATTTAACTTCACAGTTTTTTTTTTTTTTTTTTTTTTTTTTTTTTTTTTTTTTTTTTTTTTTGTTAACACTTCAGGAAAAGTGTTAATGAACTTTTTTGATATGATTATATTTTTACAAAAAACTTTTTTTACAAATTGTGTGAAATTTGTACAGGGAGGGTTTTGAAAAACCACTAAACTTAAAACGATTTTAAAAACACGCAACAACCTCCCCGGCAGCGGCGCCAAATTTTTATTGGGGTAAAAGCAGTCAGATATTATTGACTAAGGTCAATAAGTCAAAGACAGCCTTGTTCCAATTCTCCGGTGATAGTATAGTGTGTCCCCGGGTCGTTATGTTCCAGCGAGACTGAAATGGTGCTTTTGAAATCGTTTAGGAATGAGTGGCACTGAGGACAGTAGCCAAGATGATATGGAATTGGATTTGCTACTGACATTTTGGTATTTGTACACAGATATAATATTCACAAATAACAGATATACAGATATACAGGTATATTCACAAATTCACAATTTGGTAACACGTAATCAGACAGAAAAGTAGGATTTGGTAAATTACAAACTACAGGGGGTGCGAGTGAAACTTTTGAAAACTTAAAATTAAAAAGAAATTTTAAAATGAAAATGAAGTTATAAAAGTGATTATTTTAATATTTAAATATTATTTAATTAATAAAACTAATTAAAATCTAATTTAAATTAACTAAAAATTATAAGGATTACAAATTAAACTAAAAATTTGCAAAAACAATTTCTAAACTTAAAATTGAACTTGAAGAAAGTATAAAAAATAAAAATAAATATTTTTGTCTTTTTATGAGTTTTTTATCAATTAAAAACTATTTATATTAATTAATTTAAACTATTTTAAATTACAAATAATACTAAATTAACTTAGAAAATTATGAGAAAATTTATAAAACTATTTAACCATCACAGGAATCCTACAAAATTATAAAAACTTCTAAAAATTATATTTAGGCTTTTTCGCTAATTATTTACCTTTTAATTAACTTAAATCTAATTTAAATAATTAGAATAAGAAAAATGGAAAATGAACAGTAGAAACTAAAAATATATTTTCTAAAAGTCTTAACTAATTTATAAAACTTAGAAAAATTATAAAAACCTACTGTTGTTAATAAAAATTAAAGAAAACTAATTAATTACTAATATTACCTATTTAATTATTTAAACTACTTTTAAATCTAATAAATAGTAAAATGATTAGGAAAAATCTAAGAAAATTATTTTAAATACTTAAAGGTACTAGAAAATTTATAAAATTATGAAAATGGAAAAGTGCTTATAAATAAACTAAAATGAAAAATGAAAAAGATAGATTCTATTAAATAGAAGCTGTCACTATTTTTATGTTTGGTTTTTTTGAGTTTTTCTTTTTGACAGCTGAATATATGATGAAAATAAGTAACTTTTGTGAAACAACTTTTTATGAAGTTTAAAAATAAGCTGTGTGCCCCCCCTAAACCAAAACAGTTTGACTTTCTTTGACTGAGTAGGCAAATAAGCTCAAATGACAATATGTGGGGTCCACAATGATGAAACTAGGTACAAACAAGCACAATAGACTTAAATAAGCTAAAAACAATAAGCAATGGGCACTGATAAGCTAAAAAGATGGAAATAAACACTTTGAAGATTTGCACTTAACTTAGAAATGGGACAAACTTGAGGACTGATTCTAGGTGGGTCCACTGATTTCTAGGTCAAACAAATGGTCAATTTATGATCCCTGGTAGGAGGGGGTTGGGAAATGTGGGTTGTGGGACCCACTGGGGTGGGCTGCAGCCACCACCAAAGTTGGTGGTGTTGTGGTGGTATGCTGGTGCAGGGGGAGTTTCCTTCCCTGCAAGTGTTTTTGAGGGGCTGTGGGGTCCAGAAATAAAATCCTAAAAATACAAGCTCTATAGGATTACAAAGATGAGCTGATGGACTTTGAGTAGAAACAAGTTTCAAGGGCTAGCTCCTAACATAATTTTCAAAATAAATCATGCCATTTTTGCAAAAACTGAGAGTGTGCAATTTTGACTTTTAACAAAAACAAGGAACCTTGACTTTTATGAGTTTTAACTTGAATCTAATGTCTTGAAATGTTATAATAAGCAGAAAGTTATCTAAATTAAGCTATGGAACACACTTATGCATTAATATGATGATGTAATGAACAACAGATCCCAACAGTGGAATGAAATCAAGAACTCACACCATGATTTTGACTTTTTAACTAATAGCTACTTAATTTTATTACACCACTGAGCTATAATAACCTAATGAACTGTGTTTATGCTAGAAACAACAACAACAATCAATAATGACACATTGGATCATGCAGATCCAAACACCCCCTTATAACCTTGACTGTTTTGTGTTTTAAGAGCTAAGGGCTATGAAAGCTTATGAGACTTGTCCAAATCAGCTTTTTATAGAATATTAGACTTAAAAGAGCACTTAGAAACAGATAGCTACCACAAACACACAACAATATCAATTATGCAATCTTGACTTGTGAAATCTAGGATTTTAAATACTACAAGATCTAATGAACAAGTTATATATTTTAAGCTACAAATCAACTAAACAAGACTCAAATAAGCACAAACAAACACAGAATATCAAATACAAGCAAGCAATCAGAAACTAAGATTTTTAGGGGAAAATCAAATTGAGCAAATCTTACAAATCACCCCTAGCATGAACAAGGGGTTTTCCACTGATGCCTATCTTTAGATAGGCTAATCCACTTCCAATCTTGCTCACCAATGCTTCTCAATACCTGCAATCAAACTCAAAACAACACAGTTGACTATTGTTGAATTTTTTTTTATGTTTTTGATTTTTTCTAGTAACACTGAGTTTTATGGTCTCTAAAAGCTTCAATAAGCTCTCTGGGATCCTAAGTGAGCTTAAGAGTCCATAATACAAACACAAACACTAACAGAATATGATCTAAAATGGTGACTTGAAACTGAAATTTGCATAAACAAATAGGATTGAAGAAACTTGATTATATTGCTTTGAAAAGAGTGAAAGTACAATGAATTGACTTAGAACAATGTTTAAAAGCTTTTAGTTAAACTACAATTGCTTATTACACTATTACGACTACTTTTACACTAAAAATTGAGACACAGTCTTCATCTTGCTTCTTTTCCCTTTTATAGCCAAGGATTAGGGTTCCTTAAGCCTCTCTGATCAAATCCCAATCAATTGTTAGCCCTTGGATGTCTGAATCACTCTTAATCATGCGCCACATGTTTTGGCGGGAAATACTTTTTTGCAATTTGATTCTGATAACACCACTGTGAGGGGGAAGCATTAAATGCTTGTTGGATTTAGGTGTAGGGTGAGTGGTTTGGGCGGTGGAAGTGACATGGATGGTGGGATGGTGGTGATTTGATGGGCAAGTTGGGTGTGGGGGAGGCTGGGAGAGGGAAGGGTGATGGGTTTGACTCGATTTGACCGAGGTCAAACGTTGACCCTGGGTTTTATTATAACGGGGGTGTTTGGGCTTGTTTTATTTTGGGCCTAAAAGAGGGGGTGGGCTGGGGTATCTTGTGGATTGGATTTGGTTTTTGGTTTTGAATAATAATAAGGGTCCGTTTATGGTTTTGTATTTCACAAGGACCATTTTTGTAATTATTCGAAAGTTGGAGGGTGAGTTTTGGCAATCTTTCAAAGTGTTCACAAGGGTGTATTTTGCCATATGATGAATAGTACATGGTTCTTGTGTGATTTTTCCATTTTAATTTCACCAGGGACTAAAACTGCCAAACTTTCAAACTTTAGAGACCAATTGTGTAATTTCACCAAACTTTTCCACCAAGGACCAATCCTGCCATAAAATATTAGTGCAAGGACAAAATTTGTTTTTCTCAAAGTTTTAATATCCCAGGGACCATTTTTGACAATTTTCAAAGTTCAGGGACTAAATTTGACATTTTGTGAAACTCTGCACCAAAGGACTAATTGTGTAACTTTTTGATTTGAAAGGACCTTTGGTGACTTTTTCAAGTTTTTAGAACAACCAGGGACTAGATTTGACAACTTTTGAAAGTTGAGGGATTGAAACTGCCAATTTTGCAAACTTTGTGCGTTTTTCATCTGTTTTTGATTATTTTGCATTTGAAACATGTAAAACACTTTCCTGGGATATTTTCACTATTTTGATTCAATATTGAGTGTTTTTAGATGTTTTGGCAGCTCAGAAAAGGTAAAAATGATGAGTATTTACACACTCATCAAGTATAGTTACTAGATTTTTGACGAGGCCAATGTTCCCATCAAGGTATGCGATAAGACTTATTATTTGACGTCTCATACTGATAACACTTATTTTATGCATATATTTCGTCGCATTATTGTTGTTTTTTATATTATCGGTTCTCGTGAACTTTCGATATTTAAATGCATGAAAATATGTTGCTAGTTTTCTTGGTCGTCGAGTGTGGAATAAGGCCTAGAAAGCATTGTAATGAGGCCTTTATCGAATAATGCATGCAATGGTCTAGAGTTCAAGATATGCTAAGTGTTGAAACGTCAAATTTGTGAAGTGCGTTGGTTTTTATCTCAATGCAGTGCACTTGTGTCTAAAATGCTGAATATGAAGACTAGGTCAGCTCCCTATAAATGTTCAAACACCCCAAATAAGAAGTGCGCTGGGTTTGCAAACTAAATGTGTTGCACTTATCTGCAACCATGAAATTTAGGCGCCAATCAAAGTACACCGGCTTTACAACTGTAGTGCGTCACACTTCAGCGTCGTCTGATAAGTTCTTGTTTAAATTAATGGTGATTCAGAATCACGATTGTTAGTTAGGTTGATAGTTAATTATCTATTAGCCTATTGACCATCCGAAAAAATTTGAAGGTGTTAAAAAGGTTATAAATTTGAAATTTAACAATTCATGAGTTATTAGTCATTCTTGCTTATAATCTAGGATTAGGAGTTGATTTATCGCGATAAACGTTTGGTCATAATTTCTGGAAATTAACGTCATGTTATAAAATCATGTACAATAGATCGTAATGCAGATTGAGTAATAGTTTTTGACATTGGAAAGGTCTGGGAGTTTACAAAATCTATATGAAGGAAGTTTTGTCTTATTCTGATCTTAAACGGGTCAAAAACAATGGTTAGAAAAATGAGTCGGATTATAAACAGGTGAAGCAAAACAGTTTTAGAAAATTCATATAAAATCAATTGTAACTCAGATTGTTACGAGACTTATTGTTGTTGATAGATAATGGAGTTAGCTAAATTTTGGTTAAGGTCTTGGTTTCTATAATTACGTATATTTTTTAGTAATTAAAACACGGAAATCTACAGGTGTATATTGTTGTAATTTAATCCTTGTGACTGAAATATGGTATAATGCTTGATAACACAATATATCTAGCATTAAACGGGTTTGATAAAATAAATGGAATGAGGCTTTAAGAACTTCTTAGCATGTACACTTTGTAGCAATTAAGGTGAGTACAATATTTTTATAAACCGAGTGCAAATATGAAATTGGATTTTAGGGGTGAACTTGTAATTTTAGGTTGTTCATACATATTCTAACTCCTCTTATTGAGTATAGTTTGTTGTCCTGTACTTTTTTCATATTGAATAACATGCGGTTAGGCTAGTTTGGCTTGTGAGTTCATGCTTGGCTTTAAATATCATAGTGAGTTGCTTAGTTAAGGGGTTATGTGTGTTTGGGCGTTTGCACTATATATCACTTACATATTAGTTTGCACGATTATCTTTATCATGTGCTAGATGCTTGCTTGGTTACACATTTCCATAGAGGATGGATGATTATGTGTACATATTGTATAGGTTGCTTGAAGCTTGTTCGGTTTCATGTTATCATGAGTATGATTTGTTAAGTGCATATATTGTATAAGTTGCTACTTATTGGTTGCATCTTAGCATGACATATGATTGGTTCCATTAACATGTTCTATATGTCTTTGGAGCTTGTTTGGTTGCATTATTTCATGATCATGTAATTGGTTGAGTACATAAATTACATGGGTTGTAGATGCTTGTGTGGTTGCATCGTATCATGGTGGCATGTATAGGCCTGCACATGCATTTCATAGACCCTAAAAGATTACTTCTACCTCATGGGTGATTATCGCTAGAGAATGGGTTTGGTTCGATGATTGGTTGTTGCTAGCTTTAAAGGTTGATAGTGTCATGACATGACGTGATATTAGGTTGTACACGTTTTGCCACCTTGCTTTTTAGCGGTAGGTGGTAGGAGGGTGAGTGTAACTTCGGGTCATTCATCAAGGTGGTACGTGACTTTCGGTCATTTGTGTCACATATGCATAGAACCACTCGAGTTGAGGGGAGAGGTTTTCGGTCGTTTGGGCTCCGTTGTTACCTTCAACTGAACTATACCATGGATTGCTTTGGCTTTCTTACTTATGTCGGATATAGCAGGTTTTACTCCTTACAGTTCCACGATGTAAATACTAGCTATTGTTTTTGCATGCGGTATCGTGGGTTTATCTGACGTGAACTATTTTGGTTGAGCCATATTAGCTTGTACGTGATGGTTGATTCATGATTGTAATTCGGTTGTGCCACATTAGGTTGTACCTGTTTGGTGATTCTTGATTGGATAATGGTTAAACCACTTTAGGAAGATAGTGGTAGGTGGTTGGTGTTTAAATGAGGGACTGGGCATGTTACATGTGTTAGGATAAAGGGTTAACATCATTATTCATATTTCTAATTTTGTGCATTATATGAGTACTTGGAATCATATTTGGATGGTTACCTTGGGCATATTGGGAGTGTTTGGTTGCATAATTATGGTTGAGTTCTATATATTTGGAGTGTTTGACACCATCCATATTTTGTTGAATAATGCATAATAGGTTTATTTGTGATAGTTTTTTTTTTTTTTTTTTTTTTTTTTTTTTTTTTTTTTTTTCTTAATTTTTTTATTGCAGGTGAAGATTGTTTTGTTATAATATGATGAACAACTACCAATGATTTTATGGGTTTTTGTTTTTATATTATTAACTTCTATCTCACTTAGCTTTAATTAACTGACACTTGTTTCTTGCAAATCGTCTCTGTCTTCGTGTAGGGCGATTAGTGGAGGAAATGTGATTGTCATGGAGAGGTTGAGTAGAATTGAGATAAAATTTGGAATCCCAAATTTAGCTTAATAAACTATGGACCATTAAATTCTTTCATAGTTTTAATGTAACACCTTTTAGAATTGTTTTGTTATTGGTTCCGTTATAATATAATGGAACTGGAAAAGTTTGCTTAAAGCCTTTTGTCGCTTATATGGGACATTATTTACTAAAAAATTGAAAAACGCTAAATTTTAGAAATGCGGGTGTTACATTAGCATTACCATAACTTGCTGAACTATTTCAACTAATCCAAGAAAACATATCTCTTTTACTACTGAAAATCTCATAATTACAGGTTTACAATTTCTTGCAGATTGCTTGAATTGCGAATCTTTAACCCGTTTAACCACAGACCCTTATGTGATTAAGAACAAAACAAAGTCCCTGTGAACGACTTGAACTTACCAAGTCTTTACTACACTCGAAAGGTACACTTCTCCCATATGTTTTAATCCTAAAACCGAAATTTCTAGTATTATGTATTTAAGCTTTTGAAACACATCAAATACTAGAAATAAATCTTACATGACATTATGTTGGGAATTAAAACACTTAACAGCTTGTACCGCTAAAGATTACACTAACAGTACTAACCGAGTTAGTATTTCTAGAAGAAACTTTGTACTGCTGAGTCTACTGAGTGAAGATTTGTACTCCCAGTTTATAAAAAACGTGTAATGTGATATATATATATATATATATATATATATATATATATATATATATATATATATATATATATATATATATATATATAGAGAGAGAGAGAGAGAGAGAGAGAGAGAGAGAGAAAATATTTAGGATATATCTTATATTGTTAGACTTATATGAATATTCTGCATAGTGTTATTTATCTTATAAAGTACTCCTTGTGCCTATAAAAGGAGATCCTAGGTTAAGGTTTTAGATATATCTTTGCATACGTTTTGCTTTAAGGTTGTAACCTTAGTGATAAGTCAAATCACTCATATTATTTTCTTAATAATATTGAATCTTTTGGTTCCACTGTTTTGTGTTCATAAGTTTACTATTCCATTGATATTGTTCATAATTCTTCTAAGTATCAATTAGTAAATTCTGCATACCATTTGGTATATACTCAAAGTATTCTAAGCACAAGGCTCAAGTGTGAATTAGATCCTCCATACATTACGGCTATTATTGACTCTAAGTATAGTGTTCAGTGTTAGGAAATATCATAATTGGTTTCTCGTAGAGATTACGTTATAGAAGTTAGTGTTAGGAAATATCATAATTGGTTTCTCGTAGAGATTGCGTTATAGAAGTTAGCTAGAGCAGGAATTGACACCTCTTTTTATGACAAACTTACTAAATAATTGTAACAAGTGTACATTTGTAATATTATTTTTATCCAAAGTACGACATTGCGATCTTTTAATTAAAATTATATATTTTAATTTTGTGAATGACAAATAAAACCTCGTAAAGTTAGGGTGAGAATGACAAACGAGTGTACATTTTTAGCAGGGTAAAGTTAGGTCGAGAATGACAATTCGTATGAATGAACTCCTTTGTCATTCCCCCCCCCCCCCCCCCCCTCAAATTCGCTTTCTTTTGTTTATAAACTAGAAAAAATTTTAAGACCTTTTTTGGAATATTTTTTCTTGTTCAAAGAATTTTTTGAAATAATCACGTAACAACAATAATAATAAAATTAATTAATCATTGAAAAAGATGATTATAAAAAAAGAAATTCTTTATAATATGGAAAGATATATAATTAAATCATACTTTGATTTCGGCATTTTTACACACGCACGTGTATATAGTGAGACTTTCTTGCGAGAATCATCTTATTTGCGAGAACTGAGAGAACCATAAAAAACATACATACATGCCTTCAATAATTGTATTTTTGCACATATGTTCTAAAAACAACATATATGTATTTTTTTTTTTTTTTTTTTTTTTTTTTTTTTTTTTTTTTTTTTTAAACATAGTTGTTCTAAAGAATTTGTTAAGAAATTGGAAATACAATTTCTTTGAAGGTGTGCATGTATGGTCTTATAAGGCGTGCAACGACAATATTGCGACCGTGTGTAAGGTTTTTGTGAAAAAAAGGATGAGTTCATGATGATATTGAAGAACATAGGTGGATACTTACGATTATTGATAATTTGCATGTATTTTTATTTTATTTTAAAAAGCATGCATGTATGTTTTTGAAAGTTTTCTCAGTTCTCGCAGATAAGATGGTTCTCGCAAGAAAGCCACCCCATGTATATATACGCACACACACGATTAAGGGATAATTACATGAATACGTAACTTTCTTGTTAATTTTTTTGAATGTTGTGTAGCCAACTTATTTTGTTGTATACCTTCATCAATTATCTTATTGATAATGAAAGGTAAGATAGTAATTTAGAAAATACATACAAATATCAAAATTCAAAACTTTTAATGTATAATAGCAAGAAAAAGGTTGGTGTACACAACTTAAAAAAAATGACAAGTTAATTTTAATTTTAGGTGATTATCTTTATGATTAATATGATTACTAAGTTATATTATGTAATTATTGGGCACAACTTTTTTTTTTTTTTTTTTTTTTTTTTTTTTTTTTTTTTATTTTTGAAAAAAAATCATTAAAAAGTTGTTTAATTTATGACCCAATTTTTTTATTTATTTTTTTTTATATTTAGAAAATATCAAAAAACAACCATTCTCACAAGATTTGTCATTCACTGACGTAATCAAAACTTCCACAGATTGCAATTTAGATGTGTCGTCAAGCTATCTAGTATTTCACTTGGCTCTTTTCAAAAATTACTTATATGAAAAGGTTTTTCTAACATGTGCCCAAGGGCACATGTTAAGCACACAAAAAGTACACTTGTCTGTACTTTTGCGTGGGTCCATGAGTACTTTTATGTACTTTTTGTTGTGTTTAACATGTGCCCTAGGGCACATGTTATGAAAAATTGCAATACTTATATAGTTATATGAAAACTAGAGGTGGTGCTTGAGATAAAGATGAATATTATAGAGAATGATTATTTTTATAAGCTACATAAAGTAACATTTGATTTTAAAAGATTGTTAAATATTATTTTTTTTATAATCTATTATAAGTTATGTTTGTAAAAAAAAACGATTATTTATTAAGTAGCTTATTTAAAAGAAAAAAAAATAATCATAATCTCTAAAAATCTTATATACCAAATATACCCTTAGTTTTCATGAAAGTTTTCATTTTGAGAAAACTGATAAAAATTATAATAAAACATATTCAAAGTTATTTGCTGCTTTTTTTCTACCTTTATATCTTTAATTTTCTTTCTCGGGTCTTTTCGAGGAAGCATTAAATGTGATACATTTGGGGTTCAAGTGTTCAACGACATTTGGGGCAACAATACTAATGATGATTGTGTGTGGTAACAATGACGATGGAAAGTGGGAGACGGACTCAGGATTTTCGAAAGAGTGTTGAATAAACTCTTTCTTTTAATAGGTGTTAAAATTCACACAATAAAATACTTTTAAGCTATGATAAAGTTTCATTATAAAGAAAATAGCATAAATATTGAACGTTGCATATACCACAAAATGACACTTTTTAAAAAATATTACACTTTGTGAGTCAAAATCTGAGCCACACCCGACATACATGTAGGTCTCGTGGTGGAGAGCGGAGACAGTAGAGACGATGTGTTTGGTAGCGGCTGCCATTAATTTTCAAGTATAATAAACACATCTTCCAACACGTAAAATACATGAATTTGTTCTTACGCTAGCTAACGCTTTCTTTTCATAGAAATTTGGAGGCCACCAAATCAAAAAGAGCCAAAAAGGGAAATGTCAAAAAAAAAGTGTAGTAAAGGGATACTTGAGGGTTTCTATTTTAATACATCAAAGATTATAAAATTAATTGGTCACCACAATCTAGGAGTTATATAGACTATTTTAAAGTATAACTCAACTAACTTTTTATTTATTTATTTATTAAAATTTAATAATTATGGTAGCCTTTAGAAACCCCTTTAAAGAAATAAATTAGGGCACTTTATTTGATTGGGAAATTCATTATGCTATCTCTCACATGGCCTTTATGTCAAAACAAAGTGCTATAAAAATGACAACGCAAGATTCTCCCCTTAAAGAGTGTATTACAAATAACCAAAAGCATGATTACATTAAGAAGCAATCGACAATTAATTTGATTATCTGTGTTTTTGTTAAAGGCAATTCTTTATAAAACATGTTGAAAACGTACTAACAGTCATGACCTTTGAAAACGAAAGTTCAAGATCGTAAACGGAAATGGTGTGTATAGTAAGGTTTAAGTTTGTGCACGAGTTGGCTATATATGCTATGTTAAAACATAAAAGCTTTGATACTAAAATCAGTAAATTATACTAGATTACTAGGTAATTTATAAACAGAACCTTAAGATCTATATTTAAAGAAAAAGAAACATGATTGTGGTACATCGAAACAGGGCTATATATAGCACGAAGATACAATTAACCAATGCCAGCCGTTTTAGATAAACAAAAATAAAGTTTTGCTAACAACAGCACAATAATGTCCAATAAAATCAATATCCACACCCGTCACTAGTATACTTAATAAAGAGATTCTAAAGTAATAGAGTCTCGTTAAACAAGGGAAACAAACAACACTACTTGGCTTATCGGAAAGACACATAAGGATAATAAATTCATTGCAAAAGGGATCGATATGGTTAGTCTACAACAAAGCTATGTGATTTTTTTCCCTCGAAAAGTGGTCCAATGCATGACGACGGTGTCGAGATAAGATTTTGTTAAGTTGCAAAAGATTTCGTGTGTGATCGACAAAATTATATCGTTGCAGTCATCAATATAAACGTAGGGACACCCTTATGACAAAATCCAAATTAACCTATAGACGATAAATGACCCTACAAAAGAATAATTCATTTAGAGG
Organism: Artemisia argyi; assembly: GCA_030686995.1. Taxonomy (NCBI): domain Eukaryota; kingdom Viridiplantae; phylum Streptophyta; class Magnoliopsida; order Asterales; family Asteraceae; genus Artemisia; species Artemisia argyi. The sequence continues at coordinate 53,160,289 of CM060690.1, read as the reverse complement.
CTAATATTTTTGTGCATATGAAATAATAAATGGCAACAACTTGGTTTATTAAGAAAAAGATATCTGAATTTTTAATAAAAACCACTTCCGTTCTCTTAAAAATTACACATTTCAAAAACCGTAATCATCAATTTATATAAATTACACAATTCAGACGACCATTTAATTATCTTTCAAAAGATAAACAATTTCATATACTTTCGACCAAGGTTGCAAAAATCATGAACCGGTAGTCAGGCGATCGACCCCCTGTAGCTTGTAATAGGTCTAGGCGGAATTAATCGGTGATTAATTAGATTGGTATTTTCGACAAGTTTTCTGTATCTCCAACAATTTTTAGGTATTTCCAGAAAATTTTAGGCATTATTGACAAGATTTTTCATAAAAAACATCTTGAAATAGATATAAACAATAAGTAAAACTTATTAAACAATTTTACGGCGAGTTTTGGGTATTTCCAGCAAGGTTTGAAGCTTTCGGGCAAGCTTGACTACCATTGACTGTCATTAACCGTCGTTGACCATGATTGACCGAGTTGTTTGACCGATTTACACGAATCGAAAAGATTGGTGGCTTTGTAGCACCTAATCGGCGATTAATCGGCCTTGTAGGCCTTGTTTTGCAACACTGCAGTTTCGACAAACTTTCTTTTGTTTGTTTTTTGGTTTTTTCGATATAATATTTTGTTTGCTATATCACATGTGATATAACACTAATCTGTAAGTTCAAACACTAAACAATTCAACATTTTGTCGTAAAATGAGTATAAGTATTTGTATAGAACTCCAAATGATTCACCATTTTTGCCATAAAAGAATACACATGCTTAAGTAGCGTTTAGTTGTTGATTTGATTTTTTTTTTGTTTTGTTTTTTGTTTTGTTTTTCTGTTTCAAGATTCCTTAATAAGGAAATCGTTTTTCTTCTTTAGAGAAGAGTTGAGAATTTTAGACCCGTTTAGATGGAGTTATATTTCTCATTTTATAAAAGATTACATCGAATTACGACGGTGGGCGCCGACTGTGAGGGTGGAAGGTGGAAATGTTACCAATGGTGATTAGGGTTAGAATTAGAAATTTGAATGGTAGATTGGAAGTCCCATATTTTTTTAGAGAGAAAAAAGTGGAGAAGGGTGTTGGAATTATATAATCGTAACTAGTATATTATAAACCTAAATCACATAGAGCACACAACGGGAGACTAAAACATAATATGCATAATTAATTAACCAAAGCATAAAGTAAGTGTACCTTTTAGCAATCCAAGCAAGATCAAGAAACTCAACCCCTAAAAATTAGGGTTTATAAAATCGATTTTCACCTAAATCGATTTGGGAAAAAGATTAAATCCAAAATAGGATTTCTCTATGGTCTTGTATATGCGTATTGTTAGCGATTCAATGTGAATGCTAGGTTCTTGATCACAATAGATTAACCAAACACTTTAGTTAGGATCAAGGTCAATCGTAAATCCCTTCGCGGGTTCTGCACGTCGATCAAGGAGTAAGAGGAAGATGAGAAGAAGTGTAAAACCCGAAACTCCGTTTCCTAAAATCTGTTATAATTTGAACTTCTGGTATGAATATACCCTAAGTTGGATTATACGATATAATTAAAAACTTTAAAATACAAAATATAAGCGACGCCACTTAATATTTTAAATATTCGTCATAACATTTGCAGGAGTTTGTAAATCGTTTCGGTCATGTCTTGAGCCGGTTTTATTTCGTCTGGACTCGCACATCGCACGTCTAAAAATTCATTTGGGCCCAAGTAGTATTTAAATAAAGACAACATAAGATTAGGCTAATTAATTACTTTTCTTGGCTCTTGGCTCGTTGGGTCACAAACACAAGGACGAATTGTATAATGTTATCACCGGGACAAATTGCAATATGGAAAATGTAATCATCAAGATAATCACTCACTAATCACCATTATATTCGGCTAACTTTTTCTCCATCACCCTAAGATTTCGTTTCAGTCATCACCAAATCACACGCCTTTCCTTTTATGAAGATCCGATTTCTTGCTAAGACTTAACAAATTAGAATATTTTATATAAAGGAAAGGATATGGTCAAATTTGACTCCCCCAAGATTCGGCAATTCGCACCTATATCCCACAGAATTTTGATTCGGTTATAAACCTTTCACATAATCAAATATCTCCCCATATCATTTAAATATACTGAATATCTTTTCATCTAAAACTAAACACAGAAAACTTTTCCTTGCAAACTCAAAGTGACGAAACTATATTTTACTCTTCACCTTTTCGATCATTTAAAACTTGTACGAGGCTAGGGCGAATTGTTTCTGATTCGTGGTTAAGGCTTGATTCACGTTGCTCAGGTCCGTTCGGGTGCGGTTCACGCCAAGGTGGGTTCGAGTTCGGCTTCGATCTTTCTTAACGACCCTATAGAGGTCGCGGGACTGAGTTTTTGTTGTACGTGGGTTATGACTCTTGGTACGTGATTTGTATGACGGTTCGTGTACGTCCGGGTATGGGTTCGGCTCTGCCTCATTGAGTCTTGCACTCGTGTCCTTTTATTTCATGTCTCGACTTATCACGACTAAAGGTATTCTTGTCCTTCATCTTGCATAAACTCATGAAACCTTGTATGAAAACTTGTATACGATTAGTATAATACGTAAGAGGAACCTTAATCTAAATCATAGCCTCGTTAATATAAGGATCATGCAATCATTTGAATACACATATATAAGTTTAACGCCACATAACTATGGTTGAAAGTTTTGTAAAAAATGTGTCACATGATTTAACTAGATTAAAGGGAAAGTTGCACTAAATACTCTAACATAAGGGTTGCATGAAAACTATAATCCATATATGCATGATTATTGATATGAAGAAGGGACATGCATATGTCACGTGTATAAAAAAAAATAGTGATCAGGCACCATGTATATTTCGATTTCGAATTATAGACGGGCTGTTTGGCATGTGTATGGCGTGTTGAATGTGCATGCATGTGTAACATGTCTAATACGTTAGTGAAACGTGTATATATATGTGAATAATCATAATTTTGGTCATCGCGGTCCAAATTAAAGATTGGAATACGTTTATATTTATTATGAAACAACGGGCCCTAAAATTATCATTTTGATATAAAATTATAGTATAAACCTTAGAATAATTTTATTTGACATATTAATATTTAATTTTGATAATTTATATTTTTGACCCTAAACTTTATTAAATTGTCGTAATTAACGCTAGCTTGTTTTGTTGGTCATTTTAAACCTTAAATATTATATAATCGTCAATTATAACTTTAAAGTATTAAATTACTAATTTGGGAAATCTGCTAAAAATAGAAAGTTATTTAAAATGACTAAATTACTTAAAGTGGGAACTTACTATAAAGGGAAGTTTACTATTTTTGGAAAGTTACTATTTTTTTTAAAGCTGCTAGAAATGGAAAGTTACTAAAAATAGAAAGCCGACTAAAATGAGTAATTTGGTTTAAAACAAGTTAATAATAAGCCGATCATTATTCGTGTAGATTCGTTGAAGAAGAAGTGTCTCCCTATGCTTACGTATGTTATGATTTCATTGGCGATTAAGGTACAGATATTCTTCCCTTTTCAGTAGGGACTTCTCATGACTTTCCTTCGATCCTTGACACTGCTAAGGTTCCCTTCAGTTATGCCATTGCTATGTTCCCCATTTGATATGATTGATATGATCCATTTGATATGATTCGTTGATATGATCTATTTGATATGAGCCTTGCTATGATACCTCTGATTTGATTCTGATTTGCTATCCACTTTGATTATGATTATGTGATTGCGAGATTCTATTATATTATGCTCTGGGAGCATTCTATTCTGTCATGCTCTGGGAGCATTTTGTTATGGATAGCCTTGCTTTGTTTGTTCTGATATGTTCTGTTCTGATGCCCGAGTTTTTAGTCTACTCATGGAGGTACCATGGGCGTGTCATTGAGGCACCAATGGCATGACACTATCTGGGGCGGTGTGATTAGTCCCCGACGTCCCCGTCTGATTATGATATGATATGAGATCTCTTGGACACTTTGTATATGATTTGTTTGTGGGGGCGTATGGATGCATCCTAGGATTTGTTATGATATGATATGATACGATTTGGTTTGGTGACTGGCTGTACGTGCCTTGTACCCCTTTCACGTCTGGTACATTGGAGCTAGCTACTCTATGTACACCCTAAGAATTGACGGATATGTGATTATGTGATTTGAGACCTATTCGAGTATCTCGTTAGGTCGGCTCGTGGCTTTCCTATGTTTCTTGTGTCTATTCGAGTATCTCGTTAGACGCGCCTTTGTTGATACTTGCTCTTTGACTCTGGTTATTATATGATTCATATTATCACTTGACTCTTCATACTCATTATTCATTTGAATTATGATATTTGTTCAGTTATCGTTGATTTCTTATGCACTTGACAGATGACATTCCTTTCAGCAGAAGCTTATGATGTCCTATTTCTCATACTTATATATTTTCGTTTATCCGTTTGTTTTGTTATATATCTGTTCACTGGGCTTTTTAAGCTCAGCCGCATTTCCTTTCCTGCGGCAGGTTATAGGTTGGAAGCTGGGGTTGGGTGAAGAGAGAGCATAGGAGCTTTAGTGGACTACCCCATGGACTAGAAGCCCATTACATCTGGACTAGTTTTGGACTTTGATTCGATTAGATTTTGTTTAGTTTGTATTTTCTTTTCTTTTATAGTTTTAGTATTTCTTTTGTACTTTTAGATTTTTCCCTTGAAATCTTTTGTTTTAAGTCTTCCGCTTGCGTTGTATGCTTTGTATGCTTTGATATGTCACCATACTGTAGCGCTCCGGACCCATGTCGGGTTGGGGTGTTACAATTATGGTATCAGAGCTCAGGCTGCGACTTGTAGTACATAAGTTATGGCCTGTGAGGATTTGGAACCTTAGTTTTGCACTTTAGGAGCTTTTGGAATAACCTTGGAAGGATTTGCTTTAGGTTTCTCCCCTTAAAAACTTTAGTATGACCGGTGAGGACTGGGTAGATTATGTTCAGACGTTGGTTTTCTTTCTTCCGCTTTACAATGATTTATGCCTTTGCTTTTCGTTAAACTCTTATTAGATCATTCGTTTTGGAGACTTAGAAGACTTATCAGGATTTGCAACATTTGTTTAGGATGCCTTTAGACTTCGTAGTGTGCCATATAGGTTCTTTCTCTTCAGTTATCCTTTTGAACTTCGATTCCTGATTCGTTTGACATTCGTTTAGATGCCTTTCATTCGTTCGGAGATTCGTATATGTATGAATCCTACGTGTTCGACACATTCTAAGACTTATCCTTATTTTTGATTCCTTCTTCATTGTTAATTTTTGACCTTACCTACTCTACCCCTATGATCATTTTGTGAATTTTTTTATCGTGTATATTTGATTCGTCCGATGCTTTCTGGATATATTTGGAGACGATTTTGTTGGGCTAATCTGTTTACGTTGGAGATGTTCGATTCGATGTTATTCTGAATTTGGATTTGTTACCTTTCTGACTATTCCTATGGATTTGATAACTCATGTTTTCATGAATACTTGGACAATTTGTCATAGTATGACATATTAGTATGTTCAGTGATGAAAGAGAAACACGAGAATCATCTTCGTATTTTTGTGTTGACATTTCTACGTCAGAAGAAGCATATGTGATATTTCTCGAAGAATAACTTTTGTTAGAGGAAGCTTGAGAGGATGATTTTGAGAATCTGGAAGGAAATTTTGTTCTACTCAGAGAGGAAGACATGAAGAAGCTTAGGAGGAAGACGGCAGAAGATCATCTATGCTAGGAGACTCAAAGTGAGAAGTTGATCGAAGCGCACAGTTCTAATTACTCTATCCATTTTAGTAGTACTATGATGAATAGAGACTTAAAGCAGGAGCTGAACGGGATGGTATGAAGACGGTGGTGACTACATCAGAGATTTCCACACACAAGAGGAGAGACAACACAAGTGGAATTGCAGTAGAGCATTGACTTGGATGGCTTGCTTGGAAGATCGGCGGAGATTTCTTTTGGCAGAAGATTATTTAAGCTACATGGCGCACCTGCAGTAATCGTGATAGAGAATCGCATTTTGGTTCACACTTCCTGAAGAAGTATAGAAGAGTTAGACGTCTTGGCATTTGAGGAAGTTTTGGTTCGCGGCACGTTATATCTTAGATTCGTTCTTATCCGTACGATTATTCTACCTTCTGATACGTTTTGATACTCTGGTTTGTGATTTGGGATGTCGGTATGGATATGTTATCCCATCTCCCTATGAGACTCTTGGTATGTTTAAATATTCGACTTGTGATTCTATGACTTTGGCAAGTCCGTTTACCGTTCAGAATTTGGTAGGAGTTGATGAAGATTTATCGCTTAGTACTATCGATATGCTTGCTTCATAGGTTATGTGTTCCGTATATCTCCTTGTGGGATTCCAATTATCATCTGTCATCTGTCATCTGCTACCCATTTGTTCGCACTCGTTGGATTAGATTTGTTATGATTATGTTCTATTGGATCGAGTCATGAGAAACTATGTCGTTGTGAAGATTTTTGGAAGAACCTCCCCGAGCGTGAGGATATTTGTGATGATATTTTGTGATTTGCTACGGCTCTGTATAACTTTATTGACTTCAATTTCGCGGACGAAATTTTCTTTTTAGAGGGGAAGAATTGTAAAACCCGAAACTCCGTTTCCTAAAATCTGTTATAATTTGAACTTCTGGTATGAATATACCCTAAGTTGGATTATACGATATAATTAAAAACTTTAAAATACAAAATATAAGCGACGCCACTTAATATTTTAAATATTCGTCATAACATTTGCAGGAGTTTGTAAATCGTTTCGGTCATGTCTTGAGCCGGTTTTATTTCGTCTGGACTCGCACATCGCACGTCTAAAAATTCATTTGGGCCCAAGTAGTATTTAAATAAAGACAACATAAGATTAGGCTAATTAATTACTTTTCTTGGCTCTTGGCTCGTTGGGTCACAAACACAAGGACGAATTGTATAATGTTATCACCGGGACAAATTGCAATATGGAAAATGTAATCATCAAGATAATCACTCACTAATCACCATTATATTCGGCTAACTTTTTCTCCATCACCCTAAGATTTCGTTTCAGTCATCACCAAATCACACGCCTTTCCTTTTATGAAGATCCGATTTCTTGCTAAGACTTAACAAATTAGAATATTTTATATAAAGGAAAGGATATGGTCAAATTTGACTCCCCCAAGATTCGGCAATTCGCACCTATATCCCACAGAATTTTGATTCGGTTATAAACCTTTCACATAATCAAATATCTCCCCATATCATTTAAATATACTGAATATCTTTTCATCTAAAACTAAACACAGAAAACTTTTCCTTGCAAACTCAAAGTGACGAAACTATATTTTACTCTTCACCTTTTCGATCATTTAAAACTTGTACGAGGCTAGGGCGAATTGTTTCTGATTCGTGGTTAAGGCTTGATTCACGTTGCTCAGGTCCGTTCGGGTGCGGTTCACGCCAAGGTGGGTTCGAGTTCGGCTTCGATCTTTCTTAACGACCCTATAGAGGTCGCGGGACTGAGTTTTTGTTGTACGTGGGTTATGACTCTTGGTACGTGATTTGTATGACGGTTCGTGTACGTCCGGGTATGGGTTCGGCTCTGCCTCATTGAGTCTTGCACTCGTGTCCTTTTATTTCATGTCTCGACTTATCACGACTAAAGGTATTCTTGTCCTTCATCTTGCATAAACTCATGAAACCTTGTATGAAAACTTGTATACGATTAGTATAATACGTAAGAGGAACCTTAATCTAAATCATAGCCTCGTTAATATAAGGATCATGCAATCATTTGAATACACATATATAAGTTTAACGCCACATAACTATGGTTGAAAGTTTTGTAAAAAATGTGTCACATGATTTAACTAGATTAAAGGGAAAGTTGCACTAAATACTCTAACATAAGGGTTGCATGAAAACTATAATCCATATATGCATGATTATTGATATGAAGAAGGGACATGCATATGTCACGTGTATAAAAAAAAATAGTGATCAGGCACCATGTATATTTCGATTTCGAATTATAGACGGGCTGTTTGGCATGTGTATGGCGTGTTGAATGTGCATGCATGTGTAACATGTCTAATACGTTAGTGAAACGTGTATATATATGTGAATAATCATAATTTTGGTCATCGCGGTCCAAATTAAAGATTGGAATACGTTTATATTTATTATGAAACAACGGGCCCTAAAATTATCATTTTGATATAAAATTATAGTATAAACCTTAGAATAATTTTATTTGACATATTAATATTTAATTTTGATAATTTATATTTTTGACCCTAAACTTTATTAAATTGTCGTAATTAACGCTAGCTTGTTTTGTTGGTCATTTTAAACCTTAAATATTATATAATCGTCAATTATAACTTTAAAGTATTAAATTACTAATTTGGGAAATCTGCTAAAAATAGAAAGTTACTTAAAATGACTAAATTACTTAAAGTGGGAACTTACTATAAAGGGAAGTTTACTATTTTTGGAAAGTTACTATTTTTTTTAAAGCTGCTAGAAATGGAAAGTTACTAAAAATAGAAAGCCGACTAAAATGAGTAATTTGGTTTAAAACAAGTTAATAATAAGCCGATCATTATTCGTGTAGATTCGTTGAAGAAGAAGTGTCTCCCTATGCTTACGTATGTTATGATTTCATTGGCGATTAAGGTACAGATATTCTTCCCTTTTCAGTAGGGACTTCTCATGACTTTCCTTCGATCCTTGACACTGCTAAGGTTCCCTTCAGTTATGCCATTGCTATGTTCCCCATTTGATATGATTGATATGATCCATTTGATATGATTCGTTGATATGATCTATTTGATATGAGCCTTGCTATGATACCTCTGATTTGATTCTGATTTGCTATCCACTTTGATTATGATTATGTGATTGCGAGATTCTATTATATTATGCTCTGGGAGCATTCTATTCTGTCATGCTCTGGGAGCATTTTGTTATGGATAGCCTTGCTTTGTTTGTTCTGATATGTTCTGTTCTGATGCCCGAGTTTTTAGTCTACTCATGGAGGTACCATGGGCGTGTCATTGAGGCACCAATGGCATGACACTATCTGGGGCGGTGTGATTAGTCCCCGGCGTCCCCGTCTGATTATGATATGATATGAGATCTCTTGGACACTTTGTATATGATTTGTTTGTGGGGGCGTATGGATGCATCCTAGGATTTGTTATGATATGATATGATACGATTTGGTTTGGTGACTGGCTGTACGTGCCTTGTACCCCTTTCACGTCTGGTACATTGGAGCTAGCTACTCTATGTACACCCTAAGAATTGACGGATATGTGATTATGTGATTTGAGACCTATTCGAGTATCTCGTTAGGTCGGCTCGTGGCTTTCCTATGTTTCTTGTGTCTATTCGAGTATCTCGTTAGACGCGCCTTTGTTGATACTTGCTCTTTGACTCTGGTTATTATATGATTCATATTATCACTTGACTCTTCATACTCATTATTCATTTGAATTATGATATTTGTTCAGTTATCGTTGATTTCTTATGCACTTGACAGATGACATTCCTTTCAGCAGAAGCTTATGATGTCCTATTTCTCATACTTATATATTTTCGTTTATCCGTTTGTTTTGTTATATATCTGTTCACTGGGCTTTTTAAGCTCAGCCGCATTTCCTTTCCTGCGGCAGGTTATAGGTTGGAAGCTGGGGTTGGGTGAAGAGAGAGCATAGGAGCTTTAGTGGACTACCCCATGGACTAGAAGCCCATTACATCTGGACTAGTTTTGGACTTTGATTCGATTAGATTTTGTTTAGTTTGTATTTTCTTTTCTTTTATAGTTTTAGTATTTCTTTTGTACTTTTAGATTTTTCCCTTGAAATCTTTTGTTTTAAGTCTTCCGCTTGCGTTGTATGCTTTGTATGCTTTGATATGTCACCATACTGTAGCGCTCCGGACCCATGTCGGGTTGGGGTGTTACAAGAAGTTTGGTCTACTATGAAAATAAAGTGTACCAAAGAATGCATATATAGGAATGTATTTATACCCTTATGGTAGAGTTCAAGTTTACAAAGGGTTCCCATGTGGGATTCCCCTTGTTCGATCGGTTTCAAGCCTAAGAGAGGTTTCTAGAACCTTCTCTTGGGTGTTTCCATTTGGGAAAACTGAAAAAATGTCTCTAAACTTTGGCAAAAATGCAAATATTGTCCTCTTACGAAAAAATATGCAAAAAGTGTACCTGAGAGGTTTCCAATATGCAAATAATGTCCTTGAGGGGTTACTGTTCATGTACAAATGGTTTTTTTGGCTAACGCTCGTTAGGAAAACCCGTTAGTTTCTAGTCACATGCGTTGCACATGAGGGTGATTCCGTCATTTCACTGTTCCCGCCATCAAATCCAACTGACAGGCCCACTAGCACACCAACACTTGTGTTGAGGGACATTTTTTGCAACTAAAGTTTAATCTCTTTCGTTCTTATACAACAGAGTAAGCATTAACTATTACACACCCTTGAATCTACACTTACTGCTCATCAACTTGTTCACTTTTGGCACCCAAAAATCTTGTTCACCTTAAAAAATGGTTCTTTGCGCCTGCGGTCTTCAATGCGTTGTTAGAACTTCGTGGACGAATAGGAATCCTGGTAGGTGGTTCTACTCGTGCCCCACATACGTAAGTTTGACTCTTGATCGAAACAGTAATAATATTACATTTTGCAAGTTGCATTTGTTTTCTTATTTTTAATTACATTTCTTTCATTTTACAGAACTCTAATTGTCCCTTCATCGGATGGGTGGATCCACCCATGTGCGACCGATCTCTAGACATCATCTCTGGTCTATTTAGGACTAGCGATGCTTTGGAAGATGCGCTGGATTTAGAGTAGGAGAGGGCCGAGTGGGAGGAGCATCGGGCAAACTAGACGGAGCTTCGGGAAAATATGGAGGAGCAACGGGCTAACAAGCTGAGGAAATACCTTATCATTAGTTTGGTTTTCTTTGTTTCTTATGTTTACTTGCAAAGTAGAACGTTTGGTTTTGGTCAATGTGGGTTGGTTTTTTTTTTTTGTTTCTGGTAGTTAATGGTGTTTATGTTAGGTGTATATGAACAACGTATTTTGTTGATGGTTGGTATGTAGTTAATGTACATTATGGTATCACAACAATGGTTCAAGTATCTTTAATTATCTTATTTGATTTGTGATATTTGTTTGTTAAGTAGGATTATGATTGTTTATGATTCGTGTTATTTGTTTGTTAAGTAGGATTATGATTTCACCAGTACAACGATTGATGGAGTAGGAATGTATCTGTTACGTGTTGATAATGAACCAGTGGCAATGAAGCATCAACATTTTACTTCTTTCATTCTTATATAACATGATTTGCATACTATTTATCCGAAATACACAATCTTCCTGAGCTTGTTAGAAACTTTGATTTTCCTTCAAATCATCATGTTTCTTGAATTACATCTTTGATATTTAGAGGATTCTTCCAAACACTTCATCTTTTTTCAGACTGCATGAAGATCTTCCTTAGAAGTTCCCTTGCCCTCTGTGTATGCTCATCCACCCAGAGTTTGCTGACAACATCAAAGTGAGTGTACCCCTTGACAATGGGTAGTCTTGCTCCACCAGCATATAAATATATGTTCCAACTATTGTACACATATGATGAATTGCACATGAGTCATACAATATCCTTGTCAAAATTTGGGTACCAGCCTGAAATTTCCATAACTTATCACCTTCATTTGGCTCAACGATTCTCTTCAAATCTACCCATAGCATTCTTTCTTTGTTATCCTTTGGTTCCGATAAAGTGAACTTCTCTTTGATTAAACACCATAGATTTACAAGATCTTCTCTTTCAAATGCTTTGAGCATGTCATCAAAGTGTTGATACACTTCAATGTGATTACCAACCCTGATGATCTTCCAACTCTTTATTTTGCCTTCATCTTGAATCTCCCAATCTATAATAGGATGCTTAGTCTGTAGAACTTCAACATTACTGGCTTCTTTTGAACAATCATCATCATCTATTGTAACCTTTCATCAGTCAAATATTCTTCTTGCTCTTGCTCTTGTTCAACTACATCTGCTTTTGATTTCTTAGTCACCTACTTTTCTAACACAGGACCTGCTCTATTAGAACTTTCCAACGCCAGCTATGTTTCCATGGGTACAAATCTGTCTATTTTCTTTTTAGCTTGATTATACAACTCTTCAATCTCTCAATCATCTAAATGAGTCAAATCTCTGAGTTTCCGTTTGTCCATATTCTTTAGATAAGTGCACATGAATTTCCTTCTTTGAACTCTGGTGGGTGGTCTGCTTTGTTTTTCTTTAAGTCTTTCTGCTGCATAATTTTTTTCCTACAGTAATTTCAGATAACCACTTAGACCTCTCTTCAATAGTAAGTGATGCCCACTCTTCTTGAGTTAATCTTTGAGCCAACTCATAATCAACATCACATTGAGCCCTTTCATCATCCCATTCTTGCATCTGCTATATATAAGCAAGGCTAGCTTCTTCTCGTTGAAGAGCTGCAAGTCTAGCCTCTTCATCTAGCTTAGCCTGTAACTTCTTGGCAGCTTCTGCATCAGACCAAAGTAGCTCTTTTGTTGACATAGGAGTTTCAACAGCTTCTTCCACTAATATACTCTTTCCTTTTCCATTATATTGTGGTTGTTGTTGTGTGGTGATTGTTGTTGTTGTTGATGGTTCCTCTAATACTCACCCCTTTTGTTGGAGGTTTAGTAATCTTTAATTTAGTGAGAGCTGCAACCATAACAGCCTCCTCAGAAGATGATGCAGCAACATCTTCTTCTGTATCAAAATCAGCAGTACTAACTTGACGCCCAACAGTAGTAACTTCACTACTGGCAGTTTTAACGTTTTAACTTCAACTTCCTTAGCAGATTCAACAACTTCACCAGCAACCATTTCAGGATCATGTTCATCTCCAGCAACAGTTTCTTCAACATTTAAGTAATTCCCCTCATCAATTAACTGTTCATGTTCATCATTTACTGTTAACAACACTTTTTTTTTTTTTTTTTTTGGAATTTGAAATTGCATAAACTGAATTCAAAGAGTTACACTGAAATTGATACATGAAAAAGGTTTGAAATACACTGAGATTACTAGAAATACAACTTGAAAGCTTTAAATTACACTAGAAATTGAAAGTTTACAATTACGACACTAAATTGACTAAATTACACTAGATAATCTTCATTCCTTGCACTTCTTCTATTTATAACCTTGAATTAGGGTTTGAGAGGTGCCTTTGTCTTTTCCCAGCAATAATCTTGGCCGTAGGATGTGTAGAATTTGATCTTGGCCATTGGATGCTTTTGGCGCCAAAAAGAAGATAAGGCAAATTGCTCTGTTGTGTGTAGCAGGGGGTGGGGGTGGAGCATTTATTATGGTTGTCCTATTAGGTAAGAGTAGTGGGAAGGGCGGTGTGGTGGGATAGTGATGGTGGGGATGTGAGGTGATGGCTACAAGTGGGTTGGGGACGAAGGTAGGAAAGGTGTTTGGAGTTTGACTGTTTGACCAGGGTCAAACATTGACCCTGGAAGTATTAAAACGATGGGGTTTGGGCTCAGGGGTGTTGGGCTTGGGTGAGGGTGTTGGGTATATGTTTGTGTTGGATTGGATTTGTTTGGTTTGTATAATATCAAAAGGTCCGTTTGGTTGTAGTAACTAGTAACACAAGGACCAATTTTATAATTTGCACAAAGTTGAAGGGCTGAGCTTGTACTTTTCCCGAAGTTATCAAAATGGTTTAATTTTCCAACTGTGAATAGTGTGAGGACCCTTGTTGCATATTTCTCAAATTTAATCACCAGGGACCATTTTTGCCAACTTGTGAAACTTCAGGGACCAAACATGTAATTTCTCTAAACTTTTCACCCAAGTACCATATTTGCCAAAGTTCAATAACACAAGGACCGTAATTGATAATTTCCAAAGTTTCAAATCCCAGGGACTAAATTTGAAAAGTTTTGAAAGTTGAGGGACTGAAACTGCCAATTATGAAAACTTTGTTCGTTTTTCATCTGTTTTTAATCATTTTGCATCTGAAACATATCAAACACAATCCTGGGATATTTTCAGTATTTTGATGCATATTTGCGTGTTTTTGGATGTTTTGGCAGTTCAGATACGACAAAAATGATGAGTATTTACACACTCATCATTTACCCAGTTTCGACATCAGCTATCTCTTAATCCTCCCCTGAAACTTTTCTTTCATTCATCCCTGTTTGGAGGCAGCCTGATGCGTGGGAATTGCACCAGGCTTTACCTCTCGAGGGATCTCGAGAAGCTTACAACCCCCACCAGGCAGTGTACCTGATCGATGTAGTATAGTATAATGACAAGTACCGGGGGATTGATCGTTCAACTAGGAATAGTGTCGCTAGGATTAGAAAACCTAAAGACTAGGTCTAGAGATGAGGGATGATTCTTTTTGTATTTTTTTTATATTTTTTAGAAAGCAAATTAAAATCTCGAGTTTGAAGGATTTGGGGCGGAATTAGTTGCTAGTCAACTAACCCAATACTAAAGATGCAATCAAAATAAAATATTAAAAATGAAAATAAACTATATTATACTAAGGTTGTGAGCAATATGTGGGAGAATTGTGTTTACTTAGATTTCAGTGCTCCCTAGATATCTTTTACACGTTAATTACTTGTTATAGTTGCGTGGATGACGGATTCTATTCCTTAATACCATTCATGGGGTGGCGTACTTACTTCCCCAATCCTATGAGTGCCTACTTCACTCTTATGTCGAGCCGGCTAAGAAGCTCCTAACATGGGATCATTAGAATTTACTCATGCATTAAATACAACCAATAAAACCTAGTACACATCGGTTCATGTTTCCTAAGACGTTCAAGCATGTTACACAATGGAGATCTGCCAGTTTTCTTAAGCCTAACATTGAAATCATTCATCCAATACAACCATAAACAAGTAATCAACACATAATTAACATCTAGGTTTCATTAGATCTAAGCAAACACAAGATAAATCTAGCCTAGCATGTTGAAATCAAGACAAGTAAAAGATATAATCAACCAACACATAGACATATTGATTGAATTAAAGAGAAGACTTATCTTAATAGCAGATGAAAGAATTCAAGGGGTGAAAACCTTTGAAAGTACTGTAAAATATGAGCTGGGGTTTACAAAGTTCGGCCCTAGGGTTCTCCACACAAGTTCCTCTCTAATGAATGAAAAATAGAAAACTATATATAGAGTTTAGAAGGTGACGGCGTCAAGAACAAATGTCTGACGCCGTCATCTCGCTGCCAAATAGTTCCTCGGACTGCCTAGATCTGGATCTGACGCCGTCATGTGTACACCTTATGCAGGCCATCACCAAATTAACTCTTGACGACCTTGTTGTGACGTTGTCAGGTTTGCACTGGGTCGTCACCACTTTTACTCCTGACGCCGTCAGGGTCTTCCTCTTGACGCCGTTAGGTACTGTTCTCAGCATGGAAAATTAAGTCTTTGGCGTTTTCTTCACTTTTATGCTCCAAAAACGTCCGAATTGCTTCCTTTTCCAAATTTCACTCCCAAAGTACCTAAAATCACAAAAGGAACGATTTAGGGTAATATTTGATCAAATAAATTCAATTCCGGGCTTAAATGACCCCCTAAAAGTGGTTCATTTTTCGCCTCATCATATACCCTTACACTTGAGATTTGCTTGTCCTCAAGCAAATGCGCTTGTATTCTACTCAAAATACAAGTTAGGGGTCATTTAACACTAATATAAAAGTAATTACAATAAATAATCGTTCCACTAAAGACCAAAGACAAGCACAGAGGTCATATACTAGCACCTCACAAATAGTGTTTAGATACTCACATCTCTCGGGTGTAGTAACGTAATATCACAATATGGAAATGGAAAACATCTCTCACTACCTGTCACAGGAAAGTAGATTACCATAGGCTTGGGAAAGGATCAAACCTCCACCACATGGCGTAAGCACCTAGGATAAACTATCAAAGAGGTCTTTTTAAAGGGTTGTAACGTTAGGTGTAGGGATATGAAATACACGGTTTTGTTGGATATAGGCAGTCTTTACTGGTGGCGAGTTAACAATCTTGGTCAATTACATGTACAATATGGCGTTGCTAAGCCAAGACTAGACTCGACTTAAGCTAATAAACAAAAACATAAAATGAACATAGAATGAAAAGGGATGGTAGTCCGTATGTTTTTTCTCTTTTTCTTTTTCTGTTTTTTTTTTTCTTTTTCTTGTTTTTTCAATTTTTTTTTCTTTTTTTTTTTGCACACACTCTTACCCTACCATCTAAAATAATACATCATAGGGAATGTAAATTCCCCTTACACTTGAATTTTTACATACTTTACAATAAAGTAATCTAATGACTCGAATTAAGATAATCAAAACACTTGGAGTACTTTTTAAGATTAACGTACATATAAACGATTCTCTCTCTTCCCCATGGCGATTTTTCATCTAAAACCCTAAATCTCATCCAATTCGTCTTCCTTGATCTTTAATCTTGCTCTAATCTGTATAACGATCGTGTTTATGATTGCTTAGCTTCGTCTATTGCTTCATTAACATTATTTTTATGTGGATCTAGGCCTGGTTGGATTAGGGTTTCGATTTTTCTGTTGGGTTTTTCTTAATTCGCTTTTTAGGGTTGTTTGGTATTCGCTAACTGATTTCTTTTTACTTAATCGATCTTTGCATTATGGAAGTCGGTTAGCTCATTAATTGTGCTATATATCATGCCTTAATTCTTTTAAGGCTTTCGTTTTTGAAGATCTGGACGTGGTGCTTCTTGTTTTTATTTGCGATTTCTTTTTGGATTGTTAGGGTTTCATTTTTTGTTCCTTTTTGTTCTTCAATATGTTGAGTGCTGGTGATGTTAACATTGATGTGGATGCTACTATTGATTTGTCAAAGGTGACCATGAGGAAACATAAGAAGTCTAAACCTATGGATGTTACAGGTGTGGCGACTCAGCCTATAGCTGTAAATTCTTGTGATACATCTTCTCATGTTCAGGTTGATAACATCCGTGAGTCTATCAAGTGTAAACACGATACTATTGAAGGGGTGTTGGGTGTTTCGATTAAATCTGCCATTGATCTTGACTTATTCCTTAAGGGTATTGAAGCGGGTAAATATCCGATATGGCCTAACTTGGATAGTGAAACGCGTTCACAAGTGTATGAGGCTATGAGTGGTTTAATGGAGGTCTATGTACCTAGCATGATGGCTAATGCAACAAATTCTGATGTGAGTGGCAAAGTTACTACAACTAATGACTACGTGGAGGTTAATACAACTATTGCAACTAATTCTAGTTCTTTGGTTGCTGAGGCTATTTGTGAAGGTGTTAATGTGTCTATTCCTCGAAGAATAGTTGAAAAGGTTAGTGCACACCTAGAGCACACTCTTTATGGCTATTTTATTGGTAATAGAATGGCGTTTCCAGTGGTTGATTACTATGTTAAGAATAATTGGGCTAAGTATGGTTTGAAAAAGATCATGATGAATGACAAAGGTTTTTTCTTTTTTAAATTCGATACTCAAGCTGGTTTAGAATCTGTTTTGGAAAATGGACCTTGGATGATTCGTAAATCTCCAATCATTCTCAAGAAATGGTCTATTGGTACTAGCTTATGTAAGGAAGAGTTGACTCGCATTCCGATATGGGTTAAACTGCATGATGTGCCTCTCCAAGTCTTTGAAGATGATGGTATTAACTTGATTGCTTCATTTATTGGCAAACCTATTATGTTGGATTCGTATACAAGTTCTATGTGCAAGGATTCTTGGGGTAGAAGCAGTTTTGCTCGGTGTTTAATTGAAGTGGGTTCAGTGGATGAGCTCGTAGAAGTTATCACTATTGGTGTCCCCTCCCTTACAGGGGATGGTTTTACTAAAGAATCTATCCGGGTTATATATGAATGGAGGCCTCCTAGGTGCACTTTATGTAAGATTTTTGGGCACATCTATGAGCATTGTACTAAAAAAGAGACTACTCCCCCTGTTGTTACTACTTCAAATGTGGTTCCTCCTGCTTATGATGGTTTCCAAAAGGTGAGTCGTAAGAAGAAAAAAGGTAAAAGCCAGTCTGGTATTGTTGGTACCTCTGTCAAACAGACTATCAGGTATGAGCCAAAGAAGACTACTAGTGAACCTAAAAAGGTAGCTACTAGTAGTGTGCCTACTTCGTCATCTAAGTTGAAGTCTAAAGGTCTCTCCTCTAAGGGGGTGAAGTGTCTACATCCAACCCTTATGATGTTCTAGCTACTGGTGAAGATGGTGAAGATGATTGTGTTGATAACATGTTTGATGAATCAGCTAATTTATTCCCTAATGTTGCTTATGGTGGAAGTTCTTCTTTCACGGATGATGCTGCTGGTTAGCTTGATTTGTTTTTGTTTTTGGTCTAGGTTCATTTTGTTTCTAGAGTTGTCTTGAGCTTTTGGCATGTCAGAAGCTCTAGGTTAGTTGTCTATCAAGCTGTATTTGCTTGAGGTTAATGTGGTATTCAGCCACATTCCATTTGTACTCAAACGTTTTGGTCTTAATATATTTACCAGGGTGCAGGATTACTCCCCTTTACCCAAAAAAAGATTAACGTACATATGGGGGTAATAAATGATGTTCTTCCCCATTACTCCACAAAATAAGTACTTTACCCATGAGTCCCAATTGTCCCAAAACAATATGTACAAGGATATGACTCGACTTAGCAACCATGTAATTAATTAGATAGTTAACTTAGGGTTTAACAAATAGCAATAATGCACTAAAGATGAGTGCATACACGGAAGGCTAAGGCGATTTGGTTGTACATTTAAGTGGGGTGTAACAAATTCTTCCTTTAAGTAAAATGCTTAAAGTTAGAAACGAAAAGATAGGCTCGGAGGGGAGTACTAGGGGTTCCGTGTACTAAAAATGAGTACAACGCTAAGGGTGTGGGAAAAATTAGTTGACTTAACTAGCCAAGCAATATGACTTAAATGGTCAA
This sequence comes from Artemisia argyi, assembly GCA_030686995.1. NCBI lineage: Eukaryota > Viridiplantae > Streptophyta > Magnoliopsida > Asterales > Asteraceae > Artemisia > Artemisia argyi. The sequence goes on along the minus strand of CM060690.1, from coordinate 53,141,132 downwards.
GCAATTATGATACGGGTTTAACACAAGGGTGATCCTAATGCCTCTTATCATGTAGTAAATCCTACTACACGAATATAGTCTCACTAGCGGTCTCGGGATGCATCACTAACGCAAGTTCTAGAATCTAAATGCTACCGATACACTCATAAGCACTAATAATAAATGCTTTTCCTATCAAATCTAAAGGCGAACCTCACATATTTGGGTGAAAATTTTTTCTGAATAGTACGGTTTTGTGCTAGTCATACAATCTCCTATCCATGAGACGCTTGCTATGGCTAAAGTTTCACTCCTAAATGTTGTAAAAATTTTTAAATTTGGGGCTAAAATTGCACTAACAATAACTATTACACATTTCTCCCCGCATGGATAGGAGATTGTAACCTAGACAATAACTATTGATGAGGCAAAAAATGAACCACTTTTAGGGGGTCATTTAGGCTCGGAATTGAATTTATTTGATCAAATATTACCCTAAATCGTTCCTTTTGTGATTTTAGGTACTTTGGGAGTGAAATCTGGAAAAGGAAGCAATTCGGACGTTTTTGGAGCATAAAAGTGAAGAAAACGCCAAAGACTTAATTTTCCATGCTGAGACCAGTACCAGACGGCGTCAAGAGGAAGACCCTGACGGCGTCAGGAGTAAAAATGGTGACGACCCAGTGCAAACCTGACGGCGTCACAAAAAGGGCGTTAAGAAATAAATTTGTGATGGCCTGCATAAGGAGACAACATGACGACGTCAGACATTTGTTCTTGACGCCGTCACCTTCTAAACTCTATATATAGTTTTCTATTTTTCATTTATTAGAGAGGAACTTGTGTGGAGAACCCTAGGGCCGAACTTTGTAAACCCTAGCTCATATTTTACAGTACTTTCAAGGGTTTTCACCCCTTGAATCCTTTCATGTGCTATTAAGATAAGTCTTCTCTTTAATTCAATCAATATGTCTATGTGTTGGTTGATTATATCTTTTACTTGTCTTGATTTCAACATGCTAGGCTAGATTTATCTTGTGTTTGCTTAGATCTAATGAAACCTAGATGTTAATTATGTGTTGATTACTTGTTTTTGGTTGTATTGGATGAATGATTTCAATGTTAGGCTTAAGAAAACTGGCAGATCTCCATTGTGTAACATGCTTGAACGTCTTAGGAAACATGAACCGATGTGTACTAGGTTTTATTGGTTGTATTTAATGCATGAGTAAATTCTAATGATCCCATGTTAGAAGCTTCTTAGCCGGCTCGACATAGGAGTGAAGTAGGCACTCATAGGATTGGGGAAGTAAGTACGCCACCCCATGAATGGTATTAAGGAATACAATCCGTCATCCACGCAACTATAACAAGTAATTAACGTGTAAAAGATATCTAAGGAGTAGTGAAATCTAAGTAAACACATTTCTCCCACATATTGCTCACAACTTTAGTTTAATTTAGTTTATTTTCATTTTTAATATTTTATTTTGATTGCATCTTTAGTATTGGGTTAGTTGACTAGCAACTAATTCTGCCCCAAATCCTTCAAACCTGAGATTTTAATTTGTTTTCTAAAAAATATAAATATACAAAAAGAATCATCCCTCATCTCTAGACCTAGTTTTTAGGGTTTCTAATCCTAGCGACACTATTCCTAGCTGAACGATCAATCCCCCGGTACTTGTCATTATACTATACTACATCGATCAGGTACACTGCCTGGTGGGGGTTGTAAGCTTCTCGAGATCCCTCGAGAGGTAAAGCCTGGTGCAAACCCCACACATCAAGTTTTTGGCGCCGCAGCCCTGGGAATAGTTATTGTCTAGGTTAGAATCTCTTTTTATTAGGTCTACTTGCTACATTCCTTTCTAGTAAGATTTTATTTTTATTTTTAGGTTCTCTTTAGTCTATCTTATTTCTTCGTGTTTTTGTTCGTAACTCTTCACCACCTGACATCATGGACGATGGGAACATCTTTGAACCCGTCATCCCACCACAACAAAACCCACCACTAGAACCTCTTAGGCCCCGAACCTTAGGAGAGTATTCCCGACCTAGCCACCAAGGCTACCGAAACACTATTGAGCTCACCGGAGCCAATGTGACCGCCTTGCGATCCGACACCATCCGGTTGGTGCAAAGCGGATGTGCATTCCATGGACTTCGCTCCGAAGATCCAAATCAACATCTCAAGGACTTCCTTAAAATCGTAGATTCCATAGACCTTGATGTTGCAACTAGAGAGTCAACCCGATTACGCCTATTCCAATTCTCTCTACATGATCAAGCTAGCCAATGGCTTGAACGTTTACCCGCGGGATCCATCACCTCATGGGATGATCTCACCAATCGCTTCCTTACCCAATTCTTCCCACCGGGGAAGACTGCGATGCTTAGAAATGACATTTTGATGTTTGAACAACATCAGGGTGAAACTTTCTAAGAAGCATGGGCTCGTTTTAAGGATCTCCTCCATAAGGTCCCTCATCATGGTATAAACCTTTGGTTATTAGTTCAGATTTTCTATGACCATGTTGACTATCACACTAAACGTACAATTGATAGGGCCGCGGGAGGTGGATTGCGTGATAAGGACACCGAGGAGTCCTGGGCAATTATTGAAGAGCTTGCCGCTAATAATCAAGAGATGTGGGAGTTTAATCATGCTATAAAAGCGGCCATCAACGCAATCTCAACACCTGAAGGGACTACCGAAATCCCTGATGAACTCCTATGCAAACTCGAGGCAAAAGTTGACTATTTTGAGGAAAGGCAAAGGAGACCCCTGAGTCCTAGGCGGGCTGCTAATTCTGTCTCGAAAACGACTTCAACACCGTTATCAGAGTCACCCTCTAGAGAGAATGTCGAGACTTTTCAAAACTATGCCCCACCTTATTCCCCTCCCGAGAAACTTAGCCCGGAGTTTGAAGCTAGAATGAGAGAATACATGGCAACTCATTCAGATCGGCCCGCTAGATTCGAGGAAGCAGTTTATAAGCAAAAAGAGGAGATGCAAGAGAAAATAAATGAGGTGATGAGCCTGATGGAAGAGTATGCCAATCAGAGAACCCCCGAAAGGATGTTACTAAGGAAAGAAAGCGTCATCCCCACTACCCGATTTGTTAATTCCATCGCAATTGTCCACAAGGATAACGAGAAGGTAGAAACCCCTACTGAACAAACCGTAGAAAAGCCACCCAAATCCCAATCTCTAAGTTACTACCTAAAACATGATATAAACGAAAACACTATAACAAATTGGAGAAAGGGTGACGGGCGTAACCAACCTTCCAAACATGGTTCTGAGAAGGAGGAAGGGGAAAAAGATGAGTATGATACGTTACCCCGGGGGCCAATATTCGAGAAACTATTGGTACAAAAAGTGGCTACTAAGCAGATGGCGTGTGGGAACTTTGAAATACCAGCTAGCATCAGGGATTTGAAATATCTTAGTGCTTTCGCCGACCAAGGATCGGAAGTAAATCTTATGCCCCTAACTATTTACATCCAACTAACGTCAAAAATGCCAGCCCCCACTCGTGTTAGGCTGTCACTAGCTGGACACTCTTACGTATACACCCTAGGAATCGCAGAAGATGTGTTAGTTAATGTCGCAGGATTCATGTACCCCGTTGATTTTATGATCATCGATGATAAGGGAGATGGGTGCATGCCAATAATCCTTGGGGCACCATTCCTCACCACCGCTAGGGCTGTCATTAAGTATGAAGGTAAGAAAATTGAGCTTAAATCAGGAAAAAGAAAGATTTGCTTCCCCATGACCCCGCGATGTGGGCATGAGAGTTTGAGTTGGAGAAAGCTCAAAAACAACATTGACATGTCCCCTATTCGTGTTCAAGAGAAAATACTTGCATGGGAGGCAAGAATCAAAAGCTACAAGGAGGCTAAACATGAAAGAAGCAAAAGCAATGAAGTTTACGTCGAGTTCGAACACAATCGACCAGCAAGAAGCCATGTGCCATTCGAGGAAGGGAACTTAGTACTCTTAAGACACTAGGAAATAACGATATCACCTGATAAACCGAGTCCTTGATGGTATGGGCCTTTTACAATTGAGAGCATGAGCCAAGATGGTATGGCTAACCTGAGAAGTAAAGTAGGTGGAGAAGTGATTGCAAGTATCGAAAGATTGAGGCACTACCACCACAATAGTAATGATCACAACTACATGGGGTACATCATCTCAAGGGATGAGGTCACGTAGTAACCCATGACCTTGAGTCTAGCTACAAGACTCGTAAATAAAGAAAAGCGCTTCTTGGGAGGCAACCCATGATTTTGTGTGATTTTTATTTTTTTTGTTTGTTATTTGTTTCCGTATGCATGCTTTATTTTTATTGTTGGTAGATCATGTTTCAAAACTAAATAGTGGAAATACTTTATTTTGTTGTTTGGCCTAGTCTTAACTTCATCCAAAGGTATTTTTGCAAAAGATAAGTGTAAGGGGAAACCCCAAATATGTTTTTAAGAAACAAAACCGATCATGATTCTCCACAATATTAAATGAACATGACTCCTGACGGTGTCACGTGTAAAATTTGGAAATTTTACCAGTTTTGTTTTTCTAACGAAGTCTTAAAGTTTTTGTTGAATTATTAGTTTTATAATCTCCAGGAAATCTGCAAACATCATTCCACAAGCATTATATCTTATTTTGTTTTCTAAGATTTATTAGCATGTGTAGATTGCCGCCGATTTTATGCAAGGTTGCTTTGTCTGTTTTCTCAGGTTTTACAGTTTATGTATGACAAGAAGATGATTATTTTTCTGGAAGGGAAGCTTTGATTGTTCATTTTCTTGGAGGAAGATCTAACCTGGCCACCTTATTATCCATACCGAGCGAATCAGGGGAGTATTTGATTTCATTCGTTTTACTTATTTCACTTTTACATTCTTTACATGAACATTGGGGACAATGTTCAGCCAAAGTGTAAGGGGAGGGTAAAATGATGATACCTTACAAATACACTTTCTCTTGAGTTTGTTTGTTTTATAGTAGATGTGTAATAAAACTATGAGAAATACTTGTTAGTGCAATTTTAGCGCCAAATTTAAATTTTTTTACAACATTTAGGAGTGAAACTTTAGCCATAGCAAGCGTCTCATGGATAGGAGATTGTATGACTAGCACAAAACCGTACTATTCAGAAAAATTTTCCACCCAAATATGCGAGGTTCGCCTTTAGATTTGATAGGAAAAGCATTTACTATTAGTGCTTATGAGTGTACCGGTAGCATTTAGATTCTAGAACTTGCGTTAGTGATGCATCCCGAGACCGCTAGTGAGACTACATTCGTGTAGTAGGATTTACTACATGATAAGAGGCATTAGGATCACCCTTGTGTTAAACCCGTATCATAATTACTTGACCATTTAAGGCATATTACTTGGCTAGTTAAGTCAACTAATTTTGCCCACACCTTAGCGTTGTACTCATTTTTAGTACACGAAACCCTTAGTACACCCCTCCGAGCCTATCTTTTCATTTCTAACTTTAAGCATCTTACTTAAAGGAAGAATTTGTTACACCCCACTTAAATGTACACCCAAATCGCCTTGGCCTTCCATGTATGCACTCATTTTTAGTGCATTATTGTTATTTGTTAAACCCTTAGTTAATTATCTAATTGATTACATGGTTGCTAAGTCGAGTCATATCCTTGTACATATTGTTTTGGGACGATTGGGACTCATGGGTAAAGTACTTATTTTATGGAGTAATGGGGAAGAACATCATATATTACCCCATATGTACGTTAAACTTAAAAGTACTCCAAGTGTTTTGATTTTCTTAATTCGAGTCATTAGAATAGTTTATTTGAAAAGTATGTAAAAATTCAAGTGTAAGGGGAATTTTCATTCCCTATGATGTATTATTTTGGATGGTAGGGTAAGAGTGTATGCAAAAGAAAAAAAAAATCGAAAAAACAAGAAAAAGAAAAGAAAAAAAAAATAGAAAAAGAAAAAAGAGAAAAAAACATACGGACTACCATCCCTTTTCATTCTATGTTCATTTTATGTTTTTGTTATTTTTCATTTATTAGCTTAAGTCGAGTCTAGTCTTGGCTTAGCAACGCCATATTGTACATGTAATTGACCAAGATTGTTAACTCGCCACCAGTAAAGACTGCCTATATCCAACAAAACCGTGTATTTCATATCCCTACACCTAACATTACAACTCTTTAAAAAGACCTCTTTGATAGTTTATCCTAGGTGCTTACGCCATGTGGTGGAGGTTCGATCCTTTCCCAAGGCTATGGTAATCTACTTTGCTATGACAGGTAGTGAGAGATGTTTTCCATTTCCATATTGTGATATTACTTTATTACACCCGGGAGATGTGAGTATCTAAACACTATTTGTGAGGTGCTAGTATACCGTGCTTGTCTTTGGTCTTTAGTGGAACGATTATTTGTTGTAATTACTTTTATATTAGTGTTAAATGACCCCTAACTTGTATTTTGACTAGAATAAAAGCGCATTTGCTTGAGGACAAGCAAATCTCAAGTGTAAGGGTATATGATGAGGCGAAAAATGAACCACTTTTAAGGGGTCATTTAAGCCGAAATTGGAATTTATTTGATCAAATATTACCTTAAATCATTCCTTTTGTGATTTTAGGTACTTTGGGAGTGAATTCTGGAAAAGGAAGCATTTTGGACGTTTTTGGAGCATAAAAGTGAAGAAAACGGCAAAGTCTTAATTTTCCTTGCTGGGAACAGTACCTGACGGCGTCAAGAGGCTTTTTATGCCGGCGTCAAGAGTAAAAGTGGTGACGGCCCAGAAGAAACGTGCGCGCGGAGTAGCTGATATTGTTTTGGTCATAACTTTTGCATACGAACTCGGATTTAGGTGATTCAAAAGCCCACGCGAAGAGGACGAAGAGATCTACAATTTGGTGAAAAAATGGTCATGATGGCATCAAGAGAAACGAGCTGACGCCGTCAAAATGGGCCGACAGAAAACATGCCTATAAATATAACATCATAACTTCACTTTTTGTAAGCCCTAAACCCTAAGGTCGATTCCTGGGTTTAGGTAGGTGTTTTTCCAGCAACTTAGATGGTTTCAATCACTCCATAAACATCATGTATTGGTTTGTTGATTCTACCTTTATTATGTTTTCCATTATCATTGTTGATTGCTCTTCTTTGATGATGTTTTGCTAATTCACCTTGTGTCTACTTATGATTGTGTGAAACTTGTGTATAATTAATTAGATCTAATTGATTTCTTGTTGTTGTTTGTGTCTATCTCCATCAATGAGGGCTTGTTGATGTGTGTGTCTATCTCCATTAATTAAGGCGTGACAACTTCAACAGATCTAGTTGGTTTAGTTTATAATTCTTGTTTCCTATTGATTCTTGTTTTGATTGAATGAATTCGATGTTAGGCTTAAAAAAACTGGCAGATCTCCATTGTGTAACTTGCTTGAACATTTTAAGAAACATGAGCCGATGTGTACTAGGTTTTTATGGTTGTATTTAATGCATGAGCGAATTCTAGTAATCCCATGTTAGGAGCTTCTTAGCCGGCTCGACATAGGAGTGAAGTAGGAGCTTATAGAATTGGGGAAGTAAGTACGCCACCCCATGAATGGTATTAAGGAATACAACCCGTCAATTAAAACAAGGTGTGACAATTCAATAGGTTGAATTGGATAGCTAGCAAGGAGTAACATATCATCGGTAGACATGCTTCACTTATCTTGTAGAACCTTAGTTTATTTTTCTTGCACATTAGTATTATTAGTAGCTTTTGGGTTAGTTGATTAGCAGCTAATTCCGCCCCTCCTTCCAATACCCGAGATTTTTACTTGCTTTTCATAAAATTTAAAAATACAAAAAGAATCATCCTTCACCTTTAGACCTAGTTAGACTAATTTCAATCCTAACGACACTATTCCTGAGTTGAACGATCAATCCCCATGTACTTGTCACTATACTATACTACAACGATCAGGTACACTGCTTGGTGGGGGTTGTAAGCTTCTCGAGATCCCTCGAGAGGTAAAGCCTGGTGCAATCCCTACGCTACCAAGTTTTTGGCGCCGTTTCCGGGGAATTATGATATGGAGATTATGATATGGTTATTGTTGAACTACCTAGTTGCATGAGCGGGATAGATTTCACCAAAACATACGACACACATGAGGTTAGAGTTGAGCCACCTAGTTGCATGTCATTGTTAGGCACTACCATAATACAAGATGAACACATAGGTTATATTGATGTGATAGAAGAGATAGTAGAAAACCCAAGCCCACTAAGTACCCCACAAGTCCTACAATCATTTGAGGCACACACACCGCCCGTGACTTACCCGGAAGAAGTAGAAGAAACTTTAGGAATTCTGATGGAGGTAGAACCCCTGGACCAGGCACCACTAAAGGATATAGGTTTGAATACTTGTAGTGATAACCTTACTCCTAGTTCTAGGGAATTTCCTAATGTTGATGAACCGGAACCTCAACCTTTACACAACTTTCCATCCTTATATATACATCTAGGAGACAATAGAGGAACCGACCTACCCATCAACCAAAATTATCCGGGTAGTTTTAGGATGAAGGAAGTCATTCACTCACCCCCTTCACCTCACGTAGCATATTTCCACCCTAAGGGTGTGTATCGCTACTTCCACCCGCACTTAATTCAAAGTGTAGGGAAAACCTCCCCTATTTCCATTAAATAAGGGTAGAGTCAGGCTCGTGACTCGAACAAAAACAAGCGCTTATTGGGAGGCAACCCAAGCATTATTTATTTATTTGTTTGTTTGTTTGTTTATTTGATTTTATTTGTTTCCGTATGCATGTTTTATTTTTGTTGCTTGTGGCTCAGGTTTCAAAGTAAATTGAGAAAATGCTTTACTTTTTTTTTAACTTCGCCTTAATTGCATATAAAGGTACTTTGCAAAAGATAAGTGTAAGGGAGATCCAAATTTGTTTATAAGAAAGAAATTGAGCATGAACCACAACAATATTAAATGGACATGTGTATTAGTACTTGTTAGAGTCAAATGCTTGTATCGAGTCATAATGATGTTTTGCAGGATTTTCCAGGAAGTAGGACATAAGTTTTTTCAGAAATTTTCTGGAAACTTAACGTAAAGATTTCTGCAGGTCACTTCTGACGGCGTCATGAGTTTACTCTTGACGGCGTCATGTGTAAAATTCTGGAAATTTTGCTAGTTTTGTTTATACCGGAGTCTTAAAGTTTTTGTTAATTCTTTAGTTTTATAAACTCCAGGAAATCTGCAAACATTCATTCCACAAGCATTATATCTTTAATTGTTTTGTTTCTATTCCTAAGTCTGGGATTACATCTAGTTGTGAGTTTTCTTTGTTCGGATTGATGCTTTGGGTTTTTGTGTTTGTTTTCTCAGGTTTAACAGGTTATCTATGACAAGAAGATGATTTATACTCTGAAAGGGAAGCTTTGATTGTTCATTTTCTTGGAGGAAGATCTAACCTGGCCACCTTATTATCCATACCGAGCGAATCAGGGGAGTATTTGATTTCATTCTTTTTACCTATTTCACTTTTACATTCTTTACTTGAACATTGGGGACAATGTTCATCCTAAGTGTAAGGGGAGGGTAAAATGATGATACCTTACAGATACACTTTCGCTTGAGTTTGTTTGTTTGATAGTAGATGTGTAATAAAACTATGAGAAATATTTGTTAGTGCAATTTTAGCGCCAAATTGAAATTTTTTTACAACATTTAGGAGTGAAACTTTAGCCATAGCAAGCCTCTCATGGATAGGAGATTGTATGACAAGCACAAAACCGTACTATTCAGAAAAATTTTCCACCCAAATATGTGAGGTTCGCCTTTAGATTTGATAGGAAAAGCATTTACTTTTAGTGCTTATGAGTGTACCGGTAGCATTTAGATTCTAGAACTTGCATTAGTGATGCATCCCGAGACCGCTAGTGAGACTACATTCGTGTAGTAGGATTTACTACATGATAAGAGGCATTAGGATCACCCTTGTGTTAAACCCGTATCATAATTACTTGACCATTTAAGGCATATTACTTGGCTAGTTAAGTCAATTAAATTTTCCCACACCTTAGCGTTGTACTCATTTTTAGTACACGAAACCCCTAGTACACCCCTCCGAGCCTATCTTTTCGTTTCTAACTTTAAGCATCTTACTTAAAGGAAGCATTTGTTACACCCCACTTAAATGTACACCCAAATCGCCTTAGCCTTCCGTGTATGTACTCATCTTTAGTGCATTATTGTTATATGTTAAACCCTAAGTTAATTATCTAATTGATTACATGGTTGCTAAGTCGAGTCATATCCTTGTACATATTGTTTTGGGACGATTGGGACTAATGGGTAAAGTACTTATTTATGGAGTAATAGGGAAGAACATCATATATTACCCCCGTATGTGCGTTAATCTTAAAAGTACTCCAAGTGTTTTGATTTTCTTAATTCGAGTCATTAGATTAGTTTACTGTAAAGTATGTAAAGATTCAAGTGTAAGGGGAATCTTTATTCTCTATGATGTATTATTTTGGATGGTAGGGTAAGAGTGTATGCAAAAAAAAAAAAAAAAAAAAAAAAAAAAAAAAAAAAATCGAAAAAAGCAAGAAAAAGAAAAAAAAATAGAAAAAAAAAGAAAAGAAAAACATACGGACTACCATCCCTTTTCATTGTATGTTCATTTTATGTTTTTGTTATTTTTCATTTATTAGCTTAAGTCGAGTCTAGTCTTGGCTTAGCAAAGCCATATTGTACATGTAATTAACCAAGATTGTTAACTCGCCACCAGTAAAGACTGCATATATCCAACAAAACCGTGTATTTCATATCCCTACACCTAACGTTACAACCCTTTAAAAGACCTCTTTGATAGTTTATCCTAGGTGCTTACGCCATGTGGTGGAGGTTTGATCCTTTCCCAAGCCTATGGTAATCTATTTTGCTATGACAGGTAGTGAGAGATGTTTTCCATTTCCAAATTGTGATATATACTTTATTACACCCGAGAGATGTGAGTATCTAAACACTATTTGTGAGGTGTTAGTATATGACCTCCGTGCTTGTCTTTGGTCTTTAGTGGAACGATTATTTGTTGTAATTACTTTTATATTAGCGTTAAATGTCCCCTAACTTGTATTTTGACTAGAATAAAAGCGCATTTGCTTGAGGACAAGCAAATCTCAAGTGTAAGGGTATATGATGAGGTGAAAAATGAACCGTTTTTAGGGGGTCATTTAAGCCAGAATTGGAATTTATTTGATCAAATATTACTCTAAATCGTTCCTTTTGTGATTTTAGGTACTTTGGGAGTGAATTCTGGAAAAGAAGGCATTTTAGACGTTTTTGGAGCATAAAAGTGAAGAAAACGGCAAAGACTTAATTTTCCTTGCTGGGAACAGTGGATGACGGCGTCAAGAAGAAAATCTTGACGGCGTCAAGAGTAAAAGTGGTGACGGCCCAGAGAGAACGTGACGGCGTCACCCAAGGCCGACACGTGTTAACTGGTCAAAACTTGCACGCGGAGTAGCTGATATTGTTTTGGTCATAACTTTTGCATACGAACTCGGATTTAGGTGATTCAAAAGCCCACGCGAAGAGGACGAAAATATCTACAATTTGGTGAAAAATGCTTCTTGACGCCATCATTCCTTAGAGGTGACGTCGTCAGATCGGTGCGGACTGAAAACTGCCTATAAATATAACTTCATAACTTCATTATTTGTAAGCCCTAAACCCTAATATCGATTCCTGGGTTTAGGTAGGTGTTTTTCCAGCAACTTAGAGGGTTTCAATCACTCCATAAACATCATGTATTGGTTTGTTGATTCTATCTTAATTATGTTTTCCATTATCATTGTTGATTGTTCTTCTTTGATGATGTTTTGCTAATTCACCTTGTGTCTACGTATGATTGTGTGAAACTTGTGTATAATTAATTAGATCTCATTGATTTCTTGTTGATGTTTGTATCTATCTCCATCAATGAGGGCTTGTTGATGTGTGTGTCTATCTCCATCAATTAAGGCATGACAACTTCAATAGATCTAGTTTGTTTTGTTTATAATTCTTGTTTCCTATTGATTCTTGTTTTGATGGAATGAATTCAATGTTAGGCTTAAGAAAACTGGCAGATCTCCATTGTGTAACTTGCTTGAACGTCTTAAGAAACATGAACCGATGTGTACTAGGTTTTTATGGTTGTATTTAATGCATGAGCGAATTCTAGTGATCCCATGTTAGGAGCTTCTTAGCCGGCTCGACATAGGAGTGAAGTAGGAGCTTATAGGATTGGGGAAGTAAGTACGCCACCCCATGAATGGTATTAAGGAATACAACCCGTCAATTAAAACAAGGTGTGACAATTCAATAGGTAGAATTGGATAGCTAGCAAGGAGTAACATATCATAGGTAGACATGCTTCACTTATCTTGTAGAACCTTAGTTTACTTTTCTTATTAATTAGTTTAATTAGTAACCTTTGGGATAATTGAATAGCAACTAATTCCGCCCCTCCTTCCAATACCTGAGATTTTTACTTGCTTTTCATAAAATATAAACATACAAAAAGAATCAACCTTTACCTTTAGACCTAGTTAGATTAATTTCAATCCTAACGACTATATTCCTGAGTTGAATGATTAATCCCCCGGTACTTGTCACTATAGTATACTACAACGATCAGGTACACTACCTGGTAGGGGTTGTAAGCTTCTCGAGATCCCTCGAGAGGTAAAGCCTGGTGCAATCCCTACGCATCAAGTTGCCCGGGACGATTAGTATAGTATAATGACAAGTACCGGGGGATTGATCGTTCAGCTAGGAATAGTGTCGCTAGGATTAGAAAACCTAAAGACTAGGTCTAGAGATGAGAGATGATTCTTTTTGTATTTTTATATTTTTTAGAAAACAAATTAAAATCTCGGGTTTGAAGGATTTGGGGCGGAATTAGTTGCTAGTCAACTAACCCAATACTAAAGATGCAATCAAAATAAAATATTAAAAATGAAAATAAACTAAATTAAACTAAAATTGTGAGCAATATGTGGGAGAAATGTGTTTACTTAGATTTCACTACTCCCTAGATATCTTTTACACGTTAATTACTTGTTATAGTTGCGTGGATGACGGATTGTATTCCTTAATACCATTCATGGGGTGGCGTACTTACTTCCCCAATCCTATGAGTGCCTACTTCACTCCTATGTCGAGCCGGCTAAGAAGCTCCTAACATGGGATCATTAGAATTTACTCATGCGTTAAATACAACCAATAAAACCTAGTACACATCGGTTCATGTTTCCTAAGACGTTCAAGCATGTTACACAATGGAGATCAGCCAGTTTTCTTAAGCCTAACATTGAAATCGTTCATCCAATACAACCATAAACAAGTAATCAACACATAATTAACATCTAGGTTTCATTAGATCTATGCAAACACAAGATAAATCTAGCCTAGCATGTTGAAATCAAGACAAGTAAAAGATATAATCAACCAACACATAGACATATTGATTGAATTAAAGAGAAGACTTATCTTAATAGCACATGAAAGGATTCAAGGGGTGAAAACCCTTGAAAGTACTGTAGAATATGAGCTAGGGTTTACAAAGTTCGGCCCTAGGGTTCTCCACACAAGTTCCTCTTTTTGAATGAAAAATAGAAAACTATATATAGAGTTTAGAAGGTGACGACGTCAAGAACAAATGTCTGACACCGTCATCTCGCCGCCAAATAGTTCCTCGGACTGCCTAGATCTGGATCTGACACCGTCATGTGTACACCTTATGCAGGCCGTCACCAAATTAACTCTTGACGCCCTTGTTGTGATGCCGTCAGGTTTGCACTGGGTCGTCACCACTTTTACTCCTGACGCCGTCAGGGTCTTCCTCTTGACGCCGTCAGGTATTGTTCTCAGCATGGAAAATTAAGTCTTTGCCGTTTTCTTCACTTTTATGCTCCAAAAACGTCCGAATTGCTTCCTTTTCCAGATTTCACTCCCAAAGTACCTAAAACCACAAAAGGAACGATTTAGGGTAATATTTGTTCAAATAAATTCAATTCTGGGCTTAAATGACCCCCAAAAAGTGGTTCATTTTTCGCCTCATCACATACCCTTACACTTGAGATTTGCTTGTCCTCAAGCAAATGCGTTTTTATTCTACTCAAAATACAAGTTAGGGGTCATTTAACACTAATATAATAGTAATTACAACAAATAATTGTTCCACTAAAGACCAAAGACAAGCACGGAGGTCATATACTAGCACCTCACAAATAGTGTTTAGATACTCACATCTCTCGGGTGTAATAACGTAATATCACAATATGGAAATAGAAAACATCTCTCACTACCTGTCATAGCAAAGTAGATTACCATAGGCTTGGGAAAGGATCAAACCTCCACCACATGGCATAAGCACCTAGGATAAACTATCAAAGAGGTCTTTTTAAGGGGTTGTAACGTTAGGTGTAGGGATATGAAATACGCGGTTTTGTTGGATATAGGCAGTCTTTACTGGTGGCGAGTTAACAATCTTGGTCAATTATATGTACAATATGGCATTACTAAGCCAAGACTAGACTCGACTTAAGCTAATAAACAAAAACATAAAATGAACATAAAGGAATGGTAGTCCATATGTTTTTTTCTCTTTTCTTTTTCAATTTTTTTTTCTTTTTCTTGATTTTTTTTTCGATTTTTTTTCGATTTTTTTTTCATACACTCTTACCCTACCATCCAAAATAATACATCATAGGGAATGAAAATTCCCATTACACTTGAATTTTTACATACTTTACAAATAAACTATTCTAATGACTCGAATTAAGAAAATCAAAACACTTGGAGTACTTTTAAGTTTAACGTACATATGGGGGTAATATATGATGTTCTTCCCCATTACTCCATAAAATAAGTACTTTACCCATGAGTCCCAATCGTCCCAAAACAATATGTACAAGGATATGACTCGACTTAGCAACCATGTAATCAATTAGATAATTAACTTGTGTGGAGAACCATAGGGCCGAACTTTGTAAACCCTAGCTCATATTTTACAGTACTTTCAAGGGTTTTCACCCCTTGAATCCTTTCATGTGCTATTAAGATAAGTCTTCTCTTTAATTCAATCAATATGTCTATGTGTTGGTTGATTATATCTTTTACTTGTCTTGATTTCAACATGCTAGGCTAGATTTATCTTGTGTTTGCTTAGATCTAATGAAACCTAGATGTTAATTATGTGTTGATTACTTGTTTATGGTTGTATTGGATGAATGATTTCAATGTTAGGGTTAAGAAAACTGGCAGATCTCTATTGTGTAACATGCTTGAACGTCTTAGGAAACATGAACCGATGTGTACTAGGTTTTATTGGTTGTATTTAATGCATGAGTAAATTCTAATGATCCCTTGTTAGGAGCTTCTTAGCCGGCTCGACATAGGAGTGAAGTAGGCACTCATAGGATTAGGGAGGTAAGTACGCCACCCCATGAATGGTATTAAGGAATACAATCCGTCATCCACGCAACTATAACAAGTAATTAACATGTAAAAGATATCTAGGGAGTAGTGAAATCTAAGTAAACACATTTCTCCCACATATTGCTCACAACATTAGTATAATTAGTTTATTTTCATTTTTAGTATTTTATTTTGATTGCATATTTAGTAATTGGGTTAGTTGACTAGCAACTAATTCCGCCCAACTCCTTCAAAACCCGAGATTTTTACTTGCTTTCTAAAAAATACAAAAATACAAAAAGAATCATCCCTCATCTCTAGACCTAGTTTTTAGGTTTTCTAATCCTAGCGACACTATTCCTAGCTGAACGATCAATCCCCCGGTACTTGTCATTATACTATACTACATCGATCAGGTACACTGCCTAGTGAGGGTTGTAAGCTTCTCGAGATCCCTCGAGAGGTAAAGCCTGGTGCAAACCCCACACATCAAGTTTTTAAGCCCAGAATTGAATTTATTTGATCAAATATTACCCTAAATAATTCCTTTTGTGATTTTAGGTACTTTGGGAGTGAAATCTGGAAAAGGAAGCAATTCGGACGTTTTTAGAGCATAAAAGTGAAGAAAACGCCAAAGACTTAATTTTCCATGCTAAGAACAGTACCTGACGGCGTCAAGAGGAAGACGCTGACGACGTCAGGAGTAAAAGAGGTGACGACCCAGTGCAAACCTGACGGCGTCACAACAAGGGCGTCAAGAGATAAATTTGTGCCGGCCTGCGTAAGGGGACTACATGACGGCGTCAGACCCAGATCTAGGCAGTCCGAGGAACTATTTGGCGGTGAGATGACGGCGTCAGACATTTGTTCTTGACGCCGTCACCTTCTAAACTCTATATATAGTTTTCTATTTTTCATTCATAAAAGAGAAACTTGTGTGGAGAACCCTAGGGCCGAACTTTGTAAACCCTAGCTCATATTTTACAATACTTTCAAAGGTCTTCACCCCTTGAATCCTTTCATGTGCTATTAAGATAAGTCTTCTCTTTAATTCAATAAATATGTCTATGTGTTGGTTGATTATATCTTTTACTTGTCTTGATTTCAACATGCTAGGCTAGATTTATCTTGTGTTTGCTTAGATCTAATGAAACCTAGATGTTAATTATGTGTTGATTACTTGTTTATGGTTGTATTAGATGAATGATTTCAATGTTAGGCTTATGAAAACTGGCAGATCTCCATTGTGTAACATGCTTGAACATCTTAGGAAACATGAACCAATGTGTACAAGGTTTTATTGGTTGTATTTAATGCATGAGTAAGTTCTAATGATCCCATGTTAGGAGCTTCTTAGCCGGCTCGACATAGGAGTGAAGTAGGCACTCATAGGATTGGGGAAGTATGTACGCCACCCCATGAATGGTATTAAGGAATACAATCCGTCATCCATGCAACTATAACAAGTAATTAACGTGTAAAAGATATCTAGGGAGTAGTGAAATCTAAGTAAACACATTTCTCCCACATATTGCTCATAACTTTAGTTTAATTTAGTTTATTTTCATTTTTAATATTTTATTTTGATTGCATCTTTAGTATTGGGTTAGTTGACTAGCAACTAATTCCGCCCCAAATCCTTCAAACCCGAGATTTTAATTTGTTTTCTAAAAAATATAAAAATACAAAAAGAATCATCCCTCATCTCTAGACCTAGTCTTTAGGTTTTCTAATCCTAGCGACACTATTCCTAGCTGAACGATCAATCCCCCGGTACTTGTCATTATACTATATACTACATCGATCAGGTACATTGCCTGGTGGGGGTTGTAAGCTTCTCGAGATCCCTCGAGAGGTAAAGCCTGGTGCAATTCCCACGCATCAAGTTTTTGGTGCCGCAGCCCGGGGAATAGTTATTGTTTAGGTTGAATTTGATTTTTATTAGGTCTACTCATTAGATTCCTATCAAGTGAGATTTTTTTTTTTTTTTTCTTTTTTTTTTTTTTTTTTTTTTTTTTTTTTTTTTTTTTTTGTTTTTGTAGCTTTCTCGTAGTTTATCTTTTCTTTGTGATTTTGTTTGTAATTTGCTTCAAATGGACTTTACACTTAGACTTCTAAGATTGCAAGATAAGGTTGAGTGGCTAGAACACCAAAGAGTTCAAAATACCTCATTTAGAGACACCTATGAATCATATGAGCCTTCACCTAGGATAGATTCTTATGAACAACCTCCATGTTTAAGATCTAGTTTTAGTGAGGCCAATAGGAAAAGCGACCTAGTTTGCTAAGGAATTGTGGATAGAGCTATAGCAATAAACCATAAGTTGGATGAAGCAATAGGTTTGATTTTATCACTACCTAAGAAAACTACTGAGGAGGATCTAGCCGAGCATGATCACATTGATAAAAAAGACCTAGGTTTTATGATCGATGATGATGAATCTCAAGAAACAGATGATGAATCTTTTGGGCAATTTGTATATAGCAGTCAGAATATTGAGGATGATCCTTATGATTCGGACATAGAAGTTGAGATGCCTAGAGAAGCACGTGGATACTTGGGAGAATGTTAGGGCTAGATTATAATAAAACACATGTTGAGGATATAGGTGATATTAACACATGGAAGGATAAGGTCAATAACATAAGCCCACAAAATACTCAACCATCATTTGAGGTACACACACCACCCGTGACTTACCTGGAAGAAGTAGAAGAAACTTTAGGAATTCCGATGGAGGTAGAATCCTTGGACCAGGCACCACTTGAGGATATAGGTTTGAATACATGTAATGATAACCTTACTCCTAGTCCTAGGGAATTTCCTAATATTGATGAACCGGAACCTCAACCTTTACACAACTTTCCATCCTTAGATATACATCTAGGAGACAAAAGAGGAACCGACCCACCCATCAACCAATATTGTCCGGGTAGTTTTAGGATGAAGGAAGCCATTCACTCACCCCCTTCACCTCACGTGGCATATTTCCACCCTAAGGGTGTGTATAGCTACTTCCACCCGCACTTAATTTAAAGTGTAGGGAAAACCTCCCCTATTTCCGTTAAATAAGGGTAGAGTCAGGCTCGTGACTCGAACAAAAACAAGCTCTTATTGGGAGGCAACCCAAGCTTTATTTATTTGTTTGTTTGTTTGTTTGTTTGATTTTATTTGTTTCCGTGTGCAAGCTTTATTTTTATTGTTTGTGGCTCATGTTTCAAAGTAAATTGTGAAAATGCTTTATTTTGGTTTTAACTTCGTCTTAATTGCATATAAAGGTATTTTGCAAAAGATAAGTGTAAGAGAGATCCAAATTTGTTTATACGAACGAAATTGAGCATGAACCACAACAATATTAAATGGACATGTGTATTAGTACTTGTTAGAGTCAAATGCTTGTATCGAGTCATAATGATGTTTTGCAGGATTTTCCAGGAAGTAGGACATAAGTTTTTTTCAAAAATTTTCTGGAAACTTAACGTAAAGATTTCTGCAGGTCACTTCTGACGGCGTCATGAGTTTACTCTTGACGGCGTCATGTGTAAAATTCTGGAAATTTTGCTAGTTTTGTTTATACCGGAGTCTTAAAGTTTTTGTTAATTCTTTAGTTTTATAAACTCCAGGAAATCAGCAAACATTCATTCCACAAGCATTATATCTTTAATTGTTTTGTTTCTATTCCTAAGTCTGGAATTACATCTAGTTGTGAGTTTTCTTTGTTCAGTTTGATGCTTTGGGTTTTTGTGTTTGTTTTCTCAGGTTTAATAGGTTATATATGACAAGAAGATGATTTATATTCTGGAAGGGAAGCTTTGATTGTTCATTTTCTTGGAGGAAGATCTAACCTGGCCACCTTATTATCCATACCGAGCGAATCAGGGGAGTATTTGATTTCATTCTTTTTACCTATTTCACTTTTACATTCTTTACTTGAACATTGGGGACAATGTTCATCCTAAGTGTAAGGGGAGGGTAAAATGATGATACCTTACAGATACGCTTTCGCTTGAGTTTGTTTGTTTGATGGTAGATGTGTAATAAAACTATGAGAAATACTTGTTAGTGTAATTTTAGCGCCAAATTTAAAATTGTTTACAACATTTAGGAGTGAAACTTTAGCCATAGCAAGCGTCTCATGGATAGGAGATTGTATGACTAGCACATAACCATACTATTCAAAAAAATTTTCCACCCAAATATGTGAGGTTTGCCTTTAGATTTGATAGGAAAAGCATTTACTATTAGTGCTTATGAGTGTACCGGTAGCATTTAGATTCTAGAACTTGCGTTAGTGATGCATCCCGAGACCGCTAGTGAGACTACATTCGTGTAGTAGGATTTACTACATGATAAGAGGTATTAGGATCACCCTTGTTTTAAACCCGTATCATAATTATTTGACCATATAAGTCATATTACTTGGCAAGTTAAGTCAATTAATTTTCCCCACACCTTAGCGTTGTACTCATTTTTAGTACACGAAACCCCTAGTACACCCCTCCGAGCCTATCTTTTCGTTTCTAACTTTAAGCATCTTACTTAAAGGAAGAATTTGTTACACCCCACTTAAATGTACACCCAAATCGCCTTAGCCTTCCGTGTATGCACTCATCTTTAGTGCATTATTGTTATTTGTTAAACCCTAAGTTAATTATCTAATTGATTACATGGTTGGTAAGTCGAGTCATATCCTTGTACATATTGTTTTGGGACGATTGGGACTCATGGGTAAAGTACTTATTTTATGGAGTAATGGGGAAGAACATAATATATTACCCCCGTATGTGCGTTAATCTTAAAAGTACTCCAAGTGTTTTGATTCTCTTAATTCGAGTCATTAGATTAGTTTATTGTAAAGTATGTAAAAATTCAAGTGTAAGGGGAATTTTCATTCCCTATGAAGTATTATTTTGGATGGTAGGGTAAGAGTGTATCAAAAAAAAAAAAAAAAAAAAAAAAAAAAAAAATCGAAAAATTAAGAAGAAAAAAAAAATAGGAAAAAAAGAAAAGAGATAAAACATACGGACTACCATCTCTTTTCATTCTATGTTCATTTTATGTTTTTGTTATTTTTCATTTATTAGCTTAAGTCGAGTCTAGTCTTGGCTTAGCAACGCCATATTGTACATGTAATTGACCAAGATTGTTAACTCGCCACCAGTAAAGACTGCCTATATCCAACAAAACCGTGTATTTCATATCCCTACACCTAACGTTACAACCCTTTAAAAAGACCTCTTTGATAGTTTATCCTAGGTGCTTACGCCATGTGGTGGAGGTTTGATCCTTTCCCAAGCCTATGGTAATCTACTTTGCTATGACAGGTAGTGAAAGAAGTTTTCCATTTCCATATTGTGATATTACGTTATTACACCCGAGAGATGTGAGTATCTAAACACTATTTGTGAGGTGCTAGTATATGACCTCCGTGCTTGTCTTTGGTCTTTAGTGGAACGATTATTTGTTGTAATTACTTTTATATTAGTGTTAAATGACCCCTAACTTGTATTTTGAGTAGAATAAAAGCGCATTTGCTTGTGGACAAGCAAATCTCAAGTGTAAGGGTATATGATGAGGCGAAAAATGAACCACTTTTAAGGGAAGCCCGGAATTGAATTTATTTGATCAAATATTACCCTAAATTGTTCCTTTTGTGATTTTAGGTACTTTGGGAGTGAAATCTGGAAAAGGAAGCAATTCGGACGTTTTTGGAGCATAAAAGTGAAGAAAACGCCAAAGACTTAATTTTCCATGCTGAGAATAGTACCTGACGGCGTCAAGAGGAAGACCCTGACGGTGTCAGGAGTATAAGTGGTGACGACCCAATGCAAACCTGACGGCATCACAACAAGGGTGTCAAGAGATAAATTTGTGACGGCCTGCATAAGGAGACTACATGACGGCGTCAGACCCAGATCTAGGCAGTCCGAGGAACTATTTGGCGGCGAGATGACGGCGTCAGACATTTGTTCCTGATGCCGTCATCTCGCTGCCATATAGTTCCTCGGACTGCCTAGATCTGGGTCTGACGCCGTCATGTATTCTCTTTATGCAGGCCGTCACCAAAAATACTCTTGACGCCCTTCTTGTGACGCCGTCAGGTTTGCACTGGGTCGTCACCACTTTTACTCTTGACGCCGTTAGGTACGGTTCTCAGCATGGAAAATTAAGTCTTTGGCGTTTTCTTCACTTTTATGCTCCAAAAACGTCCGAATTGCTTCCTTTTCCAGATTTCACTCCCAAAGTACCTAAAATCACAAAAGGAACGATTTAGGGTAATATTTGTTCAAATAAATTCAATTCCGGGCTTAAATGACCCCTTAAAAGTGGTTCATTTTTCGCCTCATCATATACCCTTACACTTGAGATTTGCTTGTCCTCAAGCAAATGCGCTTTTATTCTACTCAAAATACAAGTTAGGGGTCATTTAACACTAATATAAAAGTAATTACAACAAATAATCATTCCACTAAAGACCAAAGACAAGCACGGAGGTCATACACTAGCACCTCACAAATAGTGTTTAGATACTCACATCTCTCGGGTGTAATAAAGTAATATCACAATATGGAAATGGAAAATATCTCTCACTACCTGTCATAGCAAAATAGATTACCATAGGCTTGGGAAAGGATCAAACCTCCACCACATGGCGTAAGCACCTAGGATAAACTATCAAAGAGGTCTTTTTAAAGGGTTGTAACGTTAAAATTTGACAATAACTATTGATAGAATCTCTTTTTATTAGGATACGAATCAATAGTTATTGTCTAGGTCTTTTTAAATTTGACATATTGATAGAATTTCTTTTTATTTGGCGCTAAAATTGCACTAACAAGTATTTCTCATAGTTTTATTACACATCTACTATTAAACAAACAAACTCAAGTGAAAGTGTATTTGTAAGGTATCATCATTTTACCCTCCCCTTACACTTAGGATGAACATTGTCCCCAATGTTCAAATAAAGAATGTAAAAGTGAAATAAGTAAAACGAATGAAATCAAATACTCCCCTGATTCACTCGGTATAGATAATAAGGTGGCCATGTTAGATCTTCCTCCAAGAAAATGAACAATCAAAGCTTCCCTTCCAGAAAATAAATCATCTTCTTGTCACATAACCTGTAAATCTTGAGAAAACAGACAAGGAAACCTTGCATAAAATCGGCGGCAATCTACATATGCTAATAAATCTTATAAAACAAAACAAGATATAATGCTTGTGGAATGATGTTTGTAGATTTCCTGGAGATTATAAAACTAATAATTCAACAAAAACTTTAAGACTCCGTTAGAAAAACAAAACTGGTAAAATTTACAGATTTTTACACGTGACGCCGTCAAGAGTAAACTCGTGACGCCGTCAAAAGTGACCTGCAGAAATTCTTATGTTAAGTTTCCGGAAAATTTCTGGAAAAACTTGGTCCTACTTCCTGGAAAATCCTGCAAAACTTCATTATGACTCGATACAAGCATTTGACTCTAATAAATACGAATATACATGTTCATTTAATATTGTGGAGAATCATGATCGGTTTTGTTTCTTAAAAACATATTTGGGGTTTCCCCTTACACTTATCTTTTGCAAAAATACCTTTGGATGAAGTTAAGACTAGGCCAAACAACAAAATAAAGTATTTTCACTATTTAGTTTAGAAACATGATCTACCAACAATAAAAACAAAGCATGCATACGGAAGCAAATAACAAACAAACAAAATAAAAATCACACAAAATCATGGGTTGCCTCCCAAGAAGCGCTTTTCTTTATTTACGAGTCTTGTAGCTAGACTCAAGGTCATGGGTTACTACGTGACCTCATTGTTGGTTTCACTTTCTGATTGTAAGTGTTCTTTGTAGAAACCAATCACCTTTTTCTCAATCGCTCCTATAATCCTATGGGCAAATTCCTTATCGACTTTATACTTTGGTCCTAGAGTCAAGCAATCTTTGTAGAAAAGACTCTTCTTTTCCCATACATAGTCCATGCCCTTTTTCTTATCCTCTTCATTGATATCCTCAAAAGCACCAATGTTGTCCATGTCAAAACGGGGCACAAAACGAAATTCTTTCATTCTATTAGGCATCCTATAAGTGATCCTATCGGTGTTACTTGCTAATTGGATTGTCCCTTCTATCTCATCATATTCTAACTTGGACTCTTCAACAAATGGTTTACCAAACACAACATTGGATAATCGACAATCAATAACGTTAGCAAGATCTTCAACAATCATAAAGTCAGTAATATAAGTGAAATTCCCAACAAAGACATGTAGACCTTTAATTCTCCTGACAAAGTTACAAACTCCACCGGGGTATTTGGGATCTCTTCTAGGTCCAAGTCTCGTTTTCACTATATCATTATAAACACTCGAGGACATAATGTTGATTGGGGATTTAAAGTCAATGTAAGCATTGTCAACGTGTCTATACCCAATCATACATGGTATCTTAACATTCTTAGGGTCGCCTCTCTTTATCTTAGGTTCGATTCTAGTAAAAGGAGATCGAGGGTTATCAATAAGATTATTATAATATGCAATCTCCTCCTTAGTGGGGTATAGATTAAAATAATCATTTAGCTTCGGATCTATTTCCCGCCTCTTCAAGTTCTTCAACAACATTCACAAAATCATTAGGCCCTAGGTCCTCATTTGAATACAAGGCGGTCGCTAGGTCACTAAATGCATGGTCGAGCTCAACCTTAATCAACCTATTAAGCTCCCTAAGTTCCCTAATCTCACTCTCAATTTGTTCACGTAACACAACCACTTCTCTAGGGGAAAGGGGTGGATTCGCGTTTTCCATAATGGTCAACGGAATAGTCAATGAATTTAATTTACTAACAAAGGCACGAAGAAAAAGATAGACTAAAGGGAACCTAAAAAAAATATAAAAAAAAATCTTACTAGAAAGGAATCTAGCAAGTAGACCTAACAAAAAGAGATTCTAACCTAGACAATAACTATTCCCCAAGCTGCGGCGCCAAAAACTTGATGCGTGGGAATTGCACCAGGCTTTACCTCTCGAGGGATCTCGAGAAGCTTACAACCCCCACTAGGCAGTGTACCTGATCGATGTAGTATAGTATAATGACAAGTACCGGGGGATTGATCGTTCAGCTAGGAATAGTATCGCTAGGATTAGAAAACCTAAAGACTAGGTCTAGAGATGAGGGATGATTCTTTTTGTATTTTTTTTATATTTTTTAGAAAGCAAATTAAAATCTCGGGTTTGAAGGATTTGGGGCGGAATTAGTTGCTAGTCAAAAGATGCAATCAAAATAAAATATTAAAAATGAAAATAAACTATATTATACTAAGGTTGTGAGCAATATGTGGGAGAATTGCGTTTACTTAGATTTCACTACTCCCTAAATATCTTTTATACATTAATTACTTGTTATAGTTGCGTGGATGACGGATTGTATTCCTTAATACCATTCATGGGGTGGCGTACTTACTTCCCCAATCCTATGAGTGCCTACTTCACTCTTATGTCGAGCCGGCTAAGAAGCTCCTAACATGGGATCATTAGAATTTACTCATGCATTAAATACAACCAATAAAACCTAGTACACATCGGTTCATGTTTCCTAAGACGTTCAAGCATGTTACATAATAGAGATCTGCCAGTTTTCTTATGCCTAACATTGAAATCATTCATCCAATACAACCATAAACAAGTAATCAACACATAATTAACATCTAGGTTTCATTAGATCTAAGCAAACACAAGATAAATCTAGCCTAGCATGTTGAAATCAAGACAAGTAAAAGATATAATCAACCAACACATAGACATATTGATTGAATTAAAGAGAAGATTTATCTTAATAGCACATGAAAGGATTCAAGGGGTGAAAACCTTTGAAAGTACTGTAAAATATGAGCTAGGGTTTATAAAGTTCGGCCCTAGGGTTCTCCACACAAGTTCCTCTCTAATGAATGAAAAATAGAAAACTATATATAGAGTTTAGAAGGTGACGGCGTCAAGAACAAATGTCTGACGCCGTCATCTCGCTGCCAAATAGTTCCTCGGACTGCCTAGATCTGGATCTGATGCTGTCATGTGTACACCTTATGCAGGCCGTCACCAAATTAACTCTTGACGCCCTTGTTGTGACGTCGTCAGGTTTGCACTGGGTCGTCACTACTTTTACTCCTGACGCCATTAGGGTCTTCCTCTTGATGCCGTCAGGCACTGTTCTCAGCATGGAAAATTAAGTCTTTGGCGGTTTCTTCACTTTTATGCTCCAAAAATGTCCGAATTGCTTCCTTTTCCAGATTTCACTCCCAAAGTACCTAAAATCACAAAATGAAACGATTTAGGGTAATATTTGATCAAATAAATTCAATTCCGGGCTTAAATGACCCCCTAAAAGTGGTTCATTTTTCGCCTCATCACAGCCTCCCCCAAACTAACAGCATTACAAAAATATTCAACCCTAGCAGTAGAACCAATTTTATGTAACCTTTTCAGCTTATGTGTTCTTGAACTCTGTCTCAATTGAAGATATCTAACTCTCCACTTCAACCCTTTGATTTCATCATTTTGAGAATATGTAGTCTTTTTGAGATCAACAACCTCCTTTGACAATTTGGTACATGTATTCATCAATTCCTGTATAAGTTTCATAGTACCCGCATCTGAGCTCCCATTGATTTCTTAGCGCCTGGAGATTCCATCACCTGAATCAGTTCCATGGGAATTTGATCCATTAGATGTTGCCTTGCACTGGGTCTTATTGTTGTTACCACTGTGCCGCTCTGCTTCTAAGCTAGTAGCAGTAGTGGCAGCCCTTCCAATCTATCATCATCCTCCTCAATGATAGCCTCATCTGCAACCATACTAGCACTAGCCTGAGGTAGGTCAGTGCCCTTTTGGTGTGATATCCTACATTTATAGGTCTGTACCAACATTGCTTGAAACAATGGTGTTTCTTTTCCTAAAAAGTCTTTTCCCACCCTCTTCATGTTAGCAAAAATCTTTTTAGAATGAGAGGGTGCATCATAAGTTCTTTGATGAATTTTCTTTTCAGTAAATTGTGTATCCATAAGTAATTGTATAAACCTTGGTTACATGTAAAATTTCCTTGCTGATTTACCCAAGTTCTTAACCATACTATCGAAAAACATTTTTGAAAAATTGAACTTTCTGTTGGAAGCCAAGCAAATTATAGCAGAAGCCATCTTAGTGCCAAACTCATTCCATGAAGTTTTTTAGGACTCAAATATTGTAAGATAGTATGGATTAAGAATTTCCACTGTGGGGAGAAGATTCCTTTGAAAAATTTTAAAGAATCATTTTTTCTCTCATATCTCATCTTTTTAAGTTTTTCAAAAATTATAGAATTAGAAAAACACTCAATTCCTTTAGCATCTGATAGGTGAAGAACTCTCCTAACAGATGCTTCAGTAACACGTATCTTCTGGCCATCTATAAGGGCATGGATTTGTTCTTCCCCATTAATAGTTTTGACCTTATTAGTAGACCAAAACTGTTTCATGTGAGAAACATATATAGCAGGGTTTACTATTAATGCATACCTTAAAGTGCTTGCATTTAAGAAATCAATGATCTCAGTAAAACCTTCAGACTCTTTAGGTTTTTGTACGAAAGCAATCATGTTATGAGTGTTGGCAAAAGAAAATTTCAACACTGTTGTGATTGATAGTGGGTTTTTGTTAATTGATGATTAAAAGTTAGATAGGGTTTGATTTGAGATTGTTTTAGAATTATGAAAACCGATTAATTGAAGTTTTGGTGGTTACAACAGTAGAAACCCCAACAGCATTAAGTTAGGGTTTGATTTGAGAGCGTTTTAGGGAACTTTTTTGCAACAAAATCCCTATTTAATAAATAGCGGAACCTGAACCCCAAATCCCCTCACCTAACTTATTTACTAAATTAGACTTTGAAAACCATGGTGAAAAAAGGTTACTCTATTTAAGTTTCGTTGAAAATCTTAATATATACCTTTATTAATCTACTTTTGTATTTGTTAAATAGATATTGGAAAATGTTGTGACTCTTAAGTAGAGATTGGAAAACGTTGACACTCTTCTGTGCCTATATATAAAAAGAAACTACAACCAACTTCTTTCATCTTTTCATTATATATTTTATTTATCTTTGGAATTTCAATGGCTTCATCATCTTCAATTCCTGCCTCAAAGAAAACTAAACGTTCAAGCTCTACTCCTCCTTCTCCAGTGCCTGAAAAATATAAAATCTTCGGCATATCCCAAGAGACCTGGGACAAATGCCATTCTGGCAGATATGGAACTGAAAAAGCGTTGGTTGAACTTTACAACAACCGAATCAAGAGGTTGGAAGAACAAAATAAACCAAATCAAGAGATCATACTGGCGCATCAGAACAAAGTTGATCTTCGAGATCAAGAAATAGAAGAAACCCGTGAAAAAATTGTTGATGTTTACAAAGATATTCAAAATAGTTTATATATTTCTTAATGTTTCATTTCATTTAACCTGGTGTAAGACAATATTTTACATTATTATATTATTTAAATAATTTATTATGTTATTTGAATGTTTTAATCATTAAGTATGAACCATTATGTTACCAGAATGTTAAGTATAATCGTTATTTACATCGGTGCTTGACTATGTTAATGTACACAGTTAATGCTGCTAATACACAGTTAATGCTGCTAAGATCGATATTGTTGAGGGACATTTTTTGCAAGCACATTTTACTCCTTTCATTCTTATATAACAAAATTTGCATACCATTAATTGCACACCCACTACATGTTTAGGGACCTTTTTTGCGAAAAAAAACCCATGTATAATAAATTGAGGAACTAGACCCCCAAATCCCCTCACCTAACTTATTTACCAAATTGGACTTTGAAAACCATGGCAAAAAAGGTTAGTCAATTTAATTGTCGTTGAAAATCTTAATATATTGTTTCATACCTTTGTTAATCTACTTTTGTATTTGTTAGTTCATTCATTTAATTTTTTTTTGTATATTTGCAGAAGGGATTTTTGTTGATTCTTATGATACAAGCATTGAATATTTATCATCAACTAGTGACAATTATGATACAAGTGATGAACTCAATGTTGAGACTATTAAATGGATTGAAAGATGCACCTTTATGTGGACTTCAGAAAATGTTCCTGTAGAAAAGGTTCCAGCTCAAACATGTTCCAGCGCAAACAATGTTCCACATAAAAAACTGTCTGCTAAATGCATACTAGCCCTGCCAGTGAATGACAGTAAAGGAAATGGGAAGGTTGAAGTTGCAGGTGGAAAAAGGCAGCTTGCCACGAAGAAATGACATCTTTGTTCAGTGTTTTGTGTTCCTCAAGTTAAGGATGAAACATTTGATGTAATAACTTAGTGCCTTTGTGGTAGTTGAAGAACATTTGGTTGTATATTACTAGTATTATGCAATGTATTTGTTTTAAGAAACATAACAGACCCACAGAAACAGCAACGGTCATTATCTAAAGACATACTAATTGTCATCATCACCATTGTTTAACAAACATTACAGAACCAAAGAAATAGCAATTGTCTTAATCTAAAACTCACAAACAACAATAAAAATTAAAGAAATCATTTATCTCACTCGTACATAAAGCCATTCAAATTACGGCTTGTTTGGAAACCCTTTCTGATACTCTTTATCTTCTGACCACTAACCTCTTGGGTTGATCGTGAATCCATTGGTTGACTTGGTCATGCATCTGTTTCAGTTGCTTCACTATCTGCAACACCCTTAGCTCTTGCCTTCTTATTGCCTTTCCCCTTTGCATTCTTCTTTCTTGGACCTGTACATGCTTTTTTGTTATGACATGTTGTACCACATTAGCTATAAGTGACAGTTTTTCCTTTTTTTGAAAGCTTCCCACCCTTGATCATTTCCTTTAAGGCTTTCTCAACCGTCTCTTCTTTGCTCACTTTCCACTTCTTCCTTGGTCTGCCAACTGGAACATGATGGTGTGGGGGCAATAAGATACTAGGGGTGGTGCACTTGGGCCAAAATTGACTGTTAGCAATAGGTATAATCTTATGGATGTACGTCTCCTTCCATGTTTTTAGCCAATATGCCTCATGTACCTAATCCTCAGGCCTACCTATCTCCCTACCATCTTGTGCCATGCTATACATTGCTGCCACAACATGTTTGCATGGAATACCGGTTAGCTCCCATCTCCTACATGTACATGTCCTTAATCTCATATTCACCACACATTTGTCATTCCAGGTGCTCTCACACTGGTAATAGTCCGCCCCATTCCAAACAACACGATAATTACTAGCTTCTCGCTTAATAACATCATAAATGGAAGTTGTAGTTGGGGTTAAAGGACCTGCACACTTATCTATGACATTTTGCATATTCACTATCCTCTTCATCAAATACTCCCAAATGTATTCCAAACACCCTATTATTGGTTTATCTATACCATCTAGCAACTTACTGTTTAGTGACTCACGAAGGTTGTTGACCAGAATTTCACACTTCGCTATGCCTGTTTTTTTTTTTTTTTTTTTTTTTTTTTTTTTTTTTTTTTTTTTTTGATAAATGATTAAGGATAAGTTAATGTCTGCTATATAACCACACACTAAAAGCACAAATATGAAAAATGATATACCTGAAAAATGAGCCCTTGACCATGAGGTTGGTGGTATCTTTCTTAACCAGTCATGAGCTTTCGGGTCGTAGTCTTTCAGTTGCCCCATTAAATGTTCAAACCGAGGCTCAGTTGTTGTTGTTGCACACTTCCACAGAAAATCCTTGTAAAGCGTTCCTTTGAAAATCTGCTTCATGTTCTCACTGATGTGTCTAACACAGAATCTGTGTTCAGCAGAAGGAAAAACCTCTTGGATAGCTTGTAGAATACCCTGTTATAAGTCAGACATAGTGAGTTAAAACATTGCTTATGTCTAACCAATTGTTTTATAATTAGTGTTAATTGAATTTATCATACCTTTTGTTTGTCTAAAATGAAAGTATAGTTGTAGTTGGGTTGTAAATCAAGGTCATCACCTAGATTTTTTAGGAACCATAACCAAGAACTCCTGCATTCTGCCTTAACAATATCATATGCAAGAGGGTAAATACCATTGTTACCATCGATACCAACAGCTGTCAAAATTTGCCCTGTATATGGTCCTTTTATGAAAGCACCATCCAATCCCAATATCTCTCTTCTTGTAGCTCTGTACCCGACTTTAAGTTCACCAATACAAACATAAATCCTTTTGAATACCCTTGAATTAAGAGTCAGATCTGTGTTGGTTTCAACTTAGATCTTGACTTTTGTGCCTGGTTTTTTTTATCTGAGCTCCATAGCATAATCTCTAAGTTGGGTATACTGTTCTTTGTGATCACTTGTCATAAGTTGGTCAGCAAATTGCTTTGCCCTGTAAGCTTTGTCATATGTTACATTTATTTGAAACCTCTGTAATAATTCAAGCTGTAATGATTTCACATCAACTTTAGGATTTATTTTAAGAATCTCGATGACATAAGGTGACATAAACCTAGCTGTAACACCAGTAAGATCTCTTGTTTGGATACATTTATAAGTGTCTTTCAATGTTTTTACTGGCCAACATTAATCGTTGGCCCACTTTGAGATGAGTAGGTCCCACAGGCAAGGGTTTGTGATTCTTGATTAGATGTCCTCTAGGACTAACACCCTTGCATTTCAAGTCCTTATGCTTTTCGGTTTTCTCAAATTTGCCCCGTTTCGTTGAGGTGGATGGCATAGACCCTTATTTGGCATATGCTGGATTGAAAGAAGTTTCACCAACCATAATGCCGAAGCACTTAGCTCTGACCTTATTATTATCACATTGTATAACCAAAATGGCTCTCCTTGCCTACACATGCATCTTCACCTTATCAGTCACTTCTTTTCTTGTAACAAACTCCTCTTGCACCTTAAAATAACCTTCTTTGATTTTATACTTACCCCTATAAGCCTTTCTTATTACCTTCAACCTTCCCTTTCGTAGCCCTGCACCCTCTTCAGCATTTACTTCATCGGCACTATCAAGGTCATCCATTGGAACGGCATGTGCCCCTTGTTCAGCAGCCTCTCCCGGATGAAGTTTGTTAGCAGCTTCTGTCCTACTGTCTTGAATGCTTGAATCTAGTTAAAATGAGAAACCACCCATGTCAACAAGAGTGTTAGTTGTTGGCATGTCACTGGCAGCATGTTCAAAATCACTACCATCCCCTTCGGTTTCTTGTTCTTCATTCTGGTCAAGGGCGTCTTCATTTTCAAGTTGTTCCATTTCTACTACTTCCTCATCAACCTCATGGACAGTATTTCGAAGATTCACACCCCCATTTTCTAGATATAAGTACTCATCAATCATTTCTGCAACATCTTCTGGCCTATCTCCAAAGCATGATTCAGGCCTATCCAAAGACACTGCATTATCCTGATGGAACAAGTCATCCTCAAAATATGTCCCAGGTTGTTTACCCTTCAAATGCATAAAACTACCCATAGGGTCACCGTCACTCAATTCCATCAAATTTAAGTAACTGAATCCATGGGTTAAGGATTGTGGCTCATTTTCAGAATGCAGGAATCCTACATTATCAGCATTAACAGTTCTTTCAATCAATGGACAAGGATTACAGGATGTTTGCGTTGGTTCCATTTCATCATTATACCAGTATAACATCAACAACTTTCCTTTGTTGTTATTAAGAGGTGCACTGACCACATCATCCTGAACAATCTCTTCTATCTCTAAACCCTTGGAGGCCGGACACCAACATGTATGCTCCAACAGGTGTTTTTCTACCAAGGATACATCCATCTATACAAAAACATCTATTTCCTTATACATAGATGCAAAATTTAACAATACCTTCACATCCTGATCCGACATCAATGAAACTAATCCATCATCTAAATTCAGGCCAGGGACCCTAACATGGGTAAACAACTTCTGTTTGTTATCACCCAAACCTAGGTCACCTAAGATTTTGACCATTGTTAATACCCTCATCTTCAAAAACTTGGATAGGCAGTTTTGCTCTATGTGTAAGGATTCTTGGGGTAGAAGCAGTTTTGCTCGGTGTTTGATTGAAGTGGGTTCAGCTGATGAGCTCGTGGATGTTATCACTATTGGTGTCCCCTCTCTTACAGGGGATGGGTTTTCTAATGAATCTATTCGAGTTGAATATGAATGGAGGCTTCCTAGGTGCATTTCATGTAAGATTTTTGGGCACATCCATGAGAATTGTCCTAAAAAAGAAATTACTCCTCCGGTTGTTACTACTCATAATGTGGTTCCTCCTGCTGCTATGCTTGCTAATGATGGTTTCCAAAAGGTGAGTCGTTAGAAGAAAAAAGGTAAAGGCCAGTCTGGTTTAGGGAGTCAGGTTGGTACGTCTGTTAAGCAGACTGTCAGGTATGAGCCTAAGAAGGCTCCTAGTGAACCCAAGAAGGGAGCTACTTATAATGTGCCTACTTCGTCATCTAAGTTGAAGTCTAAAGGTCCCTCCTCTAAGGGAGGTGAAGTGTCTACATCCAATCCTTATGATGCTCTAGCTACTGAAGTAGATGGTGATGAAGATTGTGTGGATAACGTGTATGATGAATCAGCTAATTTACTCCCTAACTTTGCAAAAGGTGGAAGTTCATCTTTCACGGATGATGCTGGTTAGCTTTGATTAGTTTCTGTTTCTTGTTCTAGGTTCTTCTTGATTCTAGAGTTGTCAAGAGCTTTTGGCATGTCATACGCTCTAGGTAGTTTGTTTATCAAGCTGTTTCAGCTTGAGGTTAATGTGGTACTTCAGCCACATTCCATTTGTACTTTAACGTTTTGGTTTTAATACATTTACCAGGGTGCAGGATTACTCCCCTTTACCCAAAAAAAAAAGATTTTGATAATTGTGGAAAACTAGAAGGGGGTTGAATAGTTTTATGTCTTTTTAATTTATTGTGAAAACCTTTGTTACTATTAAAAACTTAGATTCGATCTTTATGTGAATTCAACTCTTGAACAATATAAACAATTATATGTAAGTAAATTAAGACAACGCAAGTAAAGTAATGAAATAAAAGAGATGGAAAGATCTAACCGCGGCACAAAAAATTTATAGTGGTTCGGCTACAAGGACACCTTCCTTACCCTACTCTACTCCCCGAGCACCGCACTCGAGAGTTTTCTTCACTATGTCAACAAGCTCCCTTATGGCGGTGAAAACCTTACACAACTTTTGCTTACACCAATTAATGACACTAAGCTAAATGTCGAGTTCTAATCCTAGCTAGAATCAATCTCACGACTTAAATCACAACACAACTTCTTCACAACTTTATGCAACTTTACACAACTTCTCCTTCTTCACAACTTCTATTTCTTAGCTTCTTCACAACTTCTTGCTCTTCACAACTTCGATGCTCCAATTGCTTCACTACTTCACAACTAGCTCTTCACAACTTTGAAGCTCATATTACTTTACTACTTCACAACTCCTATCTCTTCACTACTTATCATTAATCCTATACTTCTCTACTCCTCCACACTTTTACTTCTTCACAAACTTCAAACTAATCTAATCACCTATGTTTAGATCTAACTAACCAATATGCACACCTTATACTGAAGTTAATGAATGATTTACAAATTATAATATACAAACAACTTAGATAGCAAGATGAAACTAAGTTGTAATACTTCTAGTTTTAATTGATAGAAGTATTCTTCTTTTTGCACTTGAATGGTTGAAGCTTGGATCACTTGGAAACAAAAGCTTAGGATTGTATGATCAAATGATTTATTAGAAAGATTAGGAGAGATTTGGACAGAAGGTTTTTGTGCAAAAAGGTAAGGAAAAATGCCAGATTTGAGCCAGTATTTATAGGGAAAAAAATACTTTTCGGGAGCGTGGCCGGTCCCCTTAATAATTAAGGGGGCGCCTAGTATAATTAAGGGGGCCGCCCAAAATTTTTTTCCAGAACTTTTGTCTTTTTGTGGGGAAGGATTTTCCTGAAGAATATAGCCGTTTTTTGGGTAGAAATTTGAATTCAAAATATTTATTTTGAATAAAACATTTCTTTATAAATACAAAAATATTTTGTATAAGTTTTAAAATGTTTATCCCACTTTATAAAAAATGTAAGGTTTGTAAAAATAAAAAATCTAGTGATTTAGAAAATGTTCCTTTGATCATAAAATGCATTAGGCATTTTGTTTATTCATACCTTAAGTGATTGATTTGTTAAAATGAATATTTACTACTAAATACTTGTTTACGTCATAATATTTTAGTTTAATGAGTTTACATTTTGTGATTATCAAAACGTAGAGATATCGAGAAATATTAATAACGTTTTTAGGCATTACTTATATCAACCATCTCCCCCTTTTTGATGATTACAAAACCTAGACTCATTAAATCAAAATTTAATTTTTAGACAAGTATTTAGTGAGTTTATATTCAATTCTCCCCCTTTTTGTAGAATAAAAAAGGTTATGCCGACTAGCTTCATAAATGAAGTTAGACGGGATGAAAGCTCCCCCTTGATGTGTGCTGCCCCTCGTTCGAGGGCACCAAGGAATCAAGATACGGAATTCTTGCTAGAAAAATATTAGAGGCACAAGCATATATAGCAAAATATGGAAAACAACAAGCATGGCAAACAAATATTAAGGACACATAGCAATATATTCATTAATTCAAAGTAATGAGTAAAAGATCCTAATTTGCCAAAGAGAGCCATCAGACTTGCTTGCAATAAGAGGTTGGTTGATTCTTGTTTGAAAGTGAAAGTCATAAGCATGTAGTATACTTAGAATGGTTGATGATAGAGTGTTTGGAATGAAGTAGTTCAGTTAGGGTAAGGTTGTTGGATTAATGGAGGCATATGTTTAGGTGCATGGATGTTGGAGAGTTTGGTGGTGGAGAGTTTGTAGCGGAAGAGGTTGATTGAGGTTTTGGATGTTGTTCAAGTGAGGGTATATTGGATGTGATCTAGTGAGAAGATATTCAATCCAAGTGAAGTGTTCATTGAATGCAATTGTTTTTAGGAGAAAGATGCAACAAGGTCAATTGTTGACATGTTTTTCAACTTGATTCAAGTTGTGGGATGATGAAGGAGAGCTAGAGGAAAGTTGTTCCAAGTTGCATTGAGGATGGTGTAAGGCAAGAAGAGCACAAAGCACATGGGCTTCCTTGAGTTCTTCAATGAACTTCAAGTGTTCGGAGGAAGGTGGTGATGGTGGCGTGTGGTGTTATTAGGGATGGATGATTGGACATGCAACATAGGGATAACATGTGTGTTGGTACGAGGTGGTGGTGATACTCTTGGTGGTGGAGATATTTGTGAGTTTGGGTAATCATGAATGGATGAGAATGAAGTTGTGGAAGAATAGGATGTTTCATGAGTGGAGGATTTTTTGGATGGTGGATTGGTAGGTTGAACAAAATGTGAGGTGTTAGGAATGAGATTGGGATTGTTGTTTTGAGATTGAACATGCTTTTCATATGGCTATGTGGGTGAGATGAAGGTGTATTTTTGGGAGCAAGGATGGATGTTTGGTTATTATGATGAGGTTTGTGAAAGGGTTCATTTGAGTGAACATGAGGTTTGTGTATCATGAAATATAGTTTGACCTTCATGGTTTAAGTTGTAGTGGTGATGACACACTTTGTAGAGTGTTGGGAATGGTTATATGGTTGAATCTTTCTATGAGGATGACTAGGTGGAGTTATTGGTGAAGATGGTAAATGAGTATCAAGTGATGTGATTGGTGAGAGTGAAAGAGCGATATTCATGGAAGGGATTTCTTGGTAGGAGGGTGTTATAGATGGTGCATTAGGTGCACTAAGAGATGATATTTGAGGTTGAGGTAAGTAAAGGTTATGAGGTTTGAGTGTAAGGTAGAAGGATATGGGTGAGTAAAGGTTGTTGATATGTAATGTTGGTGGGAAGAAGAGTGATGTGTTAGGTATGTAATGTTGAAGACATAGGAGGAATTTGGTATTGGATGTTTGACAACATCATTTGATTTGATGGGCTTTTAATGGAAGTTAGGCTTTCTTCTCCAAACGGGTTTCTTGATGGTTTTGGTTTGATGAAGAGATGAATGGAGATTATGAGGAATGAGAGTGTTTATAGTGTAGGATATGTGGGATTAAGGATGGATAAACTTTGATAGAAGGTTTAGGATAAAATAGGTTTGTGAATTTTGGGAAGTGTAGGATGAAATGGGCTAAAAAGTGTAATATAGGTAACTGATCACTTGAATTGGCTAGTGCATGTGACTTGAGATTGTATTTACCGAAATAGAGGTACCTAATCCACACCATCAGAAAACATTAACCCACGCACCTTCGCCGTTTGACAGGCCACACGATATAGTCTCAGTTTCACTATTAAAGATTCATAGATCGAGTGAGTAGAAAAAGGAAACAGCATCTTCGACCATCAAATGGCCGGTCCCCTTAATTGGAGGCCGGTCCCCTTAATAATTAAGGGGGCCGCCCATCTGATGATTCCTAGATTGCCAGAAAAGGGTTTTTGGTAGTGAATTGCAGAAAGGTTGTGTTTTTGGTTTCAAACAAGTCCAACTCTTTGAGGCAATTAAGCATATACTAATTATGTAGGCAATTATGTAGCCAAAGCATGTTAACCAAAGAGATTAAGTAAACAAGCAATTTCATCTAGCATGCAAACATACTCATCAAGCATGTAAAATGTAAGTGCTAGGAAACAATAAGCAACATCAAGTATTTCATAACTTTATAAATAGGAGGATTAATCCTAATGTGTATCAATGTGCGATAAGTGGGTAGTTATGATAGCATGGATTTCTAGACTTGTTACAAACAAAGTCTTAATAGACAAACCATGGTCCTCTTGATTTGGTTTAGTTCACCTATAAGTGTCATTTATATAAATATAGATGACAAATATGAGATCACCATGCATGATTTAAAGAGATGTTTTTAGCATTATTCAACAATGTTTGAAAGTAGGTTTTCACGTAGATGTGAGAGTTATTTGAATAAAATAGATTCAGTTTTACTTCAAAATGTGTTAATGAAAGGTAAAGAAAATTTTCCCAATCTTTGGTTTTGATCACAACAAAATTGTGGATATTGATAGTGAAAACATATTATTGAAAAGTGGGATAGTCATTTGAAGAACTATTTTCCAAAATGTGAGGTTTTTGCATATTTTTAGAGATATTAGATTTTTGACAACAAATATCATTAATCATAGATTTTAAAAGATGTTTATTGAAGATCTCATGCTCAAGATTATTGGTTAAGCCTATTGTCCTAGGCTATCCTTTTCTACATAACCTATGATCTTAAGTGAGTGATGACTTAATTCTACATGTTTGATGCGAGGGTGTTGAATGGGGCATATCCTAACATCTATAGCTCATTTATTATTGCACACTTATCTAACTTAATGTCATAGTCTACGAGAGCTTGTTGCATCCAGAGTTTTCTTACGCAAGGGATCTAATCCTACTTCTATATTAACGATTAATCCACTTAACTCATTTCACTTCATCACCATGAGTTTGATATTAGTGGATATAGAAGATTTCCATTTTCTATTTTG
Source organism: Artemisia argyi (assembly GCA_030686995.1). Lineage (NCBI taxonomy): Eukaryota > Viridiplantae > Streptophyta > Magnoliopsida > Asterales > Asteraceae > Artemisia > Artemisia argyi. Next base: position 53,103,056 of record CM060690.1, on the reverse strand, counting down.
TTCGACAATGAACAATTTCATTTTATTCCTAGGAAAGTCAACTAATGATGTTTCTAGGTTATAAGTATATAAGCTATTATGTACGTATATATGAATAAGAGTTACAAACAATATATATGTATAGCTAAGCATTAATCTAACTAATCATTTATCTAAGCATGCAAATTATAGCGATGAACTTAAAAGAAACGCGTACCTTTTAGTCTTCAATGGATTATCATCAAGCACTTCAAGCGACCATGTTGACTTATAGAAGTCATTTGTAGATGAGATTTCAACTTCTTTGAAGAGTGACAAATTAGCCACTTGGTCCCCATTGTCTCATTGGGAAAAAGTTGTTTGGTCCAAACATATTTAACATTTAGCTAGGATGCATGTATGGTGGTAATATTCCCCAAGGGTTGTAATTTGGTTGATAATTCCACATTTGATGACTATTGTTATTGTAGTTTTGTCTATTTTGGTTTCTTCTAGGTTGAGGTGTTTTAGATATAGAGTGATGATTATTTAGTTTTCTTGGTGGTGGAGTTTTAGATCTTAATTTAGGTTTAAAGGATCCTACTTCGGTATTTAAGAATGGTTTACAAAAAGTTTTTACTTCTTCATCACTAGCAAGAGGCATTTTTCTATCATTTATGAATATATATTTAGGATTTGCTTCTAAAGGTTTTAGTTTACTAGGTTCACTTTCAAACTTAACATTTTTTGTTTCACTAGTTGAAGCTTCGGTTGAGTTAAATCTTAAGCCGGTTTTATCTCCGGATATTCTTTGAATGTGATGAGTGTGTAAATACTCATCATTTTTACCTAATCTGAGCTGCCAAAACATCCAAAAATACTCAAATATGCATCAAAATACTGAAAATATCCCAGAAATGTGTTTTATATGTTTCAGATGCAAAATGATAAAAAACAGATGAAAAATGAACAAAGTTTGTATAATTGGCAGTTTCAGTCCCTCAACTTTCAAAACTTGTCAAATCTAGTCCCTGGTTATTCAAAAACATGAAAAAGTCACCAAAGGTCCTTTTTAAATCACAAATAAACATATTTAGTCATTTGGTGTGAAGTTTCATAAAATTACAAGTTTAGTCCCTCAACTTTGCAAAATTGACAAAAATGGTCCCTGGGATTTAAAAAACTTTGAAAAAATCAATTTTTGTCCTTGTGCTACTCATCTTTGGAAGGAAAGGTCCTTGGGACAAAAGTTTGGTGAAATTACATGTTTGGTCCCTGAAGTTTCAAAGTTGGCAGATTTAGTCCCTGGAAATTCAAAAATGAAAAAAAATCAACATTGGACCTTGGACTATGGAAACTTGGCAGATATAATCCTTGAAACAACTTTAGGAAATTGGTAAAACAGGTCCCTCAATTTTCAGTGTATTACACAATTAGTCCTTGTGATTTCTACTAGTAAAACCAAACGGACCTATTAATACCCAAAATAAACCAATCCACCAAACACCCCTGATCCATGTACCCAGCCCAACACCCTTAGGCCCATCTCCCATCCCCTTTGATATTTGTTGGACCCTTTTACTTGGTTACGGTTAACTACAAAGTTAATCTAACCAAGTTCCATGGTATAGCAACATGTTGATTAATTATAAAGGCAAATAAACGTAAAACAAAAGACACAAAGTTTTTCAATGTTTAATTCTTTATTAGAAATTAATCAAAAGAATTATACCAAAGTGTTTGCAAAACAACACTTGGGATTGAAATGACAAGTATGGTGTACTCCTCACTAAACCCAAACTAAGTTTGAGTGGCAACTAAGATCCTGCTGAGCTAACTCAGGGATTGTGTTGTTCTTTGGAGAGAGTAAAGATTTGGTTTGTGAATGTCTAAGTATTAAGTGCACGAACGTAATCTTTACCTAAAGGACAAAGACTACAAGACAATATTACATCATCCTATATTGGACAAAATACATAGGTATTTTGTCCCTGTTACAATTAGCTATAGGTAGTAAAGGACAAGGATGCTTTCTGGTCTTCAGTGTTGACACACTTCTTGGTATTATACTCATTTAGGGAAAGTTGACCTTTGCATGATAAGGACCATCCCTTATCCATTCAAACTTATCCCGCCTAATCCCGCCTTTACTTCAGTCTATATATCTTCAGTCTTTGTTCACTCAGTGATCTTAGTTGGTGAGGAGTCATGGAACTCAGTGAGTTATTGTCATCCCTCACTGAGTCCATCTTCCTCTTCTTTGGCTCAGGTATCACTGAGAACCGCCTCACTAAATAGTGAACCTTTCTTCATAGATTCGCCCTGAGCGTCTTGAGGATGACTCACTGAATAGCTATGCATTCAGTAACTTGTTTGGTGTTCTCGATAATGAAACACTTAGTATATTTTATGTTCAAATCCTGGATTAAGGAGTTTGGGTTTTAACAAACCCAATAGTCTCCCCCTATTTGGATATACAAATAGCCTGAGTGTTTTCATGGTTTTGTGAGAGATAGCAAAGGTATTATCTCTACCATCCTGACTTACTACATATTGTTTAGGACACTGAATGTTAAACAAAACATCAATATTATTCATGATTATTACCATCCTAAGCAAAAAAAAGTAAATAAAGATAGTTGGTGTTGCAGACATGCTCAGGCTTTAGAACTTTAGACCCATGGCTTCAAGTTTGGCTCTCTTGGTGTTCAGTAGGTGTTTGTCAGGATGCTCTTTGATTTTGTTGTTCAGTCTTGCATTAGCCTCATTCTTGATGGGATTGGCCATGAAAAAGTACCCTGCCATTGCCTTTACTCCAGCTTGATCAATGTCAGCCCATCTTTGGAAGGCTGGATCTCCAAACTCATCTGTGAAGAAGAGACCTCTCTCAGGTTGCTCAATGACCAAATTGTTCATAAATGTAACTCCTACAGGGAGGGCTCTGTTGCAGTTTAGACCCGGAACACTGACTTATGGTTCAGTCTCTATCTTCTTCCTTTTCCTTTTAGAAGACTGAGTAGGAGGAGCCTGAATGGTAGGTACTGAAGCTGGTAGCAGTGAAGGGATCCCAAGTTCCTCATGCTTTTTGGCCAAAAGATCATACCTGATCTTGAGGGATTTCTGTAGGTTCTTGACAACGACATTGTTCTTCTTTGCAATGATTGGACCTAGCTCATCAAGCTCAGTGATCCCAAAGTCAGCAAATCTGAAGGGATCATGAACTTCAAAGTGTCGTTTGTCTTTACCTCTGTAGACAGTGAGAACAGCTGGTTTGGAGTTCTGGTGGATCTTGACATCAGTGATAGTTTCTGGGTTCAGTCTCGGTGTCATGATCCAGGTATACTTCTCAATGTTTTGTTTCCTGATTTCAGCTAATCTCTTCAGTTTGGCCTCCCTCTTTTCTTTTAGAGCTATCAGAGCAGCATCCTAAGCCTGTTTGAACTTTTCACCACCTTCTCTATGTGCAAGGTCCCGAGGCTTCAACCCAATAGCAGTGGCTTCCTCATTAACCACTTCAATAAGAGTAGCCTTGCTTGCTTGTTCTTCCAGGGCTACTTTCTTTTATCTTTCCACCTTATCCATGTGAGCTTGGATTTCATCTTCAGTCATCAAATATGTAACACCATTCATTTGGAAAGGAACCCTGACAGGTGCATCAGGGTCCGGTCTGATGACTGAAGAAGCAGCAACCAATGTTGTTGAAGGTTCAGACACAATAGTGAGAATGCCTTTGCCTTTATTAGCCTAGTTTGATGGTTGAGTGGTGGTTTCAGGAGACTGGAAGGATGAGATTGGAGTTGCCTCAACTATATGCTCCCCCTCAACCTGAGAGGAAGGTTGACTGGTGGAAGTATCAGGGACACCTGTTTGTGGTACTTTAGTGGATCTCTACCCCTCAACTGTTGCCGCAGCGTCAGTGAGGGCAAGAGTTGGTGCCACTGAAGGACCCTTGAACGCCTGGTAAAGTTTTGTGAGCATGTTCTTGATGTCAGCAGTGTCCTTCTGAATTAAAGACACTTTGGCATCCAGGGAAGCCTGAGAAGATTCAATGGCAGACATCCTTGGCCCAAGATTCCAAGCCAAGGAGTTTTAAGACTTAGCCCAAGCAGCCAAGTTTTTCTCCATTAGACTGAGTGATGAGCAGATGGACACCACTGAAGAATTAAGACCCTGAAGATTTGCAGCCTTTAGCAAATCCACCAACTCAGTGAATTAAGCAGAATTCTATTGGTAGGTCTGTGCAGCCTGAAGAATCTTTCGGTTGAGTTCAGGGTCATCTTTGACAGACTCTTGAATGGTAGAAACGCTCTTTGTGATCTGGCTGAGCGATTCATTGAACTTGCTGAGATGTCCATTAAGAGTAGTCAGTTTGAATGCAACATCAGCCTGTTGTTCGAAAGTGTTATCATGATAGGCTTCAACTGACTCCCTGAGGTTGCAGTAGTGAACAGCTTGCTCAGTGTGCATATCAAACACATCTCCAGTGATATCATCGTAGATGACTTTGCAGGCCTTTTTCAGAAATTTCATTAGCTTTCTTTCAGTGAAGGGCCTGGAATCATCATACTTAGTCAATTTTTCAGGAGAGGAAGGTTCTGGTATATTTTCTTGTTGAACAACAGGAGACAGAGGGGATTGTTCAGTGGCTGTTGCCTCAGTCTCCATATCATCACCAGCTTCATAGAACTCTTCCTCACTGACTTTGCTATCATCATCATCAGAATCAAGAACAGCCTGGAAAGTAGCCGTTGAGTCTATCTGCAAAAATGGGTTAGCCGTCTCCTCTTCATTAGAAGACTTGCATTGGTTATGGTCGCTCCCTGACCCCTCAAATCCAACATAATGGGTTTTGTCTGTCTGGTCCTCACTGTCAGTTTGCGAAGAATGAGCAGCTCCGTGAGGGGGTGTAGGTTCCATATCAGCGGGTGGTTTTAATCCCCCTGAGTCTTTGTCCCCTGTGACTCCTTCAGACACTGACGGGTGTGCTTCAGTATCATCACTAGGAATCAGTGAAATGTTAAGGCCCCCCGTTCCAACAGACTGGTGCTGGTCTGTCGAGGATTTAGGGGCTGCCACTCCCTGAGACTCTAGTTGTGATGTACCAGAGACGTTAGCGGGATAAGTGGAAGGCGCTCCCCTACCAGCGGGTTGTATGTTTCCCTCTGGATCTTTGGGAGTAGTTGTGTGGACCAAGGGCACTGACTGTGATTTGTCAGTGACCTTCGTTGTCCCTAGGGGTGGTGGAGCTTGGTCAAGGGTGACATTTTTGGGCTTAGGTCTCCTTTTTGGCTTAGAAGCCTGTGTCCCTGAAGCCTCAGGGCCCTGTGCTTTGGGTTTGGTTTTTGGCACAGTCTGAGACTTCCCTGTCCTCTTAGGAGGGGAAGGTGGGTACACTGAGTCCCTCCGGTTGTTTATGGCAACCATATGGGCCGTCAATTCAATGTTTGAGACTGAGGATGGGTCTTTTGAAAAGTTTGAAGAACTCAGGATGGCTGGTAAAGAACTTAAGTGTTCATCATGAGTGTAGTCACAACCCAGTAACCTTTGAAGAGCGCATGAGATAAACCTAGGATACGACACATAGTGTAGCCTAGTTTTATTCAGTAGCTTGGTTACAAGATCACCATAAATGATCTCTCCAATGTCGACAGTGACCCCGTTCATTAGGCAATAGGCCATCATCATTTGAACATAATTAATCTGTTCAGTGGATGAATGGTTCCCACCGAGAACCTGAATCACAAAAGTGAACAGGATCTTCCAAGCCATGGGAAAAGAGCTTTTGGTGACATGGGACTTGTCCAAATATTTTGGATCCAAACAATTTTTTCTAACCCTAATTTGACATCACTTGGGTCAGGGTGTGCAACATATTTTCCATTGTTGTAGTCAAGTCCTGTTGCTGAGCAAAAAGTTTTGAAATCCAGGACAAATTTTCTTTTCCCATTTAAAACAGAGAAGCTGATGAGAAACTCCTTGAGGGGCCTGAGTTCGTTCTCATCAGCACTGGGTGTCGGGTCAATGGCCTGAGCAGTACACCAGAACTCCCTGAGGAGGTGGTGATACTGAAAGTAGGGTGTTGATGTGAAGGCATTTTTCAAGGGACAGTTGTACAAAAATTTTATTATTTCCTTGTAGGCAAGAACATTGGTTGGGTGATTAAAATTGCCTGCAACATTGTTTGTTTTAAATTGTACATCAGCCAGAGTCATTTTTGCCCATTGAGGTGCAAGCATGATTCCTTGGTCTTATGCCATTTTTTTAGGTCAGGAAAAGGTTTTGAAAATTTTATGGCAGAATATCACACCCAAAAAGATTCACAAGTTAAGTCTAACTTGTTTTCTGTTGTGAAACGTGTGATATTGTTATCAAGATGTTTGCAAACAAGAAGGATTTCTTGTTGCAAATTTCTTAACCAAGAAAATAAGTTTTGAAAAAACCTTTTGTTTTTGAAAAGATTACACACAGCTTTGCAATGGAGAAATTTTTGCAGAGTTTCTTTAAGAAATTTTGTGTGTGTGTTTTGTGATTTTGGAAAGGGGTATTTATAGAGGGTGAGGAATACCATTGGTCTAAAATTTTGAAAATCGAAATGAAGAACCGTTTTGGGATCCGCATTAAATGCCACCACTCCACATACCCAAGTTTTTGGCAACTGTCGAGGTAAACAGTGCAAAGAGACTGCAAGATATGCACTTTTGCAGACATGATGTCACAAAAATATCAAAGGATATTATTTGTGAGGGAAGGCAATAAATGCTAAGTGGGATGTTGATGTGTAAGTGGGGGCTCTGGTATGGATGCCAGTAAGGCAGAGACATATATTCCTATATTAAATAGAAAATTCAGTTACCAACCTAGAACATTTACTAACTAGATACTTGAAGCATTTAGTTATGCATTGAATTGCATCAGTATAATGTCCTGAGCCCCCTGAATGAGAATTCATTCAGTGTGAATTACTTCGGGTAAGGAGACCAGTGAGTTACAATCACAAGGTGAGAAGCGCCTTGTGAGTGATTTTGGTGATGTTGAAAGGGTTTACTAAGGAAGGTTGATTATCAGGGGATAAGAATATACACCATGTAAGATACTTCAATTAGTGATCTGATTATCAATATCTAACATGCCTAGTTCTGCTTTTAGCCTGGTGAAAGTAGGTTCATCCAAAGGTTTAGTGAAGATATCAGCTAGCTGATACTCAGTGGGAATGAAGTGTAATTCAATATCACCTTTCATGATGTGATCCCTGATAAAATGATATCTGATATCAATGTGTTTTGTTCTTTGATGAAGCACTGGGTTGTTTGATATGGCAATTGCACTTGTGTTATCACAAAAGATGGGTACTATTTTGTAATGAATACCATAGTCACTGAGTTGACTTTTCATCCATAACACATTTGCACAACAGCCAGCAACAACAACATATTCAGCTTCTGCTGAGGACATTGCAACAAATTGTTGCTTTTTAGCACTCCAACAGACTAGCTTTCCTCCAAGAAATTGGCAGGACCCTGAAGTACTCTTCCTATCCATGTTGCATCCAACATAATCAGAGTCTGAGTAACCTTTGAGATCAAACCCTGAACATTTTGGATAGTAGAGTCCAAGACTGGAAGTGCCCTTAAGATATCTCAGTATCCTTTTGACAGCAGTGAGATGAGATTCCTTTGGTTCAGACTGATATCTTGCACATAAGCACACTGAGAATTGAATATCCAGTCTTGAGGCAAGAAGATACATCAGTGACCCAATCATACCTCTGTATAGAGTAGGATTAACAGGTTTTCCAGCAAGATCAGGCCCTAAATTATTGGGAGGTACCATTGGGGTCACTGAGGCACAGTCACTGAGGTCATACTTTTTGAGTAGGTTCCTAGTGTATTTTTCTTGACTGATGGAAATTCCTTTCTCAGTTTGTTTGATTTGTAGTCCAAGAAAATAAGTGAGTTCTCCCATCATACTCATTTCAAATTTCTTTGTCATCAGCTTTTCAAACTGTTTACAAAGTTTGTTACTTGTTGAGCCAAATATGATGTCATCCACATATACTTGGACTAGATCACATCCTCATTTGTCCTATAGGTGAACAATGTATTGTCAAATTTCCCCCTGACAAATTTGTTTTGTATCAGGAAGGCTGAAAGAGTTTCATACCATGCCCTGGGAGCTTGTTTTAGTCCATAAAGGGCTTTGTTAAGCTTGTAGATATGGTTGGGAAACTCACTGCTTTCAAAGCCAGGTGGTTGTTGCACATATACATCTTCTTTAATGGTACCATTTAGGAATGCACTCTTTACTTCCATTTGGTAGACTTTAAAGTTCATGTATGTTGCATATGCAAGAAAGATCCGGATGACTTCCATTCTTGCAACAGGTGCAAAGGTTTCCTCATAGTCAATACATTCTTGTTGATTATATCCTTTTGCAACAAGTCTAGCTTTGTTTTTTACTACAGTTCCTGAATCATCTGTCTTGATTTTGAAGACCCACTTCATTCCTATGATAAACACTCCCTGAGGACATTCAACTAAGGTCATGACATCATTTCAATCAAATTGTTCTAACTCATCTCTCATGGCCTGAACCCAACTCTCATATTTAAAAGCTTCTTTCACATTTTTAGGTTCTATTTCTGAGATAAAGTCAACATAGAGGCATACATTGGCTGAAGCCGCCTTGAGTTTGGCAGCCATGCTCCTTGTAAGCATGCCTTCTGAAGGTTCACCAATGATGTTAACAAGTTCAATTGTTTTGGACTTGGTCCAGCTATCCTGAGGTCTAGGATAGGAATTGGAACTTGTAGAGGCCTGATGTATACTTGGAGTGGGTTCAGATGTGGGTGCCTGGGATGCTTCATGTAACACCCCGAAAATTTGATAAGCAGCGGAAGTCTAATCGGGGTCATTACAGTTTAGTACACAGTTATACTCATAGAAAACAATTCAAAAGATAGTCAATATCATTCCATGAAAACTCAAAGTAGTCAGAGTTACAAACATTTTCCAAATGTTAATTGTTTCGCAAAAGAAGTGATGAGTTTGAAAAGAATGATATTATTATTGAAATAAAAAGGGAGGTCATGTGTGCCCTTTTGCCAGCTCCGTGCCGCCATGCTTGCTAATTTCCTGAGATAAACATGCTTAAAAAGTCAACACAAAGGTTGAGTGAATCCATAGTAGTTTAAATAGCAATAGTGTGAACACAAGTCAAGCATTTGAAATAAACAAACCAAGATAGACAGGTCTTGACTAAACTGGTGAAATATTGCTCCTAAGCCTCACGAAACGCAAGCCTTAACATCGATTTGACATATCATAAAGATAATAACAATCACCTACACCACAACGAATGTAAATGACAAGGGGCCCTCGGTGACAGGAAATGTGCCAAATTTCCATAATACCTCGAATATAGCACACCTCCTACCAAGTGATCACCTTGACAGAGGTGGGCTGCCATTGCAATAGATCTATCAACTATATTCGCGCTCACTCGCAAATGATTAAGGTTCGTGATATGAGGGACTTGTAGCACGGGTGTCAACTTAGGCAATATCAGGTGGTAACAGCATACAGAAAATACTTGTGTTCGATTTATAGCCTGTATCTCCCCACGGAGTTTAAAAACAACAATAAAAAATGTGGGACCATGAACTCACCTGACAGGTAGGTGTGAATCACAACGGTGCTCAAAAGTGATGGTGTACTGCTACATCTAGCAATGACATTCCTCCGACTTGCGACCTATAAATATATAGTCATCGGTGTTTTAGATTCATTTCGTAAATGACATGTGATATGTCTCGTGTACGGTGATAATCATTCGGGTGTCTTAATATATTCCAAAATAACTTTACGTAGTTATTTGTATCGTTGTTACGAACCGGTGTTCAATAAATGTTAATTCTTTCGTGAAAATAATATCGTTAAAAATATTTATAATTAAATATTTTTAGTAAAGTTATATATTTATTTTTAAGTTACAAAGTATATACATATTTATAAAAATCAAATTATACAAAACAATTAATTAATAAAGTACCTTTGTCATATTTGACCTTTAACTTTAGTAAAGTTACACTTTTTACCCCTTGGTTAAAAATAATTTCTTTTTAGTCCTTTTTGTACTTTTTACGCTTTATTCCTCAAACTTTTGAAAATTACAGTTTTCACCCTCAACTTCTATTAGAAATTGATAATACGCTATTTAGTCCGAAAGTTTTTATGTTTTGTCACTTTTAGTCCTTTAACGCGACTTTTTGCAAAAAAAGTCCTTGATTAAGTTTAAAAAAAATAAACTCTTTGGTACAATGAAAGTAGTGATTATAACTTACGAAAATTCCTTAAAACCCGTTTTTATACCTCTCGCTATTTCCCAAATTTTAAACCAAAATTTCCCCTTTGAAAACCAAATGGGCTCGTTAGCCCAATCTAAGCCCAAACGACATTTTATTTTATATAAAAGGGTGCTCGACACAGGTTTGGTTTAGGCTTAGTTTTCGTAGCACAAGGTCGCGTATAATATGCATGTTACGCTAGTTTGATAGTTTACCAAGTTAAGATACGTGTCAAGTAAAAATACGTGTGACATGAACGTATAGATCGAGAGATATCGTGCCAAAGTAAAGTGTCAAAATGAGTTTTGAGTTGTTAAGTTTAGTACTAGATTTATATCTCTAAATGTTCACATGGTGCGACAAATATGAAAACAAGAAATGAACAAATGAAATGAGTTTTGAGTAACTTACAATACCAAGGTTTCTTGGTGGTGATGGTGTCGTGCGTACGAGGTGAGAGTAAGAAAACAACTAGATCCGTGAGCTCCTCCTTAACCCAATACCTTATTCAAGCTGGTTATAACCCAACACTTTCCTAACCCAAAACCTTGCTTGTGTGCGCCTAGTGCTCTTCGACAGTAACCAAGAAGGAAGAAAGAGTTTGGTGATTTGAAGTTTGAAAGTGTGAGATTAAAATGCATTTAATGTGGCTTATATAGGATGGTTTTGGGTGGTTCGAATGTCTCCATGTCATACAACACCATTCGAGTGGTCACTTCCTCTCTCGACAAAGTTGTCTAGCTTGTTGAGTGTTGTCATGTCGAGTTGTAAGAGTTGAAGGCTACATTCATATTTTAATGCTAGGACTTAGAGAGTTTTAGGCCATGTGTGTCCCTTAAAATCTTGTTTATTGTTTGTGTTAGGAGTTTAAGAAACATATTACCTAGTGGTTTAAGAGTTTTAGTGTGTAATGTTGTTAACCAAGGGTTGGACGGCTCCAAGGGTGGCTCGATGTTGCAAGATACAAAGTCAAAGGAGAATTGCTTGTTTGATGTCGAGCTCGTAGGGAACCAAAATAAAACGAGTGTAATATCATGTTGCAAGGAGTTTGGTTTCATTTGATTAGCATGCATCGCAAGAATAAGCCACAGCCATTGGGCTTGAGAACACAAGGCCCAAACGAAAAAAAAAACAAGTGAAAAACATAAAGTTGGGTGGGCTTGCGGTGGTGCTCGGCCCAACAGTGGGGCAAAAGAAAAGGTAGCTTTGGGCTAAGGATGACGTTCGGCCCAAAAATATAACGAGGTATCGGTGATTAGTATAATCGTGACTTTAGTTTCGGTATCGGTGTCGGTTCATGAAAACCATGAAAATATAAATGGTGTCGTCATACGTATATATATACTTATATATACATAGTGATAATAATTTGTAATAATTAATATATATATATATATCGTTATATATATTAATAATATCTCGGTGTCCAAATAGGGTGTCAGGTTACAAGTGGGAGTTACCGGTGTTAACCTCATTGGGTGACATCCAAGAGTGACAATCGGGTGATATCAAGTGACAAAACATAATCGGGTGTCAAACAAACGGTGATCAAAAATAATCGGGTGTCAAACAAATGGTGTCTCATATAAAAATTTCAAATTTTCCCGCAAAAATGGCTTAGTTTAGAATAGTGTCGAATATTAGCATTAATAAATGACCTGGGATTTTACGGAGTATTACAGTACCCACCCGTTAGATTGGATTCGTCCCAGAATCCAAAGTTGAATCGCTGCTCGGGGTTGTCTCATCAAATAGTTGTGGGTATTTGGCACGCATTTGATCCTCGCGCTCCCAGGTGAACTCGGGTCCTCTCTTAGAGTTCCATCTGACCTTAACAATGGGAATGCGACTATGCTTAAGTCGTTTGACCCCCCTCTCCATAATGTCAACGGGTTCCTCAATAAAGTTCAACTTATCGTCGATTCTGATCTCTTTCAACGGAATCACAAGGGTTTCATCCGATAAACACTTTTTCAAATTTGACACGTGGAAGGTGTTGTGTACTCTACTGAGTTCCTCAGGTAGTTCAAGTTTGTATGCCACGGGACCGATCCTTTCAATGATCTCGAAGGGTCCAACGTATCTTGGGTTTAACTTTCCATGTTTTCCAAACCTAATCATCCCTTTCCAAGGTGATACCTTAAGCATGACCTTGTCTCCAACTTGAAACTCTATTGGTTTCCTTCGCACATCGGCATAACTCTTTTGCCGATCCTTGGCGGCTTGTAATCGTTGCCTAATCTTTACTATTTTCTCAGTGGTTTCAAGAATCAACTCGGGACCTGAGAGTTGTACATCTCCAATCTCAGCCCAACAAACTGGTGATCTACACTTTCTTCTATAAAGTGCTTCAAATGGTGCAGCCTTAATGCTAGCGCGATAACTGTTGTTATATGAGAATTCTGCTAACGGTAGGTGTTTATCCCAGCCTTTTCCAAAATCAATCACACATGCCCTAAGCATGTCCTCTAGAATCTGTTTAGTCCTTTCACTTTGACCATCGGTCTGTGGATGGAAGCGGTACTCATATCTAACTTAGTTCCCAAGGCTTTCTGTAAAGATCGCCAAAAGTTAGACGTAAAACGGCTGTCTCGGTCGGAGATAATCGAAATCAGCACACCATGCCGGGAAACTATCTCCTTTAGGTACAAACGTGCAAGAACGTCCATATCATCAGTCTCTTTGATTGGCAAGAAATGCGCTGACTTCGTGAGACGATCGACAATAACCCAAATAGTGTCCAACCCACTCGATGTCTTGGGTAATTTCATAATGAAGTCCATTGTAATCCTTTCCCATTTCCACATTGGTAGCTCGGGTTGAATCAAAAGACCGGATGGTTTTTGATGTTCAGCCTTTACTCTTGAGCTGGTCAAACACTTACCGACATACTCTGCAATGTCAGCTTTCATGTTTGGCCACCAATACAACTTCTTTAGACCATGATACATCTTGTCCGCACCAGGATGAATGGAATATTTAGACTTATGAGACTCATGCATGATGAGGTCTCGTATTCCTCCATACAATGGGATCCAACTTCTGTACTTGAAACACAGCCTTCCATCTGGTTTCTTGACAAATCCATTCATGCTTTCTGGCATGCCGTAAATCTTTTCGTGCGGTCTATTCTCTTCCTTAAGGTGAACTTCAAGAATTTGCGACGGAAGTGGTGATCTAATTGTCATACCCAATGATCTAACTCTGAGGGGTCTAAGTCGTTCCTTTCGACTCAAGGTATCTGCTACAACGTTTGCCTTCCCCGGGTGATAACGAATTTCACAATCATAGTCACTTAGTAACTCTAGCCATCGACGTTGCCTCATGTTCAACTCTTTTTGATCTAAAATGTGCTGAAGACTCTTGTGATCGGTGAAAACCGTACACTTGGTTCCATAAAGGTAGTGTCTCCAGATCTTAAGAGCGAATACTACCGCTCCTAATTCTAGATCATGAGTAGTGTAGTTCTCCTCGTGGGGTTTAAGTTGTCTAGAAGCGTAAGCGATTACTTTAAGTCTCTGTGTAGAATACTAATTAAGTTGGAAACATGTTCAAGTGGTGGTGAGTTAGGCGTAGAAATGGAGGAGAGGAGAGAAAGAGTGGAACCTTGAAAGAAAAAGGTAAAGGTTAGATTAAAATGTATGAAAGGTCCAACCCTCTCCACATGTGGAGAGGGGTATTTATAGTTACAACATAACGCCCACTCCCGGGCTGTGGATCAGGCATACAGTGGGTGAAGACCCGTTCCTTCTTCCACGGTGTTACTTAAACTAAACTATCTAACTAATAAATAAACTAACTACGAGCTAACTTAATGCTATTACAACCATTAGGTGACCGAGACTTTTACAGGAATATTTGTATTCCTAACAATCTCCCCCTAAGCGAGGTCACCTTTGAAATTAAGCTCTTTGGTCTTTAAGCATTCTTTCGTCTCTGTAGCTCGTAGGATCTGATTCTTCACTTTACTTCACACTTTGTACTTCAAGCAACGAACTTGTGATTTGAATTCCTTTGAGATATGTGATCTTTGAGCTTCCTTTGAGATCATCAGCCAAAGTAAATCTCCAAGCTCATCCATAGTTGTATTGCCTTCATGTGATGTAGTGACTAAGGACCATCATGCTCACACCCTTCTGTATCTGGAGACGTTGCATTAGAGTTGTAGATCAGGAGACTTTTTTCATCAGAGTTGCGGAAACGTTGTTGGTAGTCTCTCAACATTTGTTGTAGCAAGTCTCTCATCTTCATTGATAGTGTGGAGGATGTGTGAGCATGAGGTATGGATTGACCCGATTCAGCTGGAAACTGGAGCCATCAACGCCATCTTTATATGTGTCCCTGACATAAAACAGTTAGCAATAAAGATAGAGAACGAATATGGCTTTGTCATTCGTTCTGCGAGGACAGACTACCCTCCGGTTTTGTGAAAACCGACCTGTGATCAGGTAGAGTCTCTTTTAAAGAAGACTCTCCTTGACAGGAATTTCCAGCTTGAAGTAATGAAATTTCCAAAGAATCCACTTTGGAATCTTCATACTAAGCATGTTCTCATACCGGAACGTCTCAAAGCAGACAGCACGATAGAGTGAATCGGTGAATTGATATTCACGGATTGATGAGAAATTGATTTATAGAAATCACTCGCGTGTCATATGATAAACATTTTTGAGACACGACGAGAGTTTTAAGCTTTGAATCACATTTCCATCAAAAATACTTTTGTTTGAGAGATATTACACAATCAATGTGCTCGAAAGATAAGTTGGTGAGCACATTGAGAGGTTTTGGCAAAAGTATCCGTCAATCCATATCCTGGAACAAGTTTGATTCAATGTTTGAATCGCACCATTGTTGCTTTCCAGTTGTCACTTGATCATTGATCCAAGATGGATCTCACATGTCACCTACCAAGAGCTTGAGTGATGTTCGCTCTAGAAGGATTTCCATCGTCATTGTGAATAATTTCATATCACTCGGATGTTCTGGCAATACCACAAGGATAATGCGTAGGACTCTAAATATTTTATCTTATTTTCCACATTATGTGAAACAATAAGCATATTTGGAATGTGTCCTAACGAGATTTATGGATGATCTCATGGCTCTAGACTCAATAGTGCGTTTTGATCCGCTCCTGGAGACTGGGGAGGCGTCTCCTGTTATAGGTATCAACATAGCTCGCAATGAGCGGTCGATACATTGCACAGGGTTCCCCGTGAGAATGAAACAAGCTCTTTTAAGAGAACTTGAGTGGTTGGGAAGTTTTAGTGCAGTGCGTCACTGGGTCCATGACGTCTTGTCTTCAATACCGGTGTTACCTTAGTAACCGCCAGTAGATTATGAATTGAACCCGGTTTCTGCCCTAAGGTTGAATATATGGAGGGCTATTTCTTTTCACCCTTTCTCATTTCATTTCTTTTTCATTCTTCAACCCCTTCAGTGCTTACCGAGACTTCATCACTAGAACCTTGTTGGGTTTGTTCCAGTCCTAGCTCTATCTCAGTCCGCACTCTTCCCTTTCTCACTTTACTCCTTTTTTCATAATCATTCCTAAGGACTTCTAATCTATCTATGGATTGTCCCTGGGAAGATCCTTCCGGTTCTGGTGGATCATGGGAATTCATACCTAACCTTAACCAACCTTATAACTCCATGCGTAAAGATAAATGGTCGGTCTTTGGTATTACTTCCACAAACGCCTTTTGCTCCCCCTCAATATGTGCATCAATATTCGAAAGTGATTATCACATATGTGGGAGCATATTATTGAGTCGAAAAGATCACATTTATGATTATCAGATTTCATATTTAAATCACATTCTCTCCCCCGATCAAAAATTTCAAATCTTTTGAGATTTTTGATCTCAATTGATTTAAATAATTTAGAAAACGTTTTTGGGCGAAAAATGCGGTTAATTTGTAATATTTTCTGATAAAAGGAACTTTTTCTTGCTCCCCCTCAAACTGTGAGGGAGGTTGTTATGTGTCAGATTTGAAGAGTTTGTAAAAGATTCGAAGTTTTAGTGAAAACTCTTTGAAAATTTACTCATTCTGACACATAACACATCACAAAACATTTTGTTGCAAGGTTTTATGTACGAAGTGTGGGGAGTTTTGATGATACATAAAATTTTGAGAAATCACTCTCCCCCTCAATCAATGACGGATGTTAAAGCATAAATATTTTCATAAACTATTAACGTCATTGATTGAGTGAAAATTTTATCAAACATTTGAGTTCAATTTGATTTTCAATCAAAATTTCATGGTACCACCAAGTTTTGCACAAACACTTTCCGGAAAAATCATAGAAGGGAAAGTATTTGGCGATAAAAAGAAGACTTCTCTTCTTTATCAAGAAATAATGCACTGAAACGTACATTAGATCGAGGGTGCATGAATATAAAGTAATTCACGCTCGGATGAACGGCACCCTTTGCTAGGAACAACCGTCCTTTTGGCGACGTGTTTTCCTAATTTTGAAAAACGGGTTGCTATCTGAAGTAATAGCAAGCCATATTTTTGAAGACCGGGTTGTAGCCTGAAATGACTACAAGCCATAATTAAAGAATGTTTTGAGACACGACATTTTTTTGAAAAGAACTTTATTTGAAACCGAAAAACTCTTGCTCAAGCATATGTATGATTCCGTGTCATTGTTGAATGACATTTCTAGAATCGTACATAATATTGATTACACAAGAGACATGTCGTGAGAAGAATATTTTTGAAATTTTTGTAAATTTTTTTTTTTTTTTTTTTTTTTTTTTTTTTTTTTTAATACTATACAAGGATATGTGAAGCAACCCCTTTACTCCTCTTGATCTTCTTGTAGACATTTGAGATCCTCAGGTGTGAGACTCTTCATACCAAGGCGTGGGAGGATGAATTGAAATCGTTCCCTAGAAAGTGCTTTGGTGAAGATATCGGCTAGTTGGAACTCAGTCCTCACAAAGTAAAGTTCCACAATTCCTTTCTCAACTTGTTCCCTGATGAAGTGATGTCGAATGTCAATGTGTTTAGTTCTTGAATGCTGGACATTGTTGCAGCAGAGTGCAATTGCACTTTTGTTGTCACAGTACATAGGAACCTTATTGCAAATAAGCCCATAGTCAGAAAGTTGAGATCGCATCCAGAGGATCTGAGCACAGCATGATGACATGGCAATGTATTCAGCTTCAGTGGAGGAGATGGATGTACTCATTTGTTTCTTTGAAGACCAACTGACTAACTTATTTCCTAAAAACTGCGCGCCCCCAGATGTACTGCGACGAGTGTCTTGACATCCAGCATGATCAGCATCCGAATATGCTGTGAGAGCCATAGAAGTTTCTTTAGGGTACCAAAGGCCCATGTGGATAGTTCCTTTAAGGTATCGAAAGACTCTCTTGACAGCTTCCAAATGTTTCTTGGTGGGTTTGGATTGATACCGGGCACAAATACAAACTGCGAACAGAAGGTCGGGTCTGCTTGCAGTAAGGTACATTAATGATCCAATCATGCTTCGATACATGGTTTGATCGACCGGAATTCCTACATCATCTTCATCAAGCTTTGAACGTTCAATCATAGGAGTATCAACTGAATCACTGGAGTCGAATCCAAATTTCTTCAACGTTTCATTGGCGTATTTGGATTGATTGATGAATATGCCACTGGGGTTTTGAGAAATTTGCGGTCCTAGAAAGAATGACATTTGACCCATCATAGACATTTGGAATTCGGAGCTCATCTCTTGAGAGAAACGATCACATTCTGAGGGATCAGACGAGGCAAAGATGATGTCATCGACGTAGATTTGTACATGTAGAAGGTGTTTGCCTGTTTTTCTGGTAAAGAGGGTAGGATCAACAACGCCTTTGGAAAATTTGTTGGCCAGAAGAAATTTGGACAAGGTGTCGTACCACGCCCTGGGTGCTTGTTTAAGCCCATATAAAGCCTTCTTTAATCGATACACGTGATTAGGGCGTTCTGGATCCACAAAACCTTCGGGTTGAGATACATACACCACCTCTTTCAGATCCCCATTTAAGAATGCGGTCTTGACATCCATTTGATAAACCACCATGTTTTGACTTGCAGCATTAGCGAGAAAGATCCTTATGGCTTCTATTCTAGCAACTGGGGCGAAGGATTCTTCAAAGTCAATACCTTCTTCTTGTCGATATCCTTTTGCCACGAGCCTAGCTTTGTTTTTCAGAACATCTCCATGCTCATCAAGTTTGACCTTGAATATCCATTTGAGAGCAATGATCATAGCACACTCGGGAGGTGGTACTAGTTCCCAGACGTCCAGTCGGTCAAATTCATGAATCTCGTCCACCATAGCAGTGAACCATGAGTGTTTAGACATTGCATCCTTGACGCTTTTTGGTTCAGCTTTAGAGAGAACAGAATTGAAGAAACACCATAATGCGTCAGTTGCAAGTTGCTTGCGGGTTGATACTGGACGTGAGGGGTTCCCAATGATGTTGTCAATAGGATGATCATTGGTCCATTTTCGAAGGTATTCATGGGGTTGAAGATGTGGAACTGAGGTAGCCGTATTAGATTCATCAGAGGATGTTGTTTCATTTGATGGTTCTGGGGCAAAGATATTAACAAATGGCTCATTATCAGGTGGAGCAAGAGGATTAACTTCAGATGAATTATCTACATTTGCCGCTCGATGTGCAAGTGAAGGTTGGACATTGGACGTGCTGACCGATTGACTGATGGCGGGGGCTTCAGAATCCCATGACAATGAAGTGGATGGACCGTTAAGGTAATCTTGATCATTCACCACCCCATCTGGTGGTTGAACCATTGTAGCTTCGGGAGCATTCATCTGTTGAGGCTCAAAGTATTCATCAAACATTGGGTCAAACAATTTCTTCCAAACTTCACTCGTAGGGGGTACAAAAGGAGCAGCAGGAATGGAATTCTGTACAAGCCTGGAACTAATTGGTCCAGGGGACAAAAGATTAGGTACGGGTCCAGAACTTGATTGTCCAGGAACCGGGTGCTCAGTCAGCTCATCGAAAGTAACGTGGATTGTTTCCATTATATCTCTGGTACGTTTGTTGTAGATTCGGTACCCCTTTCGCTCTGGAGCATAGCCAACGAAGAAACCAATGTCGGCCTTGGCCTTGAGTTTCCCAAGGTCTTCACTGTCATTCGTAGGATAACATAGTGCACCAAACACTCGAAGAAACGAAAGGTCGGGTTTTCTGCCATGGACCAGTTCATAGGGAGTTTTGCAGTGGAGGGGATGTATCAAGGATCGGTTCTGAGTGTAACATGCGGTGGCAATTGCCTCAGCCCAAAGAAATAGAGGAGCTTTGGAAAAGATGAGCATAGTCCTAGCAGCTTCAACTAAGGTGCGATTGCGTCTTTCTACAACTCCATTTTGTTGAGGAGTTCTGGGTATGCTCTTTTGATGACTAATCCCGACACCTTCATAAAATAGAGTAAGTTGTCTGTTCACAAATTCTGTTCCATTATCAGTACGAACGACTCTAACTATTTTGTTGAGACGGACTTGCAACATCTTGATGAGTTTGATGATGGTTTCAGGAGTTTCATCTTTTGATCGTAGAAACTTCACCCATGTGAATCGAGAGTGATCATCAACAATAACCAGCACATATTTCTTTCCATTGATACTTTGAATCCTCATTGGTCCACAAAGATCCATATGAAGGGTATGAAGAACTTCCATGATAGAATTGACGGTTTTGGGTTTATGGGTATGCTTTTTGCTTTTGCCCATTTGACAGGCGGAACACAGATGATCTTTTTCATACTTGAGTCTGGGCAAGCCTCGAACAAGATCCTTTCGCGTAAGTTCATTGATGGTACCGAAGTTCAAATGGTTTAAACGTCGATGCCACAACCATGACTTGTTCTTGGATGCTTTAGAGAGCAGACAAATTGGAGAGGACCATAGCATATCTTCGATGGAGATTGTGTAAAGATTAGTGCCCCGACTCCCCTTGAGAAGATCAACACCATCTAATTCTCTAACAAAACAGGTGTGCTTTCTGAAGGCGACTTCGAGATCTGAGTCACAGAATTGACCAACAGAAAATAGATTGTGCCCGAGACCTTCCACGTAGTATACTCTGGATATGACACTGTCTCCAAAGACATAATCACCATAGCCCATTATAGACCCAAAATGGTCATTCCCAAACCTAACCGTACCAATAAATTTTTCCACGAAATTCTTGAGCCTTGAGCGATCACCAGTCATATGTTTTGAGCAGCCTGAGTCCAAATACCAAAGGACGATTTGTACGACCTGCATTTGAAACCAGACAATCGTGGATAACTGAAAAAGCTGGAGCCCCACACACAATTGGGGTCCATTTGGTTAGAACACACAAATATTGGATTATCATAAGTAACAGGTTTCTCACTGAAGTGTTCACATTTTGATGCACTAGGACTAGAGGTGGTATCTATTGCTTCTATAGGAAATAGTCTACCAGTAGGTCTCCACTTCCTAATAGGCATATCTCTAGAGTTGGTAGTCCTAGTTACTGGGCACATTTTCCTCGGAGTGAATATCCTTCCAGTGGGTCTCCATTGATAACCAACATTAGTGAACACTTTTCCTGTTTTATTCCAGACTTGTTTTGCTTGTTTAACACTAGAAACATTCATATCTGGTGATCGTATAATAGATTTAAGAAAAGGCACAGCACATGTATCATGATTACCATAAAATAAGCATTTGTTACATGTCTTACAAATAGCATCAGAATTCGAATTAGTTACATCATTGTTCACACAAAAGTTTGAAATAACTCGATTCCTTTTACTAAGCAACACTTTATTGTTCCTAGATGACTCTTCTACTTCCTTCACAAGTGAGCTCTTAGCTGGCAAAGTCCTATCATTCTTTGTATTGCTCTTAGGCTGTGACTTGCTAGCATAAGATACACCTTTTACTCCTGTAGAAGCAATAATGGGAACATTAGTCTGATTAGTAGCTACTTGTTTACTGGTGATCAAGATGGAGGATTGAGGCATGATTTGAGGAAAATCAACTGTGACATGCTTGTTGCCACTGAGAGGGTGCAAGGCAGTTGTTCTATCCGACTTGGTATCATTCTTGGGGCATGATCCTATGGTATATTCTAACAGTTCCTGGGCCCTATTAGTGAGAAAGCACGCACCAATAATACCATCATCAAGTGGTTTAGCAATCCTCTCATCTTCAATGGTTTCTCTAAGTATGGCCAGACAATCCTTAAGATTTCTAAGATAGTTATTATGAACTAACTTATTGTTCCTAAGGGGAAGAGAAACATTCACAGCATCGTACGCATATTTATTACAAGCAGGTATCTTGGACATTGCATGATCACATGAAACAACGGGCATTTTACCCTTTACCATGGTCTTTAGATTCTCAATTTCATTTAACAAAGAAGTGACTTTCTCATTGTTTTGGTCACGTGTTGTTTTGATTGACTCAAACAATTCTTTATAACGTTGTTTAGCGTTGGACATTTCAGCACGAAGCCACTCATTTTCATGTTGTAGTTCATTGATAATGCCCTGTTTTTGAAAATTTTGAGAATCCATAGACTTCTGGTAATTGGTATTGATCACATCGCTTCTGTTCGATTTTAATTGTGCAATTTGGACCTTCAACTTCCGAATCGTGTTAGAGTGAGCTTGAATTACTTCATCCTTTTTGGCCAATTCAAAACATGTATCAAATTCAGGAACATCCGAAGATATCTTGGCATTTGATATTTTTATACTTTCTTCTAGATGTTGATATTTTAATTGTAGGTTCAAGTTATCAACTTCTAGTTTTGAGAAATTCCTGACCATGTTATCATGATCATCGTTTTGAATTTTTTGAATAAGTTTGTAATTCTCCCCCTCAAGCTCAATCACACGATTTTGGAAGACATTCAGAGTAACTGACATTTCATGAAATTGTCGAGCAGATAGCGCAGAGTCGGTAACAGTATAAAACACATCTTTAGCAATGCAGTTAGCAATCAAATTATCATTTATGATGAGAATGTTTTTCCTGTCAATTTCACTGTGTTTTAGATCAATAGCAAGTTGGTTACCCTCACTTTTCACTTCATCAAAAACCTTTTTCATTTGACTCACATCATCATTAATGGTGTTTTTAAGTCCCTCAAAATGTTCTTTTAGAAGTTTAAAAAATGGCATAACTTCAGTTAGGTAACACTGTTTTGTTTGCTCAAAACCCCTTTCCCCTTCTGTTATCCCTGTAGGTGTAATTCTTATTTTACAGGTTTTCTCAAAGTCATTGAACAATTGACCAAGTACATACAGCCCAATTAGAGTATTACATTGTGTGGGAAGAGTGAGAGGGACAAGATGACTAGGTGTGTTCAGGGGATAGGTAGTTGGGTGAGCAATTCTAAACATAGTGCGTGTGTTGCCTACAACTCTTTCAGCTTGCAATTTCTCAATATCAATATTCCAAAACACTTTTTCAGGACAAATTCTCTTTTGAGGAACAAAAATTGCAGTGTGATTGTCATTGGCATAGTCATAGTGAAACACGAGATTCTTAGCAATGCATTTAGGATCCTTTAACCGTTCAGCAAGTTTTGCCCTAGTTCTATCCTCTGCCTCATTGATGTGGTCATAGGATCGAGTATCGGGAGGTGCATGGTTAGGTTCAAGCATAGTTTTTGCATCATATAATGCAGGTTGTGCACCTAGACCTATTTTAAGGAATCTTGCTTTGGGTTTGGAGGCATCATGTTCACTAAATTCATCACTTAACTTCCTGTGGCTTTCCAACATTTGAGCAGATTGAATGGTTTGGCCCTGTGTGTACAACTTATCTTCCAATTTATTTTTTAACGTTTTTAATTTTGAGAAGTCATTTAGAAGTTTAGTTTCTTTATCCTTGAATTCTTGTTTGATTGTAGTCAAACCTTTTTGAACCTCAAGTTTTTGTTTGACTGTTTGATTCAATTGGCTCTTTAAAGAAACTAGTTCCCTTTTTAATGATTCTTGTTTGGAATTATTTTCAGATATGTAAGTACGCAGTTGCCATTCCATTTTCTGCTCACGTTCATTCAACTCAAACTTAGCACGCTGCTCATAAATGTTTACTTGATCCTTAAGGGTGTTAATTCTAGTGATCAGAGAATCATCAGGGTTGTATATAGAGTGCTCATACATCTCATGGTTACTAAAATCACTAGACGGCATGTCACTCGGTACAACTTGGGTTCCATTGTCATTCACATACATTTCATATGGGATATTATTGGTATTGCCCATATTTGTGATGTCTGTGTTGACAATATTCTTGAGTTGTACAGAGCCACATGCCCCCTTTACAGGTGCAGAATCATTCAGATCATGTATAGAAGATGTTGGTACCTCAGAGATAGCAGAAGTGATGGATGAATCAGGATGCTGTGAAGAGGATGCGGCTGCAGACAGATTAGCCATGAAGATTGTTTGAGCAGTTGGTTCATCATCCACGTCTGAGTCAAATGCATCACACTCTTCAACTTGAAAGATATTCGGATCATTAAGAGCCATGTCCTGAACAGGTTGATCATCCACATCAGCGTCAAAGGTGTTCCCATCATTACCAGCCAGAAAGAGCAAAGCTTCTTCATCCAACACAGTCCCATTTTCTTGTGCCTGCATTAGCAGCATCTTGTCTTTGAAGTACTCAGAGTTTTGGGGACGTTTTGGGAGAGTGCAATTCCTAGCAATGTGGCCCAACCCTCCGCAGTTGTAGCATTTTGGTTGCTTAGCTTGTGCTTGAAGAGCATTCCCAACTCTGTACTGCCCATTCTCTCTACCAGCATTTCTTTGGTTGAAGTTCTGTCTTCCCTGCACATTCTGCACCACTACCCGACCATCTTCAATGACTGCCTGATTACGTGGATTAGATGAGATTCGGAGCTGGTTGTTAGTAGATGGGAGTGCAGCCCTGAACTGTTGGACCAGTAAAGACACTTGGTTGGAGAGATTATCAATCATCATGTCAGTGTGAGAATACCCAGAATCAAGTTGAGTATTCAATGTAGATGGTGAGGGAGTTGATGATTGACTGATGGTTGGGGTAGACCTGGAGGATGATTGTGATGGTTGAACTTGATCTTTAGAGGTTTGATTAGGTTGTTGAACATTGGAGACAAAGGCAAGAGATTCATTTGTTGCAGACGGATTGAGCTTTTCTCGCATTACCCGATCATAAGCTGCATGTTTCTCATGTTGCTGGAGATACGCATACAGCTGTTCATGATTGGTGTGCCTGAGACCCTTGTTGAGCTTCACAGCCGTGACAAACCTATCCCATTCCGGTGCCATGTTGTTCACGAATTTTGAATTGAGCTGTATGTTGGGCATTGTCATCTTGATAGCTCTCATGTCATTGACCAGCTTGTGAAATCTGACATAATAGTCAGTGATACTTTCCCCTGGATTCATTTTGAAATGCTCAAATTCATCGTAAAGCTGTGACTCACGATCTTCTTTTGTTAACTCAGACCCTGCAAGAAGCATTTTGACATTATCCCAGACCGCCTTTGCTTCAGTGTTGAAGTTGATCAGTTTGTAGACATCTTTGGGAAGACCTTGAATGATGATATTAGATGCTCTAATGTCAGCATCATAGCGTTTCTTTTCTTCTTCAGACAGCTCATTGTAAGTGCGAGATCTATTAGGACCAAGCACGGCCGGTGATTGATCAGTTGCTTCTGAAATCGTGTCTCTAGTAGTACCCACTTGAAAGGGTCCCTCATCAATGGATTTCAGAATGTTAACCCCATTATCTTTACCTAGACAGTACAGCCGTATCCTTTGAGCCCATGATTCATAGTCAGTTCTGTCCAACATCGGAGGTCGGGTGTCAGACCCCGCAGCTTGAATGTCATCGGAAGAAGTCGACATCACAAATAAGTTAACCACAACTTAACCACAATAAAAACCAACCGCAACTTAACCACAACTTGACCAAACCGCAGAACACAATCCAACCGCAGTATGAGCTAACCGCAACCAGAGCAAACCGCAGGCCAGAGATACGAACCGCAGAGTACTAATCGCAAGTTATACCAAACCGCAACAAAACCCAGTCGCAATATGAACTAACCGCAACCTACACGAACCGCAGACCAATAATACTAACCGCAAGACACTAACCGCAGATTATAACTAACCGCAGGAAAAGTTAACCGTAATGAGTTAACCGCAACACACTTAACCGCAGAGAAACTAACCGCAGTGCTTAGAACCAAACGCAAAATATTTAACCGCAGAATCTAGACGCAATAAGCAAGCTGAGGAAGACTTAACCGCAGAATCTAACCGCAGAGACAAAGGTCCAAAACTGTCACTTTCGTTGCGTTTTGTTTGTATTCCCGAAATAGTAAACGCAGCAATCCAAACGCAGATTTCAGG
Source organism: Artemisia argyi (assembly GCA_030686995.1). Classification (NCBI taxonomy): domain Eukaryota; kingdom Viridiplantae; phylum Streptophyta; class Magnoliopsida; order Asterales; family Asteraceae; genus Artemisia; species Artemisia argyi. The sequence continues at coordinate 53,077,339 of CM060690.1, read as the reverse complement.
ACTTAATCGCAACCAGGCAATGGAACAGTGGACTTAACCGCAACCTAGAAATTCGCCTAAAAACAATTCCAAGCTTCAAATATCTTGATGATATTGTAACACACACTACACTACAATGTTCCACAAACACAAATGAACATAAAAGGACATCACAAACATGTATAACCACACAAGAGGGATGAAACCAAGATGTTTTCCAAGAAAGTTGCACCAAACTCACAAAACCACTCAAAAAATCATCAAATTCGATTCTACAAGGCCCTAAGATGAAACCTTGGCTCTTGATACCAATTGTAGAATACTAATTAAGTTGGAAACATGTTCAAGTGGTGGTGAGTTAGGCGTAGAAATGGAGGAGAGGAGAGAAAGAGTGGAACCTTGAAAGAAAAAGGTAAAGGTTAGATTAAAATGTATGAAAGGTCCAACCCTCTCCACATGTGGAGAGGGGTATTTATAGTTACAACATAACGCCCACTCCCGGGCTGTGGATCAGGCATACAGTGGGTGAAGACCCGTTCCTTCTTCCACGGTGTTACTTAAACTAAACTATCTAACTAATAAATAAACTAACTACGAGCTAACTTAATGCTATTACAACCATTAGGTGACCGAGACTTTTACAGGAATATTTGTATTCCTAACACTCTGCATCAATACGGCACCCAAACCTTGGATTGATGCGTCACAATATACCACGAAGTCCTCACTTCCTTCGGGTAGTGCTAATATCGGTGCTTCACAAAGCTTCTGTTTCAAGAATTGAAATGCCGATTCTTGTTCATCTCCCCAGTCAAACTTCTTCTTCTTCTGTGTTAACTCAGTCAAAGGTTTAGCAAACCTTGAAAATCCTTCAATAAATCTCCGATAGTATCCGGCAAGACCTAAAAATTGGCGTATCTCGGTAGGACTCGTAGGTGACGCCCAATTTTTAACAGCTTCGATCTTGGCGGGATCAACATGAATACCCTTACTATCGATAACATGCCCAAGAAACTGTACCTTCTCAATCCAAAAATCACACTTTGAAAATTTGGCGTATAATTTCTCTTCTCTGAGCAGTGTTAGTATAGCCTTTAAGTGTTCTGCGTGCTCTTCCTTACTACGTGAATAAATAAGGATATCATCGATGAATACAATCACAAACTTATCCAAATAGGGTTTGCACACTCGGTTCATTAAGTCCATAAACACAGCGGGTGCATTTGTTAGACCGAATGGCATTACTTGGAATTCGTAGTGGCCGTATCTTGTCTTGAAAGCCGTCTTGGGGATGTCTTCTTCCCTAACTCTCAGTTGGTGATAACCCGATCTCAAATCAATCTTCGAGTAGACACTCGATCCTTGCAGTTGATCAAACAAATCGTCAATCCTTGGCAACGGATATCGATTCTTCACCGTAAATTTGTTCAACTCACAATAATCGATACACATCCTGAAGGTTCCATCCTTCTTCTTTACAAACAACACCGGGGCTCCCCACGGTGATGAACTTGGGCGAATAAATCCTTTATCTGACAATTCCTGCAATTGCCCAGATAACTCCTTCATTTCCGACGATGCTAGCCTATAGGGTGCTCGTGTTACGGGTGCTGCTCCTGGCATCAAGTCAATTTGAAATTCCACTTGACGAATCGGCGGAAGGCCAGGCAAGTCCTCAGGAAAAACTTCTAGAAAGTTTCCGACTACTGGCACATCCTCGAGTCGCTTCTCTTCCGACTTCTTCTCGGTGACTTGAGCCAAAAAGACTTGACATCCTCGTTCGATGTACTTCACAACTTTGACGCAAGAAACGATGCTTAGTCGTGTCTTACTTCGCTCTCCGCGAACATTCAGGGTTTCGTCATTCAGAGGGATGTGAATGACCTTTTCGTCACAAATGATCTTAGCGCGGTTCTCGGATAACCATTCCATTCCTACAATGACGTCGAAACTACCAAGTCTAATAGGGATAAGGTCAATGTCAAATGGGGTGTCTAGTAGTCGTAGGGTGCAACCTCGGAGTATAGTGTTAGTACTTACTAGCTTTCCATCGGCTAGTTCAATCTCATACGTGGTGTCTAGTTTGGTCGGTGTAATATTAAGTAGGGGTGCAAGAGAAATAGATACGAAACTTTGATCTGCTCCGGAATCAAATAAAACTTTAACGAGGCGGTTGTTTAGAAAGAACGTACCCGTGACTACGTTCGGATCTTTCTGGAAATTTCCATCTCCCAGCACGTATGCTCTCCCACGTGCATTGTTGTCCTTATTTGGGCACTGACGCCTATAGTGTCCTTTCTCTCCACAAGCATGACATACTACCGCCACAGGTTGCAAGTTAGCTCCTGTTGCCTTGCAATCTTGTGTCTTATGTCCAGTCCTTGAACATTTCCCACACTTAGCATAGCAGGGTCCAGTGTGATGCATCTTACACTTGTCACAGAATGGAAGAGGTCCAGCATACCTAGCATCCTTAACTGGTGCGGCGACATAAGCTCTGACAGCTTCCTGTCGTCGGTTCTGTTGATTGTGGTGGGTGTTTCTGTCATGGTGATAGTTACGGTTGGGGTTACGGTTGTTGTTGTTGTTGCTGTTGTTGTTGTTTGTCCTTCGATCATCACACTTTCTTTTGTGATCGTTGTTCCCCTGAGCAGAGTTACGCTTAATCTCCCGGTCTAGCAGTCTTTGGGCAATAGTCATTGTTTCTTCCAAAGATTGAGGCTTTGACGAGGTGACGTTTCCCTCAATGCTCCTGGGTAATCCCTCAATGTATCTTTCCAACAACTTTTCCAAATCGGGAACCTTTGCAGGGCAAAGTGTGGAAAGCTCCAGAAATCTCCTATCATAAGCCCTGAGATCATTTCCTTTCACAACCAACGTGTGAAACTCATCTTCTAACTTCTTGATCTCACCTCTAGGGCAGAACTTCTTCAGCATCTTCTCCTTAAAGTCAGCCCAGGTGATCTGATAGGCCTCTTCCACACCTATCTTCTGAGCAGTTGCGTTCCACCAAGACAACGCGTCTTCCAACAATGTTCTAGTAGCAAACGACACTCTGCTTTCAGCGGCACAACCGCTCCTCACAAACACAGTCTCAGTTTGCTCAAACCATCGAGCAAGCTCTGTCACTCCTTCAGTCCCTTTGAAGTGAGATGGTTTACAAGCTATGAAGTCCTTACAGGTACACTTCCGAGTCGCAGCGGACTCGCTTTCAGTAGTGGCTCGGTTATTGCTACTAGTTCATGCCATTGCAGCAGCCTGCTCTTCTAAAGCTGCAGCAACACTGTCGGCAACCAACTTTCTGATAGCAGCTTGGGTCATAGCGGGTGACGAGGTAGCAGTAGCGGTTTTCCTTGGGGCCATAACTCTATAAAGTCGCAAGTGTATAAGTACAAATCCCAAACATCAATCAATAATAAGAGAAATAATGTAACCAAGCTCATAATAGTCGAGATCATCACAAAGTACATATCACAACCACACCATGAATACATACATCAACATAAACCATATCATTCATAAATAATCATCACGACATGTAACAACACACATGGAATTTATAATATGAATCTCAATATGGGAGAATAATAAAAGATCAGACAACTAGAACATCATAAATCAATATCAATATAGTACAATCATAACCAACATAAAGTTTTAATAATTTTGAATTCATTGTTACAAAACAATAAGATACAACATTATTAATGCCACAGGCGGCAAGTTAAGATGTCTCTGAATGTAATGACATGTCATAGATCTATGAAGGTCCAGGTGCGCCTCCTGATCTCCCCTCCAGCTCTCTGATGATCCTGATCATCTCTAACATCTCCAAATCCCTGGATCTCTCACGGGCCTGAATCTCCTCAATAGTAGCTGAAAGAGTGTGGATGGTAGTACTAGATGCAGCCAACTCCTGTGTCTGATGCTCTATCATATGCTGCGTGATGATCGCTATCACTCTCAAATCCTCCATCTCATGCCTCTGAACATCTAGTCGATGACCAAACTCAGTGATGGTAGCCTGTGCCTCCTCGATCTCTGTCCCCATCATCTCAAATACCATCTCTAAAGCTGTCCTATGTACCACGAGGTTCTCGACCTCCTCCTGCATACACTCAATCCTCTCCAAGGATATATCCTCAATAACTCCCAACAGCTCATCAAGACAATCCTCATGTCTAACTAATCTAGCAGCCAAAAGAGGGATAGTATGGTGTATCGGCTCCCCAGTGACTGGTAACACCGCTGAAGAGCCATCTCCAAGCTCAGCAGCCCTAGGCGATCCCTCAACCAATCTCCATCTACGAATGTAATCCAATAAAAATGACCATCGGCGAGCATCAAACAATCTATGAATGCCGGGTGAGGTGGGGGTCTCAGTGGGAACAGGTGATGGTGATGGAACAGGTGATGAAGTAGGTGATGGTATCGGTACGGTAGTAGTCTGAGAGTAGAAAACTGTAGGTGGTGGCATGGGTGGCAAAACCTCAGAGGTGTGGGGTGCGGTGTAAGTAGGTAGCATGTAGGGATGTGGCTCAGGTGGGGGTGATACGGGTGATGGTGGAGGTGCTGGTGATGCCACAGGTGTCAGCTCTGGCATAGAAACAGGTGGTAGTACAGATGTGGGTGATGGTACAGGTGTAGGTACAGGTGGTGTAACAGTAGAAGCAGGCAAAATACAGACTCGTTTCTGAGCCGTGCATTTGCGGGTAAAGTCTCCCTCATGATATCGAAACAACTCTCCGAAGGGCTCAGGCTCAGAGGGCTCAAGAATCCTCACTCGCTTGCGCCGACGAATCGATGCAGGCGGGGATGGTGGTGGAATAGAAGCAGCAGTGTCAGAAGTATCGGAGTCAGAAGACTCGTCATCAGCATCTGAACCGGTGTGGTGATTAGCAGGTGGTGTAGGACGGTCATCAGCCGCAAGAAACTGCTAAGACGTCAGGTACTGATCATAAAGGTACTGCCCCTGTGTCATAGGTCCACAGACAGGATGAAAAAGAGGCTGAATAGCAAAAGAATCAATGGGTGTAGAAGCAACCTCACCCTCCTCAAAGGGCTCAGTATCAGCAGATGGGTCTCTAGATGGAACAGGAGATGGTATGGCAGGTGATACAGGTTGGGTGTCATGGTCAGAATCATGGGTGTCTCGGGTGTCATGGGTGTCATAGTCAGATAGGTCAATAGTAGGGTAGGTGGATGATGCCGGCACGACGTCGTCACTGTCGGACAAAATAATAACCGGGGGCGACATGGTACTGTAATATCCCAAAAATAGCAGTAATATAAGTCATTTAGTCTACATAATGCTACATGCACAGTGATTATAGTGTCATAGTGAGCTAAATGCAATGGGTGCTAAAAATCAAACCATAAAATATAACGTTGGCAAGCGCTGGCACGGAGGGCACTTTGGTGATAAACAGTTTGTTTAAAAATCCGGTGAGGTTATAGTCCAATGTTTTGAAAAATCATTTGGTTCTCTATAACCATGGCTCTGATGCCAATCTGTAACACCCCGAAAATTTGATAAGTAGCGGAAGTCTAATCGGGGTCTTTACAGTTTAGTACATAGTCATACTCATAGAAAACAATTCAAAAGATAGTCAATATCATTCCATGAAAACTCAAAGTAGTCAGAGTTACAAACATTTTCCAAATGTTAATTGTTTCGTAAAAGAAGTGACGAGTTTGAAAAGAATGATTTTATTATTGAAATAAAAAGGGAGGTCCTGTGTGCCCTTTTGTCAGCTCCGTGCCGCCATGCTTGCTAATTTCCTGAGATAAACATGCTTAAAAAGTCAACACAAAGGTTGAGTGAATCCATAGTAGTTTAAATATCAATAGTGTGAACACAAGACAAGCATTTGAAATAAACAAGCCAAGATAGACAGGTCTTGACTAAACTGGTGAAATATTGCTCCTAAGCCTCACGAAACGCAAGCCTTAACATCGATTTGACATATCATAAAGATAATAACAATCACCTACACCACAGCGGATGTAAATGACAAGGGGCCCTCTGTGACAGGAAATGTGCCAAATTTCCATAATACCTCGAATATAGCACACCTCCTGCCAAGTGATCACCATGACAGAGGTGGGCTGCCATTGCAATAGATCTATCAACTATATTCGCGCTCACTCGCAAGTGATTAAGGTTCGTGATATGAGGGACTTGTAGCACGGGTGTCAACTTAGGCAATATCAGGTGGTAACAGCATACAGAAAATACTTGTGTTCGATTTATAGCATGTATCTCCCCACAGAGTTTAAAAACAACAATAAAAAAATGTGGGACCATGAACTCAACTGACAGGTGGGTGTGAATCACAACGGTGCTCAAAAATGATGGTGTACTGCTACGTCTAGCAATGAAATTCCTCCGACTTGCGACCTATAAATATATAGTCATCGGTGTTTTAGATTCGTTTCGTAAATGACATGTGATATGTCTCGTGTACGGTGATAATCATTCGGGTGTCTTAATATATTCCAAAATAACTTTACGTAGTTATTTTTATCGTTGTTACGAACCGGTGTTCAATAAATGTTAATTCTTTCGTGAAAATAATATCGTTAAAAATATTTATAATTAAATATTTTTAGTAAAGTTATATATTTATTTTTAAGTTACAAAGTATATACATATTTATAAAAATCAAATTATACAAAACAATTAATTAATAAAGTACCTTTGTCATATTTGACCCTTAACTTTAATAAAGTTACACTTTTTACCCCTAGGTTAAAAATAATTTCTTTTTAGTCCTTTTTGTACTTTTTACACTTTATTCCTCAAACTTTTGAAAATTATAGTTTTCACCCTCAACTTCTATTAGAAATCGATAATATGCTATTTAGTCCGAAAGTTTTCATGTTTTGTCACTTTTAGTCCTTTAACGCGACTTTTTGCAAAAATAGTCCTTGATTAAGTTTTAAAAAAATAAACTCTTTGGTACAATGAAAGTAGTGATTATAACTTACAAAAATTCCTTAAAACCCGTTTTTATACCTCTCGCTATTTCCCAAATTTTAAACCGAAATTTCCCCTTTGAAAACCAAATGGGCTCGTTAGCCCAATCTAAGCCCAAACGACATTTTATTTTATATAAAAGGGTGCTTGACACAGGTTTGGTTTAGGCTTAGTTTTCGTAGCACAAGGTCGCGTATAATATGCATGTTACGCTATTTTGATAGTTTACCAAGTTAAGATACGTGTCAAGTAAAAATACGTGTGACATGAACGTATAGATCGAGAGATATCGTGCCAAAGTAAAGTGTCAAAATGAATTTTGAGTTGTTAAGTTTAGTACTATATTTATATCTCTAAATGCTCACATGGTGCGACAAATATGAAAACAAGAAATGAACAAATGAAATGAGTTTTGAGTAACTTACCACACCAAGGTTTCTTGGTGGTGATGGTGTCGTGCGTACGAGGTGAGAGTAAGAAAACAACTAGATCTGTGAGCTCCTCCTTAACCCAATACCTTATTCAAGCTTGTTATAACCCAACACTTTCCTAACCCAAAACCTTGCTTGTGTGCGCCTAGTGCTCTTCGACAGTAACCAAGAAGGAAGAAAGAGTTTGGTGATTTGAAGTTTGAAAGTTTGAGATTAACATGCATTTAATGTGGCTTATATAGGATGGTTTTGGGTGGTTCGAATGTCTCCATGTGTTACAACACCATTCGAGTGGTCACTTCCTCTCTTGAAAAAGTTGTCTAGCTTGTTGAGTGTTATCATGTCGAGTTGTAAGAGTTGAAGGCTACATTCATATTTTAATGCTAGGACTTAGAGAGTTTTAGGCCATGTGTGTCCCTTAAAATCTTGTTTATTGTTTGTGTTAGGAGTTTAAGAAACATATTACCTAGTGGTTTAAGAGTTTTAGTGTGTAATGTTGTTAACCAAGGGTTGGACGGCTCCAAGGGTGGCTCGATGTTGCAAGATACAAAGTCAAAGGAGAATTGCTTGTTTGATGTCGAGCTCGTAGGGAACCAAAATAAAACGAGTGTAATATCATGTTGCAAGGAGTTTGGTTTCATTTGAGTAGCATGCATCGCAAGAATAAGCCACAGCCATTGGGCTTGAGGACACAAGGCCCAAATGAAAAAAAAAAAAAAAAAAAAAAAAAAAAAAAAAAAAGTGAAAAACATAAAGGTGGGTGGCCTTGTGGTGGTGCTCGGCCCAGCAGTGGGGCAAAAGAAAAGGTAGCTTTGGGCTAAGGGTGACGTTCGGCCCAAAAATATAACGAGGTATCGGTGATTAGTATAATCGTGACTTTAGTTTCGGTATCGGTGTCGGTTCATGAAAACCATGAAAATATAAACGGTGTCGTCATACGTATATATATACTTATATATACATAGTGATAATAATTTGTAATAATTAATATATATATATATATATATATATCATTATATATATTAAAATAATATCTCGGTGTCCAAATAGGGTGTCAGGTCGCAAGTGGGAGTTACCGGTGTTAACCTCATTGGGTGACATCCAAGAGTGACAATCGGGTGATATCAAGTGACAAAACATAATTGGGTGTCAAACAAACGGTGATAAAAAATAATCGGGTGTCAAACAAATGGTGTCTCATATAAAAATTTCAAATTAGCCCGAAAAAATAGCTTAGTTTAGAATAGTGTCGAATATTAGCATTAATAAATGACCCGGGATTTTACGGAGTATTACACTTCAAGATTGAGATTTTCAACAACCACAGTATGATTAACTTGTGTTGTGGTATCATGGACAATAGGTTCACTGGTGGTGGTTTCATTGGGGACTAGTTGAGTTTCTATGAACTCACTGATGGTGGATTGAGGTAGGTTGTGTGGATTGATGTAATAAGAGACATTAGCATCAGCTTGATATTGTGTGGAAAGATTACTCTCAGGATGAAACACATCAGGAGGATATCTTGATGAGTTATCAATACCAATTTCTTCCACAGTGGAATTTGAGAATCTAACAGCTTCAGTACTCTCATCAAAAGTGACATGGAAGGTTTCCTCAGTCTGTTGTCTCCTGGTGTTGAATACCCTAAAGGCTTTTGAGACAAGGGAGTTGATTCGTGAGAAAATCAAGTTATATATAGTATAGTATTACTCAAAAGATCCGCAAAGAAATACGGATAACCCAAGGTCGTAGTCCGTGTGAAGGATGAATGGAATTTCGAATTCCCGTTTCGGGAAACGTGTCGTGAAAGTGGTAAAAAGTGATTTAGATGAGATTATACTAATGAAATAGCAAATGAAGCACAAATAATCACTTAAGCACGTATTTCAAATTAGGCAACTAGAAACGTAACGTAAAATCGAAAACGTAAGCTTAAACGTAAAATAAACGTTAACGTACGAAATAAAACGCGAATTTTAAGCTACACTACCCCTACGGACTTGAAATAATTTTCAAAAGTTAAAAATGATAAAATAAAATTTTAAGAAAAAGAAAAATATTTTTTTGACTTTTTATTTATTTTTTATTAATTAAAAACTAATTTATCTAATTAAAAATTAAAAGAAAATGCAAATAAGGTGAGAAAAATGAAAATTAAATTTTGAAAATTATAAAATAACTAAAAAGTAATTTTAAAACTAAAAGCTAAGTTTTTTGGCTTTTTGTGTAATTTTTAGGAATTAAAAACTATTAAATCTAATTTTAAAATTCTAATTAAATTCAAAATAAATGGGAAAAATGCAAAATAAATTTCTAAAATTCTAAAATAAATGAAAATAAATTTCTAAAATATTTTTGGATTTTTCTGATTTTTTTGGATTTTTTGGTAATTAAAAAGTATTAAAAAGTGAATAAAAATGAAAATTAAATAAGAAAAATAGCAAATCATCTTGGAAAAATATGAAAAATTCAGGAAAATTCTAAAATTTTATTCTAAACTTAAGAAAAATTTAAAAAGTTGAAAATAAGTACTGGAAATACTACTTGCCTTGAAAACAGCTTAATTAAGTGCTTATTAATAAGCTAATCTTGACCAGAGTTGACCAAATTTTTACCCGATGTATTTTAGACTATATTAAGCTTAATGGAATAAATCTCAGACCAATTAATACACAGAAACACAGACAATGATCAAATCAGTTACAATAAGCACTTGAATAGATAAGCAGTTAAAGCAAACAGATAAGCTAAGGGTCCCAACCAATGAAATAAGCAAATATTAGGTCTGAGGAACCTAAAATGAACAACAAATTTTGAATTCCAAGCAAAAAATCTCACTAGCAGCCCTTAAAATGAAACAGAAGCTTAGCTCAAGTACCTTACTAGCAGCTTAAATTCAAGACAAATAATAAGCGTATAAGTGAAATCTGAAACGGGCAAAAGTTAAAGTGCACTGCTGAGATCACAAAGACACAAGATAAACTAATACTAGACCCCAATTTGTGACCTAAATAAGGCTTGGATCAGATTACCCTAGAAGCTTAAAGATGAAAAATAGTTTACCCTACTGATTTATCAACCCTGTTTGATCCACCAAGTATGATTGGGAAATATTTAATTTTGTAATATGATGGAGTTGGATATATGAACTAATCTCAGAAATAAAATATAAACGAATTACAAGCCTAAGGATACCCAAAACAGATCCTAATTCAGGTCCCGTTTGAGCAACTATAAACTACAGGTTGACTATTTTAATGCATTGAAGGTTTGAATACACCTAATTTCTAATGATCACTACTGCTCCTACATGTAGTTTTAACTTGTAATGACACTGATCTATGCTATGCTACACTATAATGCATCTACCCTAAGACTACACTAACAGTTAATCAACTTATGCAAGCTGAACCTGTGTTAAAACTAAATATTGACTTCTACTATATTATTCTACCAACTGAAGCCATAACTGGTCTATCTAATCCTATATGAGAATACTTATGCAGAAAAACATCAAAGCAACAACACCAATTTCAGTAAAACAGTAGATCCAAACACCACTTTATGCAGTTTTTGATCTAGTGAAGCATCAAGATGAAACGGAAATCTAAACTACCAAACTCAAATCAATAATGAACACTTAATCTAATAAAACTCAGGAACAGAGATCACAAACTAAATTAACAAAAGGAACACAGAATGTAAACACTAACAGGAATACTGATCTAATGTATAAGACGGTAGCAGAAACAGAAGCAAACCAAATCGATACGACTAAGATCTAAATGAAGAAGTAAACTCGAACTAAGCTAAAAACATTGAAGTGACAGATTATAAGCACAATGATTAGAACAGAAAACATTAATATTAATAGATGCAATATAAGAGTGAAAATTAAACGAGATCTTACCATTCAAAACCCCCTCAGCTCAACAGAGGGGGATCACTAAGCTAGCCTGTCTCTAAGACAGGCCATTGGTCACCTTATGATCTGTCAACTCCCAAATAAGCTGGATAAGCAAATACCTTGACTTTGTTTGACTGTTTATGATGTAAATAATTTGGAGCTTAATTTCACATTACTAATTTCTAAACTAATATTAGCTATTGGAAAATATGAAAATGAAATACTAAGAACAAAATTAAAATTATTAGAAGTTGAAAATAAATTGCAAATGAATTACTTGAAAAACTAGAATTGAATTAAAATTGAGATTTGAGTACAAGGCTTTTGAAAACAGAAATTACAATAAACTTGATAATAAAACTACATTTAAACTTACTCCTACTCCTAATTCTAACCCTAATCTAACACCTCAACTGTGAGTTAGGAGGGAGATATATATAGCAGATGTGAGATGGGTTGCCAGGTCATCTATCCGCGTGAAGGTTGTGTTTCTTCTGAGTCCTTTATAGCCCTTGATCCAATTCCAGATGATTCCAATCATCCTCGACCCTTGGATTAAATCATCAACCAATCATTAGCACGCAATACCACACGGATCACTGACATGGCAGGCCTGCCATGTCAGGTTCTTCTAGAAAACTACTTGATTGTACCAAACTACCCTTAATTGTGGTTAAATTTGATTTATTGCGTGTGAATAGTAGTTAGGGTTCTTGGTGAACAGTAAACCTGGGTAATTTTATGAATTGGGGGGCGGGGTATTGGAATTGGTTGTTTTTATTATTTTAGTTTAGGGTTGACCGGTATAAAGTGGGTTTGACCGGGTATGTGGTGGGTAAAAGGTGTGGACCGGTTAGTGATATTAAGGATTGGTGGAATGGGCTTATAAAAAATGGGGTGTTTGGTGGGCTTAGGTGTTGGATTATTATAGACTTTGGACCTGGTTGTGATTTATTTAGGATCAAGGATAAATTAACAAGGACTAATGTTGTACAAACTCAAAGCTCGGGGACCAAAATTGTATTTTATCAAAACTTTCTTCCAAGGGTTTATTTTGTAACTTTCTGAATTATGGATTACCGAGCTTGACTTTTCTTCAAATATTTCTTTAAGGGATCTCTTTTGTCAATTTCTGAAAGTACAGGGACTGGAATCGCCAATTCTTCAAACTTTGACCAGGGACTAATTTTGTAATTTTCTGAATCTCTGAGGACTTCAAATGACATTTTAAGCTTTCTTTGATCACTTTGCTACCCCGGCTCCGGCTTTTGACCTTTTTCCAATCTCGTGCTCATTTCTATCGATTTTGCTTTGTTTTTGTTCATTTTTCACATATCCGTACATATCCGTACCTGCACATACACAAATACAAAAAACACACATTCTCTTGGCATATTTGGTTAGTATTTGGTGTATTTGGTCTGATTTAAGCCTAAAAAGGATGTGTGAAAAAGCACACATCAGGAGTACCCTAGAAAGTACCCATCATCAGCTTTTGCATCAAACTTTCCAAGATGGTCCTTATGATTATGGATAAACACAGGACATCCAAACACATGGAAGTAGCTGATATCTGGAATCCTTCCTTTAAACAACTCATAGGGAGTTTTGCTATGTCTCTTCACAATAATGGACCTGTGTTTTGTATAGCAGGCTGTTTTTACTGCCTCAGTCCAGAAATGTTTGGAGAGAGCAGATCCATTAAGCATTGTTCTAGCAGCCTCAATGAGAGTTCTATTTTTTCTTTCAGCAACTCCATTTTGTTCAGGGGTGTAAGGAGAGGTAAAGTTTTGAGAGATACCCTTCTCATCACAGAAACATTCAAGGTCATTGTTTTTTAATTCAGTTCCATTATCAGTCCTGATTTGTTTGACCCTGATGTCATTTTGGTTTTCAATCTTCCTGATGAAGGACATAATTGTTTCAGCAGCCTGACTCTTTTTGGTCAGAAAATATACCCATGTGTATCTTGAGTATTCATCTACTATGACCAGAGTGTACTTCTCATGATGAATAGCCATTGGACTGATGGGTCCAAAGAGATCCATGTGAAGTAGGTGCAAGAATTTGGTGATAGAGGAATTTTGTTTGGTTTTAAAGGATGCCCTATGGTGTTTACCTTTTTCACAGGCAGGGCAGGGTTTATGTTTTGTGAACACAAGTGATGGTAAGCCAAGGACTTTGTTTTGTTTGGCCAGGTTGTTTATGTCTTTGAAGTTCAGGTGGGACAGTCTTTTATGCCAAAGCCAGTTGAGGGTTTCAGTGGCTTTAGCAAAAAGGCATGTTCCATTTTGAGTGAGTGAGGACATATCCAAGACATAGACATCCTGCCTCCTTGGTGCAATAAGAACTACTTCTTTGTTTGCATTAAAGATAGTACCTTGCTTATCATCAAACTGAACTATGTATTTTGCATCACATAGTTGACTCACACTGATTAAGTTATATTTAAGACCATTAACATACGCTATTCTAGTAAAAACTATTCCACTACAGTTTACTGAACCATAACCTTCAGTGAGACAGGATGAATTATCAGCAAATACCACCTTGAGTCCTGGTTCTTCAACATATTTGTGCAGATATTCTTTCACGCCAGTCATGCTTCTTGAACATCCACTATCAAGATGGCAAATAGTTTTTCTTGTGAACCCACTTTCTGGTGGGCTTGGCTTTAAAGGCCTTTTGGGACTGGGATATTGATCCATGATCAGTGGTGGTGTGAATGTTGCTTCCACAGATATTGCATCTGGGTGATGGGGTAGTTTGTTGGGTTGGTTTGGTATTTCCTCTTCTAGACTGAATAACATGTTCATGTCCTGAACTGTCATGAGTAGGATCTCCACAGATATCACAACATGTATACATCAAACAATCATCAGGGAGATGATCATTGAATCCACAGTGGATGCAAGGTGTGAAAGGTTTAGCTTTCTGCCTTATCTGTTTGGAGCCTTAGGCATAGTTGTGGGGTTGAGCATTGTGTTAGGATACAGCACTTGATGAGACTGTGTAAGATAGATGATCAGAGGTTCTGTGATCATCCTTTTTGCATATCATGCAAAAGAGAATTCTATAACAGTCATCAGTGGTATGTGTTGTATAACTACACAATTCACATCTCATTTTTGGTTTAGATGTTTCCTTAGATTTGGCAGAACTTGAGGAAGCTGGTTTAATTTCCTTTTCCAAGGGTTGAGTTTTCTTCTCAGATGATTTAATTTTTTCACTCAACTTTCTAACAAGTTCAGCCAACTCATCAAATTTGGAATCAGGGCTGTCAGTGGTAACCTCATTTGAGACTGAGGTTGTAGAGTCATCATTTGTGGTAGAGACTTCAGTGAGTGGTCTTTTCAAGATAGTTCTTCCTAAACCAACTTTCTCTCTTGGAGAGTGTTGAGTATACACCAAAGGTGTTAGCTCAGAGCTAGGTTCAGCTCCTTGAAGAACTTTCAGTGGTGGGAGTGGACTCTGTGATATAGGTTCAGACTCATTAATGGACTCAGGAAGACTAGACTCATCAGTGACACCAAGCATATTTTTGAAAATTGAACTTGTTTCTTTTAATAAAACGTTTTGAATTTGCTAAAAGAGCCCTTCCTTGAAATTCAACTTGAAGATCATTGAGGTACTCATCACTGGTTATCATATCAACCTCATCATCAGAGTTATCTTGAAAATCCTGCACAACACCATTAGAATAGAAGGCAGTGGACATGGGTGAGACAGTCAGGGCCTTTTTGTTTTCTTGAGCCTTTTCAGGGTATCGCCTTGCGATTAAGTTATCTTCATAGACAAACTTCCCATATATTTGAGGCAGCTCAAGATTCTGAATGTGATTAGCATTCCTGAGACCCTGAGAGAAGTTTAACCACTTCTCAGGGAGACTGTTGACAAAGCCAACGTTGATCTCATGCTTAGACAGTACTACACCATCATTTGAGAGCTCATTGAGCAAGGTTTTGTATCGGGTATAGGTCTGAGAGAGACTTTCAGATTCTTTGGCCCTGAAAGTTTTATACTCAAGTTTCAGGTCCATAATCCTGTTTTCCTTGGTATCTGAGGGACCTTCAAAGCTATGAACCAAGTCAAGCCAAGTTTGTTTGGCTGTAGGACAGTTAACGACTGATTCCATTGTATCGTCAGGGAGACACGATATAATGATGCTTTTTAGGCGTTGGTCCTGATTGACCACCCTTCTCTCATCAGGAGTCCATTGTGCTTCAGGTTTAGGTAAACCTTCAGCGGTCGTTGGGACAAAGGGACCTTCATTGATACCCTTGATATAGTATGGTTCCATACCAGTCAAGTAGCAAAGCATACGCTTCTTCCACTTGCTAAATTTTCCAGCTTCTAGTCTAGGAGCGACAGCTGAATAGCTACCTCCCTTTTTGTCAACTAGCTGGGGTACATCGCTATCAGCCATGGTGGGATCTTTTGATTTTAAAAACTGAGCATTCTTTTGTATGAAAGATTTTGAAAGTTTTACAAATCAGAGGCTCTGATACCACTTGTTGGACCCTTTTACTTGGTTACGGTTAACTACAAAGTTAATCTAACCAAGTTCCATGGTATAGCAACGTGTTGATTAATTATAAAGGCAAATAAACGTAAAACAAAAGACACAAAGTTTTTCAACGTTTAATTCTTGATTAGAAATTAATCAAAAGAATTATACCCAAGTGTTTGCGGAACAACACTTGGGATTGAAATGACAAGTATGGTGTACTCCTCACTAAACCCAAACTAAGTTTCAGTGACAACTAAGATCCTGCTGAGCTAACTCAGGGATTGTGTTGTTCTTTGGAGAGAGTAAAGATTTGGTTTGTTAATGTCTAAGCATTAAGTGCACAAACGTAATCTTTACCTCTCTCACTTATTCTCTATTTATACACAAGTAATTTCTAACACTTACCTAAAGGACAAAGACTACAAGACAATATTACATCATCCTATATTGGACAAAATACATAGATATTTTGTCCCTGTTACAATTAGCTATAAGTAGTAAAGGACAAGGATGCTTTCTGGTCTTCAGTGTTGACACACTTCTTGGTATTATACTCATTCAGGGAAAGTTGACCTTTGCATGATAAGGACCATCCCTTATCCATTCAAACTTATCCCGTCTAATCCCGCCTTTACTTCAGTCTATTTATCTTCAGTCTTTGTTCACTCCGTGATCTTAGTTGGTGAGGAGTCATGAAACTCAGTGAGTTATTGTCATCCCTCACTGAGTCCATCATCCTCTTCTTTGGCTCAGGTATCATTCACTGAGAACCGCCTCACTGAATGGTGAACCTTTCTTCATAGATTCGCCCTGAGCGTCTTGAGGATGACTCACTGAACAGCTATGCATTCAGTGACTTGTTTGGTGTTCTCGGTAATGAAACACTTAGGATATTTTATGTTCAAATCCTGGATTAAGGAGTTTGGGTTTTAACAGACCCAACAATATTACACCAGGGTCAACGTTTGACCCTGGGTCAAACCGGTCAACAAACACCCCTTTCCCTCTCACCCTCACCCTCTCCACTTGCAGCATCACATCACCACCCCCTCCTCCATCACATCCACCGCCCAAGCCACTCACCACCCCAATTACAACTAACAAAACAATAACCATTAATGACCCCCCCCCCCCCCCCAATTGCATGCAACAGAAGCAATATGTTCTGTTTCTTTTTGGCACCAAAACAACTTAAATGGCTAGGATGCATTTGACTCATCCAACGGTTGAGATTGATGATGGGAAAGATTCAGAAGCATGTGGGAGTCTCAGAAAGGCTATAAAAGGGAGAAGAAAGGCAGCAAGGAAGGAGTAGTGGTATAACTTAGTTTAATGTATGTCGAATAGCAAAATTATCAAATTCTAGTGTAGCATTTAGCTTTTAAGCATTGTATTAAGCAATCTCAGTGTACTCTAAACCTTTTTTATCAATAAAATTCCAAGTGTTAGTTTAAAACTCAGTTTGTGCAATTTCACTTTTATTTCAAAAATTCTCAATAGCTTAATGGTTGTTTCTGTTTGATGTTATGGATGCATAAGTTCATGTTTTTTTTGAAAGGCTGATGATATGTAAGAATAAGCAAAAGACTCCGAGGAGGGGTCAAGAAAGATACAAGTCATTGGCAACAAAGTCAAACCATGACGAAGAAAAAGAACCAAGAAAAAACAAAACTACCAACATTACAATCTAGAGTAAAATCTCAAAAGGTCTTGAAATCCACACATTCCAGTTTGCATCAAGAGACTTGCACCGAGCCGAGATCCACATCTTCGAGATATGTTGAATGGAGGGGAATATATCCTCATCCAGGATTTTGTTAATCAAATTAGGTTCCGCATTTACTACCCTGTTCCTCCACTTCCAGATCGCCCAATGGCTGCAACATAAAACTCCATGGAGGATCTTATTGATCCGAGAGCACCCACCAATCCGAACCAAACCAGCCGCAATCTCAGGAACTGAAAACGAGGGGAAGACAGGGGGAAGAGCGATGTTCCACCAACTCCACACCTTTCTCTAAATCTTCAAGACCCAAGGACAACTAATACAACAATGATCAATCTCTTCTAATTCCTGGTCATAGAATGGGCACATGACCGAGGATAAAGCTATGCCTCGGTTAGATAGGTTGGAACGGGTAGGCAACCGATTAAGAGAAGCCCGCCAGACGCAGATGCTAACTTTACTAGGAATCCAGGAGTTCCATCGGTAGTGATTATGACTGATAAAGTCGCTTAGAATCAAGTTTTGAATAGATATTACAAGAGACTTAACCTTAAAATTACCTGAACTATGTCACGTCCATGTCCACTTATCAGGCCCATTTGGAGACAATGAAGTGTTGCTAATCAAATCAACCAGAGCCTCAAGGTCGCCACAGGCCCTACCACCAGGGTTGAGACGCCACGACCAGTTTCCCCCCAGATGCCATTCGAGAAGCACCAACGTTCTGCCACTTTGCAGTCTTTATGATTTTCAAAAGAATAAAGCCTTGGAAAGACATCCATGAGCCTAATACCATTCGCACACCACGAGTCTTTCCATAAGTTCATGTAAGCTCACAGAAAGCTTTTAAAAGCTTTTAGAAACCATTAAAAAGCAGTTTAGTAGGAAAAAAAAAGAAAAACAAAGAAAAATCAAAAAGTTGCAGGTTTCATGGTGTTCATAACTGGAGCAGGGTATATAATGGATGGCCTTGGTTTAGTGCTTCTTGGGAAGCTATAGGATAAGTGATTTGGTCCTTGGTCCTTGTGTATAAGCTGGAAGGCAGTTGTAAGAATTTTTCTCAACTTTCTAGTTTCATTGTGTAATTGCTTATCTTTGCTTATTTATGTATTTTTAAGGCTTATTTAGTATAGATTAGTAGTATTAAAGCTTAATCTCTTATGCGTGTTTGTAATTTTTTAGTTATAGCTTTATATTTCATTTTCACTGTCTATTAGCTTCTTAGCGATTCATGTGTGTTGTGCTGTGGTATTTGGTAGTTTTATGCTTAATTCAATTCACACAATCATATTATAACTTTAGAAAGCAGTCCTGTGAACCAACTCAGTAGAACCTTTTAAATAACTTTGGCAGTTTGAATTATAGGAGTGTTTGTTACAGTGGAGTTTAGGGTGCTCAAATCTGTTTTTGTTGTGAGTTTTGGTTCAGACATCTCCCATTAGGTTGTTATAGCTCACTCAAACAATAAAAACCTGTGCTTACTCTTACAAAAGTCAAAATACCTTTTGATTCAATCTCACTTGTTATCTGTTAAAGGTCTTAAGTTCAAATCTCATTAAATCATTTCACAAGTAGTTGTTTTAGCTTAATTCAGTCTTATTATAGCCTAATATATCATAATCAGTGCTTAAATCAAGGTAGAGTTTCAGAAAACTCATTTCTTGAGGGATTTTTCTAGAATTTTGTGGGTTGATTCAGGACTTGAAACTTTTAGAGGTTGAAATCTATCACCTAATCTACAAGATCCCACCACCAGCTTAATTTTGTGATTTTTATTTGAGCTTGTGCATTAGCTTAATTGAGACTGAAGGGCACGTGCATGCCCAGTGCACAGGACATTGGCCAAAATTCCAAGCTATTTTGTGACTGACTCAGTGGATCCCACACCCTACCCCTTGGCTTATTTTGTAGCTTAGCAGTCCACCTTTTCAGGCCTAGGTTTAGTTTGGGCTTTAGCTTATTGTATCATAGCCTATTGGACCTTCCTTGGATTCTGTCTCAGAAACCTACACTGACTCACTCAGTGTTTGAGCCCAAATACCAAGCCTCACCCAGTGCTCATCAAAAAGCCATAAGCCCAGTGTATTGGCTTATTTCAGAGTTGACCAGGTCAACTTCAAGGTTCAGGATCTTATTTGAACCATCCCTTACCTCTGTGGACCCCACAAAGGTCCAAAATCCCTCACTTAAGGCCTGTTTTGGCCTTATAGTCTGTTTAGTGCTTATTTGTCTTTCATAGCTTATTCAGTGTGCTTATTTGTGCTATTTACCTTATTTCAAGTTGATATACATCTGTCTTGGCTTATTTGTTCATTTGATAGCTTTTTCAAAAATCCACAAGTCCTAATAAGCTATTAACTCAACTGTTAAGCACAAGGGGGTGCACACAGCTTATTAATAAGCTACAACACAAGTCTTTTCATAAAAGTTGTTTATTTTTAGCTAATAATCAGTTGTCAAAAAAAAAACCAACAAAAACCAACTTTAAAATTAGTGAAAGCTTCTATTTAATAGGATTTATCTTTTTAATTTTTTTCTTTTCGGCTTATTATTAAGCACTTTATCATTTTTATATTTTTCTTAATTTTATTTCATCTTAATGTATTTTCAGTAATTTTCCTAGATTTTCCTCATTTAATTAATAATTATTAGAATTAAAATTGGTTTAATTAATAATTAAGTAAAATTAGTAATTAAATAGTTTTATTAATTTTTAATTAACAACAGTACCTTTTTATATTTTTCCTAGGTTTTATAAATCATTAAGTATTTTTAGAAAATAGTTTTCTAATTACTACTATTCATTTTCTAATTTTCTTAATTAATCTAGTTAAATTAGATATTAATTAATAAATAAGTAAATAATTAGTAAAATAGTCTAAAAATAATTTTTATAAACTTTTTATAATTTTTTAAGATTCCTGTGATGGTTAATTAGATTTATAAATTTTTCTATAATTTTCTAAGCCATATGTAGTATTATTAGTAATTTAAATTAGTTTAATTAATATAATTAAACTAAATAGGTATTTTTATTTTCTAAATTTATTTCAAGTCATTTTATAATTTTGAAATTTAATTTTGCAATTTTCTAGTTTAAATTTGTATTATTAAAGCCTTTTAGTTAAATAGTTTAGTTTAAATAATTAAATAGTTTTTATTTAAATAATTGATAATAAATAATAAAATAATCAAAAAAATAATTTTCTTTTTAATTAAATTTTCTTTTAATATTAAGTTTGTGAAATTTTCATTTGCACCCCCTGTAGTTTTAAATTGTTTAAAACTCACATTTTCTTCTGTCTGTAATCATATATGTGTTTCTGTAATTGTTAATATTGTTTCAGTTGTTCAAATACCAAGTAATCAGTAGTATAAATCAAACCCACTTCATCTTTGGTTACTGTCCTCAGTACCATTCATTCCCGAAAATGTTTAAAATACAATTTCAATCTTGTTGGGACTTAACGACCCAGAGATTTCCCTGTACTTCCACGGATTTTAATACTTGACTTTCCCTCCCAGGTGGGCCTATCAACTGCACCCAGTTGACTGGTTGGTTTGGGAGGAGTCAAAATTTGGCGCCGCTGCCGGGGAGGTTGTTGCGTGTTTCAAAACGTTTTTAGGTTTAGTGGTTTTCAAAGCCCTTCCTGTACAAATACCATCACTTTGTAAATTTTTGTGAAAATCAAAACCATAACTGAAAAAGTTCATTAACACTTTTCCTGAAGTGTTAAAAACACCAAAAAAATCTTAAACAACAAAACAAACTGATGCGTAGGGATTACACCAGGCTTCACCTCTCGAGAGATCTCGAGAAGCTTACAACCCCCACCAGGCAGTGTACCTGATCGATGTAGTATAGTATAATGACAAGTACCGGGAGATTGATCGTTCATCTAGGAATAGTGTCGCTAGGATTAGAAAACCTAATTACTAGATCTAGAGATGAGAGATGATTCTTTTTGTATTTTTATATTTTTTTAGAAAACAAGTAAATATCTCGGGTTTGAAGGATTTGGGCGGAATTAGTTGCTAGTCAACTAACCCAATACTAAAGATGCAATCAAAATAAAATACTAAAAATGAAAATAAACTATATTAAACTAAGGTTGTGAGCAATAAGTGGAGAAATGTGTTTACTTAGATTTCACTACTCCCTAGATATCTTTTACACGTTAATTACTTGTTATAGTTGCGTGAATGACGGATTGTATTCCTTAATACCATTCATGGGGTGGCGTACTTAACTCCCCAATCCTATGAGTGCCTACTTCACTCCTATGTCGAGCCGGCTAAGAAGCTCCTAACATGGGATCATTAGAATTTACTCATGCATTAAATACAACCAATAAAACCTAGTACACATCGGTTCATGTTTCCTAAGACGTTCAAGCATGTTACCAATTGGAGATCTGCCAGTTTTCTTAAGCCTAACATTGAAAGCATTCATCCAATACAACCATAAACAAGTAATCAACACATAATCAACATCTAGATTTAATTAGATCTAAGCAAACACAAGATAAATCTAGCCTAGCATGGCGGAATTAAGACAAGCACAAGATATAGACAACCAACACATAGACATATTGATTGAATTAAAAGAACACTTATCTCAATTACACATGTAAGGGTTCAAGGACTGAAAACCCTCGAAAAACCTGTAAAATTCGTATATGTGATGAGTGTGTAAATACTCATCATTTTCACAATTTCTGAGCTGCCAAAACATCCAAAAACACTCAATAATGAATCAAAATAGTGAAAATATCCCAGGAAAGTGTTTTACATGTCTCAAATGCAAAAATACCAAAAACAGATGAAAAACGCACAAAGTTTGCATAATTGGCAGTTTCAGTCCCCCAATTTTCAAAAGTTGTCAAATCTAGTCCCTGGTCATTCTAAAAACTTGAAAAAGTCACCAAAGGTCCTTTTAAATCAAAAAGTTACATAATTAGTCCTTTGGTGAAAAGTTTCACAAAATGTCAAGTTTAGTCCCTGACCTTTGAAAATTGTCAAAAATGGTCCCTGGGATATGAAAAACTTTGAGAAAAACAAATTTTGTCCTTGCACTAACCTTTTATGACAGGATTGATCCTTGGTGGAAAGTTTGGTGAAAATTACACAAATGGTCCCTGAAGTTTGAAAGTTTGACGGTTTCAGTCCCTGGTGAAAAATAAATTGAAAAATCATCAAAGGACCCTTTCACTATTCATAATATGGCACAATACACCCTTGGAAATAAATTGGGAGCATGCCAAATCAACACCTCAAACTTTGCAAAAATTACAAAATTAGTCCTTGTGTTAAAACAAAAACCAAACCGGATCCCATAAATAAATACTACTCCACTAAGTCCAATCCATAGCCTACCCATTTCTAAACCTTGGGCCTAAAACTGATCCAGCCCACACCATAGTCCAAATCCAACGCACCCTTAATATTATTAGCCAGGGTCAACATTGACCTTGGTCAAATACCGGTCAAAACTCCCCAAACCGCCCAACTCCTTCTCCCTCAGCCAAACCACAAAACCACCAATCCACCCTGGTTTTGCAGATACCATCCCAACTTGTCCATCCCATCACCACCGCCCAACCCACTACACCACCACAATTAATGCTTCCCCCCCCCCCCCCCCCCCAGTTGCCTAATCAGAGGAGCAAATTGCAAAAACTCATTTCCCGCCAAAAACACGTGGCAGCTCATGAATGGACCAAAGAAGCCAGAGGGAGGTGGGATATGCTCAGAAAAGCTCAAGAAGACCTAATATGGGGCTATAAATAGAAGAAGATGCAAGGAATGAAAGTGTGTAGTTTTTAGTCTAAAAATTGTATCGAATTTAAATTATCTTGCAAATTAGAGTAATCTTTTCAAATTCAAGTATTGTATCAGTATTAGTAGTGTAATGTAAACCTTTTCAAGTTATAAAATCTCAAGTTCCAAGTTTGTTTTTCATCCTTGCAATTTACTCAATTTACAGATTATTCAATAGCTCAAGTGTTAATTGTGTGTTGCTTCATGGACTGAAATAGCTTCATTTAGGTTCCTATAAGCTTAATAAAGCTTCTTAGAGACTCTAAAAACCAGACTTAATAGAAAACTAAAAAATCAAAAATAGTCAACTTTGGTCAACTGTGTTGTTTGATTGTTGTTTTCAGGTATTGGTGATCAAGTTTGGAGCTTAACTTGGCCTATCTAAAGATAGGCTTCTGTGGAGAAGCCCCTTGTTCAAGCTAGGGGTAGCTTGTAAGCCTTTGCTCATTTAAAGAATTCCTCTAAAAATCTTAGTATTGGTTTCATCTGTTTGCTTGTTAGTTTTGTTTGATAATCTGTGTTTATTTGTAGTATTTGAGTAGAGTTTAACTTAATCTTAATCTAATATCAGTAGCTTGTTTGAGTAAATCCATTTCCACTTAGTATCTTAGAGTTAACTGTCAATAAGTAGTATAAGTGGTATACCTGTGTTGTGATTGTTACATTTTGTTTCTAAGTACTTAAATTAGCCTACATAGTCATCAATTGTTGTTTGAAATCAAGTTCTCAAACCCTAGGGATTATCTGCTTTGAAAAGCTCAAAACAGTCCAACAAAAGGGGTGTTTGGTTTTGCATGTTCCTATATGTTCTAGTTGAATGTTGTTTGTGTATCTTGCATAAACATAGTATATTAGGGTATATTAGCTCAGCTGGGTCATAAAAATAAGTAGCTATTAGTTAAAAAGTCAAAATCCACTTTGAATGCCTTAATTTTGTTTACTGTTAAGATTGTGAGTGTGATTTCCCATCAAACCTCTTCATAATTAGTTAAGATTGTTAGATTTAGTCTCATTACAGTCATTTACATCACTTTGAATCAGTAAAGATCATTGGAATTTCATTAAAGTCAAAATTTGAGTTCTAATCAAAAAGTCAAATTCATCTTTTCAGATTTTTGCTAAATTTCCAAGTTAAATTGTGAGTTGTGTGATGGAAATTAAGGGTTGAAATTTGTTGTGGTTAGAGTCTAACAGTTGATCTTTAAGCCCAAATTTTTGCTTAATTTTTGTGGAAGTTTAAGTGGGTCCCACAGACCCCAAAAGTGAGTTGCAGGGCAAGAGTTTGCCCTGTGCACAACAGACCTCCACCACACCACCAACTTTGGTGGTGGTTACAGACCACCTCAGTGGGCCCTAGTGGTTCCAGGTGACTTCTTCCAACCCCCCTCCTACCAGGGAGTGTGGATTGACCATTGGTTTGACCTATAACCCAGTGGACCCCCCCTAGTTTAGTCCCCAAAGTTTGTCCCCAATCTGGTTCAGTTTCAAAATTCCAAAGTGCTTATTTCTTTGCATTCTGCTTAATTGTGCTTATTGCTTGTTGTTTATTGCTTATTTGAGTTTGTTAAACTTGTTGGTACCCATTTTTACCATTGTGGACCCCACCATCAGTCATTTGACCTCATTTGACCACACAGTCAACCAAAGTCAACTGTATAAGCCAAGGGGGTGTTACAGCTTATTTATAAGCTATTTCCAAAAGTGGTTTTACAAAAGTTTTCTATTTTCAGTGGTAAAGTTAGTTTGTAAAAGAAAAATCCAAAAAAAATCAAGTTTAAAACAAGTGATAGTTTCTATTTAATTCAACTTAATTTTAATTTTCATTTTTAGATTTTAATTAAGTGCTTAGTGTTTTTATATTTTTATTAAATACCTTATATAGTAAAGTATTTTTAGTAATTTTTATAGATTTTTATTCTGTCATTTAGTATTAAATAGATTTAATTTTAGTTTTCTTATTTATTAATTAATATTAAGTATTAAATCTCATATTTAGTTTTTATAAAGTAAAACTTAGTTTTTATAATTTTCCTAGCTCTAATATAGTATAATAGATTTTTAGAAAATATAATTTTGAATTCTACTGTTAATTTTCCATTTTTCTTATTTAATTTGTTTAAATTAGAATTAAAGTAATTAAAAGGTAAATAATTAGCGGATTAATCTTAAAACTTAATTTTTAGAGTTTTTATAATTTTTTAGGATTTCTCTGATGGTTAAGTAGTTTTATAAATTTTATCTTAATTTTCTAAGTTAATTTAGTATTAATATTAATTAAAAGTAGTTTAATTAGTTTAATTAAGTTAAATAGTTTTCAATTTATAAAAAACCCATAAAAAGACAAAAATATTTATTTTTATTTTTTATACTTTCTTCAAGTTCTATTTTAAGTTTAGAAATTGTTTTTGCAATTTTTTAGTTTAATTTGTAATAGTTATAATTTTTAGTTAATTTAAATTAGACTTTAATTTAGTTTTTATATAGTTTTTTAATTAAATAATATTTAAATAGTATTTTAATCATTTTCATAATTTCATTTTTCATTTTTAATTTTAAGTTTTAAAAAGTGTCAAAAGCACCCCCTGTAGTTTGTTAAATACCAAAATCCCACTTTTTTCAGTCCGATTGCGTAAATCTGAATTGTGAATACGCGCATATATCTGTTATCTGATTTTTGTAAATATTATATCTGTATACAAATACCATCATAACAGTAGCAATTTCAACTCCACATCATCTGGCTACTGTCCTCAGTGCCACTTTCTCAAAAACGATTTCAAACGACACCATTTCAATCTCGCTGGGACTTTAACGACCCGGGAATACACTATACTATCACCGGAGTATTGGAACGAGGCTGTCTTTGACTTGTTGACCTTGGTCAATAATATCTGACGGTTTAGACCCAATCAAAATTTGGCGTCGCTGCCGGGGGGGTTGTTGCGTGTTTTAAAAAATCGTTTTAAGCTTAGTGGTTTTCAAAACCCTCCCTGTACAAATTTCACATAAATTTGTAAAAAGTTTTTATAAAAATATAATCATATCAAAAAAACGTTCATTAACACTTCTCCTGAAGTGTTGAAAACACCAAAAAAATTAAAAACAATCAAAAACAAACTGTGAAGTTATATTACTTCGTGTTCTTTAAGGTTACAACCTGAAACAGTTGGTTTAAGGTAAGTTCTGACATTAAATTGCGAACTGAAGAGGAATCCATTCTTTCCTCCCGCCAGCCTGCGAGTAATCTTAAAGGGACGATTTTGGTTAACGAATCAGTTCCAAAAATATTTCCAAGTTTTCTGCACACACACCCATAAGCCTAAAGCAGTTTTTCAAAAAATTAATTAATAAACCCATAATAAGTTCCCAAACTTAAGATTAAAACTTGCCTTTATATCCCTGTGAGTGGTGTACCTTTTTCAAAGAAGCCATTCACTTGTGATTGCTGGTTTAAGTTCACTGTGGTTTTGCCTCGATCTTGTTTTGAAAAATTGTTTTTAGTGCATGCGCACTCGGTCACAAACAAAACGTAAACATCAGAAAAACGTACACGAGCTACGTTCTGACACACAAGAACCAAAGACCGAAATGGCCGCTGGGCCACCACCACCTTTACCACCCCCTGACCCTCCCTTGGGTGAGCCAGCTCCCGATCTCCGAACGATGGAGGAGCTGTGCCAGCCTACCATGCAAGGGCGGGGTGGGCCTATTGCACCACTCACTATTGAGGCTACGGACTTTGGCCTCAAGCACCACATGATCCAACAAGTCCAGAATTCGTGTCAATTTCACGGATTACCGGGTGACGATGCCAATAAGCATCTTGACAAATATCTCACGGTCACCCAAAGCATGAAACAGCATAGTGTCACGGATGATGCCCTTCGGCTGTACCTCTTCCCCTATTCTCTCACTCATCATGCCACTGCATGGTTTGACCGACTTCCAAGAAATTCTATTCGTACCTTTGATGAAATGGTAACCAAGTTTTTAGCAAAATATTTTCCACCCTCCATGGTTACCAAGTTACGAAATGATATCAGCAACTTCCGGCAACGTCCCGATGAGTCTCTTTTTGAGGCTTGGGAACGTTATAAGCTAGCCATTGATTGGTGCCCTAACCACAATATGTTGCAAGTTACCATCATATACACCTTCTATAATGGTCTGACATTGAGGCACCGAGACATTCTCAATGCTATTGCTGGTGGGACCTTTATGAAAAGGCGTCCCGAGGAGTGCTATGACTTAATCGAGAACATGACTGCCCATCATAACTTTTGGGATTCCTCTGCGGAGAGGGATGAGTCATGTCATTCAGTTACTCCCTCATCATCATCTCCTGAAATAATTGCTCTTACCAAAAAGATGGATGATATTTCTACAGTTGTGTTGAGAATAAGCCAAACGATGCAAAATCAGGCTCAAAATCAACAAGTGAAAGCCGTGGCCCGAAGTTGTGAAACTTGTGGGGGCCCTCATCTGTATTCCGAGTGTCCAGCTACTGCTGGCTTTCCTCAAGAGAACGTTTATGCTGCTCACGGTTCCTACAATACGGGGGGTAATTCTTACCAACCGCAAGGGGACTGAAATCTCTTAAGCTATCGTTCCAACAATTTTCTCGGACCTCCAGGTTTTAACCAAAATCAAAACCGTAACGCGAATCAGAATTTTAACCAAGGTCAAAACTCAAATTTCCAAAACCCGAATCAAAATCAAGGCCAGTTTAATCAAAACAATTTTCAAAATGGCAATCAAAACCAAGGTTTTCAAGGAAATTTTCAAAGAAACCAGAATCAAGGGAATTACAATCAGGGTAATTTCAATCAGAGAAACAATTTTCAGGGTAACAACAATCAAAATCAAGGGAATTTTCAAAACAACCGTGTTCAAAATCTTCCTGTTCAAAATCAAAACGTTGTTCAACCCTCATCTTCCTCCAATGCTGAATTTAAACAATTCATGAAAGCACAAGAGGAAACAAATCAGTTATTGATCAAGACGATCTCTGAGCTTCAGAAGTCTTTAAATGATCGACCCTCGGGCCCGGGTACATTACCGAGCAACACGATCGCTAACCCGAGGGGCGATGTCAAAGCGATCACCACCCGAAGTGGGGTATCATACAATGGACCCTCGATTCCTTCTACCTCTTCTTTTCCTCCTACTAAGGTAGCGGAACGTGAACCTGAGGTTACTACGGACAAGGTACTTCCTACTAATAACGGAGGTACCAACAACGTCCACCCTCACGTTGTCCCGGTCCCGGCTCGTAAGCCGAAAGTTGTATTTGATCCCCCTGTGAGTTCTGATGAAATCCCAAAGAATGATCCTAAGCCATCAATTCCATATCCTTCACGTTTGAATGATCAAAAGAACCGCGAAAAAGCTAACCATCAGATGGAAAAATTTTATCAAATTTTCCAAGAATTACACTTTGATATTAGCTTCGCGGACGCTCTTCTTCTCATGCCTAAATTTGCTTCAACAATCAAAAATCTGATAAGCAACAAAGAAAAACTTTGTGAGATGGCAAAAACTCCTCTTAATGAGCATTGCTCAGCAGTGCTCTTGAAAAAGCTTCCCGAAAAGCTTGGAGATCCCGGGAAATTTCTCATTCCTTGTATTTTCCCGGGGATGGTTGAATGCTTTGCCTTGGCCGATCTTGGCGCAAGCATTAACCTGATGCCTTACACAGTCTGGAAAAGACTCTCACTTCCTGCTCTCACTCCGACCTGCATGACACTCGAGCTTGCAGACCGTACTATATCCCGTCCTCTCGGCATTGCCGAAGATATCTTCGTTAAAGTAGGAAAGTTCCATTTTCCGGCAGATTTTGTGATTGTTGATTTCGATGCTGACCCACGAGTCCCTCTCATTCTCGGGAGGGGATTCTTAAGAACGGGTCGTGCTTTAATCGATGTATTCAAAGAAGAAATCACTCTACGTGTTGGTGGCGAGGCTATCACATTCAATCTTGATCAGACTTCAAGATACTCCTCCAACTATGACGCTGAAACGGTTAACCGAATTGACATCATCGATGTTGCGTCTGAGGAGTATTCTCAAGAGGTCCTTGGTTTCTCATCCAGTGGCAGTCTTTCTACTGACCCTATCATTTCCGACTCTTCCCCTTCCCTCACTCCGTTTGAGGGAGGTGACTTCCTTCTGGAAGAGCTCGAGGCTTTTCTTGCTCAGGATAGCTCAATCCCCGATGGGGTTGATGAAAACTATCTTGACCCGGAGGGGGACATTCTTCTCCTTGAAAGATTGTTAAATGACGATCCTTCACCCTCTCCGTCTCCACAAATACTTCATAAAGCGGAAGTCAAAAATGTTGAAATAACTGAAGACTTTCCCGAGGTTGAGCTCAAGGACTTGCCTCCTCATCTAGAATATGCATTTCTTGAGGGTGATAATAAATTGCCCGTCATTATTGCTAAAGACTTAAAAGATGAGGAAAAGGCAGCACTCCTAAAGGTTCTTAAGTCAAACAAGCAAGCAATTGCTTGGAAACTCTCCGACATTAAGGGCATAAGCCCAAACTTTTGTACCCATAAAATCTTAATGGAGGACGACTTTAAACCAGCAGTGCAACAACAGAGGGTAAATCCAAAAATCCACGAAGTTATCAAACAAGAGGTTCTAAAACTTCTCGATGCGGGATTGATTTACCCTATATCTGACAGTCCTTGGGTTAGCCCAATTCATTGTGTCCCTAAAAAGGGTGGCATTACCGTTGTCACCAACGAGGATAACGAGTTAATTCCAACTCGTTTGGTCACGGGTTGGCGAGTATGTATTGACTATCGAAAGTTAAATGAAGCCACCCGTAAAGACCATTTTCCTCTCCCTTTTATGGACCAGATGCTTGAAAGACTTGCGGGGAATGAATACTACTGCTTCCTCGATGGTTTTTCGGGTTACTTCCAAATCCCCATTGATCCCCAGGATCAAGAGAAGACTACCTTCACATGCCCCTACGGAACTTTTGCTTACAGACGTATGCCTTTCGGCTTATGTAATGCACCAGGCACGTTCCAGAGGTGCATGATGTCTATTTTTCCGACATGATCGGGAAAACTATGGAGGTATTCATGGATGACTTTTCAGTCATCGGGGATTCATTCCAGACCTGTCTCTCCCACTTGGAACAAATGCTTAAACGTTGCAAAGAAACGAATTTAAGTCTCAACTGGGAGAAGAGTCACTTTATGGTTAAAGAGGGCATAGTCCTCGGCCATAAAATCTCAAAGAACGGGATTGCCAAAATTGATGTCATTGCTAAATTACCTCATCCCACCACCGTAAAAGGTGTTAGGAGCTTTTTGGGTCATGCCGGCTTCTACCGTAGGTTTATCCAAGATTTTTCTAAGATTGCCCGGCCTATGACCCATCTCCTCGAGAAGGATGCTCCTTTCATCTTCTCTCCTGAGTGCATCGAAGCTTTTGAAACATTAAAGAAAAAGCTTACCGAGGCACCGATTCTTGTTGCCCCCGATTGGGACCTACCTTTTGAGCTTATGTGCGATGCTAGTGATTTTGCCATAGGTGCGGTCTTGGGGCAACGAAAAGCAAAATACTTTCAGCCTATACACTACGCAAGTAAGACTATGACCGAGGCTCAAGGACATTACACCACCACTGAAAAAGAACTCCTAGCTGTGGTGTATGCCTTTGAGAAATTCCGGTTGTACTTGATCCTGACCAAATGCGTGGTGTATACGGATCACTCGGCTTTGAAGTACCTATTTGCAAAGCAAGATGCAAAGCCGAGGCTTCTCCGTTGGGTTCTCCTCCTTCAGGAATTTGATATCATTATTCGTGATAAAAAAGGAGCTGAGAACCTTGCTGCTGATCATCTCTCACGATTAGAAAACCCACATCAAGATGTGTCCGAGAAATAAGAAATAAATGAATCATTCCCTCTCGAGACACTCAGTGCGGTTACTTTTCGTGGTGACTCTACTACCCCATGGTTTGCCGACTTTGCAAATTACCGTGCGGGTAACTTCATCGTGAAGGGGTTGACGTCCCAACAGAAAAACAAATTTTTTAAAGACGTCAAACTTTATTTCTGGGACGACCCCTTCCTCTTCAAAATCTGTGCCGATCAAGTCATCAGGCGATGTGTATACGGACAGGAAGCCGCTGATATTCTCAAGGCTTGCCATGCTGGACCCACCGGGGGCCACCATAGTCCTAACTACACCGCCAAAAAGGTGTTTGATTCCGGTTTCTATTGGCCCACAATCTATAAAGATGCCCACGAGTTAGTCAAAGCCTGTGATGCTTGTCAGCGTCACGGGAATATTTCACAAAAGAACGAAATGCCACAAAATGCTATTCAAGTTTGTGAAATCTTTGACGTCTGGGGCATTGATTTTATGGGGCCATTCCCATCGTCTCGTGGAAACAAATACATACTCGTGGCTGTTGACTACTTGTCAAAATGGGTTGAGGCTAAGGCCTTACCCACTAATGATGCCCGAGTTATTGTGAAATTATTGAAATCCCTTTTTGCTCGTTTTGGAACCCCACGTGCCATCATTAGTGATCGCGGTACTCACTTTTGCAATGATCAGTTTGCAAAAGTCATGCTTAAGTACGGTGTTACTCATCGTCTTTCCACCACATATCACCCCCAAACAAGTGGGCAAGTGGAGGTTTCCAACCGTGGTATAAACGGATTCTTGAGAGGACAGTAGGTGAAAACCGTGCTTCCTGGTCGGATAAACTAGATGATGCACTCTGGGCCTTCCGTACAGCTTACAAAACACCCATCGGGTGTACTCCATACAAGCTTGTATACGGGAAGGCGTGTCATTTACCGATCGAGCTCGAGCACAAAGCCTACTGGGCCTTGAAACATGCTAACTACGACCTTCATAAAGCGGGTGATCACCGTAAGGTTCAACTTAATGAATTAAACGAACTTCGTGATCAAGCCTACGAGAACTCTTTGATCTACAAAGAAAAGACAAAGAAGATTCACGACTCTAAGATTAAGAACCGAGTTTTTAACGTCGGTGACAGAGTCCTTCTTTTCAATTCAAGATTAAAGATCTTCTCGGGGAAATTAAAAACCCGATGGACCGGACCATTCACTATTGCTAAAGTATATCCATACAGGACTGTTGAATTATCTCAACTCGAAGGTCCCAACTTCAAAGTGAATGGTCATAGATTGAAACATTATTTTGGAGAGGACATACCACCCATGGTTGTCCCGGATCTCCAAACTTTCCCCATGGACCAATGAATTCGGGGATCGAGTCAAGCTAGTGACTTGGTGAACAAAAATTAGCAGCATATATGGGTTTTCACCCGTATTTCTGACTTCTTTCTACTTTCTACCACCCAAGTGTGGGGGAGTGGCCGTCCCCCACCATTTGAAAAGTAAATATGTATATAAGTTTCAATTCTAAAAAAAAAAAAAAAAAATTGTATGTACAGCTAAATAAAGTGAAAAATAAAATCCATATTTCCACAGTTAGCATTGAATATTAGCTTTTTCCGTTCAGAGGTTCGGCATAATAGCCGGGACTTTGAATATTGAGGACAATATTCAGTTCTAGTGTGGGGGGGGGGGGGGGGGAATTCTTACGAATTTTATCACAAAACTTTCTAAGTACCCCCATTTTTAGGCCTAAAAATTTTTCAAAAATTTTTTCACTTTATTTCAAAATTTTTGTGGTAATCAGTCCGCTAAAGTCTAAATGACAAATGGATTGGCTAGTCCAGGAGCAAACGGCTCTTGGTAAAGACATCTCAAACCCGTTGATGGCTGGCAATTTGCCAAAAATTGTATGGTTCCTCAGCTCCCCCACATCCTCATAAGCAAATGAGTTGACTAGCCCACAAGATTATGGCTTGTGGTAAAGGCCGTGGAAAATCCATAATAGGTAATCAGCTCAACAAGATGTTGACTTAGTCCATCAAGATGCTGGCTAGTCCAGAAGCAAACGGCTTTTGGTAAAGACTAATCAAATCCGTTGACAGCTGATGGTTTGCTCAAAATCACACGGTTATCAGGTGTGCCACAGTTCTTACACCTGGCTACTCCAGAAGTGATGGCTTTTGGTAAAGAGATTTTCAAATCCATCAGGTTTTTTCTCAAAAGATTGCTAGGGACTAGCAATGTTTTAGTGTGGGGAATTGATGAGTGTGTAAATACTCATCATTTTCACCATTTCTGAGCTGCCAAAACATCCAAAAACACTCAATAATGAATCAAAATAGTGAAAATATCCCAGGAAAGTGTTTTACATGTCTCAAATGCAAAAATACCAAAAACAGATGAAAAACGCACAAAGTTTGCATAATTGGCAGTTTCAGTCCCCCAACTTTCAAAAGTTGTCAAATCTAGTCCCTGGTCATTCTAAAAACTTGAAAAAGTCACCAAAGGTCCTTTTAAATCAAAAAGTTACATAATTAGTCCTTTGGTGAAAAGTTTCACAAAATGTCAAGTTTAGTCCCTGAACTTTGAAAATTGTCAAAAATGGTCCCTGGGATATTAAAAACTTTAAGAAAAATAAATATTGTCCTTGCACTAACCTTTTATGACAGGATTGGTCCTTGGTGGAAAGTTTGGTGAAAATTACACAAATGGTCCCGGAAGTTTGAAAGTTTGACGGTTTCAGTCCCTGGTGAAAAATAAATTGAAAAATCATCAAAGGACCCTTTCACTATTCATAATATGGCACAATACACCCTTGGAAATAAATTGGGATCATGCCAAATCCACACCTCAAACTTTGCAAAAATTACAAAATTAGTCCTTGTGTTAAAACAAAAACCAAACCGGATCCCATAAATAAATACTACTCCACTAAGTCCAATCCATAGCCTACCCATTTCTAAACCTTGGGCCTAAAACTGATCCAGCCCACACCATAGTCCAAATCCAACGCACCCTTAATATTATTAGCCAGGGTCAACATTGACCCTGGTCAAATACCGGTCAAAACTCCCCAAACCGCCGAACTCCTTCTCCCTCGGCCAAACCACAAAACCACCAATCCACCCTGGTTTTGCAGATACCATCCCAACTTGTCCATCCCATCACCACCGCCCAACCCACTACACCACCACAATTAATGCTTTCCCTCCCCCCCCCCCCCCCAGTTGCCTAATCAGAGGAGCAAATTGCAAAAACTAATTCCCGCCAAAAACACGTGGCAGCTCATGAATGGACCAAAGAAGCCAGAGGGAGGTGGGATATGCTCAGAAAAGCTCAAGAAGACCTAATACGGGGCTATAAATAGAAGAAGATGCAAGGAATGAAAGTGTGTAGTTTTTAGTCTAAAAATTGTATTGAATTTAAATTATCTTGCAAATTAGAGTAATCTTTTCAAATTCAAGTATTGTATCAGTATTAGTAGTGTAATGTAAACCTTTTCAAGTTATAAAATCTCAAGTTCCAAGTTTGTTTTTCATCCTTGCAATTTACTCAATTTACAGATTATTCAATAGCTCAAGTGTTAATTGTGTGTTGCTTCATGGACTGAAATAGCTTCATTTAGGTTCCTATAAGCTTAATAAAGCTTCTTAGAGACTCTAAAAACCAGACTTAATAGAAAACTAAAAAATCAAAAATAGTCAACTTTGGTCAACTGTGTTGTTTGATTGTTGTTTTCAGGTATTGGTGATCAAGTTTGGAGCTTAACTTGGCCTATCTAAAGATAGGCTTCTGTGGAGAAGCCCCTTGTTCAAGCTAGGGGTAGCTTGTAAGCCTTTGCTCATTTAAAGAATTCCTCTAAAAATCTTAGTATTGGTTTCATCTGTTTGCTTGTTAGTTTTGTTTGACAATCTGTGTTTATTTGTAGTATTTGAGTAGAGTTTAACTTAATCTTAATCTAATATCAGTAGCTTGTTTGAGTAAATCCAATTCCACTTAGTATCTTAGAGTTAACTGTCAATAAGTAGTATAAGTGGTATACCTGTGTTGTGATTGTTACATTTTGTTTCTAAGTACTTAAATTAGCCTACATAGACATCAATTGTTGTTTGAAATCAAGTTCTCAAACCCTAGGGATTATCTGCTTTGAAAAGCTCAAAACAGTCCAACAAAAGGGGTGTTTGGTTTTGCATGTTCCTATATGTTCTAGTTGAATGTTGTTTGTGTATCTTGCATAAACATAGTATATTAGGGTATATTAGCTCAGCTGGGTCATAAAAATAAGTAGCTATTAGTTAAAAAGTCAAAATCCACTTTGAATGCCGTAATTTTGTTTACTGTTAAGATTGTGAGTGTGATTTCCCATCAAACCTCTTCATAATTAGTTAAGATTGTTAGATTTAGTCTCATTACAGTCATTTACATCACTTTGAATCAGTAAATATCATTGGAATTTCATTAAAGTCAAAATTTGAGTTCTAATCAAAAAGTCAAATTCATCTTCTCATATTTTTGCTAAATTTCCAAGTTAAATTGTGAGTTGTGTGATGGAAATTAAGGGTTGAAATTTGTTGTGGTTAGAGTCTAACAGTTGATCTTTAAGCCCAAATTTTTGCTTAATTTTTGTGGAAGTTTAAGTGGGTCCCACAGACCCCAAAAGTGAGTTGCAGGGCAAGAGTTTGCCCTGTGCACAACAGACCTCCACCACACCACCAACTTTGGTGGTGGTTACAGACCACCTCAGTGGGCCCTAGTGGTTCCAGGTGACTTCTTCCAACCCCCCTCCTACCAGGGAGTGTGGATTGACCATTGGTTTGACCTATAACCCAGTGGACCCCCCTAGTTTAGTCCCCAAAGTTTGTCCCCAATCTGTTTCAGTTTCAAAATTCCAAAGTGCTTATTTCTTTGCATTCAGCTTAATTGTGCTTATTGCTTGTTGTTTATTGCTTATTTGAGTTTGTTAAACTTGTTGGTACCCATTTTTACCATTGTGGACCCCACCATCAGTCATTTGACCTCATTTGACCACATAGTCAACCAAAGTCAACTGTATAAGCCAAGGGGGTGTTACAGCTTATTTATAAGCTATTTCCAAAAGTGGTTTTACAAAAGTTTTCTATTTTCAGTGGTAAAGTTAGTTTGTAAAAGAAAAATCCAAAAAAAATAAAGTTTAAAACAAGTGATACTTTCTATTTAATTCAACTTAATTTTAATTTTCATTTTTAGATTTTAATTAAGTGCTTAGTGTTTTTATATTTTTATTAAATACCTTATATAGTAAAGTATTTTTAGTAATTTTTATAGATTTTTATTCTGTCATTTAGTATTAAATAGATTTAATTTTAGTTTTCTTATTTATTAATTAATATTAAGTATTAAATCTCATATTTAGTTTTTATAAAGTAAAACTTAGTTTTTATAATTTTCCTAGCTCTAATATAGTATAATAGATTTTTAGAAAATATAATTTTGAATTCTACTGTTCATTTTCCATTTTTCTTATTTAATTTGTTTAAATTAGAATTAAAGTAATTAAAAGGTAAATAATTAGTGGATTAATCTTAAAACTTAATTTTTAGAGTTTTTATAATTTTGTAGGATTCCTATGATGGTTAAGTAGTTTTATAGATTTTATCTTAATTTTCTAAGTTAATTTAGTATTAATATTAATTAAAAGTAGTTTAATTAGTTTAATTAAGTTAAATAGTTTTCAATTTATAAAAAACCCATAAAAAGACAAAAATATTTATTTTTATTTTTTATACTTTCTTCAAGTTCTATTTTAAGTTTAGAAATTGTTTTTGCAATTTTTTAGTTTAATTTGTAATAGTTATAATTTTTAGTTAATTTAAATTAGACTTTAATTTAGTTTTTAAATAGTTTTTTAATTAAATAATATTTAAATAGTATTTTAATCATTTTCATAATTTCATTTTTCATTTTTAATTTTAAGTTTTAAAAAGTGTCAAAAGCACCCCCTGTAGTTTGTTAAATACCAAAATCCCACTTTTTTCAGTCCGATTGCGTAAATCTGAATTGTGAATACGCGCATATATCTGTTATCTGATTTTTGTAAATATTATATCTGTGTACAAATACCATCATAACAGTAGCAATTTCAACTCCACATCATCTGGCTACTGTCCTCAGTGCCACTTTCTCAAAAACGATTTCAAACGACACCATTTCAATCTCGTTGGGACTTTAACGACCCGGGAATACACTATACTATCACCGGAGTATTGGAACGAGGCTGTCTTTGACTTGTTGACCTTGGTCAATAATATCTGACGGTTTAGACCCAATCAATATGGTTCGGCCTTAGGGTTTCTCCAAACTTGTTCCTTTCTAATGAATAAAAATTAGAAAACTATATATAGAAAATTTAGTCTGACGGCGTCAAGAACAACCTTGTGACGCCGTCATCTCGCCGCCAAAAGAATCCTCGGACTGCCTTGATCTACATCTGACGTCGTCACGTTATACATTTTCCCAAGCCGTCACGTATTTAACTTTTAACGCTCTTCCTTGTGACGCCTTCATTTCTGTACTGGGCCATCATGATTTTTACTCTTGACGCCGTCTGGATAATGCTCTTGACGCCGTCACACACTGTTCCCAGCTTGGAAATTAAGTCTTTGGCGTTTTCTTCATTTTTATGCTCAAAAAACGTCCGAATTGCTTCCTTTTCCAGATTTCACTCCCAAAGTACCTAAAATCACAAAAGGAACGATTTAGGGCAATATTTGATCAAATAAATTCAATTCTGGGCTTAAATGACCCCCTAAAAGTGGTTCATTTTTCGCCTCATCATATACCCTTACACTTGAGATTTGCTTGTCCTCAAGCAAATGCGCTTTTATTCTAGTCAAAATACAAGTTAGTGGTCATTTAACACTAATATAAAAGTAATTACAACAAATAATCGTTCCACTAAATACCAAAGACAAGCACGGAGGTCATATACTAGCACCTCACAAATAGTGTTTAGATACTCACATCTCTCGGGTGTAATAAAGTATAAATTACAATATGGAAACGGAAGATATCTTTCACTACCTGTCATAGCAAAATAGATTACCATAGGCTTGGGAAAGGATCAAACCTCCACCACATGGCGTAAGCACCTAGGATAAACTATCAAAGAGGTCTTTTAAAGGGTTGTAACGTTAGGTGTAGGGATATGAAATACACGGTTTTGTTGGATATAGGCAATCTTTACTGGTGGCGAGTTAACAATCTTGGTTAATTACATGTACAATATGGCGTTGCTAAGCCAAGACTAGACTCGACTTAAGCTAATAAATGAAAAATAACAAAAACATAAAATGAACATAGAATAAAAAGGCTTGGTAGTCCGTCTTTTTTTTTTTTTTTTTTTTTTTTTCTTGATTTTTTCAAAATTTTTTTTTTCATACACTCTTACCCTACCATCCAAAATAATACATCGTAGGGAATGTAAATTCCCCTTACACTTGAATTTTTACATACTTTACAATAAACTAATCTAATGACTTGAATTAAGAAAATCAAAACACTTGGAGTACTTTTAAGATTAACGCACATATGGGGGTAATAAATGATGTTCTTCCCCATTACTCCATAAAATAAGTACTTTACCCATGAGTCTCAATCGTCCCAAAACAATATGTACAAGGATATGACTCGACTTAGCAACCATATAATCAATTAGATAGTTAACTTAGGGTTTAACAAATAACAATAATGCACTAAAAATGAGTGCATACACGGAAGGCTAAGGCGATTTGGGTGTACATTTAAGTGGGGTGTAACAAATTCTTCCTTTAAGTAAAATGCTTAAAGTTAGAAACGAAAAGATAGGCTCGGAGGGGTGTACTAGGGGTTTCGTGTACTAAAAATGAGTACAACGCTAAGGTGTGGGAAAAATTAATTGACTTAACTAGCCAAGTAATATGACTTAAATGGTCAAGTAATTATGATACGGGTTTAACACAAGGGTGATCCTAATGCCTCTTATCATGTAGTAAATCCTACTACACGAATGTAGTCTCACTAGCGGTCTTGGGATGCATCACTAACGCAAGTTCTAGAATCTAAATGCTACCGGTACACTCATAAGCACTAATAGTAAATGCTTTTCCTATCAAATCTAAAGGCGAACCTCAAATATTTGGGTGGAAAATTTTTCTGAAAGTACGGTTATGTGCTAGTCATACAATCTCCTATCCATGAGACGCTTGCTATGGCTAAAGTTTCACTCCTAAATGTTGTAAAAAAATTTAAATTTGGCGCTAAAATTGCACTAACAAGTTTTTCTCATAGTTTTATTACACATCTACCATTAAACAAACAAACTCAAGCGAAAGTGTATCTGTAAGGTATCATCATTTTACCCTCCCCTTACACTTAGGATGAACATTGTCCCCAAAGTTCAAGTAAAGAATGTAAAAGTGAAATAAGTAAAACAAATGAAATCAAATACTCCCCTGATTCGCTCAGTATGGATAATAAGGTGGCCAGGTTAGATCTTCCTCCAAGAAAATGAGCAATCAAAGCTTCCCTTCCAGAATATAAATCATCTTCTTGTCATACATAACCTGTAAATCCTGAGAAAAAACCTCGCATAAAATTGGCGGCAATCTACATAAGTTACTAAATCCTAGAAAACAAAATAAGATATAATGCTTGTGGAATGAAGTTTGCAGATTTCCTGGAGATTATAAAACTTAATAATTCAGCAAAAACTTTAAAATTCCGTTAGAAAAACAAAACTGGTAAAATTTCCAGATTTTTACACGTGACGCCGTCAAGAGTAAACTCGTGACGCCGTCAGAAGTGACCTGCAGAAATTCTTATGTTAAGTTTCCGGAAATTTTCTGGAAAAACTTGGTCCTACTTCCTGGAAAATCCTGCAAAACTTCATTATGACTCAATACAAGCATTTGACTCTAACAAATACGAATATACATGTTCATTTAATATTGTGGAGAATCATGATCGGTTTGTTTCTTAAAAACATATTTGGGGTTTCCCCTTACACGTATCTTTTGCAAAAATACCTTTTGGGTGAAGTTAAGACTAGGCCAAACAACAAAGTAAAGTATTTCCACTATTTAGTTTAGAAACATGATCTACCAACAATAAAAATAAAGCATGCATACGGAAGCAAATAACAAACAAACAAAGTAAAATCACACAAAGCATGGGTTGCCTCCCAATAAGCGCTTGTTTTTGTTCGAGTCACGAGCCTGACTCTACCTTTATTTCACGGATAAAGGTGAGGTTTTCCCTACACTTAGGATTAAGTGCGGGTGATAGCAGCGATACACACCCTTAGGGTGGAAATATGCCACGTGAGGAAAGTGTGGTGGATGAATTATATGCTCAAAGAGGTGTGCTCCTATCATCATAACCTTACCTAATTCAATTGGGTTAATGGGTGGATTTAGATTTTCTCCTAGAAATGGATCATTTTCTATCAACTTCGAGAGACTACTAGTTGGGGATCCATCTTGACCTAATAAACCCGGTTTAAACCCATAATGTTTCTTATGATCAATCATAAATGGGTGATGTAAGCATGTAAGGTCATTTTCCACTCCTATATTGGCTTCCTCTCTACAAGGCTTAGAGTCCACTACCTTTATCCTAAGACTACCCGGACTGTATGGTTTGGTGGGTGGATCGGGACCTATTTCAATTCCTAAATTCACATCTAAAGATGGAAGATTAGGTAACGGCTTTGGTTGAGGCTCCGGTTCATCAAAACTAGGAACTTTCTTAGAACTAAAAGAAAGGTCATCACTACAAGTGTTAAAACCTATATTCTCTAGTTGTGCTTGATCCAAGGGTTATACCTTTATTGGGATTCCTATAGTCTCTTCTACTTCTTCCGGGTAAGTCACGGGTGGTATGTGTGCCTCAAATGTTGGTAGGACTTGTGGGGTACTTTGTGGGCTCATGTTATTTACTTCATCATTCCTTGTGTCAAAATCACCTACATCCTCAACATGTGTTTTATTATAATCTAACCCTAACATTTTCCCAAGTATCTCACGTGCTTCCCTAGGCATCTCAACTTCTATGTCCGAATCATAAGGATCATCCTCAATATTATGACTGCTATATTCAAATTGCCCAAAAGATTCATCATGTGTTTCTTGAGGTTCATCATCATCGATCATAAAACCTCGGTCTTTTTGATCAATGTGATCATGTTCGGCTAAATCCTCCATCACTTCAAGGTCACCTATGTGTTCAGCTTGTATTGTGGTGAAATCAAACCACTCCGTACGCCCAGTTATCTCATCTATAGTTTTATCCCCAAACAAACTTCTTGCTTGTTCCCTCAAACTTGCTATCAATTGATTCGTAATAGCATTTGTTGGGTTGTCCATTTTTTTAGAAAGTATGGCACAATTCTCTATGGTTTCCCATGCTTCATCAGCACTTAATCCCCAAAGGTCCCCATCTGCGGCATGGTCAATGTCCATTTTGGTATAGTGGTCGACACGATGGTAAAATATTTCAATTTGGGACCAAAGATCGAAATTATGATGAGGGGCTTTTCAGAGTAAATATTTAAAACGAGCCCATGCATCATAGATAGGTTCATCCTCATGTTGTTTAAACATCAAGATGTCATTTGGAGTGGGTGAATTTCGTGGTTGGTAGTATGGTGGATTCGCGTTCTCCATAATGGCTAATGGAATAGTCAATGGAAAGGTTTTTACAAACAAAGACACAAAGAAAAGATAGACTAAAGAAAACCTAAAAATAAAAATAAAATCTTACTAGAAAGGAATCTAACAAGTAGACCTAATAAAAAGAGGTTCTAACCTAGACAATAACTATTCCCCGGGCTGCGGCGCCAAAAACTTGATGTGTAGGGATTGCACCAGGCTTTACCTCTCGAGGGATCTCGAGAAGCTTACAACCCCCACCAGGCAGTGTACCTGATGGATGTAGTATAGTATAATGACAAGTACCGGGGGATTGATCGTTCAGCTAGGAATAGTGTCGCTAGGATTAGAAAACCTAATTACTAGTTCTAGAGATGAGAGATGATTCTTTTTGTATTTTTATATTTTTTTAGAAAGCAAGTAAATATCTCGGGTTTGAAGGATTTGGGCGGAATTAGTTGCTAGTCAACTAACCCAATACTAAAGATGCAATCAAAATAAAATACTAAAAATGAAAATAAACTATATTAAACTAAGGTTGTGAGCAATAAGTGGAGAAATGTGTTTACTTAGATTTCACTACTCCCTAGATATCTTTTACACGTTAATTACTTGTTATAGTTGCGTGAATGACGGATTGTATTCCTTAATACCATTCATGGGGTGGCGTACTTAACTCACCAATCGTATGAGTGCCTACTTCACTCCTATGTCGAGCCGGCTAAGAAGCTCCTAACATGGGATCATTAGAATTTACTCATGCATTAAATACAACCAATAAAACCTAGTGCACATCGGTTCATGTTTCCTAAGACGTTCAAGCATGTTACCAACTGGAGATCTGCCAGTTTTCTTAAGCCTAACATTGAAATCATTCATCCAATACAACCATAAACAAGTAATCAACACATAATCAACATCTAGGTTTCATTAGATCTAAGCAAACACAAGATAAATCTAGCCTAGCATGGTGGAATTAAGACAAGCCCAAGATATAGACAACCAACACATAGACATATTGATTGAATTAAAAGAACACTTATCTCAATTACACATGTAAGGGTTCAAGGGCTGAAAACCCTTGAAAAACCTGTAAAATTCGTATATGGTTCGGCCTTAGGGTTTCTCCAAACTTGTTCCTTTCTAATGAATGAAAATTAGAAAACTATATATAGAAAATTGAGTCTGACGGCGTCAAGAACAACCTTGTGACGCCGTCATCTCCCCGCCAAAAGAATCCTCGGACAGCCTTGATCTACATCTGACGCCGTCACGTTATACATTTTTCCAGGCCGTCACGTATTTAACTCTTGACGCTCTTCCTTGTGACGCCTTCATTTCTGTACTGGGCCGTCATGATTTTTACTCTTGACGCCATCAGGATAATGCTCTTGACGCCGTCACACACTGTTCCCAGCTTGGAAAATTAAGTCTTTGGCGTTTTCTTCACTTTTA
This sequence comes from Artemisia argyi, assembly GCA_030686995.1. Classification (NCBI taxonomy): domain Eukaryota; kingdom Viridiplantae; phylum Streptophyta; class Magnoliopsida; order Asterales; family Asteraceae; genus Artemisia; species Artemisia argyi. The sequence continues at coordinate 53,033,965 of CM060690.1, read as the reverse complement.
TGCTCCAAAAACGTCCGAATTGCTTCCTTTTCCAGATTTCACTCCCAAAGTACCTAAAATCACAAAAGGAACGATTTAGGGCAATATTTGATCAAATAAATTCAATTCCGGGCTTAAATGACCCCCTAAAAGTGGTTCATTTTTCGCCTCATCACAAACTGTGAAGTTAAATTACTTCGTTTACTTTAAGATTACAACCTACACAGGTGGAATACGGAAGTTCTGACATTAAATTGCGAACTGAAAAGAGATCCATTCATTCTCTTCCGCTACCCTGCGAGTAATCTTAAAGGAACGATTTCGGTTAACGAATCAGTTCCAAAAATATTTTCCAAGTTTTTTCACCCATACACGAAAAGCCAAAAACATTTTACTGTGAATAATTACATAAAAGATTACCACCGCAAACCAAGGCAGAACACCTACCAACTGGGGGTGTGAACATAATAAGTTCCAAAACATAAGATAAAAACTTGCAATTGTATCCTTGTGAGTGGTGTACCTTTTCATAGGAAGCCATTCACCTGAGATTATTGGTTTAAGTTCACTGTGGTTTTGCCTCGATCTTGTTTTGAAAAATTGTTTTTAGTGCATGCACACTCGTTCACAATCATGATGTAATCGTCATAAAAACGTAACCGAGTTACGTATTGTTGAAGAAGGAACGCACGTTAAAAATGGACGACGAGCCCCCACATCCTCCCAAGGATGAGATAGTTCCTGGCACTCGAACAATGGAGGAACTATGTCAACCTACCATGCACTAGAGAGGTGGACTCGTTGCACCACTTACAATTGGAGCCTCGGATTTTGGACTAAAACACAACATGATACAGCATGTCCAAAATTCGTGTCAGTTCCACGGTTTTCCGGGTGTGAATGCAAACAAGCATCTCGATAAATTTTTAACCATCACCCAGAGCATGAAACAAAATGGCGTCGCCGAAGATGGCCTACGTTTATACCTGTTCCCATATTCTCTCACTCATCATGCGACTGCTTGGTTCGATCGACTTCCTAAGAATTCGATCCATACCTTTGATGAGATGGTTACTAAATTCTTGGCTAAATACATTCCACCATCCATGGTTACAAAGCTGAGAAACGATATTAGTAACTTCAGACAGCTTCCTGACGAGTCCTTATTTGAGGCTTGGGAACGCTACAAACTTTCTATTGATCGGTGTCCCAATCATAACATGCTTCTTGTCACCATTATTGACACCTTTTATAATGGTTTGACACTTCGTCATCGTGACACCATCAATGCTGCTGCTGGGGGCACCTTTATGAAAAGGACCCCTGAAGAGTGTTATGACTTAATCGAAAACATGACTGCCCATCACAATTTTTGTGACTCCTCTCAAGAAAGAAATGACTCATGTAAGTCAGTCACTCCGGCAAATAATGAAATAGCCGCCCTTACCAAAAAGTTTGATGATTTGTCTGCTGCGGTTCTCTGAATTCACCAGACAAATCAGAATCAGCAGATCAAAACTGTTAATTGTGAAACCTGTGGTGGTCCACACCCGTACCATGAGTGCCCAGCCTCCGGTGGCTTCACTCAAGAGAACGTATTCGCAGCCCAAGGTTCCTACAATGCGGGAGGTAATTCTTACCAACCGCAAGGGGTCCGAAATCTGTTGAGTTATCGTTCCAATAACTACATTGGACCACCGGGATTTAATCAGTCCCAGAACCAAAATGGTCAACACAGAAACCAGAACTTTAACCAGAATCAGAACCAGAACCGAATGAACCAAGGTCTTAACAACCAAGTGAATTTCAACTCTGGTCAACACCAGGTTCAAAACCAAGGGAATTATAACCATAATCAGGGTCAGAACAATTACCATCAGGGTAATTTTCAACAACAAAATCACTTGCAGGGTAATAACAACCAGCAACATGGAAATTTCCAGAACAATCGGGCTCAAAATTTTCCTAATCAAAATCAAGCCATTGTTCCAAATGGACCATCATCTGATGAGTTATTAAAACAGTTTATGAAATCCCAAGATGAACTGAACAAAATGCTACTCAGTCAGATCTATGAATTGAAGAAGTCTTTAAATGATCGACCTTCGGGCTCAGGTACTTTACCTAGCAACACGATCGCTAATCCGAGGGGCGATGTAAAGGCGATCACCACAAGAAGTGGAGTTTCTTATAAAGGACCCATAGCTCCGTCTACCTCTTCTCCTGTCCAGGTAGAGGAATGTGAAACTGAGGATACTATGGACACGGTACTTCTTACTAATAACGGAGGTACCAATGACATCCCTCCTCCAGTTGTCCCGATCCCGACTCCCCCTAAAAGAGTCGTGTTTGAAACTCCCAAAGGTCCTGTTGAAAATCCAAAAGCCAACCCAAAGCCATCAATTCCATATCCCTCACGACTGCAAGACCAGAAGCTCTGTGAAAAAGCTAATCATCAGATGGAAAAAATTTTCCAAATTTTTCAAGATCTACACTTTGATATTAGTTTCGCGGATGCTCTTCTTTTAATCCCGAATTCGCATCGACAATCAAAAACCTATTGAGCAATAAAGAAAAACTGTTTGAGATTGCACGAACTCCACTCAATGAAAACTGCTCCGCAGTTCTGTTGAAACAGCTTCCCGAGAATCTAGGAGACCCCGGGAAATTGCTAATACCATGTATTTTCCCGGGGATGGTTGAGTGCTTTGCCTTGGCCGATCTTGGTGCAAGCATCAACTTAATGCCCCACTCAGTTTGGAAAAAGCTCTCTCTTCAGGAACTCACTCCCACATGCATGACTCTCAAGCTTGCAGACCGTTTAATTTCACGTCCTCTCGGTATTGCCGAGGACGTATTTGTAAGAGTGGGAAAGTTCCATTTTCCGACAGACTTTGTTGTTGTTGATTTCGATGCGGATCCAAGAGTTCCTCTCATTCTTGGGAGGGGATTCTTAAGGGCGGGTCGTGCATTGATCGATGTTTTCGGTGAGGAAATCACGTTACGAGTTGGTACTAAAGCGATAACGTTCAACCTTGATCAAACCTCGAGATGTTCCTCGAATTATGATGTTGAATCGGTCAACCGAATTGATGTCATTGTCATTGCATCCGAGGAGTATGCTCAAGAAATCCTTGGATTCGCTGATAGTTCTCCGAGTGGCAATCCCACTCCATCTTCTCACCCTATAATCGCTAATTCTTCTCCTTCCCTCACTCCGTTTGAGGGAAGTGATTTCGTCCTTGAGGAAATAGAGGCCTTTCTCAAAAGTGAATCGGTTCCCGAAGGAATTGATAACCAAGAGATTGACCCGGAGGGGGATATCTTTCTCCTTGAGAAATTATTAAACAAAGATCCCTTTCCTCTTCCTGTTCTACCTCAACAACTTCATAACGCGGAAATCAAATATGTTGAGAAAAATGATGATTTCCCCGAGGTCGAACTTAAAGACCTGCCTCCTCATCTAGAATATGCATTCTTTGAAGGTAACGATAAATTACCAGTCATAATTGCAAAAGATTTAAAGGATGAGGAGAAAACTGCTCTGCTTAACGTTTTAAAGTCCCACAAACAAGCAATTGCTTGGAAGCTCTCTGACATAAAGGGTATTAACCCGAATTTTTGTACACACAAATCTTAATGGATGATGACTTTAAGCCTGCCGTGCAGCATCAAAACGGGTAAATCCAAAAATCCACGAAGTTATCAAGCAAGAAGTTCTCAAACTTCTCAACGCTGGATTGATTTACCCCGATATCTGACAGTCCTTGGGTGAGTCCCATACATTGTGTTCCAAAAAAAGGTGGCATTACTGTTGTCACAAATGAGGATAACGAGTTGATTCCAACTCGGTTGGTTACGGGGTGGCGAGTATGCATCGATTACAGAAAACTAAACTATGCTACACCCACACAAGTTTTACACAAAAAAAATCCACAAAATGATGTGGCATGCCTCTTGGCCACTCAATGCTCTCACTTGGTCAACTAATGCTCTCACATGAGTGGCCAAGAGGCATGACACATCATTTTGTGGATTTTTTTGTGTAAAACTTTTGTGGTTGTAGCAAAATTCACCCGCAAGGACCATTTTCCTCTGCCCTTTATGGATCAAATGCTCGAGAGACTAGCGGGGAATGAGTATTATTGCTTCCTCGACGGCTTCTCGGGTTATTTCCAGATTCCCATTGATCCACAGGATCAAGAGAAGACTACCTTCACATGCCCTTACGGGACATTTGCCTACCGTTGCATGCCTTTTGGGTTATGCAACTCTCCGGGCACTTTCCAGAGGTGCATGATGGCTATTTTCCACGACATGATCGGGAAAACCATGGAGGTATTCATGAATGACTTCTCAGTCATCGGGAATTCTTTCAACTCATGCCTCTCCCATTTAGAAAAGATGCTTCAACGTTGTAAAGACACAAATCTTTGTCTGAATTGGGAGAAGAGCCATTTTATGGTCAAGGAGGGCATTGCCCTCGGCCATAAAATTTCAAAAAGTGGGATTGAGGTCGATAAGACCAAAATTGATGTTATTGCTAAGCTACCTCATCCCACCACTGTTAAAGGCATAAGGAGTTTCCTCGGCCATGCCGGGTTTTATCGGAGATTCATTCAGGATTTCTCCAAAATAGCCTGGCCCATGACTCATCTTCTTGAAAAGGAAGCTCCTTTCATCATTTCCCCCGAATGCGTTGATGCTTTTTCTACTTTAAAGAAAAGGCTTACTGAGGCACCGATCCTTGTTGCCCCCGACTGGGACTTACCCTTCGAACTTATGTGTGATGCTAGCGACTTCGCTATTGGTGCAGTTCTGGGGCAACGCAAAACCCAACATTTTCAGCCAATACATTACGCAAGTAAGACCATGACTGAAGCTCAAACGCACTATACCACCACAGAAAAAGAATTATTAGCTGTGGTATATGCCTTTGAGAAATTTTGGCTTTACTTGATCCTAACCAAATACGTGGTGTATACGGACCACTCGGCTTTGAAATACTTGTTTGCTAAACAGGACGCAAAGCCAAGACTGCTCCGTTGGGTCCTGCTCCTACAGGAATTCGATATAATCATACGAGACAAAAAAAGGAGCAGAGAATCCTCATCAGGATATTCTCGAGAGAAAAGAGATTAATGAAACCATTCCTCTGGAGACACTCAATCTGATCTCTACCCGGGATGATACCACTACCCCATGGTTTGCAGATTTTGCAAATTACCATCCGGGTAACTTTGTTGTGAAAGGGATGTCGTCCCAACAGAAAAGAAAATTCTTTAAAGATATTAAACATTACTTCTGGGACGACCCCTACTTATTCAAAATCTGTGCGGATCAAGTCATCCGACGGTGTGGCCGTGGCCAAGAAGCCATGGAAATTCTTAAAGCTTGTCATGATGGACCCACGGGGAGACATCATAACCCAAACTACACCGCCAAAAAGGTGTTTGATTCAGGATTCTTTTGGCCCACAATCTATAAAGACGCCCATGAACTTATCAAAACCTGTGAGGCTTGCCAGCGTCACGGGAATATTTCCAAAAAGAATGAGATGCCACAAAATGCCATCCAAGTCTGTAAAATATTTGATATGTGGGGCATTGATTTTATAGGGCCATTCCCATCTTCACGAGGGAATAAATACATACTCGTGGCTGTCGACTATCTATCAAAAAGGGTTGAAGCAAAAGCTTTACCCACCAACGATGCCCGAGTAGTTGTTAAATTTTTGAAATCTCTCTTTGCCAGATTCGGGACTCCTCGTGCCATTATCAGTGATCATGGCACACACTTCTGCAATGAACAATTTGCAAAAGTGATGCTGAAATATGGTGTAACTCACCATCTTTCTACTGCATACCACCCACAAACAAGTGGGCAGGTGGAGGTCTCGAATCGGGGTATTAAGAGAATTCTGGAGAGGACGGTGGGTGAAAACCGTGCCTCTTGGTCGGATAAGCTGGATGATGCACTATGGGCTTTTCGCACTGCTTACAAAACACCCATCGGGTGTACTCCATATAAGCTGGTATATGGGAAAGCATGTCATCTTCCGATTGAATTAGAACATAAGGCCTACTGGGCCTTAAAACATGCAAATTTCGACCTTCAGACAGCGGGTGATCACCACAAGGTTCAACTAAATGAATTAAATGAACTTCGTGATCAAGCTTATGAGAATTCTTTGATTTACAAGGAAAAAACCAAGAAGATTCACAACTCAAAAATTAAGAACCGAGTTTTCAACATCGGTGACAGAGTCCTTCTCTTCAATTCACGATTGAAGATATTCTCAGGTAAGCTTAAAACCCGCTGGTCTGGGCCATTCACTGTAACAAAAGTATTTCCATATGGAACTGTTGAGTTATCTAAACCTGACGGTTCCAACTTCAAAGTGAATGGCCATCGGTTAAAACACTACTTTGGAGGGGGCGTACCACCAATGGTTGTCCCGAATCTCCAAACTTTCCCCACGAACCAATGAATTCGGGGATCGAGTCAAGCTAGCGACTCGATAAACAAAAACAGTAGCATGTATAAGGGGTTTTCACCCTAAGTGTGGGGGAAGTTACCCCTGCTATGGTTCACCATGTATATGTAAAAAAAAATGTATGTATATATCCACATCAATAAAGTGAAAAATGTCGTTTCCACATTTAGCTTGTAATATTATCTTTTTCCGTTCAAAGAGTCGGCATAATAGCCGGAACTTTGAATATTGAGGACAATATTCAACTCTAAGTGTGTGTGTGTGGGGGGGGGGGAATTCTAGCGAATTTAATCACATTATACCTTCTAGTACCCCCGTTTTTAGCCAAAATTTTAAATTTTTTTCACTTTATTTCAAAAATTTTATGGTTATCAGCCCACCTTGTCTAAACGACAAAAGGACTGGCTAATCCAGGAGTAAACGGCTCTTGGTAAAGATATCTCAAAACCGTTGATGGCTGACAATTTGCCCAAAATTGTATGTGATTCAACTCACCATATCTTTAATCGTGAAGAGTTGGCTAGCCCGCAAGGTTATAGCTTGTGTTAAAGGCAGTGGAAAAACCATAATTAGTAATCAACTCCCCAAGATGATGAATTAATTTCCAACAAAGAGTTGGCTAGTCCAGAAGCAAACGACTTTTGGTAAAGACAAATCAAATCCGTTTACAGCTGATAGTTTGCTCAAAATCATATGGTTATCAGTGTACCATAGTTCTTACTTGAACTAAAACATTTGGCTACTCCAGAAGTAATGGCTTTTGGAAAAGAAACTTCAAATCCATTAAGTTTTCAATAAAAGATTGCTAGGGACTAGCAATATTTTAGTGTGGGGGATTGATGAGTGTGTAAAGACTCATCATTTTTACCGAATTTGAGCTGCCAAAACATCCAAAAACACTCAAATATGCATCAAAATACTGAAAATATCCCAAAAATGTGTTTTATATGTTTCAGATGCAAAATGATCAAAAACAGATGAAAAATGAACAAAGTTTGCATAATTGGCAGTTTCAGTCCTTTAACTTTCAAAACTTGTCAAATCTAGTCCCTGGTTATTCAAAAACATGAAAAAGTCACCAAAGGTCCTTTTTAAATCACAAATAAACATATTTAGTCCTTTGGTATGAAGTTTCATAAAATTACAAGTTTAGTCCCTCAACTTTGCAAAATTGACAAAAATGGTCCTTGAGATTTAAAAAACTTTGAAAAAATCAATTTTTGTCCTTGTGCTACTCATCTTTGGCAGGAACGGTCCTTGGGAGAAAAGTTTGGTGAAATTACATGTTTGGTCCCTGAAGTTTCAAAGTTGGCAGATTTAGTCCCTAGAAATTCAAAAATGAAAAAAAATCAACATTGGACCTTGGACTATGGAAACTTGGCATATATAATCCTTGAAACAACTTTGGGAAATTGGTAAAATAGGTCCCTCAGTTTTCAGTGTATTACACAATTGGTCCTTGTGATTTCTACTAGTAAAACCAAACGGACCTATTAATACCCAAAATAAACCAATCCACCAAACACCCCTGATCCATGTACCCAGCCCAACACCCTTAGGCCCATCTCCCATCCCCTTTGATATTACACCAGGGTCAACTTTTGACCCTGGGTCAAACCTGTCAACAAACACCCCTTTCCCTCTCACCCTCACCCTCTCCACTTGCAGCATCACATCACCACCCCTTCCTCCATCACATCCACCGCCCAAGCCACTCACCACCCCAATTACACCTAACAAAACAATAACCATTAATGCCCCCCCCCCCCCAATTGCATGCAACAGAAGCAATTTGCTATGTTTCTTTTTGGCGCCAAAACAACTTAAATGGCTAGGATGCATTTGACTCATCCAATGGTTGAGATTGATGATGGGAAAGATTTAGAAGCATGTGGGAGTCTCAGAAAGGCTATAAAAGGGAGAAGAAAGGCAGCTAGGAAGGAGTAGTGGTATAACTTAGTTTAATGTATGTCGAATAGCAAAATTATCAAATTCTAGTGTAGCATTTAGCTTTTAAGCATTGTATTAAGCAATCTCAGTGTACTCTAAACCTTTTTTATCAATAAAATTCCAAGTGTTAGTTTAAAACTCAGTTTGTGCAATTTCACTTTTATTTCAAAAATTCTCAATAGCTTAATGGTTGTTTCTGTTTGATGTTATGGATGCATAAGTTCATGTAAGCTCCCAGAAATCTTTTAAAAGCTTTTAGAAACCATTAAAAAGCAGTTTAGTAGAAAAATAAAAAATAAAAAATAATAAGAAAAACAAAGAAAAATCAAAAAGTTGCAGGTTTCATGGTGTTCATAACTGGAGCAGGGTGTATAATGGATGGCCTTGGTTTAGTGCTTCTTGGGAAGCTATAGGATAAGTGATTTGGTCCTTGGTCCTTGTGTATAAGCTGGAAGACAGTTGTAAGAATTTTTCTCAACTTTCTAGTTTCATTGTGTAATTGCTTATCTTTGCTTATTTCTGTATTTTTATGGCTTATTTAGTATAGATTAGTATTATTAAAGCTTAATCTCTTATGCTTGTTTGTAATTTTTTAGTTATAGCTTTATATTTCATTTTCACTGTCTATTAGCTTCTTAGTGATTCATGTGTGTTGTGCTGTGGTATTTGGTAGTTTTATGCTTAATTCAATTCACATAATCATATTATAACTTTAGAAAGTAGTCCTGTGAACCAAATTAGTAGAACCTTTTAAATAACTTTGGCAGTTTGAATTATAGGAGTGTTTGGTACAGTGGAGTTTAGGGTGCTCAAATCTGTTTTTGTTGTGAGTTTTGGTTCAGACATCTCCCATTAGGTTGTTATAGCTCACTCAAACAATAAAAACCTGTGCTTACTCTTACAAAAGTCAAAATACCTTTTGATTCAATCTTTCTTGTTATTTGTTAAAGGTCTTAAGTTCAAATCTCATTAAATCATTTCACAAGTAGTTGTTTTAGCTTAATTCAATCTTATTATAGCCTAATATATCATAATCAGTGCTTAAATCAAGGTAGAGTTTCACAAAAGTCAACTTAACTCATCAATTTAAAAGTCAAAATTTCTTAAGTTTTCAGAAAACTCATTTCTTGGGAGATTTTTCTAGAATTTTGTGGGTTGATTCAGGACTTGAAACTTTTAGAGGTTGAAATCTATCACCTAATCTACAAGATCCCACCACCAGCTTAATTTTGTGATTTTTATTTGAGCTTGTGCATTAGCTTAATTGAGACTGAAGTGCATGTGCATGCCCTGTGCATAGGACATTGGCCAAAATTCCAAGCTACTTTGTGACTGACTCAGTGGACCCCACACCCTGCCTCTTGGCTTATTTTGTAGCTTACCAGTCCACCTTTTCAGACCTAGGTTTAGTTTGGGCTTTAGCTTATTGTATCATAGCTTATTGGACCTTCCTTGGATTCTGTCTCAGAAACCTACACTGACTCACTCAGTGTTTGAGCCCAAATACCAAGCCCCACCTAGTGCTCATCAAAAAGCCATAAGCCCAGCTTATTAGCTTATTTCAGAGTTGTCCAGGTCAACTTCAAGGTTTAGGGTCTTATTTGAACCATCCCTTACCTCTGTGGACCCCACAGAGGTCCAAAATACCTCACTTAAGGCCTGTTTTGGCCTTATAGTTTGTTTAGTGCTTATTTGTCTTTCATAGCTTATTAAGTGTGCTTATTTGTGATATTTGCCTTATTTCAAGTTGATATACATCTGTCTTGGCTTATTTGTTCATTTGATAGCTTTTTCAAAAATCCACAAGTCCTAATGAGCTATTAACTCAACTGTTAAGCACAAGGGGGTGCACACAGCTTATTAATAAGCTACAACACAAGTATTTTCATAAAATTTGTTTATTTTTAGCTAATAATCAGTTTTCAAAAAGAAAAACCAACAAAAACCAACTTTAAAATTAGTGATAGCTTCTATTTAATAGGATTTATCTTTTTAATTTTTTCTTTTCAACTTATTATTAAGCACTTCATCATTTTTATATTTTTCTTAATTTTACTTCATCTTAAAGTATTTTCAGTAATTTTCCTAGATTTTTCTCTTTTAATTTAGTAATTATTAGAATTAAAATTGGTTTAATTAATAATAAAGTAAAATTAGTAATTAAATAGTTTTTTAATTTTTAATTAACAACAGTACTTTTTTATATTTTCCCTAGGTTTTATAAATCATTAAGTGTTTTTAGAAAATAGTTTTCTAATTACTACTGTTAATTTTCTAATTTTCTTAATTAATCTAATTAAATTAGATATTAATTAATAAATAAGTAAATAATTAGTAAAATAGTCTAAAAGTAATTTTTATAAACTTTTTATAATTTTTTAGGATTCCTGTGATGGTTAATTAGATTTATAATTTTTTCTATAATTTTCTAAGTCATTTGTAGTATTATTAGTAATTTAAATTAGTTTAATTAATATAATTAGTATTTAATTAATAGAAATCCACAAAAAGACAAAAATTGGAATTTTTAGTTTCTAAATTTATTTTAAGTCATTTTATAATTTTAACAATTAATTTTGCTATTTTCTAGTTTAAATTTGTATTATTAAAGCCTTTTAGTTAAATAGTTTAGTTTAAATAATTAAATAGTTTTTATTTAAATAATTAATAATAAATAATAAAATAATCAAAAAAATAATTTTCTTTTTAATTAAATTTTCTTTCAATATTAAGTTTGTGAAATTTTCATTTGCACCCCCTGTAGTTTTAAATTGTTTAAAACTCACCTTTTCTTCTGTCTGTAATCAAATCTGATTTCTAATTTGTATACGTGTAATCATATCTGTGTTTCTGTATTTGTTAATATTATTTCAGTTGTTCAAATACCAAGTAATCAGTAGTGTAAATCAAACCCACTTCATCTTTGGTTACTGTCCTCAGTACCATTCATTCCCGAAAACGTTTAAAATACAATTTCAATCTCGTTGGGACTTAACGACCCGGGGATTTCCCTGTATTTTCACGGATTTTAATACTTGACTTTCCCTCCTAGGTGGGCCTATCAACTGCACCCGGTTGACTGGTTGGTTTGGGAGGAGTCAGAATGCTTATTATTTTCTTAAGTGAATTACTACTATTTTCAAATTTGTCAAGTTTGCAAATTTCTTCTTTAAGTATTTCGTTTTCATTTTTAAAGTCTTGACATAATTTACATTCTACAAAAATTTCTTTACCTTTTTCTAAATGGTGTATTTTAGTTTTTAGTTCTAGTATTTCATTTTCTAATTGGTTGTATATGCGTTTTAGTGATTTATTTTTAATCATTACTTTTTGTTCTAGTTTGCATAGTCTATTATATTCACTATCTAAATCTTTTTCGTCTAACGATATATTTTCATCACTAAAGTATTCGGTTTCGGAACGTACCTCGCTTGATGTCTTAGCCATAAGACACTTCTCCTCTTTTGTGATTTCTTTCTCATCGTCATCGCTATCACTCCAAGCTCCTCCAACAAACGCCTTTTGATTTTGATCTCTTGACATCATTGGACATTTTCCGGTGAGATGATTTGGATCACCACATTTGAAGCACTTCATTTCACTTTTGCCATTTTTGTCATCTTTATTTTTTGGTATGGTTCCCTTTCATCATGTGGTTGTCTAACGAATCTTCCTCGCCTTTTGAAGAATTTCTTGAAGTCTCTTACGGCCATTGCATATTCTTCGTCATCACTTTCGGAGGTTGAGCTATCCTCGTTACTAGATTCCTTCCTAGCTTTCAACACAATTGACTTGCTTTGCTCTCTTTTTCCTTTGACCATCTCGGAGTCTTTCTTTATTATTGCTTCATATACTTTCAGGTTGCCGATCAACTTATCAAGTTGAAGAGTTGACAAGTTCTTCGATTCTTCAATCGCCGTAACTTTAGCTCGCCATTTTGGATGAAGAGCCCTAAGAAATTTCCTAAAAAAATTCTTACTAGAAAAATTCTCATCAAGTGCTTTTAAACTTGTGATGATAGTGTTAAACCTAGCAAAAGCATTATTTATTGATTCCTCCTCAGGAATCGTAAATTGTTCATATTGTTGAACAAGAAGATCTATTTTGTTATCTTTAACTTGACTATTACCTTGGTGAGTGATTAGTAAAGAATCCAAAATTTCTTTTGCGGTTTTACACATGAAAATTCTTTCATATTCTTTTTCAAATCATCATTTTGTTTTTTAAAAGATACAATTTCATCATTTTTAGTTTCAAAATTATATTGAATAGGGGGAAATTCACCAAAGTTAATAACTTGCCAAAGATCAAGATCTTTTGATTTCACATAAGTTTCGAATCTATTTTTCCAATAAAGAAAACCATCACTTTCAAATAATGGTAGTCTTTGCATAGATTGCCCTTCTAAATATTTTTCAGATTTCATAGATCGTTACAAGTTTTAAAATACAATATATTTTAAAAAATCTTGTTTGACGTGGCTCTGGTACCAATTGTGGAAAACTAGAAGAGGGGGGGGGGGGGTTGAATAATTTTACGTCTTTTTAATTTATTGTGAAAACCTTTGTTTACTTTTAAAAACTTAGATTCGATCTTTATGTGAATTCAACTCTTGAACAATATAAACAATTATATGTAAGTAAATAAAGACAATGCAAGTATAGTGATGAAAGAAAAGAGATGGAAAGATCTAACCGCGACACAAAGAATTTATAGTGGTTAGGCTACAAGGACACCTTCCTTGCCCTACTTCACTCCCCGAGCACCACACTCGAGAGTTTTCTTCACTATGTCAACAAGCTCCCTTATGGCAGAGAAAACCCTACATAACTTTTGCTTACACCAATTAATGACACTAAGCTTAATGTCGAGTTCTAATCCTAGCTAGAATCAATCTCACGACTTAAATCACAACACAACTTCTTCACAGCTTTATGCAACTTTACACAACTTATCCTTCTTCACAACTTCTATTTCTTAGCTTCTTCATAACTTCTTGCTCTTCACAACTTCGATGCTCGAATTACTTCGCTACTTCACAACTAGCTCTTCACAACTTTGAAGCTCCTATTACTTCACAACTTCACAACTCCTATCTCTTCACTACTTATCACTAATCATATACTTCTCTACTCCTCCACACTTTCACTTCTTCACAAACTTCAAACTAATCTAATCACCTACGTTTAGATCTAACTAACCAATATGCACACCTTATACACAAGTTAATGAATGATTTACGAATTATAATATACAAACAACTTAGATAGTAAGATGAAACTAAGTTGTAATACTTCTAGTTTTAATTGATAGAAGTATTCTTCATTTTGCACTTGAATGGTTGAAGCTTGGATCACTTGGAAATAAAAGCTTAGGATTGTATGATCAAAGGATTTATTAGAAAGATTAGGAGAGATTTGGACAGAAGGTTTTTGTGCAAAAAGGTAAGAAAAAATGTCAGATTTGAGCCAGTATTTATAGGAAAAAAAATACTGTTCGGGAGCGTGGCCGGTCCCCTTAATAATTAAGGGGGCCGCCCAATTTTTTTTTCCAGAACTTTTGTCTTTTTGCGGAAAAGGTTTTTCCTGAAGAATATATCCGTTTTTTGGGTAGAAATTTGAATTCAAAATATTTATTTTGAACAAAGCATTTCTTTATAAATACAAAAGCATTTTGCATAAGTTTAAAAATGTTTGTCCACTTTATAAAAAATGTAAGGTTTGTAAAAATAAAAAATCTAGTGATTTAGAAAATGTTCCGTTGATCATAAAATGCATTAGGCATTTTGTTTATTCATAACTTAAGTGATTGATTTGTTAAAATGAATATTTACTACTAAATATTTGTTTACGTCATAATCTTTTAGTTTAATGAGTTTACATTTTGTGATTATCAAAACGTAGAGATATCGAGAAATATTAATAACGTTTTTAGGCATTATTTATATCAACAACCATCATACGCATTGAGAAATTGTCACAATCAATTAGGTCTACATGATCAATGTTATCAAACTTGTACACTCTATTAGGTGGATTAGAAAACTCACCAGTGTGGTGGATTTGAATACTGAAGTGCCTTGGTAACGATTTTGGGAACATAAATCAACGAAACAAACAAACAAAAATAAAAAAAACATCTACAACATTATCATGAATCAAGGTAATATGCTTTACTTTCCATATATACACTGCATGGTCATTCGAAAGAAAAGTACAAAAGAAAATAATACCGTATAAGGTAGCAATATTCGAACTTTGTTGAAAAAAAAAAGTCCCTCAACAAGTGTAGGTGTACTAGTGGGCCCGTCAGTTGGATTTGATGGCAGGAAATGTGAAATAACAAAAATACCCTCACGTGCAACGCACCTGGGGACTAACTAACTGGTTTTTCCTGACGAGCGTTAGCCAAAAAACCATTTTTGCATGAACAGTAACCCCTCAAGGACATTATTTGCAGATTGGAAACCCCTCAGGTACACTTTTTACATATATTTCGTAAGAGGACAATATTTGCATTTTTGTCAAAGTTTAGTGACATTTTTTTTGCAGTTTTCCCTTTCCTTTTCTTCGTATCCCTTTGACATTTAACGACCACTAGTCACTTCCATTAAGTACTTAACACTCGTTAGACGCTTATTGTGAAATAATAATTAAAACCTAACATTTATATTTAATTTAAACATTGAATCTCATACGCAATGTGTGCAATCTCATAGTTTCGTGTTCGAATCCGATCATACATATATTAAATATATCCACAAACTTAACAAAGGGTAGATTAAGGTTTTCATTTTTCTAGTTAAAATTTGGAATGTTAGAATTTTACTTTTTGAAAATTGTTAAAAAAAATGTGACTAAGCAGGTTTTCAGTTTTTCATTTTTCTATGAAAAATTTCCATGTTTTTCTACAAATAAACGCTACCTTAGATTTTCAACCATATATCACACGTAATACTTGAATCTCTATATCCATACAGTTTATTCATAGAAGTTGACGAAAATAGAAAAAAAAACATTGATATTTAAAGTCGTTTGATATACCGCATGTGATATAATACTATTCTGTAAATTCGAACACTTAACATGTTTTTGTAAAACGGACATAAGTATTTGTATACAACTCCAAAAAATTCACCGTTTTGGCACCAAAAAATAATACTTAATTATGTCCATTTTACGACAACATATTTAGTCTTCGAATCTTCAAATTAGTTTTATATCACATGTGATATATCAAACGAGTTTGAATATAGAAAAAATTCTATATATTTTGAAAATTAAAAATTTTTATGTGATACATGGTTTGGAAGCTAAGGATTTATATTTTTAGATGAAAAAGTTGAATCATTAGGAGTTCTATACAAATACTTATGCACATGTTACTACAATATGTTGAGTATTCGAACTTATAGATTGGTGTTATATCACATGTAATATATCATGCAAACTCTTGTACCGAGAAAAAAAATACAAAAAAAAAATGTTTGTCGAAAGTATAATAAATACATGTCGTGATCTTGTAATTCGTTTCAACTAACGAATAATGGTTTTTGAGATATATTATTTTCAAGAAAGAAGTGCGAAAGTGTGTTTTACTTAGAAAAGAGAATGTATAAGGGATAGAGGTGAGATCCATGACAAACAATAAAAATCTAAAGAACAAATAAGCACATCCTAGCCTTCCATTTTACTTTTATCCAACGGTATAGAGCAAAACAAAAAATAACAAAGGAATGACAAAATTGTCACTCTACCTCATTTAATATAAAAACCCACTTTCCACATTTTTAACAACATATCTTGCAAATGGTCAGTCTTCAAGCTACGAAAAATACACCATCGCGACGAGAATTAAATCATCTTTCTATAGATATGCACTTTTATATACTTTATACGAACTTTTTTTTTTCAAAATTTCCGTCCAGAAAAATCCCACGTGATTCATAAAAAAATCACTTGTGATTTGTTATTTAAAAAAAAAAAAAAAAAAACATAAGTGATTTGTAAAAATGAATAAATCACTGTTTTTTAGTTTTATACTTTTATGTCACAGCTTTTTTAGTGGTAGATTTTTTTTATATGATTGTTGAAATGAGCTCTTGAAATCTCTTTATTAAAAAGTTGTATGTTGTTATACAGGATCCCATCTGATTCTCTCTGATCCATTGTGATTTATATAGAATCCCATGTGTTCCTTAAAGATACTTGACGAGTATCTTTTATGTGATTTATACAGAATCTCATGAGATTCTGTATGAATCACATGGGTAATCTTTATAAATTACAAATGATTCATCAAAGAATCTCATAGGATCACATGAGACTCTATATGAATCACAAGGGATTAGAGAGAATCACATGGGATTTTCATTTTACTTTATATAAATTGTAAGTACAAAATCACTTGAGATTCTATTTTTGTTGTGTAATGTAATGAGAAAAATTCTTGTTCACTTTGAATATATCTTGCTTACTTTGAATATATCATGTTTGTTACTTATATTATATTTGATCACATGGGTAATCTGTATGAATCACATGCGATTAGGGATGAATCATTAGTGATTCATCAAAGAATTACATGGGATTCTGTATGAATCATAAGGAATTGATCAAAGAATCACATGAGATTCTGTATGAATCACATATGATTCATGTCTAAATAACATGCGACATAAAAAGCAACCTAAACACCGTCTAGATTTCTTTTTACCAGTATCAACTATCAAGTAAGATATGCTATAAGTTAAAAATAAAAATAAAAATAAAAAATGCTATAACCAATAAAAGATTTTTTCTTACCAAGTAAACAAACAAAAAAGATGACAATATCAAATTGAAATCCACTACTACTTCAAAGAGTGACAACAACTTGACATATATACTCACAGGCTGAGACAACATTCACAACTCCCGTCGCTAACCAATCTTCACTTTCTTTTAACCTCGTATTCTTTTCTATCTTTTTAAAAGATCACACTTCTTCGCCATAAAATTCTAGCCACCCAAAAGAAAGACTCACCATCTCTACACGCATTTAAGACCCGTCAAAATCAATTCGACTATAGATATTACAGCAAATCCACAATAAAACACCAAAAGTGAATCAAATACAAAACACACTATTGGCCTGTTTGGTAGGGGCTTTTTGGGAGAGCTATTAGTTTTTTGTTAAAAAATAATCTCCTTTAAAATAAATAGCTCCGTTTGGATACATTAACTTCAAGTTTTTAATTCAAAGAAATAGCTCCTAAATGAAAAGCTGATTCGTGAAGCTTTTTAAACATCTTGGAGATGTTAAAACTTTAAATTACTGATATACCCTCAAAACATTTCTTCACAATTATAAATATGTCCTTTTATGTTATTTTACATCTTATATTTACATTTAACAACTAACTTACCAAACACTTTTATTGAAAAAAAGATACAGCTTGTAGCTTATGTTAACAGCTTTGCAGCTTACAGTTTACAGCTTACAACATACAACCTACAGCTAATTTTACCAAACATACACTATAAAAATGTTTTAATTCCCATTCTTGATTTCACGTCCATCACCACCATTCAATTGATTTTTTTAAATAAAATAATTGTGTTATTGGGACATTGAAGAATAAATCTGTAAAAAATATATTAAAAAAAATCCAATAGGTGTAAAAAGAATAAGCGTAATCTTTCATCCTTTTAAATGTTTTTGTATTAATAATTATTTAAATACAATATGTAGAAAAAGAAACAACAACAGCAACATACCTTCATTTTCTTACCATCACTAACATGAATCATGATAAATGCTCTCTATATATTATTGATGACCATTAAACAACCACTACCATCGAGTAGTGATTTACATCAATTTGATATCAATTTAGGGGTTAGGGTTTGTGAGAGAATTGGGGAAATGGTTTATGAGAGAGAATATGGGAAAGTGCATAAATGAGAGTGGGACAGTGGGTGAGTAATTAGAGGAGGCGTAGTTAAGTTACAGAATTACCCTTGTGTTAATTCAAAATATATACAAATGTTTAATCAGGGTCGTAGGATGAAAAGATAGATCAAAGGCTGAGATGACGCGATTTATTTTTTAGATAGTTTTTGTTCTGCATTGAACTTTTGTCATAAGGGATAAAAGTTGATGTTGTGTGTTGTCTCTAAAAATTTTGAGGATATACATCAATCATTAGGTCTGAGACGACCCAAAAAGCAATTGATCATCTCACGATCTATTTTATAAGCCTACTTTAGGTATTGAGTATTTATTTGCAAGAACTTAATTTTTGTACTCGATAGTTTTTTAAACGAAAAACAGTAATTAGGATTCACCTCTTAATCTCATGTTTTTATCCCTAAAATAACTCAACTCGACTCCTCTATCAAAAAAATATAAAGATATAATTTACTGCAAAACAACATTATCTGTATTTTAAGATATGAAATACCTACACATTTTACTTATGCGCATTCTTAATCTGTAAATCCACGTACTTTTGAATATGTATAAAGTTACCGATAACCTTTTTATTAATAGAGTAGCCAATGAAACTTTTTTTTTTTTTTTTTTTTTTTTTAATGTATTTAATATGTACAAAGTGACCATAAATAAGCACAAAAATAATTTATACATGGATCTTTCTTACTAGACGATTCCTCATGTAGACGAATCTGTAAAGTAGCGTTAATTAGTGCGTGTAATTCTTTCATTTATATATGGGTTGGAGTAAGTAAAAGTGAAAAAAGTTAGTGGTTTTGATCGTAATTACTTATATAAATATTTAATAGATTTGGATTAATTATATGCTGAAGTATTTGAGTCTAACAATATTACTACTTCATATTTTTCAAGTTTTTAAGCTTAAGCAAATTTATTTTCTCTTTATATGTAGTATATAGATATAATACATAATGAAAATAAACACCCCTAGTTCCGGC
This sequence comes from Artemisia argyi, assembly GCA_030686995.1. Taxonomy (NCBI): domain Eukaryota; kingdom Viridiplantae; phylum Streptophyta; class Magnoliopsida; order Asterales; family Asteraceae; genus Artemisia; species Artemisia argyi. The sequence goes on along the minus strand of CM060690.1, from coordinate 53,014,606 downwards.
CGTTTATGTGTGACAGTGTGAGGATGTCGTTGTTGTTTATTGATTTTGGGTCTTCAAATCATTTCAAGATAAACACAACTCGAAATGTGAGTAGTGAATGTACATAAAGTCGTAAAGACATAATTAATCTGGTCGATAAGCCAGATGATCCATTTCATAGTCTTCCCTAGGAAAACCTAATTAGATTACACAATAAAGACCGTAATAAACCAATAATAACTTTTTGACCCAATTTAATGCTACATAAGATTCAACATAAAGACACATTAATGATATTAATGATATAAGGCCCTTCATATCAATCTAAACAACCAGATCTAACATCTAGCTATCTATCTATAAATTATAAGGGTAGAGTTTGTAAAACATGAAATAGAAACACATGCCTAATTAACCTTTCTAGTAAAAGTAGTACTACGTATTTCATTATTAACAAAATATGACATTTTTCTAGGAATTTTTAGTTACTTTCCTTAAAATCTTGGGTTGACTACAAATTTGTTACGATTTATTTCGTTTTCAATCGTGTGTTTCAAAAGTTGTTTGAATTATGGCTTCTCTCTCAAGCTAATGGAGGGACAAGTTTTTCTGCTTTGGTTAGGATAATGATTTTCTTCGTCAATGTGGGGGGCCTTATACATAACATGCTTGACATGATAAATTGAGCTTTGTATTCCAATAATTGATTTTTAACTATAATCAAACGATATAATTGGTGTTCCTTTTAGCAATGATTTGACAACAATCAAATAAAAAAAGTGTTCCACAGGAGGACATATATCCATTCTGAAAATACCTAGCTACAAAAATTAAAACTTTACAAACTTACAATTATTAACAAAATTAAAACACGTCTATCTTTACTACCTTTCCAAGTTTGAAACGTGGATCAACCAAATTCTTAAGTAAGGATTTTACGATTTAATGCTATTTGATCTTTACCAAGTTTGGAAATTTTAACACTATGTTCTCAAGTTGAGTAAAAGGGATGAAAGAAAAAGAAAGTAATTTTAGTTGTATTCTCAAGTTTTTGTTAGGAGAGAAAGTGAAAGTAATGGGAGAAAGTAAGAGTATTTTGCATTGAAAACTTTCATCTCACTTTTGGGGTGAAACATAACTAAGGCATTGTCAAATGAGCTATTCAAATACGTTTAACACATAGTAGTAATTTTTAATCATCAACATTAAATGGCTAATTCAAATACTGGTTGGACACTAGTCAAAACGTAGGCGCTTAAGACATCCACTATGATAGTTCTATCAAAAGGTCTAAAACCTGTATAAAGATTTATCTTTTATTTTGACCATAGTGATTATTTGTTTCACGTACATGTAGCAAGAAGAGGTTTATATTATGAACCGATTTATAATTTAATGAATGTTTTATTATGAATCATTTGAAGAGTTGTAAAAGGTTTATGCATAGTAAACATAAGTTTATAACATCAAAAAGTTTATAAATTAATGATTATAGACTAATATAAAGTTTTATCATTGTTGATGCTCTTAGTCTTTTTGAAAAATATTAATTAGGAAGATGCCCAAAGCTCTCCTATATTAGATAGAATAGATAACAAGTGTATTTACCCATATATATTTTTTTTTTTTGAACTTATTTACCCATATATTAACAACACTGATATACTCCGTAATTAATTAGAACATTAGAGTCATTTTGCATTGCTACTATCACATTTTCACTCTTTTACTTGAGGTACTTTCACACCTTTTTATTATTTTTTCCTTTTTTCTTCATATTTTGGTAGGACTTTTGGATGTTTACTTATGTATTTGTTTACTTTTGTGAACTTTAGACATTTTGCAAGAATATAGATTATTATTTTTGTTTAACAGCTATAGATATTTTAGCATTTTTTCTTAGTTTTAAGTTTCACGTTGATGCGTGGGAATCGCACCTTGCTTTACCTCTCGAGGGATCTCGCGAGGCTTACAACCCCCACCAGACAGTGTACCTGATCGTTGTAGTATAGTATAGTGACAAGTACCGGGGGATTGATCGTTCAGCTTAGGAATAGTGTCGCTAGGATTAGAAAACCTAATTAATAGTTCTAGAGGTGAGAGATGATTATTTTTGTATTTTTATATTTTTATGAAAGCAAGTAAAATCTCGGGTTTTGAAGGAGTGGGCGGAATTAGTTGCTAATCAACTAACCCAAAGCTAAGATGCAATCAAAATAAAATAATAAAAATGAAATTAAACTAATTAAACTAAGGTTGTGAGCAGTATGTGGAGAAATTGTGTTTACTTAGACTTCATTACTCCCTAGATATCTTTTACATGTCAATTACTTGTTACACTTGTATGAATGACGGGTTGTATTCCTTAATATCATTCGTGGAGTGGCATACATAACTCCCCAACTCTATGAGCTCTTATCTCCTCCTACACCATGACCCAGCACAACTATAGGGATTGTAAACAGTGGCTCATGCATTAAATACAACCAATAAAGACCTAGTACGCCTCGGTTCATGTTTCTTAAGACGTTCAAGCATGTTACCATTTGGAGATCTGCCAGTTTTCTTAAGCCTAACATATAAAATCATTCATTCAAAACAAGAATAGACAAGTAATCAACACATAATCAACATCTAGGTTTCATTAGATCTAAGCAAACACAAGAGAGATCTAGCCTAGCATAGTAAAATTGAGACAAGAACAAAAGATAAACAACCAACACATAGACATATTGATTGAATGAAGAGTATACTTATCTCAATTACAATGCAAGGTCTCAAGGGTTTGGAACCCTTGAAAAACCTGTAAAAGAGGCACCAAAATCGTCTTTAGGGTTTCACCAAAACTTCTCTCTTTTTTAATGAAAAAACTAGAAAACTATATATAGGAAAATCGTCCTGACGGCGTCAAGAGTTAAATCTGACGCCGTCAACTCGCCGCCATACACTTCCTCGGACGCCCTAGATCCAATCGTGACGGCCTATGTGACGCCGTCACCACCCACGGTAAATTAATCTTGGTCACTTTGACGCCGTCATAACTCCATCTGACGCCGTCACCAGCTACGGTAAATTATTCTTCATGTCTGACGCCGTCAAGAGCAAACCCTTGACGCCGTCACCTTGTATTTCCAGCTTGGATTTTTGGTACTTTGTCGTTTTCTTCACTTTATGCTCCAAAAACGTCCAAAATAGCCTCTTTTCCAGAATTCACTCTCCAAACACCTAAAATCACAAAAGGAACGATTTAGGGCAATATTTGATCAAATAAATTCGGATTCGGGCTTAAATGACCCCCTAAAAACGGATCATTTTTCGCCTCATCATATACCCTTACACTTGAGATTTGCTTGTCCTCAAGCAAATGAGCTTTTATTCTACTCAAAAGACAAGTTAGGGGTCATTTAACACTAATATAAAAGTAATTACAACAAATAATCGTTCCACTAAAGACCAATAGACAAACACGGAGGTCATAAACAAGCACCTCACAAATAGTGTTTAGATACTCACATCTCTCGGGTGTAATAAAGTAATATAACATTATGGAAATGGAAGATATCTCTCACTACCTGTCATAACAAAATAGATTACCATAGGCTTGGGAAAGGATCAAACCTCCACCACATGGCGTAAGCACCTAGGATAAACTATCAAAGAGGTCTTTTTAAAGGGTTATAACGTTAGGTGTAGGGATATGAATTACACGGTTTTGTTGGATAAAGGGAATTTTACTGGTGGCGAGTTAACAATCTTAGTAAATTACATGTACAAGATGGCGTTGCTAAGCCAAGACTAGACTCGACTTAAGCTAATAAATGAAAAATAACAAAAACATAAAATAAAAACGGGATGGTAGTCCGTATGTTTTTTTTTTCTTTTTCTTTTTCTTAACTTTTTTCGATTTTTTTTTTTTTTTTTTTTTTTTTTTTTTTTTTTTGCATACACTCTTACCCTACCATCCAAAATAATACATCATAGGGGTTTGAGCACTCCCCTTACACTTGAATCTTTACATACTTTACATTAAACTATTCTAATGACTCGAATTAAGAAAATCAAAACACTTGGAGCACTTTTAAGATTAACGCACGTATGGGGGTAATAAGTGATGTTCTTCCCCATTACTCCATAAAATAAGTACTTACCCATGAGTCCCAATCGTCCCAAAACAATATGTACAAGGATATGACTCGACTTAGCAACCATGTAATCAATTAGAAAGTTAACTTAGGGTTTAACAAATAACAATAATGCACTAAAAATGAGCGCATACACGGAAGGCTAAGGCGATTTGGTTGTACATTTAAGTGGGGTGTAACAAGTTCTTCCTTTAAGTAAAATGCTTAAAGTTAGAAACGAAAAGATAGGCTCGGAGGGGTGTACTAGGGGTTTCGTGTACTAAAAATGAGTACAACGCAAAGGGTGTGGGAAAAATTAGTTGACTTAACTAGCCAAGTAATATGACTTAAATGGTCAAGTAATTATAATACGGGTTTAACACAAGGGTGATCCTAATGCCTCTTATCATGTAGTAAATCCTACTACACGAATGTAGTCTCACTAGCGGTCTCGGGATGCATCACTAACGCAAGTTCTAGAATCTAAATGCTACCGGTACACTCATAAGCACTAATAATGAATGCTTTTCCTATCAAATCTAAAGGCGAACCTCACATTTTTGGGTGGAAAATTTTTCTGAATATACGGTTATGTGCTAGTCATACAACCTCCTATCCATGAGACGCTTGCTATGGCTAAAGTTTCACTCCTGAATGTTGTAAAAAATTTTAAATTTGGCGCTAAAATTACACTAACAAGTATTTCTCATAGTTTTATTACTCATCTACTATCAAACAAAACAAACTCAAGCGAAAGTGCAAATGTAAGGTATCATCTTTTTACCCTCCCCTTATACTTAAGATGAACATTGTCCCCAATGTTCAAGTAAAGAATGTAAAAGTTAAAAAGTAAAGAGAATGAAATCAAATACTCCCCTGATTCGCTCGGTATGGATTTTAGTTGGCCAGGTTAAATCTTCAAGAAAACGAACAATCAAAGCTTCCCTTCCAGAATATAAATCATCTTCTTGTCACAAATAACCTGTAAATCCTGACAAAAGTAGACAAGGCAACCTCGCGTAAAATCGGCGGCATCCTATATAAGTTACTAAATCCTAGAAAACAAAGTAAGATATAATGCTTGTGGAATGAAGTTTGCAGATTTCCTGGAGATTATAAAACTTAATAATTCACAAAAACTATAAGACTCCGTTAGAAAAACAAAACCGGTAAAATTTCCAGATTTTTAACTCCTGACGCCGTCAAGAGCAATTGTCTGACGCCGTCAGAATGGACCTGCAGAAATCTTTATGTTAAGTTTCCGGAAAATTTCTGGAAAAACTTTGTCCTACTTCCTGGAAAATCCTGCAAAACTTCATTATGACTCAATATAAGCATTTGACTCTAACAAATACGAATATACATGTTCATTAAATATTGTGGATAATCATGATCGGTTTGTTTCTTAAAAACATATTTGGGGTTTCCCCTTACACTTATCTTTTGCAAAAATACCTTTAGGTTGAAGTTAAGACTAGGCTAAACAACATAATAAAGTATTTCACGTTTTAATTGAGAAACATGATTAACCAACAATAAAAATAAAACATGCATACGGAAGCAAATAACAATCAAACAAATAAAAATCACACAAAACATGGGTTGCCTCCCAAGAAGCGCTTGTTTTTGTTCGAGTCACGAGCCTGACTCTACCCTTATTTCACGGATAAAGGTGAGGTTTTCCCTACACTTAGGATTAAGTGCGGGTGGAAGTAGCGATACCCACCATCTCGGTGGAAGTATGCCACGTGAGGAAAGAGTGGTGAATGAATTATATGCTCAAAGGGTTGTGCTCCTATCATCATAACCTTACCAAATTCAATCGGGATAATGGGTGGATTAAGATTTTCTCCTATAAATGGATCATTTTCTATCAACTTCGAAAAACTCCTAGTTGGGGATCCATCTTGACCTAATAAACCCGGTTTAAACCCGTAATGTTTCTTGTGATCAATCATAAATGGGTGATGTAAGCATGTAAGGTCATTTTCCACTCCTATATTGGCTTCCTCTCTACAAGGCTTAAAGTCCACTCCCTTTATCCTAAGACTACCCGGACTATATGGTTTGATGGGTGGATCGGAACCTATCTCAATTCCTAAATTCACATCCAAGGATGGAAGATTAGGTAACGGTTTTGGTTGAGGCTCCGGTTCATCAAAACTAGGAACTTCCCTAGAACTAAGAGTAAGGTTATCATTATAAGTATTCAAACCTATATCCTCTAGTGGTGCTTGGTCCAAGGGTTCTACTTCAATTGGGGTTCCTATAGTCTCTTCTACTTCTTCCGGATAAGTCACGGGCGGTGTATGTGCCTCAAATGATGGTAGGACTTGTGAGGTACTTTGTGGGCTTGAATTGTCCACCTCATCCTCCATTGTACCTAGATTACCTATATGTTTGTTTTGTACTATGATATTAGGTGCCATCCAACTAGGTATCTCAACATGAGTATATTCATCCCCAAACAAACTTCCTGTTTGCTCCTTCAAACTTGTTTTTGATTGATTTGTGATGTTGTTTGTTGGGTTGTCTACTCTATAATAATATTGGGCACAGTTTTCTATGGTATCCCACGCTTCTTCATCATTTAATTCCCTAGGGCCCCCATTGGCAAAATCATCGATGCGCATTTGGTCACATTGGCTGACACGATAGTAAAAGGTTTCGGTTAGGGATGATAAAGAGAAACTATGATGAGGGAATTTTCGAAGTAAAATTTTAAAACGAGTCCATGCATCATATAGGGGTTCATCTTGATATTGTTTGAAATTCGAGATGTCAACAGGGTAGAATGGCCTTTTTGGTTGGTGGTATGGTGGATTCGCGTACTCCATAATGGTGAACGGAATAGTCAATGGAAACTACGAACAAACACACAAAGAGAAAGATAGACTAAAGAAATCCTAAAAAAAAAATAAAAAAATAAAAAAAAAATAAAAAATAAAAAAAAAAAATCTTACTAGAAAGGAATCTAGCAAGTAGACCTAATAAAAAGAAATCCTAACCTAGACAATAACTATTCCCCGGGCTGCGGCGCCAAAAACTTGATGCGTGGGAATCGCACCTTGCTTTACCTCTCGAGGGATCTCGCGAGGCTTACAACCCCCACCAGGCAGTGTACCTGATCGTTGTAGTATAGTATAGTGACAAGTACCGGGGGATTGATCGTTCAGCTTAGGAATAGTGTCGCTAGGATTAGAAAACCTAATTAATAGTTCTAGAGGTGAGAGATGATTATTTTTGTATTTTTATATTTTTATGAAAGCAAGTAAAATCTCGGGTTTTGAAGGAGTGGGCGGAATTAGTTGCTAATCAACTAACCCAAAGCTAAGATGCAATCAAAATAAAATAATAAAAATGAAATTAAACTAATTAAACTAAGGTTGTGAGCAGTATGTGGAGAAATTGTGTTTACTTAGACTTCATTACTCCCTAGATATCTTTTACATGTCAATTACTTGTTACACTTGTATGAATGACGGGTTGTATTCCTTAATACCATTCGTGGAGTGGCATACATAACTCCCCAACTCTATGAGCTCTTATCTCCTCCTACACCATGACCCAGCACAACTATAGGGATTGTAAACAGTGGCTCATGCATTAAATACAACCAATAAAGACCTAGTACGCCTCGGTTCATGTTTCTTAAGACGTTCAAGCATGTTACCATTTGGAGATCTGCCAGTTTTCTTAAGCCTAACATATAAAATCATTCATTCAAAACAAGAATAGACAAGTAATCAACACATAATCAACATCTAGGTTTCATTAGATCTAAGCAAACACAAGAGAGATCTAGCCTAGCATAGTAAAATTGAGACAAGAACAAAAGATAAACAACCAACACATAGACATATTGATTGAATTAAGAGTATACTTATCTCAATTACAATGCAAGGTCTCAAGGGTTTGGAACCCTTGAAAAACCTGTAAAAGAGGCACCAAAATCGTCTTTAGGGTTTCACCAAAACTTCTCTCTTTTTTAATGAAAAAACTAGAAAACTATATATAGGAAAATCGTCCTGACGGCGTCAAGAGTTAAATCTGACGCCGTCAACTCGCCGCCATACACTTCCTCGGACGCCCTAGATCCAATCGTGACGGCCTATGTGACGCCGTCACCACCCACGGTAAATTAATCTTGGTCACTTTGACGCCGTCATAACTCCATCTGACGCCGTCACCAGCTACGGTAAATTATTCTTCATGTCTGACGCCGTCAAGAGCAAACCCTTGACGCCGTCACCTTGTATTTCCAGCTTGGATTTTTGGTACTTTGTCGTTTTCTTCACTTTATGCTCCAAAAACGTCCAAAATAGCCTCTTTTCCAGAATTCACTCTCCAAACACCTAAAATCACAAAAGGAACGATTTAGGGCAATATTTGATCAAATAAATTCGGATTCGGGCTTAAATGACCCCCTAAAAACGGATCATTTTTCGCCTCATCACACGTTTTATTTATTTATTTATTTATTTATTTATTTATTTATTTATTTATTTATTATTATTATTATTATTATTATTATTATTATTATTATTATTATTATTATTATTATTATTATTATTATTATTATTATTATTATTATTATTATTATTATTATTTATTTTACTATAACCATTGCTTTTTATTAGAACCATGAAAAACTTACATAAAGTTGGATGAGAGTCTAGACACAATCTATGCTCCCGCTACTTTTTGAATACAAAAACTAACTCGATGAAAAATAAAAACACCACTCTTAACATTATTTGAGTGGCTAATGGCACTAGACTTAGTACGAGACAGTGTATCCAAAGCTTCCGCGTTGAATTCCCGAAAAGTAGAAAGAGCAAAATGTGTGAACTTATATCCATTGTCCTCACATTTGGACGCATACTTCCTCTTTATTATTATTGTTATTGTTATTGTTATTGTTAAACATCACTTCATTAGAAAATCATAAGATTTACAACAAATTAGTGGGGAGCCGAGATACTAACTGGGCCCTACTCCTCTAGCTATAACTAAGCCAATCCTACTAAAAATATAGTTAGCAGCACGAGCTCCAATGCCACGAGTTACCGAGAATCTTCGGATGCTCTTTAGTAAGGTTGCCGCATCCTTCTCAAGTTCTGCCAAGGAAGAGAATGAGAAGGGGAGAAAACTATATCTAATGTCCGCACATTTAGCCTCGTACTTGACACGTTTGCGTTGTGCGGCTTCGACCACCACATGACCAGGTACAAAATCAACCATGTTGGTTTGTGTCAAGGGGGACGACCCTGTCAAATCAACACATGTGTCCTGCCCACCATTCCAAGAATAGAGCAACACGTCAGCTGGACATAAGGTTTTGTCCCTTTCGCCAAATAGCCCAATGTCAACCTCTTTACGAGCCGAGATCCCCGAACAAGAACATATGCCAACAAGGGTATCACGCACTATATTATTCCGATGTTTAATCCCGATAATACCAGCACACGATACCGCGTGGTCCCCATACGTGTCCCATGCAAATACTCTGGAACAAGCTGAACACGGCATCTGAGTAGAAAATAAGGGAACACCCAGCCGATAGCATAACATACATCGGTAAGTTCTAGCATTCATGGTCTGTCCCAACCTACAAATCGGGACCACCCTAAGCCAATCTGAAGTGTAGTCCTCATTTTGCGATCTCCATAAAGCCATTTGTCTAGTAGATAAGCAAAAGGTGGATTCGGCCATTTTGGCGACATGTGTGAAATATATATCTGTCAATTTCTTCATGAGTTTGGGGGCAGCGATCTCACATGAGCTACCCAAAAGGCCGGTCTCCATTTTCGCATTAAAAGCATGCAAGGCATCATCAAAGGAAGATCCAGAAGTAACGATGCCAAAATCTTGGAGGAGCTTAGACTGTAAGCTAGCAGATTGGAGTTTAGATGCGGTGGTGGACTAAACGTTGAACATGATGGCAGGAAGTTGTAGATATACATGGACTTTTGTTGTTGAAATGTTTTGTAAGGTTTATGTTTTTAATTTAACCAGATTTTATAGCCTGCGCCGTAATGGGTATAAAAACATTTATTTTACAGGTGCAAAATACAATCCTTATTTAGATTATGTATAATAATAAACCAAAATTCGTAACTTCTTATATATATGTATGTACAACAACAACAACAACAACAATAATAATAATAATAATATCACATATAATGTAAAAGTATATACACAACAACAATATTCAATCTCGTCGGAGCGAGGTATGAAGAGGTGATATGCAGACAGTCACACCCTTCCGAAAGTAAATGGACCGCTTCTAGAAAGACTTCCGACATATAATGTAAAAGTATATAATTTCTAAAATTTTATACATTTTTATTTGTTATTTTAAATGTTCTTGTAACAGTTATATATTGATGGTTTTAATAACAAAATGTTTATTTTATTTTATTTTATTTTAAATATGTCAACAATAATGAAAATAATAATATACAAACTACAAAAGGAGCTCCGGTTCACTGCCATAACATCATGTAGTTCCTTGCAACTGTATGAAACAATTAATGACTTCTATTAGTTTCATATAGAAGGTTCAAAATAAAAACCAGTGTCAGCAAAAACACTGTATAATCAATCGAGTTCCTTGCATACTCCACCTGGATGACATACTACATACTCAGAAAACAAACTCGTTATATGGTACTAAACAAATTCACCAACTACTATGAGCATCAAGCTGCTGCGGCAATATCCTCAACTGAATACAACTCAAAACCAACTCTAAAACAAGTGAGTATTCTTTTGCAGATCCTGGAGAGTGGAGACACATTCAGTTTACCATTTGTAAACTCAAAACTAACTCTAGAACAACTAGTACTTTTTTGTAGATCCTGGAGAAACACTTTCATTTTACTACTATTTGTAAACAACTAGACCTCAAAACCTGAATTAATGGTATTTACAGTTGCTTGAGGTTATTTCTTTAAACTCGTTTCACGTTTATATCCTCTCTAGATCAAGTGTTTTGGTTCTTTTACTCGTTAAAGATAATCTTTAAGCAACCTAGCCAAATTTACATTTCCCCTTTCTAAATGGAAACTTTGGATTTTAACCGATTTAAGGGTCCCCACTTTCCATCCAAAAGAGATTGCTAGAAGTTGGTCCTTGGCTACAAATATACTAAAATCCAAAACGATACTAGTAATTACTAAAACCACCACCAAAACAAACAAACAAACGGGTATATGAACTAATTCGACCAAAATGGGACCACCCGGTGCCGTAGTTGGGCTAGCAGATGCCCTGTGCATAACTGTTTATATGATAACTAAATATGACAGTTTAAAAATATATTATAACAATTAGCTTTAATTTTTTTGAGTTTTCATCATTGTCACCACTTGAAATAAAGTTTAACAAATATTTAAAACAAAATTTCACATACCTTCGACATATGGATGTTAAAAATTGATTTTGAGACCATAAATATATAAAGAAGCATACATTTTGGGGCCCCTAAAACTTTGAGGGAATGTGTGACAACACACGTTGCACACCCTCATATATGGCATTGAGACCACCTGACCATGTACAATATAACCACGTGACCATGTACAATATACTGATGCATTACAATGATTATCATAAAACCAAACTACCAAACAGACATAAATGCACACGCGCGAGCTTCATATGCAGCATACTTATTTTTCGCTAACCATATATTGTATATTTGTATTAGAAAAATACCAACTAATTCAATAGTACATGTGTAACAATAAAAACATAGATCAGACCTCTAAACAAACCAAGCCCCATGTCACTTCTTAAAAAAAGTAAAGAGCTTAATACTTCCCAAGAAGAAAGCAAGATGATCCACAACTTCATTCATAAAATTAGTGAACTAATTCTTCACATATATTTAGTTTTTGAAGAATGCTACATCCACATAAAAACATTCACAAAATGCCGTGTCATGCAGTGATCGGTAGATTTTATTATAGTTTCTCTCTAATTAAACCAATTACTGTCTGACACGTTATTTTGTGAATGTTTTTATGTCGCTGTATCATTACTTTCAGTTTTTTTACTTGATATTTATAGTATACATATTATACATATTATACACTTATACATATTTATAGTATACATATTATACATATTATACACTTATACAGCCGCTCACACACATGTGCATATCTATTAAAAAAGGAAGACCAGCTTAACGACCAAGCATTAGAAGACAAAAGAAGGGAGTTTCAGGCCCTGGTACAGCCCTGTCCTCAAAGGGTGAGAATCAGACAGTGCCCCTCTTGGACCATCATTTTCCCTTTAATATCAAGCCCCACCTAATTAAAAATAATTGAACCCCGTCCCCCCCCTCCCCAATATAGAAGCTTGCCTCATCAATTTTCAGATCTAAGATCACTAAACACAGATCAATGAACAATCACTTATGCACAATATACTAAAAAAATACCTACAATTTGGAAAACTTTAGGCTAGGAAAAAGGGTTACACTTTTTGAACCCATTCCTAACAATAGAATAATTAGATTGTGGGAAAAGACAAGGCAACAAAAACATTATCACTACTGTTACTACCATCACACACACATCACACACAGCACATACAAAAACATATTAACTTACTCTAATGGAGATTGAGAACAGAAAGAGCAAACTGGACCAGTCTGCTTTTGTTTTCTAATGATTTCTTCATAAGCACTTTTTGATGGTCTATAGGAGACACTTTCTTCAACCACCACCCCATGTTTTCTATTGAGCATACCATTCCTGAAAACCTGCAGTTCATTTTCATTTGTCTATGCATGTTCATGAGCTGTTACAATCTACTTACTACTGGTCCTTTGTCAACCAAAGTCTTTAAGGGTCCCATTTGATGGTAAAATGTCATCTTTTCAATAGTTCTAAGATTCTTTTTCACTAGAGTTTACTGTGGTTTTAGGTTTTGAGTTTTTTTTAATCCACTAGACTATCAAGATATGATCTTTTTTGGATTTAAATTCAGGGAGGTCTCATAGAGATTAATAGTGGTTTAACAAGAGAAAAGTGAAGTTTTTTAGGTCGATACCGAACCGTGCAAATCCGTATTTGCAAGTGGAATAGAATGGAGCTTAGAGAGAACAACCTACCTCAATCTAATCAAGTTTCATCTTCCCTCTACACTTACGCACCGATAAATTCACCGAATATAATCCCAGATCAGCCTCATCTACATCAAAGAAATCAATATCAAGGTTTGCAACAAGAACCAATTTCAATTCCAATTCCAGATTCAGATCTAGCTGAGCCACTAGCGTCTCAAACACCGGTGCAACGGACACCATTGGATAATGTTGCAGTTGCACCAGTGGTGATTCGATATAAAGAATGTCAAAAGAACCATGCTGCCAGCATGGGCTCACATGTTTTAGATGGTTGTGGTGAATTCATGCCTAATGGAGAAGAAGGCACACCCGAAAGTTTAAAATGCGCAGCCTGCGACTGCCATCGCAGCTTCCACCGACGCGAAGCAGAAGGCGAATCACAATCATCCACGTGGGTGCATACTACACAGTACCCACAACCACCAAGAGCTGCCACAGTGCAGCCACCTCTCCAGCAGCATCATCATCATAGGTACAACCAAGTGCCACCAATGATGATGGCATTTGGAGGGACTAGTTCAAGTGAAGAACACGAGCATCAGCCATCAAGGAAAAGATTTCGAACAAAATTTACGGAGCAACAGAAGGAAAGGATGCATGAGTTTGCTGAAAGAATAGGGTGGAAGATACAAAAGCAAGATGACCAAGCGATTATGCAGTTTTGTAATGAAGTTGGATTGAAAAGAAAGGTGTTCAAAGTGTGGATGCATAACAGCAAACAAGCTTCCAAGAAGAAACAACATGAGTAAGATCAAATTGATTAGGATTACTTAATAATTCAAAGTTAATTTTCTTTGTTCTTGACCATAGGGTTTGAACATGTAGATTAGGTGATAGTAACACTAGTGTAATGCCCAGATGAACATTATTAAGAATTTAAGATCATTCAGTATCCATTAATTGGTTCATTGGTTGTGCTACTTTGACTCTATTTCTTATGAGAATTAAATCTTTATCAAATAATACTCATGCTAAATTGCAAGTATTATCCAAAAACGTCACAAACATTTTCGTGGCAAGTGTCTGTTAGGAGAATTTATAGGAAGAAGAATATGATTTACGAGTATGTATTTGGCAAATGTACGTTTATATATTACTAAGTGATTTCCTTGTTTTTAGTTGTATCTTGATAAAGCTATCTTTCACTATGCGTCTGGGAACATTTAATTCTTTCTTCTGGTCTAAATTAAGGGTCGTACCCTACACAATAATGCACGTAGTGTAGAATCTTGACTCTTATAAACATGTCCACCAGAAAAGAGATGCGTCTTTAAATCAATATATGAGCATATGTGATTTAAAAGATTGTGATCTGGGTAGTGCTAACATTAAAGTTTTGAGTCACACATAGTATAACTCTAGCTATATGTTTTGAGAATCAGAGAGACTGGAGGGAAAGTTGGGAAACGTTCCAAATCTTATTATGAAATGAAAGTGATACAGAACTATTTAATATTTATACAAGAAAACATTTAGCTAACTAACTTACTTTTGACTAAACATTGACTACACTCTACTAAACTACACTATTACAAACTTACTTACAAACTAAAGCTTACTACAAAGATATTACATGCTATTACACTTTAGTAAACTCTTGTAGTGATGAAGATAATTTGTAGTCAATACAGTGCTGATCACTTTTGTCTTGCCATTGTGCTTTGTATCTCCATTACCCCCCTGCAAGTTGGTATTGATCACAAATACCCAACTTTTTGTGAGTGCATTGGCCACTTGATGATGAGAGGGAATAAATGTAGGTAAGATAGTTCCATTCTTGATCTTCTCTCTAACAAAATGGCCGTCAATTTCTATATGCTTGGTCATAGCATGCATGCTGAATGGGATTGGAAGCCAAAGAAATAGACGACTCATTAATGCTAAAAGTGATATCTAGTTGGTGTTTGAAGTGTTGTATGAGGGAAGAGTTCTTGCGAGTTAGGAGAATGTTATCAACATAGATCACTAGTGCTAGAAAATCATTCCCTTTCTTGTAGGTGAGTAGAGAAGTGTATGCATAGCTTTGTGTAAAAGCATGATTGAGGAGATCAAAGGTTGTGAGTTTGGTCAACCACCGTTTGGTTGCCTGTTTTAAGCCATAAAGTGACTTTTGTAACTTGGGATTTGGTATTGAAGAGATGTTTTTGTCTCCTTGAGGTAACATCATGTAAACTTCTTCATGAAGATCTCCATGTAAGAATGCATTGTTGATCAATGTGCCAGTTGTGGTGAGCAGCAGAAACTAGCAGCGTTCTAATTGTCATCATCTTGGCAACTGGTGCAAAAGTCTATGTGTAGTCAGTTCCTTCTTGTTGTGTGAAGCCTTTGGTTACCAATCTGGCCTTGAACCTTTCAAGAGATCCATCTGAGTGGAGTTTGACTTCAAAGACCCATAGGCTCTTTTGTTTGGTGGCAGTGAAGTTAGAATCCATGTGTTGTTGGATTCTAAAGCTTGTAGTTCCTTATTCATTGCATCTATCTATCTTAAGTCCTTAGAAGCATGAGTGTATGAATATGGTTATACTTTTCTATTGATTGTGATTATTAAATATTTGTGTGTTTGTGAATTGATGTTGTGATAGTTGATGTATTTTGATGGTGAAATTTTATGAGTGCATGATGTTGGTGATTTTAGTGCCATCACTTATATTTTATGTAATTGTGATTTACTTGAGATCAAGGGCTTAATCAGGTTTAACTTACAGTCGAGTTAGGAGGTGCGGAGTGCACACTCGCTCTAGCTAGTTTGATGCCGCCATGAACAAAGAGCGGGGGTCAAGGGGGCGGGCGGGCAGTGCCCCTTATGGGGTCAAGGGGAAGAGCCCCTTGCTGGGATCGAGGGGTGGAGCCCAAATGGTATATTTGGTGCTCCAAACGGTTTTCCCACCAAAAGTCATATATAGTTTATCCCCAACAGTCATGACCCTTCCTGCCAACCGAATTTAACCGCTTATAACCGAATATAACTAACTTTCGGTTGGGTTTTTATAAACCAGAATTGATCTCTTTCAGAACATAACAATCATAACAACTTTATGTGTATTGCTTTGATTTCTCATGCCATAGAAACAAAGTGTTGTTCTCTATCTTATCCAATTGAGGATTTCGTGATACCCGAGGCATATTGGGTCAAAATACTTCAATCTGAAAGTGATTTCTACATGATTCAGAGAATATATCAAGATTATTACCACCACACACTCCCAAATTCTAACACATGAGTGGTGTGTTTCGTTTTGGGTAAATTGACATGAAAGTCTTGAAGTTTGTTTGGTAAGTGGGATTGTCTAGTTGATTTTTAGATTGGCGGCCGTGAAGGTGGTTTGGGAATGATATTGTTATAATGATCGGATTGTGGAGATTGTGAAGTAGTAGGAGCGGGAATAGATGATGGTGAGTTGATGTCATTGTGTTGGGGATCGGTAGCTGAAGTGTTTGGAATAGGATCAATACATACTATGTTGGGTGATGGTGAATTAGTAGATGAAGTGGTTAATGATTCAGGTAGTAGAAAGAGAAGGGTTGAGGAAAGTCAGAAAGTCTAGAGGGTGGTGGAGGATGCAATGGCGAGGTTGTGGATGGTTTATTAACAAAAAGAAATACAGATTCGTTGAATCTAACATGTATTCTAACAAAAAAAAAAGTTTTGTGGGTTGTGGTATCATAAAGGAGATAGCCTTTTTATGTTGTGGGATATCCAATGAAGACACATGGTATGGCTCTTGGTTCAAATTTTTCTAAAGGGTGTTGATGTGCAAGTGCTTGGCATCCAAAAACTTTCAAGTGGGTAAGAGAAGGGGTGTTTGGTATAACAACTCATAAGAGCTTTTGTGGTTCAGAGGTTTGCAAGGTAATCTGTTTATCAAGTATGTTGTTGCAAGTAGACAGTAGCCCAGAAGTGAATGGGAAGGTTTACTTGAAACCATAATGCCCTGGCTACTTCTAACAAATGTTTGTGTTTTCTTTCAACTCTAGAGTTTTGTTGAGGAGTGCAAGGACATGGGGTTTCATGAACAATTCCATATGAATGAAATAAGTATGTTAAAGATTGAATAATGAACTCTAAACCATTATCACTTCTGATTTTTAAAGTTGTTTTGAAGTGATTCAAGAAAAATGCATAGAACCTTTTTATGTTTGAAGTTGTGTGATGTTTGGATGGTAAAAGATAAGTCCATGTAACCCTAGAATAGTCATCCACTGTAGTAAGAAGATACTACATTTATTCACAGTTGGATGTCTATAAGGACCTATATGTCTACATGGATCAATTCAAACAAAGTAGTAGTATAAGAAGTACTATTTGAAAAAGGCAAAGCATGCTGTTTAGCCAAGGACAAACATTACATATGTATGAAGTACACAATTTCGAAGTGGATATTGACTTGATTTGTTTTAAAACAGAAAGAGATGGATGACTAGGCCTTGAATGCCAAAGTGCCATGTTGTTGTTGTTGTTGATGGACAAGATGGTTGATGGTGTCAATTTTGGCTCTTGTTTGATGATGTAGAGACTATTATAGAGGCTGCCATGAGCAATCCTCTTGTGATGGTCCTGAAAATAGCATAAAAAGGGTGTGAAGAGTATGAAAAGTGGTATGTGAGTACCTAATTTACTCACTGATAGTAAATTGTATGAAAACGAGAGTGCAAAAAACATTATGTAATGTTATGGCTGAGTTTATATGTATTGACCCTATTTGTGTTACTTGTGTGTGTTGGCCATTTGGTAAGGTAACATATATGGGTTGTCGACATATTTGGATGTTGTGTACTGATATTAGCGAGATGCAAACATGGTTAGTAGCTCCACTATCAACTACCCAGAGAGTCTTTTGGTTAATTAAGACAGATGCAATGATTCTATATCTCCTAGTAGCAGTGAAATGTGAAGCAACAAGCTTTGTATGTTCTAGTAGTAATAGTAGCCACAAGTTTAGGTATACCTTCTGAGCTCAAGTGTAGCAAACCAGAGGAATCCTTGTTGTTATGAATTATGAGCATCATCTAATTATTTTGCAACTGATCCATCCTTGCATTCATAAAGCATCAACTTGATGATTGACCCTACTGATTGACCCTGCATTTGCTCCTTGTGCCATTGTCATGTTAATTGTCTTGTGATCTGAATTGTCATGTCTTTGTGAAGTGGTTTGTGCTTCCCATGAAGGAGACGACCAATTGGATATCCTACCAACTTATAACACTCCTCTTTTTAATACCATTCCTTGTTGCAATTTCCACAAATAACTCCCTTCCTAAAGGTGCTTCTACTCACAATGCTTTCATTACTCTTGAAGTACCTCGTTGATGATTCTCCTTGAGTGTATCCAGACATTTTGTTATTGTTGTATGGACTCCTATAGTTGTGGGAATGGGCTAAAGTGTAGTAGCTGGAATCAAAGGACTATAGCCCTCCTTTTGTTTCTCCTATTGTCTTCTCATACTATAAGCCTTTGCAACACTTGGCATTGGATTCATGAGCAGAACTTTTTATACCTCTGATATTGACATAACATTCATCTAACCTCATTAGAAACTGAATTAACCTCTCTTTGATCTCTTTCACCATTAATTCTCCTATGGCCATCTAGTTGAGAATAGTGCTCTTGCAGTTCATTAGACAAATAAAATGTTGTATTAACAAAACCCAATGAATTACTTATTTGTGCTGATATTGTGTTGAGTATCCAGGATATGATCATATCATTTTTCCTTTCTCACAATGCCCTGAATCTTTGAGTTCACATTTGGTTCTTCAAATTCACCAGTTATGACTTTCATCTTGTTCTTTGCATTCAAGGCTATCATCATGGATCTTTTTGAAGATAAAGTGGGTGATATCAAAACCAACCATGCATTATCCTGTGGATGTAGATAAATTGGGTGATATGTGAGTTAACATAATCATCTCGTAAAGTGGTGGATGATGATGGCGTTGCGTTTGTATATTGATAATTGTTAGGCATGATGATTTTTGAAGAAGATGATCTGAAACTATTGTGGATTTGAATTAAAGGTTGTTTGGTTGATCAACAATGGTTGATTTTTTATCAGAGTTTGTTATTGTGCCGGAAAAAGTTCAGGTTGTTATTCCACTAGAATTTGTGGGAGACCGGTGGCTCTGATACCATTTTGAGAATCAGAGATTGGAGGGAAAGTTGGGAATTTTTTCAGGTGGCGGACCCAGGTGCCAAATTAAAAAAGGTGGTTCCCTTTGCCTACTCGGGTGACTAAATGCACAAGTCAACACAGGCCGATCGAGTTGGGTCGGGTCTGTCTGATACAATTAGTATACGACATCAGAAAAATTTAACTTATTTGTAGACTATGATATATACTCCACAGTTTTTTTAGCTGTGTACAATAGCAATTTCCAAAAATAGATGGAAATTTCTTCCACAATTCATTCGTTTATAATTACTACTCTAGTTAATATTTAATTCAAAAATGGTAACTAAAGGTAAAGAAAAAGAAATAAAAAAGAAAATAAAAAATTCACCTAGATGCTAGTCACACTTACCACTTTTTAACTAAATTAATTTATTATACTTATTAGAGTGGAAAGTGTAGTGAGGAGATGAATCTCCTCATTTGAGGCCCACGGGTGCCGCATCACCTTACATCCTCTTCACAACTAATCAACCTCTTCACCAACAACTAACTTCAAGTTACTCATTTGACACCCACCACTTACAACTTTATTTTTTTTATTCATTTCATTAAATAAACTAAATTCATTTCACTAATAAATAATACAATATACTAATTTTATTTCATCAAAATAAAAAACATACGATATGAAAAGAAAACATATGATACGAAAAAAATAGCACACGATACGAAAATAAAAAAAATACAACACATACTACTAATATGAAAATTAAACATTTTATTCGTTATCGTAGGCATCAAGACTTTGGTATTTCTTGGTTATTCTTGCTTGTCTCTTGCGAATGATTTCGGATTTTACCGAGTCAGTTTGCAAGCTCGCATCTAGCATGAGAATCTGCATTTTTTGCATCTCCAACGCCCTTTCTTCCTTCTCCAACGCCTTTTCTTCCCTCTTCCTCCTCGCCTCGTAACAAGTTATTTGAGTGTCTTTTGCTTGCGAATACTTTTCGGATAATTGTCCCGAAAAAGTGCTCGTTTGACTCTCACCGGAGCTCGCCGCGCTTGACGTTTTCGTCAACTTTTGTTTCTTTGCAGCTCGTCTATTGTTTCTTTCGGGACGAGGTCATTTTTCCAGGGCTGAACATATCCTCAAGACATGTAATGTCTATCGGTTCCTCGGCATCCCATTTTGAGTGATGTTTCAAAATCTCCCAAACGTGAACATACATAAAATCCCTCGTACCAAAACGTTCTTCGAAGCTCGTCTTCGCATTTTCGATATGATCGTGCTCATTTTCACCACTTAACGCTGAATATGTCTATAAATAGCATTGAATTTTTGGCAGTCGCTATTAATCCTCGTCCATTTACCGGTTAGCATATTTTTGGTACGAGGGTCACCAATAGTTTGATCGTTGAATGCCTCAGTAATTTCGTTCCAAAAGAATTCATCGGTACGGTCATTGCCTACATCTTTGTCTTGGGAAATTCCTATCCAAGTTTCCGCAAGAAGCTTTTCTTCGTATTTGGCCCATTTCCGATTCACATTCGTTTGACCTGTTGCGTCTTAGTCATTGTCGACGTTTAAAACTACAATTTTTTTTGCTTTTTGGGCCTTGATTTTTTTTCCTCTACCTTTGGCCGGTGATCGTGCCTTAGGTACTTGAAAAAGTGGACCGGATGGTTGTGATTCGAATTGGGGTTGTGATTAATGAGTAGGTCAAGTACCGGATGGTTGTGATTCGAATTGGGGTTGTGATTAATGAGTAGGAAACGTGGATGGTTGAGACGGGTTGAAAAATTGTGGTGCCAACATTTGTAGAGAATGAGATGCAAATCCTTGTTGAAGCACAAGTTGTTGGTTATTATAAACTTCCACCAGATTGAATGGGAACCATATGGCGATGAAGAATGTGGGAAATTTTGCGATGAGAGAGTAAAAGAGTTTGACGTTTCCGTATTGTCGTTGGTTTGAAGTTAGGAGGTTTGTGAAATTGCCTCCTTCGTTCGGATTTTGAGTGAGGTATAGAAGTGTTTATGTTTTGGTTGAATTGTAGTGAAAAAATAGAAGTGTAAATGATTTGGTACTCACTTTACAACGTATATATTTTACCCTTTTGTCGGATCCATTGGCTCGTCTGCAAGACGAGTAGCACCACAGTGGCGAGATTCAACGAAGGGGGGTGTGCAGCGGCGACGGAATATTTAGGCCACGTTGGAGTGGCGAGCTTCACCTTCCACTCTTATTCCATCTTCCCAACACCCCTTCTCTCTTTTCACCATTTTTTCTCTTCTACATTCTTTTTTCTTCTTTTTCATCAACTCTTTTCCAACAAATCCACCTTAATTCTCACCTTATTCTAAGTTCAATCTCATCTCAAAGGTGGTTCCCACTAGTATTCTAAGATAGGTCCCGATAAAAACTTACATATCGCTTACAAATGAACTCGGTTTCTAAGGTGGTTCCCGGGAACCACCTACCATAGGCATAGGTCCGCCTCGGAATGTTTCCAAATCTTATCATGAAATGAAAGTGATACAGAACTATTTATACAAGAACACATTTAACTAACTTTGATTAAACATCGACTACACTCGGGAACCACCTACCATAGGCATAGGTCCGCCTCGGAATGTTTCCAAATCTTATCATGAAATGAAAGTGATACAGAACTATTTATACAAGAACACATTTAACTAACTTTGATTAGACATCGACTACACTACACTACACTATCACAAACTGTTACAAACTAAAGCTTAATAAAAAGATATTACATGCTATTACACTTTAGTAAACTCTTGTAGTGATGAAGATAATTTGTAGAGAAGTGTTGATCACTTTTGTCTTGCCATTGTGCTTTGTATCTCCATTAATATGATACTTATGCTTTGCAATTTATTAAATTAGCAAGAGAAGATAGAACTTAACTTTTCTGTAGCTCCAAATGGACTGCATTAGATCGATCTGGTGCATGGTATCATGTAGCAATGCTAATATCTGCAACACAAATTCTACTAATAAAATAATTAGAGCAATAATTTCCATAAAAAAGAAAGAGTGCAAACTTTTAAGTACAATAATTAACAAAGATCAAACCCTAAAACTTTTTTTTTTGGTATTTAATTACTACGTATAAGGTAGGGGACATCTTCCACTAACTTAATGACCCTACAGCTAAGTCGAATTGAGTATCCACACAACATATCTAAATACCATCGTTGGCAGACCAACTAAGCTCCTGTATGACCAAATAAGCTCCAATCCATATCTGGCCATGACCTGCCCATTTGCCCAACAAAAGCTGCA
The DNA here is from genome assembly GCA_030686995.1 of Artemisia argyi. NCBI lineage: Eukaryota > Viridiplantae > Streptophyta > Magnoliopsida > Asterales > Asteraceae > Artemisia > Artemisia argyi. The sequence goes on along the minus strand of CM060690.1, from coordinate 52,991,937 downwards.
GACCTGACAAAGCACGTATATGGACCCAACTATAACCAGATAACTAATCATCTAACCTTGAAGAAGCTAAGACAGAAGAGTCTGGAACTGGAGAAAAAAGACAACGTGCCTACTATAAGATTATTCCCTCGACCTGTCAACTGGTTGGCGAGTTGATAAACCAACTTACATGTGGTTTACTATGCAAAGATATTTTGCATTAATCTTCTCAATGGGGCGAGTTGGTAAACGTCTCAAACATGCTCAATTAAAACAGGTAACCCCTTTGTATCGGTCAAAACAAGTCTGGATTTGTCGGAAACACTTTCGTGCCCCCTATTTAGAAATTAATTATTGCGCTACATATGATCACAAAACTACAATATTACAATAACAATATATTTTTATAGCAGAGGTTGAATGCATTAGAACTGCATCAAAATTTTGACCAGTTGACCCATTTGGTCCGTTTCATTATAGTTAAAAGGTTATTTACCTCTGATCCATTTGGGACCGTACATAACATGTTCACCAATTCGGAAGTAAACGGGTCAAATTTGCTACATCTGATTCTCATCTTTGTCATGCCTAAGCCCTGGTCTCCACATCACCGTCATACGAGTTCAGACAAAAAGGTCAAACAAAAAGGGTCAAAGTTCCTTCTATTTTCATTTGTGAGTTTGTAACATCCTCCATCTGAATTTCATCAATCTGATACAACCTTTCTGTATGACACGCAACTCGGTCAGAAACTTAATATGATACTTAAGACTAAACACAGGCTACACATAGAAGGGACAATATATCAAAAACTTCTGTCGTAGATCAAAGCAGTTGATAAATTCAATGCAAAACTTCCAACTTATATGTGAATGGAATCATGACACATACAAGCCAAGGAAACTAGAATATCTAAACAATGACAGTTTGGGGCACTACAACAACTTCTGGCATTCTTCTTCTAAACAATCACTTACATTGGTAAATTACAAGAGCATTTTATTCTGGAAACCAATTGATACCTTATGAGAGAAAAAAACACGTAATAGATCAGCTCGTTTAGGCGTAAAAGATAATACAATAACTATAATATACATCTTATTACAATTCCAACAGGAAATAACATCACGTATAACTTGTATATATGGCAAAGAACCTAAAATAATGTATTACTTATATGATAGTTTTCCTATAAACAAAGACAGAAACAAACCGGAAGAAACCTTAAAACGAGTCATCATACACGTGTATCCAGGCTTTTAGTTTCTCATCGCTTCTCCTAAATCCCCTGCAGCATCTGATGCTCTTTCCTTGGCAGCTTCATACGATTCCTTAGCATATGATTCACCAGCCTTATCTTTAGCTGCATCATAAGCATCAGCACCTTTTGACTGCATATTTTCTTTTATTTCAGAACCTTTATCTGTAGCCATTCGTATTTTTTGATCTGCTTGTTCAGACCCATACTGATACGCATAACTCCCTTGTTGTTCCGCTGTTTCTTCAACAACACCAGCCATTGTTTGAACCTTTTTCATGGCTTCGTGTGCTAGTTCGGATAGGTATGAATATGCTTCATACGCTTTTGCAGAGCCATCATCTTTAGCATCATCGTAAGTGTCGGAAGCTTTGGCTTTTGCGGTCTCCGTTGCATCGCTAGCTATGTCCATTGCTTCACTCGCTTTCTCAGATGCTAAGCTTCCCACTTCACCAGTTTTCTCAGAAACATACTTTGAAGATTCTGCGAAAATTTATGGTGATATGTGCGTGCATGTTGGAAGACATATGCATGAATGTGTAAATGCATAGAAGTAAAAATAATTACCTGAAGCAACATCGTTAATCGTGGCTGTGCTTTTCAATGCAGCTTCACCAGCTTTATCAATTGCACTGTTGGCACCATCTTTCACGCCATCTTCACCCACACTCAGACCCCTAATAATTTTAATCATTAGTTGGCAAAGCAAACTACTTCTGCATTAGACATGCAAATGGCATTTTATGGAACAACCACAAAGCCCAACCCAAGATGACAGATTATTCGAGAGGCCCTAAAATGGATTTATCATAACATTGACCAAAATAATAAAGCAAACATAATAACCGAAGGAACTTAAGATCAAAGAAAAGGTATAATTAGTCCAAAATGTCTATCACTTACCACAAAATTCTTTAGCATGTATCAAACTATCAATCTAATTTTTTTCCTATTAAACAACACACCAACTTCCTAACTTTCCGTACTCAATGACAGTGTCACTGTCATCATCATAACACATGCTACTCCAATCATTAAATGCACACTGCATGACATCATCCGGTTGGCTATATTGATGCACACTAAACAATTATGCGACAAGGTGAATACATCTTTGATCAACTAGTTATCCCAAAACAAAAGGAGTACGTCTTCAACAATTTACCTTTCAACTATTTAAAACAAAACAACTTTTACCAACAAACCATAACTAGCTTTTTCATTATCAGATGAGCGTGGAATCCATATATACCAATATGAAAATATATATGAATAATACCATCATATGCGCGCGCGCACACAAAATTGAGTTCTTTCTAGAGCCACGGTCTCTAAGAAGGTGTATATGGCTATATGCATCCTAACTTCTCAGATTGAGTATTTTTTATGTCTTATAGTCCACAATATATTATATCAATCATAACCTTGAATGCAAACTAAACTGAACAATAAAACAAAAATAAAAAATACAACTATGCATGGCTTACGATGCAACTTTATTCACCACTTTATCTTTGACATTCTCGACGCCTTTCTCCGCCGCGTTAGAACTGAAGCAAACCGTCGCAGTTGTGGTTAAAAATAACACCATAAGAACAACCTGTTTCCCCATTTTTACGTATGTTTTGAATCGAAAGCAAAAGATGTAATGATTTGAGGAAGGTGAAAATTAATGAAAGTATTATGGATGAAAATTGTGATGATGTTGCGGTTGATCAGCGGTGATTGACGGTGGAGAGACTTTGGCATGCCACGTGGCAAGTTATTGGTCGTTGTATTTCTGGTTGTGCTATCTTCCCGCCACGTTTTTCTCTATGACACGAATATGAAATTTGAGGGGTGACATCTTGGCCGACATCTCAAAATAATTTTTTTACGTGTTATTTCAGTCGATTAAACTAGTTATAATACTTGTGCACGCACAGGATTTTTAAAATTTCGTTTTGATTATATATTATTATCTATTAAGAAATGAATCACTTAACATGTTTCAAATAGTTTTACTTAGTGGACTAAAAATAAAAAATCATATGTATATATGTTATAATCTACCCTATTATTTTAGGAGAAGGGTTTTGGATTAAAAATTATATTTTATTATTCAAGCAAAATCACATGATGATACTTTAATTGCATGAGATGTTAGTGATATATGCTTTTAGTTTTGCAAACCCGTGCTATCAATTTACGATGTGTTTTGTAATAGTGGTATTTCTTTTACTTATATTTTCGTTAATATATGTAGCATATTTAGATAGTTTTGAAGATTGATTCATTTCCTTGATTATGAATAACCATCATACCATGTTCACTAATGTACATTTTTGTTTGAAAATTTGTATTTTCATAAATTTGTGCTATTAACTTCTCATGTTTGATAATAAAATTACCAAATTAACATAGATGCTTACACTATAATTTCTTTATTACATAAAGAGAAACAAAAAAAAATGTAATTGGTAGAACCCATTTAATCTTACGATTATTTATAATGTATAAGAATAATTTTTCTCTAAACCCGAACTATATAAAGAAATTATTATTACTTGTATAAGTAAATTATAAATGCATAAAAAATGACAGAGTACATCCGCAAGTCTTTTAGGATTGTTTGAATCCTTACCGACCTTTCAGTTTAATGCAACTTTCTTCACAATTGGCCTAAATCATCAAGGTAAAACACACCCATATTTTAGACCGTTGGTTGACACCCATAATGTTATCAATGACGGTAAACACCTGCTAAGTTTTATTAATTCATTCAAAGACAAATTACACTCCGAAAAGAATTCCTACCATAAAATTCCTCATATAGGCACTAAAACACATATTTGGTACATTAACCTTCCATAACAATCATGTGTTGATACTTAATCCTCTTCTAAAAAGCGCACACAACAAATTGCATTACACTTTAGTGTGTGCGATAAGATCATAAAACTGCAAAAACCACTAACATGTTGCATTACAGTGAGGATAACAACAAAGTTAGTCATAACATCAAATCAGAAAACTTCATATTAGAACTAAAAGGGTGTTTGGTTATGCTTATTAAAGGTGCTTATTGGCTTATTCAATTACCATAACACAATAAGTTTATGATAAAGCTATAAGCTTTTTTGAGAAGCTTAGTAAAAAACCTCTGAACTCCCAACTAATTCTATCATAGCTTAGTGTGTTTATAGTAAAAACATAAATATTAAGTGTAGAAATTTTCAACAAAACATAAAAAAAAAAAAAAAAAAAAAAAAAAAAAAAAAAAAAAAAAAACTTGGTGTGTATAACAGAAAAGTTAAACCATAAAAAATTTACTAAAAACTATCAGCTAGATAAGGCATAAGTCAAAGTGTTGTTGAGGTCTCTTTCGGATTCTATTCAGAAACAAAAAGGGGTTTACACATAAATCATAAGTATAGAACAATGGTTGTATCTCACATCCGTAATTACCAAGTCAATAACATTATCGCAGTATAGTAACGTAATAACCTAATTAAAAACTATATATTCTTGCTGAATAATTCTCATGTACATACTTTTAATTCCTTTATAACGACCAACTATTATTACTTATTTTTTTATCTTTTTATTATTATTTTTTTGAAACATCAAGTCAATGAATAAAGTTAGGTTATCATCTACGTAGTTTTTCGTTTTTTGATTTAGGAGGTGATTCTTATCAAATAAGGATTGTGATGCGTGTATTTTTTTTATAATTTAACGAAAACACCTTCTATATTAAAGAATGACTATTTAACCGATGTGTTTTTGTTTGTTTTTTTTTTTTTTTTTTTTTTTTTTTTTTTTTAATAATTAGCTTTGTATAACATTTTTAACTGACAGAGATGTTGAGTTTGAGGTTAATGTTGTTGTTTAACTTTAACTATTGATATCATGTTGTACAAAACGTGCGAGTTTAGTGACACATAATGAGCGTTGATAAAGTTAAAATATGTTTCGTAAAGTTTTTAAAATGTTTTTATGGATATCCATATATAAATTTTAAATTAAAATTTCATGAGTCGTTGCTATAAGTAGAATCGCGTATATTTATTTTATATCACAGTAACTCATGCTTACCGTTTGATATTTATATTCCCGTTACTAATAATTTAGCCGTATTTCAAACCCGTGTACGCATAAATTAAACTTTTAAATAGTAACATGAGTCCTTATTAAAAAAAATATTCTAATGTATGAAAGTTTAAAACTAACATTAGTTTAAAAAATATTAATATAATAAAACTAATTCGCATATTTACCAAATTTATTTTAATAGATGAAAGTCAAAAAAACTAATGCTATTACTCATGTAATTTTAAACAAAATTAACATTGTAAAGTATAAGGGGTATAAAGTGTAAGGGTTATTTGTTTATTATATAAAGTTATTAAAAAATATGGAGACTTATAATTTTACACTTAACCACTAAGGTTTTATTAATTACCTCCTCTTTTCTTAAGTTTTTATTTTTATAAATTTGACACATATATTTTATGTGTTTTTTTATCAATTAAATTCTCCACCAAATTTATTAAAGTTTGACCAAAATCTATGAAAGTTTAAAACTAACATTAGTTTAAAAAATATTAACGTATAATAAAACTAATTCGCATATTTACCAAATTTATTTTAATAGATGAAAGTCAAAAAAACTAATGTTATTACTCATGTAATTTTAAACAAAATTAACATTATAAAGTATAGGGGGTATGAAGTGTAAGGGTTATTTGTTTATTATCTAAAGTTATTAAAAAACATGAAGACTTATAATTTTACACTTAACCACTAAGGTTTTATTAATTACCTCCTCTTTTCTTAAGTTTTTATTTTTATAAATTTGACACCTATATTTTATGTGTTTTTTTTATCAATTAAATTCTCCATCAAATTTATTAAAGTTTGACCAAAATCAATTCAATTTTGACTTTTTATTGGCCAATCATATTGCTTGATTTTGCTTACGTGTCAAAATCGAGCTCTCCTATCGGTTCAATTTTTTTTCAATGAGAAGGGTTTTGCAAAAACACTCCGAAATGATGTAATTCTTGTATTATATAAAAGATTAGTTTATTAGATGAAACTTGAAATGAGGAGGATGAGAATAACATAAAACTATACATGTTAGATGCATTAGAAAAGTATATACATATTTTATTATTATTTTTAATTTTATTTGAAATGTATGTCTAGTAATATTTCTCCTGTCTTCATATTATATTTCTCTTCTCAATAAATCTCTTACCTGTTAGATAGAGGTGATATTTTTTTGATTCAAGAGTGTAGTGATATCATTTTCTTAATGATTTTTTTTTTTTTAAGGATACTAATTTGGAGGCGGAAAGAGTATTTATTAGTTTCTTTTAACGACTTTTGGATTTTAATATTAAAGGAAGATAATAAAAAAGAAAAAAAAAATCCGAGGTAAGCATAAAAAAATAATAAAAATAAAAGCTTTTTGAAAATTTCTTAAATTTTTCTTTAAGATAGAATTTATTGATGCATAAAAAAGTTATAAATAAAGTGCTTAATTTTGAGCTTAAAACGAAATTCTGGTGCACAAAAAATAGTTTTGATGCACAAAAAAAATCGACTTATTATATTTTGACGCAAACTAAAATTTTGATACATATACTAAAAAGAAGTTTGATGCAAAAAAATAAATTCTTATGCACAAAATATCGATTAACAAAATTTTAATCCACAATTTTTTTTTAATCAAAACTATACACTTTTAGAAAACCTTTTTCACAAATTTTGTATATACTAGGGTCTCCTATCTTTTAAAATTGTTTTGAGAGTTTTTCAAGATCTTCTTATTTTTATGAATTTTTTGTTATGTTTCTTACGAATATTTGTCTTTTTATTATAACATATCTATTGAGGACACCATAATTAAGATCATGTGTTGTGCTCGTTAGGATTGAGTAGTTGCTTTATTGTCCGAAGTCCGAACTCTAGGTAAATTGTTTCTAAGTAGTTTCATTTATCCTTCTGACTGTTATCCTATTTCATTTTGTTGTTATTTCTATTCCAGTTAATCAGTCTCAAACCCGTGTGAATTTTAACGCCTTCATTAGAAAGTCACCTTCATTTCCTCCTAGTTATTCCTCTAGATGACGAACTTCTTTCGAGTATTTACCATTACCACTCTACAACCAGGGATGGAGCCAGGAATTTGCGTTAAGGGGGGCCTAACTTTTTTTTTTTTTTTTTTTTTTTTTTTTTTTTGGTATAATTAGTAAAAAGGTGTAAGATTGTGTCGATTTAAATGCTATAGTTACAAGTATAATGGAGATAATAAAAACGTTATATTGACTCAGTGACATTTTTATAACAAAACATATTAGACAAACTATAAAAAATCAAATTTATGTCGACAAACAGATTTCGTATAGTTTAACAAAAGTTCATTTATAATACTGGTTACACCACAAAACAAAATATAGTGTATGCTTCAATGTAGTTGACACATAAAAAAATAAATAAATAAATAAAAATTACGGAATACAGTATTACTTACAAGATTTCGAGTTTTAACCTTAACATACTCCAGCTGTACACTACATATTCCAGTTACCAATATAAGTCTTTATCACTTTTTATTTTTCTCTCACCTGCACCTTCATCTTCTCCGTCATCTTATGGCCAGAATTTATAAATTATAACTATTTTTTCCTTCTTTGCTTTTTCATCAAAATGAAACTAATCCAAGATGGTTCCTCCTATATATATCTAAGGCAGTTGAGCAGGTTAGGGGGGCCGAGCACCCTCCAGCCCCCTACTGGCTCCGTCGGTGTCTACAACGATTAAGTACATTATATAGAGGTTGAAAACTTCCTAATTAATTCTTCTAAAGCAAAGTGCACTTCTCCTTTCCTTGCCTAGGAGACCGAGTCGTGTACCACAAGTGTAATAAAGGCAAACAGGTCGGGTGAGGGAGACCGACCAGGCGACCAAGTGTAAACCCACTTCTATTACGTCTAGTCTCACTTACCTTTCAAACAATATATATTATCTCTAGATTCATAAATCTATAAATAATTAAATATATTTTTTTTGCACGTACAAGAAGTTAATCTAGCTTGTTCGTGAATTAGGATGGAGGGATTTGCTTAATTAAAGTTCACGTCTACCAAGAATCTATCTTGTTCTTCAAGGATGGATACACACTGCACGTACAATAAACTAGTGATCTAGATGTTATATATCTCAATGGACAAAACAGGGGCGATTATTATTTTAGGGTCATACGTATGAGTGAAATTTTAATATAGATCCGTCAGGGTTAATTTGTGTGTTAATTGAGATGTGTTGTAATCAACTTTTTTATTTTTTATTAAAGAAATCGTGTGGTCAGGAACAATTAGAAAAAATAAAAAATAAAAAAACGTTGTGGTTGAACATTTGACTAGCTCGGTTGGAGAGCTTCTACCCATCAAAACTTGTAAAGTTTGTTTTTTTTTTTTTTTTTTTTTTTTTTTTCATTTCATTTCATTTCATTTGTATGGCGGACATCCCTTTTATTTTAGAAGTAACAATTTAGTTTTTTAATAATTTTGTGGTCAGCAAATTAAAGTAAAAAATCTATGTTACACATTACATGGCTATGTTAGTAGTATAATTCTATGGAACACATAGGATAGAGTCTCGATCAAATGTGATTTTAGGCGTTAAACAATTATTTTGTTTTAATGCATAGATCTAATAGAATATCATGCAATGGTGATAGATCACTTATTTGTTGGGTGGCCCTTTTGATTGAGCATTATATAGGATTGTCAAGCACAATCTTCACAAAGTGAAGGATTATTGTATGCATATCTATTATAATTTTCTTTGTCAGATCATCATTTTCCATAAATACCATCAACAATATATAGTTGATAGGATAAAGTAGCAGCCTTTCCGAGCGAGCCTTTGGGATCTCGTGTAAACACCCATGATGTGGTAAAGGGAGGATATTAGGGGAAGCAGTGAGTGGAAATTCCCATACGGAGTAATAACATCTAATGTGTATTGACTTGTCCTAAGAAAATGATATTTAAGAACTCGAGAATCCTTCAAAATTTTCATCTGCTTTCCTACCTACTAATTCCAAGAAGTTGTTAACTCATTTTACGACTACTATAGAACAACAAAATGCAAGAAAAAGCCGAATGACCAAAAATAGGTTGCCACAACAAACAAATACTAAACAGTAAAAGGTCAAAAGAAACACATATCAGCTGCCTCTTAAGAGAAACTAAAGCGTCACCACCTGATATTCCAATAACAAAAGTTATACATGACCAATATCAAAAGCTCCTAACAGGTGGACAAATTGAGAAGCCACATCCAAAACACAGTTCTTAGATTGATCCAACTATCATGGATCGACAATCCTGGCTAAATTAAAGAGGTCTTAAACTACTTGGTCTAAGATAGATATTGTAAGATGAATTGTTTACATCATCAAATATTTTTTTACAAAAATAAACCGGATAGCTTTCGACATTAACCAACCACGTCAACCGCCAAGCCTTTGTTTATGTTCAATCTCATCAAACGAGCGGCCCCGATAAGGGGTGCCTCTGTGTGCTTGATGTCCTACAAAAAGAAAATGAGGATTATCATGTTAATGTTGTTTGGTCAAGATGTTAGAGTGGTTACAACACCGGCACCCGTTAGTTTGAAGTTTTCAGTTATTGACTTAATGGAAACGGAAAGTCCAACCTAATCTAAAGTGCACCACCAGTACCATTTAACTTCACATAATTGTAATTTGAGGTTTTAATTTATTGAAATTAATGAAAACAGAAAGTTAGAGCATAATTTGAAAGTCAAACTTAACACAAAATTACAGCACCAATTACTGAACTTTTTATTTAGACTTATTGGAAGAAGAATATGTTGTTTTTTAAAATTTTATTGTACTGTTTACTCTATAGAACCAACTCACATATTGGCATGCTAACAAGTTATTTATGGCTTATAGAACCAAAGGTCAGTTATAAAGTAATAAAACAATAAAACTTCCATCCAGCACAACCCCGACTTTATTTTAATAAGCTTGGACCCTGCCAAAGAAAGCCCGGGCCAGGGCTAGTCTTTGCCCATCTCTAACACTAGCGGCAATTAATAAGCTTGGACCCTGCTTAAACACACCCCTTTGAAAGATTTTAACCTAAAAAAAATGAATGGCTATATGAGCTTATTGATAGATTGATGAGCCAATAAGCTTAGTTTTTGTGGCTAATGAGCTTTCAAGCTTTAAAGCTCATGGGCTTAAATAGCACATAAGCTCAAAAGTTTGATAAACTCATAAGCTAAAAAATAAGCTTATTAGCCTTTTAAACTTTCAATAAGCTTATAAGCTTAAACAAACACCCCCATTTGAGAATCACATCAAAACACATGAATGGCCTTATGAGCTTACTGAAAGATTGATGAGCCAATAAGCTCACTTTTTGTGCTAATGAGCGATAAACATTAAAGCTAATGAGCTTAATTAAATAGCCCATAAGCTCAAACAAACAACCCCTATTAAGATTTAACCTCAACAGAACAGATGAATAGCCTTATGAGCTTATTAGTAGATTCATGAGCCAATAAACACAAACACAATAACAAAACCCTTTCCCCCACAAACATTCTTAAACAGATCGAAATTTTATTTCTCTTAGTTTTGTTTCATCTCACAATAATTTGTTTGAGACAATGTTCGATTCATGAGCATGGTAAACAAATACTATAAAGAATAAAGATCTCAAAAGATGTTTTAGTTTTTTCTTGAGAATATTGTATAACAGATCTCAAAAATAAAGACCAATGAAAATGTTCAATTTTCTAGGAAAAATAAAATAAAATAAAATAAATAATACTCACCATGCTATAAAACACCTCTGAAACTCGAGAACACGTGGCATAAATATTGTGGCCATGACAAAGATCCATGTCGCCCATAGAACTAAAACATAATCAAAGGATAATTATCAGTGTCTTTTTAAACCAACAAATTCTGAAATTCTAAGCTAAAAGATTTTAAACAAAAAAAAAAAAAAAAAAAAAAAAAAAAAAAAAAAAAAAACAGCATATAGTTGATACACAAAAATGGGGGAAAAGTCACCAATTTGTGACCTGCTGTCTTGGAGAAAAACAAGGTCATAGTTGACCCACAAGTCACATGTTGTGCCCCTACGGATGAAAGGTACTCAGACTTTGACCCTAATTTTTCTCACATATTTGATTCCCAGTCGGCTCACAAAACCCTCTTAAACAACCATCTCAAGCCCAAAAAACACAAAAGTAAAACCCAACCAAACCCACAACAACATATGGCCCAAACTATTGTTACCAGAAAACTCAAATATGCTTCATTGAAATTAATAGATTCGTTAAACAAGGAAACTCCCTATACTGATGATTAAACTTCTTCAGAACATACTCCTTACACTTCCAAAGCTCGGGACTAAAAATCGATGACACCCCACTAAACAGCTCCCTATCACCACCCGGAACACCCTGCACATGCACCCTTTTCTCAATAGGCACCTCCGTCAAAACCTGATACAAATTCTGATTGACCCCACCCATCGGATACGGATTATCCATACACAAATTTTTCGTTGGCAACTCAACTAACAACTGCGCAACTTCAGTTTCTTCACTCTCGTTCCTAAGCTTCTTACTCTTACACTTATCACACGTAAACATATTCTCACTTTTAACATAACTCGAACACCTCGTATGCACCCAAACACCACATTCATCGCAATCAACCATTTCCTCCCCATCATCAAAATCAACTCCACAAACACAATCCACCACCCATGACTCATCCCCCCAATCATCTGCCGATATCTTCGGCAAACGATTCGATCGGCTCTTCATACCTAACCCTAAAAAACCTTTTAAAAAACCCTAAAAAGTACTAAAACAAACTAAACTAAAAAAATCCCACTAACCCATTAACCAATTCACTACCAAATTCAATAAAGCAAGTGATTTCTATCCAATTGGCCAAAAGGGTATCCTAAAAAGATGAAATTATAACAAAAACAGTAAATTTAAAAGTTTTTACCGTTGAAATTACCTGTTTTTTGAGGGTAAATGATCTTTAAGTGATGAATTGTTGACTCTGATGGTTGAATTGTGTGATTGATTGGTTAAAGAAGGTGAATTTGATATGGGGATAGTGTCTTCTTCTGTGGACGACAAAGTTAAAGCCGGAATTGTGATTAAAATATGAAGACTTTAGAATAAGGAAAGGGGTTATGAAATGAAAGTGAGTATTTTTTTATGGGTCAAGATTTGGGCTTTTATAAAATAATTAAGGCCAAACATTAGGTGTCACATATTATCTATGTATATAAATAAATCTAAAGCTCCAAAATTTCATGATATGTATTACCTGGGTTAGATTACGCGTGTTGATTATCTGATTTGACTGTGTATGTAGAATGTTCTAGCGCTATCAAGCGCTATCATTTGTACCCATGAACCAGATTGAGCTAATAAGATTTGGATCTGCCTACTTTTTGGACCTTTTGCGATGGATTAATGGTAGCCCAGTTTTTTTGGCGGGAAAAGCCCGGAGCAATACGACGTCGCAGATGTTGATTTTTAATATATATTGTTAATGGTATTAATCGCCTGGCAAAAAATAATGAAACCAAGAATAAGGAAAAAACAAGAATCAGAACCATATACCCTCAACACCTACCGCCCAAACCGATTCCTTAGATTCTAATCATAGCCGGTGGTGGCTCAAGGGTAAAGCTACTAAAGCCATCGCTTTAGGCCCCTGAATATTTAAAGCCCCAATTTTCTAACGCCTATTATGAAGATACAGTCCGTCACATAATTTCTCCGGCATCATCTTGAAGTCTCGATGTATAAAAGGCCCATATTACTAAAACTGCTAAAATTATTAAGGATTTTTGCTTGTTTATTGTTTATTATTTAAATTCATATCACTAAGTCTTTATTTGAGTTTAACAAACACGATCAAGTCCATCATTTTATTATTACTAAATGATGAATTGAGCTCATTTAATGTTAAAAAAAAAAAAAAAAAAAAAAAAAAAAAAAAAAAAAAAAAACGCATTTAATGCTACAAATTTGAATTAATTTTAGACGATACTGTAAACAAATCAAACATGTAAAGAGTCACTCATGAAAAGTGTCTTAAAGAGCGGACAATGATAATATATTTTTTAATGAACAAACATGAACTCCAATGTCCGTTTGTTTAAGTGATCATATTAGTTCGTTTGTTCGATTAACCCAAACTAACAAACATAAACAAGACTCATTCGTGTTGGTTTAGTTCTTTAGTCATACTTATAGATTATCATAAAGCGATGTTTTATATATATATATATATATATATATATATATATATATTATTTTTCTATGAAACTCTTTTATGAATTCCTTTCTATAAAGTCAGGCTTGTCTATACAATACAACAAACACATGCACACAATTTATGGTACAATACGCATCCACTAGGATAGTTACCATGCCAGCACCTTTCTTCTTAGTCCGCCAAACCTTAGCGCATAAATCAAACTTAAGGAATGTGGTTATCACTTGTTATCAGTATATCATGATTACAGGGAAATACAGACATGAAAAATCCACAAAGAGTTCATCATTCATGTACGTGGTTATTGTAACCCCTGGTACTTTTTCTAAAACCTATTACTAGCCAAATATTTATTTTTCGTACCTGAGACACATTAAAACTTTTATGCATGATTATTTGGGTTTGAGAAACGTGAGATATATTGGAAACGAGAACTTTATCCCTTGATTAACCCAGCACAACCTAGGAAACTCGAATCGTATTGTATTTGCCAAATTATTTGAATTATTTTGAGTTTGGGAAAAACTATGAAGTTTATGCTTGATCTTATTGGAAGAACTATTTTGTGAACAATGGCGCAAGTTTCGTAATTTTTCGAGTCCGTTTGCTATGTCGTTTGGACCCCGAAGCGTTTATCGTGAGAACTTTATTACGTTGGCAGCTTTAGTCACTTAACTTATCCTTTTCATTTCACCCTACACTTTTCTTTTATTCAAAAACCACCCTAGCATTTAATATAAATACCCCATTTCTTATCATTTTTACTAATAAAAACACACACACTTACTTCAAATTCTCTCTCTCTCTCTTGAATATCCGGTCGCCGCCCCTCGCTGGAACACCAGCAGAATCCGGCCACCATCGCCGGAAAATTTTCCGGCCACCGCATCTTCTTACACCATCTTGTAGATCGGGTCCCCCGACACCACCGTACTACCCTCGCAACCCCAATCACCTCGTACACGCTCCCACGCGCCATCACCGAACACCACCGCCACCACCGAGAGCTGCCACCACCACCATTCACCTCCTACCAACGGTAAAGCAACCCTACGCACCCATTTTCTTATTTTCTTAAATATATTTGAAACCCTAGTTTTCTAAATATTTTATTAAACTGGTTTTCATAACAAATCTTTTATAAAAATGATTTTATAAACATTTTTAACAACTAAAAACTCGTGTGGATCTTCTTGACCCGTTTTGCCGCGACTCGGAATGGACTCACCGAGTCAACTCGTGACTCGGTGAGGGTTTTGATATTTTTGTTGTTGTTGATGTTTGGAGATGAAGGGGAGTAATATTTCTTGTTGTTGTATGTAATTTTTTAGGGTCCGTTTGGTTTGGGTGTGTCTCGACAGCCGACAGCCACCACCACCGCGACTTGGGTGGTGGTAGGGGAGGGGAACAATGTTACTATTATTGTTGTTGTTGTGTTTGGATCGGATTTGGAATGGTTTTGGTTTGAGCCGAGAAGGGTGAGGCTCGGTTTGGTTTCGGGTTGATTTAGTTTTGACTTGGGTTTGATTTTGAGTCATTGTTATTGTTGTTGTGATTATTTTTGAGTATCGGTTAACTAGTCTCGGGATTTTGATGATTATAGTTTAGAAATGGTAAAAATAATAATAAAACGGATAATAATAAATATGAAACCTAAAATCTATTTGTTATAGTTAAGCGGATTTGATATCGGACATGTTTCCGTATTATTGTATTGTGAGCTTGAATCGGACGTATTGGATTTACGGCCTTGGTTATTTGGATATTATGGACCATTTGGTACACGAGACGGTAGGGCACGTTAGGCCTATAAAGATCTTAACGTACCTAGAACCCGAACAATACAAAATGGTGGATAAAACCTAAACAACTAATGGACTACGCGAATGATATATCCAATCATATTAATAATATATTAACGTTGTTTAAATAAACGAGTCATTGACTCAGGAAAACATTATATAAACAGGTAGGTCATGCCGAAATTTTATAAAATTTTTTATAAACTTTAAATTATTTTACCCAATGTTATTATTTTAAAACCCTTTTCATTTCAACGTTACTTTGGGAAATGGGTAAATCCGAGACTTATTGATAACGTGTTATTATTTATTTATTTAAGTGTATCTTTCATTTTCATTTATTTTCTTTCCATTTTTTTTCGATGATTTTCTTTGAGGAGTTATTTCATCTACTTTCGTCCCTTTTGGGTTTTCGTTTGTTTTCGCCGACGTATTTGTTTTCCTAACTTTCTTGTCTCCTACACGAGACTTTTGGAAATCTATTTCTTTCAAATGCCATTGTATTTATAAAAACCCTTGTTCAAGCATTATTTATTGAGATATTCGAGTATAATTCTGAGTTATGCTATTTATATTGCTTAGGTTGTGCTGAGGTTCGTTTGCTGTGACGCATTATTGATTGGTTGCTATATCTCGTTTCCTGCTACTGCTATTGTTAAGGTGCGATTCATAGCCCCGCTTTTTATATTTTTAAATGTTTATAAACCCGTGGGGTGAGACACATGCTTTAAATGTTTTCTGAGCACAAATATTTTTGGTATGCTTTTCCTGAATGATATACTTTCCTGACGATGTGCTAAGTAGCTTATCTTGCCTGACAAGACCCTCAGATCATGAGCCATTAATCACTTGCGAGTGAGCGCGAATATAGGGATATAGGCCTATAGGAATTGACCCTCCCACTCCTTTTGCTGGATAGGCAATTTGGGTGTATTATATTCGATTTTGCTGGGTAAATGGCAAGTACCCGGCCTTAGGGGCACTTTATATTATGAAATTCCGCAGTTATTGTTTATTCCAGTACAGAGTTACTGATGATTGGTTGGTTAACGTTTTGCGTGTCATGAGCTTAGCATCATCAACCGTATGTATGCACGTGTTGCCTCTACAGATTGGGTGTTACCTTGATTACCCTGGTATTTACATTTGTTGCTTATATCGTATGATTAAAACCTTGTGCTCAACTTTATTATTTAAACCTATGGATTACACTCAACCTTTGTGTTGAATTTTAAGCATGTGTTTCTCAGGTATTACTACTACTGCTATTAATAATAATTAGCTTTGAGCTCTATGTTTTGGGTGTGGTGGAGTGGCTTGGACGAAGGAGGTTTCTGTCAAGGTAGCTTTATCATTTCTACTATCTTTATTTTCATGTCATTTGTAAAACCTTGGCGTGTCTTTAAAACTTTGGTACTTTTCCGCTGCTAAACTTGTTTATTTTCCGCTGCGAAACTTTGATACTTTTCCGCTGCTAAACTTGTTTATCTTTTTCCGCTGCTAAACTTTGATACTTTTCCGCTGCTAAACTTGTTTATTTTCCGCTGCTAAACTCTTTTTATTATTCCGCTGCTATTTGATAAAGAGTCTATGTACTCTAAATGGTTTGTAATACGAATGATGTGTTTGAGACACTTTTAAACGTCCCGTGTTGTGGTCGTTAACTATAAAGGTGTCTGGTTTCCGCCTGCGTAACGCCCCCGACCGTGTTGGTTGCCGTATATCTGGGTTGGGGGTGTTACATTCGTGGTATCAGAGCATCGTTTATAGAGAACGAGCTCGCACTCGACAATAAACTTTTTCCTGGAGTCAAAATGTTTTGAGACAGAAGCCGACAGCCTTCCGTGCCACTTCACGCCCTAGTATTTCTTTTTAACTTTATATATATATATATATATATATATATATATATATATATATATATATATATATATATATATATATATATATATTTATATATATATATATATATATTTATATATATATATATATATATATATATATATATATATATATATATATATATATATATATATATATATATATATATATATATATATATATCTACCTCCCTTATAAAGGAAGCTTGTCCTATTTTTTCTCCCTCAAAAATACTAATCAACTGACATGTTGCATCTCTAAATTCTATTAGCCGTAGATTTTTTTGAGGCAATTTGGGGCGGAATTCCTCTTACCACTTCATTTGCAATTTTTCTATCGTTCCAACCAAAACACACACACAATAATATCCTCCCCCTTCCTACCTCAAACCCTCACCGGAAAATTAACCCTAAATTGAAGATCGATGAGGTAGTTCCACAAAAATAATTCGCCTCCGTTACCTCAAAACCTCACCGGAAAATCAATCAAATATTTGCATCTCTAAAACCTAAACCTTAATTCGACTCCCTTAATTGAATATCGATGAGGATGTTGGGCAACACAATCAGATTAATCATGGTGTGTTTTACAGCTTAACATTTTTTATTTTTAAACATGCTTATGTTTGGTTAATGTATTGTAATTATGATTTAGATTGCATATTCATGTTCATCTCCAAACAACTACTTCCATTTTAATCCTGTTAGAATATGTAGCTTTAGATTTTAATTGTGATGTTCATCCGCAAACTTCACTTTGATGTTCATCCTCATGGATCTATTGTGCTAATTATTATATCTTGTTGTTCATAACTAAACTGTAAAATTGATGTTCATACACAAACTCTAAATTTGATGTTCACCCTGCTATAATTTTAATCATAAATCAAACATTAACTTTAATCAAATTATTTTGTAAGTTATGTTTTTATACATTTAGTCATGACCAAGTTCACAAATTATACAATAGGAAAACATTTCAATCCTAAATTCGTGTTTAAATCAATATTAGTTATCACCATGTTGTCTTGCATCATTATTTCACCATGTTTACTTGCATCATTATTTGCATGACAGTCATGTTAAACTAAATGCAAAACAAAGCTCTTCCAAATAATTAATATTTAGACGAAATTATAGGAAAGTTTGAAAAAATGTTTTAAATTTAGGAAATGTTAATCACTCATAATAATAACTTTCAAAACTTTTAAATGTCATTAACAAAAAAAAAAGGGATTAGCTAACTAACATCCTGATTTTTAGCTACAAATTTAAATTTTTGAATAATTGCCTTACTAAAATGCAGGGATTTATGCATTTAAACTAATTCATACAAGTATATATGTGTGCACCCTAATCAACTTATCATTCATCTCTTACTACTTCCTCTTAAAACAATTTCAAACAGGTATTTCATATGCCTTACCATAAGTTTAAGTTTGTTGCCTCTTTATTTTTTAATTATGAATATTGTTTGTTATGATTTATGTTAGAAAGAATTTTTAATGTTTTGTCATCTGTAGGCAAAACATGGCTGATCAAGTGATGACTGCTTTGAGTGACATCGACCCTATGATCGATGATGCCAATATTTTGGTCAGGGTGGTACGTATATGGAAGGCTCATCCCATCACTAGGCCGAATGAGATTTGGAGTTTAGAAGTTCTATTCCAAGATGAACAGGTTATTAAAATCAACCTCTTTTTTTACTTTTTTATTTGAGTTTATATGAACAGGTTATTTGTATTTTTTTATTTTAGTTATATGAAATTCTATTTGTTTGCATGGATCTATGTCCCTTTGTTAAATATGAAATGTAATTGTATCCAAGAGTATATTGCAACATTTTTTTCACAAATAATTATTCAGTATGCATTTGATTTTCCCAATAGATTTCCTTCATTTCCATGACATTATGTGGTATGCTTATTATAGAACACTACATCTCAAACATGATAATAATATATTCTCAATTAATAAATATCATTACATTGTGGTACTAATACATATGTACATCATATATTTCAGGGTAACCGTATCCAAGCTTCTATTAAGAAGACAGATATGAATAAGTTTCAAGCTATTTTGGATGAAGGATCCTGTTACAAAGTGGGCAGTTTTGGGGTGGGTGAAAACGGAGGGAAGTTTCCGTTGCTGAGTCACCGCTATAAAATTGGATTCTATAAGAATACATCTGTCACAAGAGTTGCTCCCTTTGATCAAAATACCCGTGGTTTTAGGTTTGAACCTTTCCAAAATTTCTTTAGAAGGCGGTTCTCGGAAACTGATGTTGTTGGTAAATTTTTATTTTTATTATTTATAATTCACATTTTTCATATGAGTGATGATGTTTTACTTAAAAAATTTTTAAAAATTTGTAATTGTCTAAACTTACCTATCCCCCCTTTAAACGCAGATGTAATTGGGACTATAATATCCATTTCTGAACCAATACCCTATGAAGGTTATCAAACTCAAAAATTTAGAAGGACTGTTACCTTGGAAGATGTTGAGTAAGAAATCTAATATTAGTATGTATTAAATTATACACATATATGTACTAAAAT
The DNA here is from genome assembly GCA_030686995.1 of Artemisia argyi. Taxonomy (NCBI): domain Eukaryota; kingdom Viridiplantae; phylum Streptophyta; class Magnoliopsida; order Asterales; family Asteraceae; genus Artemisia; species Artemisia argyi. The sequence continues at coordinate 52,972,102 of CM060690.1, read as the reverse complement.
GTTTGGAAAATAATACAGAGGGAATACTCTGGATTGCTGCTTTTTTGACGGATGGGTTGATCGGTTCAACAGCTTGGCAGAGCAATTGGATAAAATGCGAAATGTTGTAATGATTCTTCAAATTGCAAAAGTTAAATACTTTAATGGTAAATTTTTTTTATAAAGTGGTTATGATTATTACTATTATTATGTTAATTACGAGGTAGTAACGATTGTATCCAACTAATGCAGATAAGCCGTCCATTAGTAATGGTGCATTTGCATCAAAGCTGTATTTAAATGACAACATACCAGAGATTAACACTTTCAGGAAGATGTAAGTAGTTTCCTGATTGAAATTTTAACTTATACTTTTTTTACATCGTATACTATAAACAGACATTATAGAATCACACGGCTGTTTATCTTGAATCAATATTATTATTTTGTATAGGTACCAAGAAATGGATGGTTATGTTGAAAAGAATATTGTTTTGAATGTGTTTTCACCTTCCAAGAAAGAAATCACACCAGATAAATTCTTTGAAAATGCTGTAAGGAAAATGGTTGGGTCTATTCGTGAATCTGAATACGTAAGTTAACTGTTATTTCTTATTAATTGCTTATTCATTGATTTAATTTCAAGTTTTTTTTATAAATTATTATTATATACACAACAAGTTGAATGTATTGTGTACGCCAAGATACACAAAGTGCATCGAGAACATGGTTGGTGGTATCTCGCCTGTAAGAAATGTGGTTCTATCGCCAAAGAACCAGAAGATAATGGTGATTCATCATCATCCAAAAAGAAAGGCAAGAATAAGGTCTGGTGGTGCAAAAAAGACAAAGAGATTACACATGTTGGCCCGAGGTAATGTTTAAATTTGTATGATCACCTATTTTTCTGATAAATGCAATTTGTTTTTCAATATCCTACTTATGTATTTTTACTTTTATTTTCTTATTAAGGTACAAAGTAATTGTGCGTGTCATTGATGACACCGGCTCAGCATCTCTTTTGCTTTATGAAGATATTATCCTCAAACTCATTGACATCCCCTGTTCTAAGCTCAAGGCGAAATATGGAGATCAGGCAGATGATATCTTTCCTGATGAATTGGCTCCAATTGTTGGGAAAAAATTGTTGTTTCGGTTCCTCTATTCATCGTATAACATAAACTTTAACAACCATGTTTATCAGGTCAAGATGATTTCACATGATGAAGATATGATAAAGACCTTTAAACATGGATTCATCAATGAGGTACTTTAAAGTTATTACATGTTAATTTTAATTGAACATTGATACTGTGTAATACATTGTTACGTTCTTTGTGACAGGAAAATGATGGAGAAACCAAGACTCCCACCACCCCCTATGTCACCGCAAGCAAGTTCAATTCTATTGATAACATTCCATTCAACATTGAATATACTCCAGAAGTTGTGAAGCACATGGAAAAGGATGATGATGGGAGTAGCAGCTCTGGAAAAGGGAAGCGTGATGTGATCAATTTGGATGAGCCTGTGGAGGAGGATGTTGCTGCAAAGAAAATCAAGAATGCAGCTATTGTTGAAAAGGCTAATGGGAAGGATTAGTGATGATGAATCTCCTTAACGGATTGACATCAATATTCTCTTTCTTTATCAGTGTTTCTTAAAGTTTTCTTACATACAATTTTTCCAGTATTTGGTTATGTTTATTTGGATTTAAAGTCACTTTGAATCTTTTTTGTGAGTTTATCACAAATACATTATGATGGTATGTTTAATAAATGTTTGATGTTGATCTATATATATGTTTCATTTAAGCATTTTGATGTGATTTTTACATGTTAATGGGCCATATATTTTATAGAATGTTATTGGACCTTTAATGTGATTGGGTCATAATGTCAAATATATAATTTTAAGCTTAAAGACATACATGCCTCATGAATCATGATTAATCATATAATACATTCATCTTCGTTATTAGCTTTCGTAGCTACATATAAGCAATGAAAAATTGTATGTAAGTTGTACATTGAATGCAGGTAATAATAAAAATATATACACGCTTAATTATGTGGTAACACAATAATCTCAATTCAAAATATAAATTGGTAACATAATTTTCTACATAACTTCATGCCATGATAATGTATTGCAAATATTACCTTTATTTGGTTATGTTAAAGACTATGTATTTCCAAAATCATGATGCATCTATCCCATATTTGGTTTAACAATTTCACAATTAACTCTAATCCAATACAAAAATAATTGTAACAAATTCCATATTTAAAGTATTATATTTGAATAAACTTTTTAAAGTCTCTCTTTTATCCATATCATTTCCTAAAATTTCTACATGGTCATGTTCTATATAAACTATCTAAGTTGAAAGCATATACATTCAGTCACATTAGTTTTTTATAGTTCATTCAAGAAGATCATATGGATCTAAATAAATCCCCACAGGTAAACAAACGTATATTTATATACCTTATGTAATTTTTGTTTATATAACTATAGACATTAATATGCATGGTAAAACTTGATATGTACCATTTTGTTTCATTTGTTAACAATCTCGCAGGAAAACATCTCAAAAACACCAAATGAATTTTGGATAGAAGAGAAAGTTGTGATCATAATATCAGATGATGAAGTTGTATGTTTTACATTCTAACCAACATAATATTATCGTTATTTCATTATGGAACTCTACTTATATTATTTTATAAGTTTTGTAACATTCATTCATTTATTAACAAACCAGGATGAAAACATCTCAAAAACATCAAATGAATGTTGGATAGAAGATTCACATGTGATCATAATATCAGATGATGAAGTGGTACGTTTTACATAGCTAACTAACATAATAGTATTGTTAATTTCATTATGGAACTATACTTATATTATTTTACTTACAGGATTTCCCACAAAATAATAAACCACAAGGAGTAACAAGGGATGCTACAGTTGTCAAGAAGTATGTTTCGAATGTTGTCCATCCAACAAAGCAAAACGATTTGGTATCAACTAATACTGTTGATGATGAAGATCTTGTGGATAATATTGACGTAGAATGGATCTGCGTAAACAAAGAATGCCTATTCCACCATCATAATGAGGACAACGATGATGAGGACAATAAATCGATCTCAAAATAAATTTATGTTTTTGATGTGTTTTCAATAAATTATGTTTTTTAAGTTTGATGTGTTTTCAATAAATTATGTCAAAATGTTATAGTATTATCAATAACCAATTCATTTTGAGATCATAAACATTGTAAACATAAGTTTATTTAGATCCATATGCTTTTTGTTTTATTTTATTCTTCATAATTAGCATTCTATTATGCTATTGTATTTCAATTTTATGTTTTCAATAATTAATACTTATATGATCCATCTAATGTTTCACCTTATTATTATATCTTTACAACAACAATATCAGACAAAACTAATATGTTATATGTGGTACACAAAGTTAAAATTAATAATTGTGCTTATAAAATTCTTACCAATCTCATTATGGTTGGGCTTAGACATGTGCTTATTGATTAGTTTTGGGCCTCATTCACTTTATTGAATTTCTCATATAATCTTTATCTTAATATATCCAAAATTTTCGAAACCATAAACTAAAACATGCACTTACACTAACCAATTATTTATCAATCTAAAACAAGAATAAATATTTTGTGATCTTTATATCAATTTAAATTATAAAGCATATCAACTCCTTAAATATATGAACCAAATGCATATATCTACCACATTATATATATCATTGAAAACACACAACCAATTATCATAAAAGTCACCATTTAGTTTGAGTAAAAAAATGTCGACACCTACAAAAAAATTCGACCAGAATGCAACCAGTTCTTCTACCACAAAAACTGACGTTCAAGATGCCGAAAACATTCAGTTTCACGATCCACCAAAAGAAATTGCTACTCGTAATCCCAACCATCCTAACGAGAAGGAAAGTAACAAAGTGGAAAATCAACAAAAGTCCGAAGGTATTCTATACGTAAATTATATATAATACCATACTTACTAAAATTTTTTTATATGTTTTTAATTAACGTATTTTTTTTAATTACCTTAACAGATAAGTTTGTGTGCCACAATGGAGTGTGGCATAAGATTAAAAGGAGGCATGTTCGTAATAAAGATTGGAATAGCATGTGGGATGGCATAAAACACGCTGATGAAATGATCCAACAACTCAGGAATATGGGAAAAAAGATAGGAGATGGCTATATGGTTGATCACAACGTTAGTGATGATGAATGATAACTCTTTGCCATGTTTGCTGATGATTGATTTATCTTTATCAAGAATGTTTTAAATTTTTCGTTTAATGTTGTTTTCTGCACGTACGTTTGAATCTGGTTTAACTTTTATGTTTGTAATAAGTTGGCTTTATCAATTTTAGCAAGCCATGTTTATCATCAGCAATGTTCTTATAAAATTAAGTTGTTTGTTAGCATCTTTGTTATTTTTATTTTTATTTTTTTTATTTGTTACAATTTCATAGTTGATAACCAATATAATCTACTTATATGGAAAACCATATACTATTCTATACAATACAACAAGTATTACTTACATGATAAAGCATATTAATGATAAGATATCAATTATACGTCAATAATTTGTTTGGAAATGTAAAAATTTATTAAAAAAACATAAATCCTAAATAAGTATTGTTAGATTATATCTCATTTCTTGGTTTTTTGTTTTGTCGATAATGAAATCAAAATGAGGCTCAATAGTTATAAAATAATTGCATGTTTCTATACATTTGCTCATACATTATTAATATTTTGTCCAACTTAAACTTTTTTTAATTCAACAATCCATATATTTGTGCATTATCACAAATCGTAATATTCATATAATTATTTTTGTATATTGATATAACAAATCTTTTTATTTAAACTTAAATATCACATCTTTATCTATTTTTTAAACCAAATTTTGCATTTTAAATGCAGTATAATCGAATATTATAATATCTTTAACAAACATTCAAATTTTGATTTATATGATTCAATCCATATTTAAAAAATTTGACTACCATATCATTTCCTACAATTTCTAACTATTGACTCCTTATAAATACGATCAACATAATCTTAAAAAGTATAACCTTTTTTTTGCAATCCACATTTAAAAACAAAAAAAATACCTCCTTATGGATCATCTTAAATCACCAAAGGTAAAATGCTTTTTTGTTACATGCTTTATATATTCTTCATCTTTCGTAGTATGCTTAAATTCTTATATTATATGTAGTCTAAGAGTTTGATGAACAATTTAGGTTTCTAAAGGTGAACAATATCCAAATGAATCAACTCGTGAATCCAATGATCGGAATGTCATTATCTTGTCTGATGATGATTTGGTATATGTTACAAATTTTACAAATATTACTAAGAAATATGTTATTCTTTTTAATGTTCATAGAATAAAATGCAGGATTTGTTCACATCCAAGAAACGTGAAAGACAATTCAAAGTGGATGTTAAAATGAACAACAATGTTATTAACATTATTTCTTCTGATGATGAGAAAGACAAATTGTTATCGAATAACAAAAAATACGGAAAGCAATAAAAAATTGATGATACTTTGGTATAAACATACCATAACAATTTTTATTTATTTATTTATTTTTTATAATCACTATAATTATACTTAATAGCAATTTCATTTTTTGTCTTCATGAAAAATATAAATTAGGATTCTGATGATGACAAGCCACTTATGTTTAAGCGTTCAAGAAGCGCTAAGGCAAGTTGTTTTCCAAAAGAACAAGATTATCGTCTCAAAGATGAAACAACTGATGATGAAAATGATGAAGCTGCTAATATGACACAAGGTTGTGTCAACTTAATTGATGACGAGGCAAAAGATGATTTATAACAGAACATTGAAAAGATCACTGATGAAACTGATGATCAAATTAACTTAGAAGACTCGATCGATTATGATGCTTCAGAGGAGGAAGTTACCGATGAGTTTGACAGTTTTATTGATGATAAAAACCTCGATGATGCATCTACCGACAACGGATCTGATAGCAATGTTTGAAAATACATATTCTTATGTTTTCAAACATCTTATTAATAATACAAATAATCATTGTTTCTTTTGATGTCTTGCCAATTGTCATAATAAAATTATCAGTTTCTATTTCCATCCCTTACATGTTTCCAAAAAATCAATTATATAACAAATGACTGTATATTGTGAGTTATTATCAAATTACATCCTTAATCCATTTTCAGTAAAATATTTTTTTTCCCATGTACCTTATTATTAAGATATAGTATATTATATATATATATTAACATTTCATTGCATAAGTTACTCATACGAATACACATAATTTATAAATTTATATGACTAATCACAATACATAAAAAGGAACAATCATAATTTACATATTATAAGTTCATAAGTGGAAATACAGTTCATGTCTATTTCATGTTATCATAATACTAATAAACCATCTTTAAAATACTAAATAAACAAAGTTCACCCAAATAGACACAAATATCCAAACAGTTTTGTTGGTCCAACATGACATCAAAAGACGATACATACCACATTTCGTCATGTCCGCTTAGCACACCTGAAAGAAAGGATAACGTGTTCGGTGACGACCTTCCAAGTCTGTTACAATGTACATTAACCTGAACCTTAACATCTTGGTGTATTGAAAACCGCAAATTTGACCAAACCTACTCCATTCCCCAAACATGTTCACATGATTTGTCCGTCCAGGATTCTCATAGTGACGGTACATCTTTACTCTGAAAGGCAATTCAATTTCTTGATGCTTCAACATAGCTTTCATGTACAGGTGCATCATCGGATGTTTTCGTAAGAAGTCCGCCGGTATTGCCTGCAATTATACGCATAAATTTATAATGTTTTACAGTCCATCATTATGTCAATTTACTTATTTCAAAAGTCTCTTTTCATGGAAAACACTTACAAGACGATTAAATGCCAAAATCTCAGAGAAACGCTTATAAAACACATCGTTTCTTTCATGAAAATGCTCACGATGCCCAGGCCACATGCATATATGATACATTCTGTCATCCTCTGTAAATAAATGTAACATAAATATTTGTAAATCTCTTCACTAACTTGAATTACACTATATACATTTAACCTTTATTATTAACTTACTTGAATCTTCATGTGGTATATTTGGTTGAATGAGATTAAGTTGTGTTGCACCCAGGAATTGCACGTTTGTGTTACTGCTTCCATCAACGTTGAACCCCATCACCGTTAGCAAATCATTCCTTATTTTTGTGAATATGACTACATCACCATATTCCAGAAACTTGTCATCACAGAAAGCGTTCCAGTTATCTTGGGCCAACGCATATTCAGGAAGAACACCATCACCACTTGGATCAAGACGGCTAATATTGAAAGTAAATTCTTGCCCTTCACACATGATTGTTATTTCAGCTTCGTTTCCCAAACCAGCTAAGATATCAGCAACAATTTTCTGAAAAAATGTTCTGTGTCAGCTAAACTATGTCGTCTATTAATCAATACATTTACGATATGCTTTTATCAAACAAACAAATGCCTTACATTATACTCTAAAACCCTCAACTAACCACCGTAACTATTGTATGTATTCAGTTTATAAGATATTTAGTTATTTTCAAACTAATGCTCATACCAATAAACATTATATCAGTTTCATAATCACTATACCACATTGTTATTTTCTGTATATTACATTGTTTGAACTATTTAAAATAAAAAAAATAATACAATGAAAACTAAACATGATTTTGCTAAATTGATTTAATCATAATACATTAAGTATTCATACTATCGTATACAATGTCTTTGGCTAAAACATATAACAAAATTTATATCAATAGTTTGCACATTACCTGAGGTATGTGTGTGTAAGGCGTAACACGTGTCTGAAATCGAGAATAGGGTCGATTTACTTCTTCGTATCCTCCACTTTCTATCCCATTGTTATCATAACCCTTTCCTCTACAAAGTGCAATACTTCGACATACTCATCAATATTATCCGCAACAAACTTCTGCCATATTTTACCTCTTAATTCAACAACTCCTTCATTTTTTTTATTAATGCAACCTTCCTGCGGATGCGAAGAATTCCTGACAAATATAAATGCCTGTTTCCAGTGTAGGCATCGTCATAGAATACTTCAGGTAGTATCAGTTGTTGAGGATACTCATTATGGTGGATCAATGACACGACAAATTCAATCGGCATCTTCCTACAAAATAAGCAAACCTTAAATATTTCAAATATTTTCAAACTGACATATATGTTCTCACATAACGAGTTTCATAACGCCTTTCATGTCATATCTTTGTTCTTTATTTACTAATATAATATACATATTCATCCTTGATTCATTAGATTTCTATTAATCAGCAACAAGAAAGCATACACATATCATGACAATACCTTTTTCCTATTTTATTCATTGTTTGTTCATCAATAATTCTAATTGAATGAATGAGATTTTCTTCATCAATTTCAATAATTATGAAATAATTACGCTGTCAACTACTACATAGACCACGATCAAGATACCCATTGCCATTTTTTTAGACCAAAATTAAAACAAGTTAATGACTGGAAACTTATGGATGGAGGGTGTGGGGTGACTTAAATCATACAAAATTACTAATTTTAAAGATCAATCTAAAAGATTTAGTATACCATATTCTTAACCACATCAATCCCTTTTTCATATTTTATCACATCAAAGACATGCATAGCAGATTACCGTGATAGACTAAACGATTATCATCAAAATACATCTAAAATATTAAACAACAACCACATGCATCTATTTTCAGAGAATCGAATCTAAATTCCATTGATTAGAAAAAATGATCGGATGGCATTTACAACATAAAAAAACTTATTATTTGGTGTTATTCAATTATTGTAACAAAAAACTAATTAAGTATGAGAATGGCGAAGGAGTTTCTTACTGTTCCGATTGATGAGGATGATATTGATTGGAGAAGATGGAATGGATGGATATGCCGAGATGTATTCCCCCAATGTTATAAGTGTAGTTGTGGAAATAAATTACCAATCTATTAATATTTAATAAATTTATGCAAGATTTAGTTTAGATTTTGTAGGTATGAGGCTACGCATACAGAAATAATGATTATACTACATGAAATTTTTTTCATATAATACTTAATATTACATTGTTATTTTTCAACAATGCATTGGGCCTCATTTATCAAACCATACATTTAATTTTTATTAATTGGATCACATGTAAATTACTATTTGGGCTTTTCTAAACCCATACATTAAATTGGTACACATCTGGGCCTCATTTAATTGTTATTAGGTTAAAAATTGTGTTTTGGTATCTCATTAACAATGCTGATTTTTTGCTAAATAATCAACATAAATTTCGGTATAAAATCTTCGAACATGGAAATGCATTAACTTTTTTTTAAAGATATTAACGTACAAGGATTCATAGTTGTAGACAATATCCAAGGATTCTATTCATTATATGGAAGAGGTTTTTTGTAGGGAAGATGATCGAACCTTAAAGAACATTTGCTCATCAAATTTTATATGTTCCAATTACACAAATATGTTAGCTAATCAAGGACTGACCAGTTCTTCATGTAAGTTTTAATCATTTGGTTTATTTGTTTTTACTTATTCAGATTCATGTTTAATCTTATAATATTTTTTTTGATATATAATCAGTAAACACATTACAAGATGAGAAAGATATCCGCAATAAGAGAAAGTCTGTTATGGTGGACAAAACCCTAAATGACGAAGCTTTATCGTTCAATGGTTTGCCATACAATAATGTTATTGACTATAACCCCATATATGTGCCGCCAACTGTTTCATCTATTGGTACGTTATAATTAAGTGTATATTCATAGTTAGATTTTTATTATTATTACATGTTTGTTATAACTCATTGTTGTATCTTATACTATGAATTACAAGTTTATTACTTTAATTCTTTATCGCAAAATTTTGTTTAGGTACACCGAAAAATTATGATTGGCATAAACGAAAAATGTTGTGCAACAAAAATAGTTATCATTCCAAATCAGTTTATCATGATAGAGATGGATTGTCAACTATTTATCAAGATTATGAGAATAATGAGAATGTAGATATGTCAATAAATACCGTCAAACATTCGAGATATTCAAGTATTGTTGACGTATCTGCAAATATGCAATCTCAACGAGTTCCTCTGCATGACATAACTACGAGTAATGTTATATCCAAATTATTAATTATCGAATGTTTTTATTTCATTCATACGTTAGTTACAAGTATTTTTTTGTGTACCAGGTACGAACTCAAACATGAACAATAATTTGCAAAGCTCACAATCAGGGAATATTTTATCTGCTTTCACAACTCCTATACCAATTAAGAGAGGACGTGGACGTCCCCGTAAGAATCCTTTAGTTAGCCAGGTATCACCAAACATTTCAAAAGGAGCATCAACTGTTCCTATACAACCAGGTTCGTAATGCAATAGTTAGTTATAAATTACATAATTACAAGTAATGTTATATCAAAATTATGTATGCTAATTTTATTTATATGTTCTTTACACGTTATTTTACCAAAATCTTTTGCATGAAACTAATTTGCAATCTTCAATTCTCCACAACTTGGCTCAGCACTATCTACGCAGTTTGCTATACCAAGAGCAAGTATTCCTGTTCTTAAGGATGTTACAAATATGGTAGGAAATATAAACGAAGGAGGACGTCCCCGTAAGATTCCTTTAGTTAGTCATGTAACCCCAAACCTTTCTGAAGCAACATCAACTGTGCCTACACAAACAGGTTCATAATGCATTATCTATTTTAACATGAAATAAGTATGATAAATGTCTAATCCAAATTCATGATACACCAATATATTTATATGTTCTTTACTCCTTATTAGACAATATTTGTTTATGTAATAGGTCTGAATTCAAGCATTAACAAAAATTTGCAAACCTCACAACCAGGGCATATTGTTTTGGATTCCACAAATCCTACACCAATTAAGAGAGGACGTGGACGTCCCCGTAAGAATCCTTTAGTTAGTGATGTATCACCAAACCTTTCTGCACCAGCAACACTTTTTCCTATGGACACATTACGTGTTACACGAGGAAGTCCTCTCAAACTAGTTACTGTAACCGGTAAATTATCCATATTATAAACTATCAATATGATTTTTATTTATACTCATCTAAACCGTTGACACACATACATATTACTTTTTAAACATTTTACCAGACAATTCAACCGGTACATGTTTGTCGCCAAACATTTCAGAAGGTGTATCATCACAGCTTCCTATAAGCAATGCACCTAAACCACGCGAAAGGCCTCCCAATACAGGTTAATGTTTTTTGTAAACCAAAATAAATCTATAAACTATATATTTTTAATCCTTTTGTAGTAGAGAAACTTATTATGTTGTATGTTTGTTTGTTTTTTTTTTTTTTTTTTTGTTTTTTTTTGTTTTAATTATAAATAGATACCTATACTGGTATATGTGTTTCGCCGGACCTATCACAAGGTGATTCATTATAGTTTAGTATAGGAAATGTACCTAAACGACGCGGAAGGCCTTCCAAAACAGGTACGTGATATACTCACAAACCCCTTTATAAGATATACATATTTAATATTTTTAAAGTTAACACAATTTTTTATTTCAACTCTTATAAACAAAGATGATTCTACCAGTGCTACTATAAAGCAAACTGTCCACAACATATCCTCCAGCAATGTTAGTGGATCTCTAAGTCCTAATATGTTCACGCCTGTTATACACGAAAACCTGCCATTCCAAGATATCAGTTCCACCTGTAAGTTGTGTCATTTTATTTACATCATTTAATTTTTATTGCTGGATCATTATAAGTTAACCATTTGTTATAACTGAGTATAGGTAACATGTCCAAGAGAATTCGTAAATCAAGATTGGGCAACAACAGTCCCGTTCAGTTTCACATAGGTGACCATAATTAGTTTAATTCATCTTCTATTCATGTTATACTAATAAATATTCAGTAAATTTAGTTTATGTATAACTATATATGATTTATAGGTACTCCAACTAATGTCTCTACACTTTCGTCTATAAATATGAACGTTGATTCACCAAAACATAATAACCAAGACAAAGGCAAGTCAATATCACATACAATGGAATCTGATGAAGAACAAGATGTTTCAGAGGATGAACATGGTTATGTTGAACGTATTTCAGGGATATCTAAAGGTATAATAATTTGAATATGAATTTTTTTGCAAAGTTTTATTTGATGACAAGTTTATAGTGATAAGTTTATGGTACTGTATATCTTTTTTGGCTTATAATAATAAAATACATTTTATAATATTCAATTTAGATTACCTCGACCATGGCGATCAGAATGTTGAATGCAAAGCATGTGGAGCAATGTTGTGGCTTGATGAAAGTAAGAGAGGAGCCACTAACTCTGGCAACACTGATTCATTTTCAATTTGTTGTGGTCGAGGGAAAGTTGTATTACCTGTTGCACTAAAGGAACCTCCTGAATTGTTAAGAAAACTGTTGAATGGGGAACACCGGAGAAGCAAGTCATTTCTTGATAACATACGGCGGTATAACTCGATGTTTGCTTTTACATCCATGGGTGCTAACGTTGACCACTCGGTTAACAATGGCCGCGCACCTTATTGTTTTAGAATACAAGGTCAAAACTACCATTTACTTGGAGATTTGTTACCTAAAGATGGCGATAGACCAAAGTTTTCTCAACTTTACATTTATGATCCACAGAACGAAATTCAGAACCGAATCGATGCTGTCAGGTATTATAATGCAAACTATACCTTCTCATCTTCTGTTTATATGGTTATATTATCTTATTAACTAACTACAATGCTCTTTTGTATATCATGACAGTTCCAATTACAATGGATCATCTTCTACGAATCAAATAATAGACCATCACCTAACCAAAGACCTTAAAACTATGCTTGATAGGAATAACCCTTTGGTAAAGAAGTATCGGATGGCTGGTCATCAAATTGCTCATGGAGTAGATAATATAAGGATTAAGCTTATAGGAAAACGTGAAAAATATGGTAGGTAATATAACCTTCCAACAGCAAATGAAGTGGCTGCACTTATTGTTGGTGACTTTGATAACAATCATACCGAAAGAGACATTATGGTTCACAAAAACAGTGGCAAGAAGAAAAAGATTAGTGAGTTACATGTTTCATACCTTCCATTACAGTATCCTTTGCTGTTCCCTTATGCAGAAGATGGTTATAGAACAGACATATACCATAAAGGTATTACTGATGAAACACCAGATGAACAAAAAAGGTATGTAACTATGCGTGAATGGTTTGCTTACCGTATACAAGATAGGCGAAATGTTTTTTCAACTATTTTAAACAGTAAGCGATTATTCCAACAATTCTTGGTCGATGGTTACACTATGGTTGAAGCGGAGAGGCTGTTATATGTAAAAAATAAGAACAGTGAATTAAGATGTGAAACTTATTCTCGATTAGCTCAAGCTGCTGAATCATCCAACCAACAAAACAAGAAACGTGGAAAAAAGGTTATCTTGCCATCGTCTTTTACAGGTAGCCCAAGATATATGATGCAGAACTATTAGGATGCTATGGCGATGTGCAAGTTTTATGGCTACCCTGATCTATTTATAACCTTTACATGTAATCCAAAGTGGCCTGAGATTACAAGGTATCTACGTAGCAAGGGTCTGAAATCAGAAGATCGTCCGGACATTACGACAAAAATGTTTAAAATCAAGTTGGATAACTTGATAAAGGACATTAAAGAGAAGCGTATTTTTGGTCAAGTTCGCGCAGGTACATGTCAAGCTTTACTTAATTGTTCTTTCCCGATAAAGTTTTTATGCAACTCGCCTTTTATTAATACTGATCTTTTTATTTTTTATTTATTACAGAGGTTTACACAATTGAATTTCAGAAACGTGGATTGCCTCACTGTCACTTATGTGTATGGTTGGAAGCAAATGACAAGTTGACATCCCCCACAGATATAGATAGACGTATATCGGCTGAAATACCAGATGTGGATGAAGACCCCGAACTACATCAATTGGTTAAAGAATTTATGATGCATGGTCCTTGCGGTCCTGAACATAGAATTGCCCTTGCATGGTTGAAGATAAATGTTCGAAGAAGTTTCCAAAGTCATTTAATGAGTCTACTTTCATCGATGAAAGTGGATATGCTATATATAAAAGGACAGATGATGGAAGGACTGTTAAAAAACAAGGAGCTGATGTTCATTGTGGTTTTGTCGTTCCCTACAATCCAACATTATTGAAAAGGTATCAAGCTCATATCAACGTTGAATGGTGCAATCAGTTTGGATCCATCAAGTATTTGTTTAAGTACATAAACAAGGGTCCGGATAGGGTTAATGCAGCTGTCGAAGATGAAGAGACGGATGAGATTAGAGACTTTTACGATTGCCATTATTTATCTGCTTGTGAAGCGGCATGGAGGATATTTAAGTTTGATATACACCACAGGTTTCCTGCAGTAGAGCGTTTACCATTCCATCTTCCAAACGAGCATTCTGTTGTATTTGATCCCACTGAAAGTATAGACTTTCAACTCGAGCAGGCATCAGCTAATACTACGAAGTTTTTGGCATATATGGAGCTAAATAAAGTAGATGAATTAGCACAGTCTTTGTTGTATGTTGAGATCCCAAAATATTTCGTTTGGAATAGTCAACAAAAAATTTGGACTCTACGAAAGCAAGGCAAAAGCATAGGTCGGATCCATCACGTTCCTCCATCGTGGGGCGAGCTTTTTTATATGCGTATGCTTTTACACAAAGTAAAAGCTTCTACAGAATTTGATGACTTTAAGAAATTTAAAGGCATCCAATATCGTACGTATAAAGAGGCTTGTGACGCACGTGGATTGTTACAGGATGACAAGGAATACATCGAAGGTATAATTGAAGCAAGTTCGTGGGGAACCGGAGATTACCTTCGTAATCATTTCGTTATGTTAATATTATCAGATACTATGTTCAGACCAGAGGTAGTTTGGGAGAAGTCGTGGAGGCTGTTAGCAGAAGACGTGGAGAATTTGGAGAGAAAAAAAAAGAAATCATCCAGGTATCATAACATTATTCTAAAATATAGTTAATAATACACTATTTTGGACAAGTTATATTTGCGTTATAAATTTAAAAATTCATTCGACTACAATTTACTCATTCTGTGTAGAACTTATTCTAACGGATAAACAAAAGTACAATATATGTTTAACGTATATTGAGGACAAGCTACTTAGCAATTCGAAAAGCCTCAAAAAAATTGTGAATATGCCCTATTCGGATTCAGAATTCACAATGGATGGATACAATAGATTGATTTACGATTAACTTGATTATAATGTTCTAGAATTGGTAGTCCAACATGAAGCACTATATGGAAGTTTGACAATTGAGCAAAAAGGAATATATGATACCATAATAGATGCTTGTGATAATGACAAAGGAGGTATGTTTTTTGTGTATGGTTACGGAGGTACAGGTAAGACTTTCCTGTACAAGACATTGACAGCTGCTTTAAGGTCCAAGAGTCAAATAGTACTAAATGTAGCATCCAGTGGTATAGCCGCTCTCTTGCTTGATGGTGGAAGAACAGCCCACTCTAGGTTTGCAATCCCTATAAATGTCGTTGATGATTCAATGTGTAGTATTAGTGCGGATAGCGATCTTGCTGACTTGATTCGAGATACAAAGTTAATTATATGGGACGAAGCACCTATGGTTAACAGACTTTGTTTTGAATCTTTTGACAGAACTTTACGAGATATATCAATAGGTATATTTTCGTTTTTATTTTATTCATTTTTTGTTAAATATGTTTAGTACTATATTTCTAATGTACTATAGTTCTATTAATGTTTACATTTAAATGTTTTGTTTAACAGGTACTTATACGGCAGTTTCAGACAAGGTGTTTGGTGGTAAAGTTGTTGTCTTTGGTGGCGATTTTAGGCAAATACTCCCGGTTATTCCAAACGGTAGTAGGCAAGATGTCGTACATGCTTCCTTAAATCAATCTTATCTATGGAATAATTGCAAGGTTCTTAAACTTACGGAGAATATGAGGCTTCGTGTTGGCTGCTACCCTGCAGATGCAGATCAGATTAAGGATTTTGCTGAATGGATTTTGAGTATTGGCGATGGGACAATAGGAGGAACTAAAGATGGTACTGCTGACATTATATTCCCAAACGAAATGCTAATACATGATTCTGATGATCATGTAGGAGCTGTGATACAAGAAACTTATGAGAATTGGGAGGATAGAAAGTGGGATCCAGATTATTGGAAAGATCGAGTGATTCTTGCACCAACGCATGAGGAAGTTGACAAAGTGAATGACCAGATGCTTTCTATACTTGGTGGCAGAGAGAAAGAATATTTTAGTATAGATACGGTTTCAGATTTAGACGTGGATTTTAATCATAGCGCGGATATGTACACTCAAGATTTTTTGAATACAATCAAAATGTCTGGACTTCGACACCATAAAATAGTTTTGAAGATTGGCACTCCTATTATATGTTTACGGAATATTGATCAACGAGGCGGATTGTGTAATGGAACCAGGTTACAAGTATTGAGAATGGGAATCAATAACATCGAGGCAAAAATTATATCAGGTGGTAAAGTGGGTGAGATTCGCTCTATACCGAGAATGATTATAAGCCCATCCGACAAGAAGATGCCTTTCCAACTTAATAGGCGACAGTTCCCTATTTCCGTTTGTTTTGCCATGACTACAAACAAAAGTCAAGGACAAACATTGTCTAAGGTTGGGTTATATTTGGAACGGTCCGTGTTTTCACACGGCCAACTTTATGTAGCAGTCTCAAGAGTGAAAAGCATGAGAGGCCTAAAAGTGTTGTGTTGTGACAAAGAAGGCAACTACACCAATTCTACCACCAACGTTGTATATAAAGAAGTTCTCCATAGATTATAAACTATATGCTGTTTTATTATTTTCAAGTTTACGTTTTGTTCAACATTATTAGTTTTTTAATAATACGATGTCTTTTTTAATACCATATTACATTGATTAAGTTACACGTTCATACAAAGTTTACTATTAATTTTATCGTATAACGAAATATCTAAAGCTAGCCGCCCCATCGGAGCGGGCCTAAAATCTAGTATATATATATATATATATATATATATATATATATATATATATATATATATATATATATATATATTGATTAGCTCCAAACGGTCAACCTAATTGACCAGGTGATGGTCAACCAAGTCAAACTGCCTAGAATCAATCTCCGTTGAAGTATAGTAGCTTCCCCGGGTCGTTATGTCCCGACGAGGTGTGGATGGTAATCAAAACGGGTTTGTGATCGGGTGAATTTGGACAAGAAAGGGGTAATGAAGGTTTTGAATGATTACACTAAGGAAATACGAATGAGAACGATTTAAACGAACTATATTAATAATAACGTGAAACCTAGTTAACCTAAAACGTAATATGAAAATTTAAAATCAAAGATTGCTTATAAATAAGCAGAAAAATAAGCCAAAAGGGCTTAAATAGAAGCTATCACTTTTTTTATGTTTTGGTTTTTCTTATTTTACAAACTACTTCTGCTTACGTAAACTAAATTTTAAAAACGTAAAAGTTATTTAAATAAAACGCGAGTGCGCGAAATAAAAAGTGAATTTTATGCTACGCTACCCCTACGGACATGAAAATAATATTTTTACGGACCTAAATATAAAAGAAAATTATTAGAAAAAGAAAATAATTTTTATACCTATTTAATTAATTATTATTAATTAAAAACTATTTATATTAATTAGACTAAATATACTAAATTAAATTATTATATATAATAAATGAAAACTTAAATTTATAAAACTTTTTCTACAAATACCTTACACTAACAGAAACTTAAAAAAAATATAAAAACTTATGAGTGCTTATAAATAAGCAGTACAAAGATTTCTTTTTGGCTTTTTTATTTAAAACTAATAAAACTAAAACTAATTATTATAAATAGAAAATGAAAAGTAGAAAATCTGGAAAAATTAGTACAAAAGCTATGTAGTAACCGGAACCTAAGAAAAATAGCAGGAGGGGGAAAAAGGTAGAAATAAGCTGGATATAAGCTATAGCAGCTTATTAGTACAAAAGGGAAAAAAATAAGGTTAAAAGGATTATGTGTGTAGGAATAAACGAAAAAGACCCAAGGGCAGAGTGGTATGTGTGTGGTGTGGTGAGCTGGGTGGCCAGGGTTCGAATCCCAGCAATGCACTTTTTTTGCAATTTTTTTTTTTGGATTTTTCTTTTTACAAATCTATTCTAACATCAATAATAAGCTAATTTAATAAAAACAAACTTTTTAAAACTTCCAAATAAGCTCTGTACAAGCTTATGAGCTTGATAGAGGGCTTATTGGCTTGGAATGAGATTTTTAGATTTGAAAAGCTATGAAACAAGCTATACTAACTGAACTAAAAGGGAAATAAGCTAGAAATAAGTGAGATGTACTCACAATAAGCTAAAACAACCAAAATAAGCCACTGAATAAGCTAAATAAGCCCAAAAAGCAAATCCCATCACCCTGAATAACCAAACAGGATGGAGGATACTTGCAGGCCAATTTGAGCTTATACAATAAGCTAAGAAGTGAAAGTTAAGCTTGGAACTATGAACTAGGGTACATGAGCTTCTCAAAAACCCAAGGGCTTAAGCTGGGGCCCACTTATAAGCTCAGAATGAGCTTATGAAATAGGCTCCAAACACTGAGGACTCAGTATTGATGCTCAGATTGTGAGAACTTGAAAAGCAAATTTAAGCATGAAAATAAGCTAGAAAGGGAAAAATGAGTACAATAACATGAAGTATGCCAGAAGGGCTTAACAAATCTATAAATAACACAACCTAAAGCTAATTAACAAAGAGTGTACAAGCTTATGAAACTTGCTCAAAAGCTGTGACACAGGGTAAATCCTGCCCTGCAGGTGTGTTTGAATGAGTGTGGGACCCACACTAAAATTCACAAAATTAAGGTGACCATGGGACTTGAAAGTATAGCTGGGGGTCTTACATTCCTAAAAAGCACAAGGTCTAATCCTGACTACAAAATTCAAAACAAATCCTCCAAATTTTGCATTTCTGCACAAAAGGTATTTTTGACTTTTGAGATTTAGCACCTAAGTTGACTTTCTTGAGATTTGATCTATCCTTACTCACTGAATATGTAGTAAAAAGCTATTATAACACTAAATTTAGTAGAAACAACTACTTACAAACCTAAAAGGGAGGAGCATAATGCAACCCACATACCTCACAGACAACAGATAAATTGACAATGAAGTAAGTTTTGACTATTTTGCATATGACCACTGAGTTTCAATGTTTGACTGTGCTATAAGCACCTATTGTAGCATGTTTCAACAGAAAGCAACATCAAAAACTAACAAGAACTAAGCTAAATTTCTTAAACCAAACACCCCTTGTAAATCTGTTTTAGCAGGTTTATGAAACAAATGAAATATCTAATTCATGAAACTCAAATACAAGCTTATACTAACCTGAACTAAGCATAAATGAACCAAAATAAAAACAAACAACAAGCATAAATACTATTACAAATTATAGAAAAATTCCTTACAAATGAAGCAATCTGAGAACCAAATTGGACCAGAACTCATATCACAGGCCTACTGCTCCCAAGAGCTTCTGAACCCATTGCAATCCCAAAATCCATCATACTTCACTGTTCATCCTTCTTCTTGATTGATTGATTTTTTTTTACTCTTTTTAGTGAATTTTTTGGATTTTTAAGATTTTGAACTAAAACAGGTTTTAAACTTTTCTGGGCTTATTCAAGCTTACAAATGACTAAATTGAGTTTGATGAAACTTAATGTAACTTAAAAATAAGAACTTTTTAACACAATAAGAGCTTAAGGCTAATAAGGATTGAACGGATTAAAAAGAAATTGAAACAAAACACAAGTTTTTATTAAATTTAAGGCAAGATTACATTAAGAAAACATCACAACATTACAATGACATTAAAATTAAACCCTAATTACACTACTGCTATTCTAAATTTTAAAAAAAAACTAACTAACTCCTCCTCTACTTTCTTTTTCCATTTATATGGGATTTCTAGGGTTTTCCAGCTTCCTTGGCTTCTTCCCACATCTTATCTGAACCTTTGGATGGCTCACACATGATCCTGGCCATCAATTGGTTTTGGCGCCAAACGGGTTTTGGATTTTTCTTGGATATTATTGATGCCAGGGAGATACATTTGGAGGTTTGCGTTTGTTTGGAGTGTAGGAGGTGGATAAGGTGTAGGGGTGATGATGGAGGGTGTGCAGGGTTTTGCAGGGGTGAGGTGGAGGAGGTGAGTGGGTTTGACTATGGTGGTGTTTGTTTGACCGTGGGTGGTTTTTAATGTAAAACGGGGTAAGGTTTTATTATAAGGGTTTTGGGCTGGGTGGTTATGGGCTTGGTGAGCTGGGGTAAGGGATTATTTGGATCAGGTTTTAAGTTTTGGGTTTGGTTAAATAAAAGGGTTTAGTATGGTTTGAATGAAATTTAAGCACAAGGACCTTTTATGTAATTATTCAAAATTCCAGGGTCTGAAATGACAAGTTCTCCAAAGTATTCCAAAGATCATTCCTGCCATAGTATAATAACCCAATGACGATAATTTTAATTTTCCAAATTTTGAAACCCCGAGGACCAATTTTGTCATTTTTCAAACTGCAGGGACCAAACATGTAATTTTCTCAAAGTTTTCACCCAAGGATTTGTTTTGATAATTTTTGAATTCCAAAGGAGTTGGGTTGACTTTTCTTTCATTTTAACTTCCAGGGACTAGTTTTGTCAATTTTTGAAACTTGGGGGACTGAAACTGCCAATTATGCAAACTTTGTTCGTTTTTCATTTGTTTTTAAACATTTTGCATCTAAAACATATAAAACACAATTTTGGAATATTTTTAGTATTTTGATGCATTTGTGAGTGTTTTTGGATGTTTTGGCAGTTCATATACGATAAAAATGATGAGTATTTACACACTCATCAATCCCCCACACTAAACTATTGCTAGTCCCTAGCAATCTTTTGAGAAAAACTTAATGGATTTTAAACTCTTTACCAAAAGCCATCACTTCTGGAGTAGCCAGGTGTAAGAACTGTGGCACACCTGATAACCGTGTGATTTTGAGCAAACCACCAGCTGTCAACGGATTTGATTAGTCTTTACCAAAAGCCGTTTGCTTCTGGACTAGCCAACTCTTGATGGAATAGTCAACATCTTGGTGAGCTGATTACCAATTATGGATTTTCCACGGCCTTTACCACAAGCCATAATCTTGCGGGCTAGCCAACTCATTCGCTTTATGGGATATGGCGAGTTGAGGTACCATACAATTTTTGGCAAATTGCAAGCCATCAACGGGTTTGAGATGTCTTTACCAAGAGCCGTTTGCTCCTGGACTAGCCAATCCCTTTTGTCGGTTAGACAAGGCTTACTGATAACCACTAAAATTTTGAAACTTTAGTGAAAATTTTTTAAAATTTTTTGAAATTTTGGCCAAAACGGGGGTATAAGATAGTAAAATGTGATAAAATTCGCTAGAATAGCGAAATACCCCCCCACACTTAGAATGAATATTGTCCTCAAGATTCAAAGTCCCGGCTATTATGCCGACTCTTTGAACGTAAAAGGGCAACATTACAAGTTAAGCGTGGAAAACACCATTTTGTTTTTCACTTTGTAATCATAGTGGGGTAACTCCCCCACACTTAGGGTGAAAACCCTATAAGCATGCTACTGTTTTTGTTTACCGAGTCGCTAGCTTGACTCGACCCCGAATTCATTTGTCCTTGGGGAAGCATGATGTGGAAGAAACAATCTCCATCGGACTTTCATTCAAGATGTTTGGACAAACATTTGAAGTACGTGAAAGTTCCACACCGATGAGATATACGGACCCTGGCTTGAAATAGTATAAACTATAAGCGGTGATGCCAGGGTCAAAGATAATGTCTTCATTCCCGAAGGAGTGAAGAACAGGAGAAGTCACCCGGTAGGTGAAGAAAAGGAAGAAAACCATGATGAAAATCATGATTTGATCTTCTTCCTCGAAAACAGGCTCATTAGCCTGATTTTGGATTTCAAGGGTTAAGCTTGTTTGGTTTGAAAACATCCCGGGCGGGAGGGTGGGAATTTGTAAATTCTCATGATTGAGTGCATCTCCCCCGGGCTATCATACTCCGGAGGAGTCATGATATGAGTGAGTTCACCGGAGAACTCCTCAAAGGTGAATGAATCATATTCGGGGAGAGAAATTTGAGAATGAGAAGTGGTACTGCTACTAATCTTCTCTCCCATACGATCAAAAGTAAAGGCTTCAAACTCCGGAATGGGATCGTCGGAGAAAATGTCACTATCCTTAATGGGGATAGGAGATGAAATAGGTTTCTCTTTGAAAGCCTCGATTTTTGCAATGAGGAGACTGACATTCAATAATGTTGCACGAAGTGCTTCATCCTTGGTTTCAGTGTCAGTCTCATCATTCACTTCTTCTAAGCTAACTAGCTCAGAAGGTAATCCTTCCACATGACTGATGTCTCCAAAAGATAAAGAATTTTCATCAGCATGTGTACTAAGCTCGATGTTGGGATTAGAGTTTAAAAGATTTTCAGTTTCTCCCATATCGGCTTCAAAATCAAGGAGACCATCATCACTTCCCAATGGAAGTGGATTGATGTTAGTAAGTTCATCTGTGAACTCCTCAATAAGAGGGGCAACATCAGAATGAGGCAGCGGTGCCTCTTCATACTCAACTTCTCTGTAAGATGTACAATCATCATTAAAATCGGAGAAAGTCTCAAAATGATCTTTTGGATTTTCAGGGTGATAAGGTAAATCACACACATGATCAAAAGTCCCCTGTGACTCTCCTGGGATTGGGACAAGGTTCTCAACACTAGACTTTATGAATTCGTCCGATTCCTTTGCAGGAACAGTGTCAAGATGCTCGTCCCCCATGTTCGGAGAGTGAGTGTGAACTTCGGGTGTGATATCAATAGATTGAGGGAGTTTAGAAGTACTAGCAGTTATGGAGTTTTCAAGTTCCATTTGATCAACGGCTAGTGACTCCATCACATTATTTTCTCCCTGATTCTCCATGGAAGGAATCACAACTGATGAATCTGATGAATCTTTTTGAATAATGACAATGTTATCTTCATCATCATCACTGTCATCATTGTCATCATAAAGAGCAGCATAGCGTAGATTGTCACGTATTTTAGCCGCTCTTTGCTCAGCAAGTAATTCTTCCATGCTCAATTCGTTTCTAGCATCTCGTTCTTCAGCAAGTAATTCTGCCATGGATTTCTCACGAGAAACTTGAAACGATGTAGTAGCTAACCCCTCCTTAAAATTTTTAAATGCTTCAAGAACCTCATGACAAAGGTCTTGCGGGAATTGAGGAGTTGCTTGGGTCAATTGGTACTGTGGAGGTTGGTCTTGAGGTGAATAATCATAATTGTTACTATGGCCATTACTAGTTGTCCTAATTTGCATAGTCTATTATATTCATTATCTAGGTCTTTTTCATCTAATGATAAATTTTCATCACTAAAATATTTGGATTCGGAACGTACCTCATTTGATGTCTTCGCCATAAGACACTTCTCTTCCTTTGTCGTTTCTTTCTCATCTTCATCGCTATCACTCCATGCTCCTCTAACAAATGCTCTTTGATTTTGATCTCTTGTCATCATTGGACATTTTCCAATAAGGTGATTTGGATCACCACACTTGAAACATTTCCTTTCATTCTTGTTGTTCTTGTCATCCTTACTCTTTTGAAATGTTTTCTTTTCATCATGTGGTTGTCTTACGAATCTTCCTCGCCTTTGAAGAATTTCTTGAAATCTCTTACGGCCATGGCGTATTCTTCGTCATCACTTTCGGAAGATGAGCTATCTTCGATACTAGATTCCTTTCTAGCTTTCAAGGCGATTGACTTGCTTTGCTCTCGTTTTCCTTTGACCATTTCGGAATCCTTCTTTATAATTGCTTCGTAGACTTTTAAATTTCCAATTAATTCATCAAGTTGCAATGTTGACAAATTCTTTGATTCTTCAATAGCCGTCACTTTAGCTCGCCATTTTGGGTGAAGAGCCCTAAGAAACTTCCTAACAAGATTCTTACTAGAAAAATTCTCATCAAGTGCTTTTAAACTTGTGATGATACTGTTAAATCTAGCAAAAGCATTATCAATTGATTCCTCTTCCGGAATTGTGAATTACTCATATTGTTGAACAAGTAGATCTATCTTATTATCTTTGACTTGACTATTACCTTGGTGAGTTATTAGTAAAGAGTTCCAAATTTCTTTTGCGGTTTCACACATAAAGATCCTTTCGTACTCTTTACGTGGTAGCGCATTATAAATAACCATTTTTGCTTCATTATTTTTAGCAAGTTTTCTTTTTAAATAATCATTTTGTTTTTCAAAAGGTACGATTTCATCTTTCTTTGTTTAGGGGTTATTTTGAATAGGTAAAAAATCACCATTAGTAATAACATGCCAAAGATCTAGATCTTTTGACTTCACATAAGTTTCGAATCGATTTTTCCAATATAAAAATCCATCACTTTCAAATAGTGGTGGTCTTTGCATAGATTGCCCTTCTAAATATTTTTCAGATTCCATAGATCGTTACAAGTTTTAAAATACAATATATTTTAAAGATCTTGCTAGACGTGGCTTCTGATACCAATTGTGGAAAACTAGAAGGGGGGTAGAACAGTTTTACGTCCTTTTTAAATTTATTTCCAAAATATTTTGTAGCTTATAAAAACTTTCGATTTGATCTCAAGTGAATTCAAGTAACAACCAATATAAGCAAGTCTAATCTAATAATTAAAGTATTGAAATAGAATGAAGAAAATATAGAGTTAGAAAGATCAAACCACAACACGCGAATTTATAGTGGTTCGGCTACAAGGACACCTTCCTTGCCCTACTCCACTCCCCAAGTACCACACTCGAGAGTTTTCTTCACTATGTCAACAAACTCCTTATGGTGGAGAAACCTTACACACCTTGGCTTACACGAGTTAACGACACTAAGCTAAATGTCGAGTTCTAATCTTAGCTAGAACTAATCTCACACCTTCTTCAAGACTTCACACCTTCTTCACACCTTCACAACTTCTTCAAGAAAGCTTCACACTTTTTCTTCTTGTCAACTTCACACCTTCTTATATGCACAACTAAATCACAACTACTACACTACTTTACAACACACCTAGTTTCTACAATCAACAAGTTCTCACAACACTTTTACAAATATCTAGCACTACTACAATATGAAAAATAGCTAATCACAACACGACTACAATTAAATGGATGTAGAGGAGTGTTCTTCTTCTTGCACTTGAGTGGATGAAGCTTTGGATCACTTGGAAACAAAGACTTATGAATTATATGATCAAAGGATTTTTGATATAGAAATGGAGGTTAGATCAGAAAGATTTTAGTGCAAAAAGGTGAGAAAAATATGTGGAATGATCCAGTATTTATAGGGCCAAAAAATACTGTTCTGGAGCGTGCCAGTCCCCTTAATTAGGGGGCGGTCCCCTTATTGATTAAGGGGGCCACCTAGTATAATTAAGGGGGCCGCCCTACTGAATGTTGGAAAAGTTTTTCTGGATAAAATTTGCCCTTTTTGGTTGGAAATTTGAAATCATATCTTTGTAGTTTAATACAACAATACCAAAAATGATTTACAAATATATATAAAATGTTAATATCATTTTATAAAATGTTATGTCTTAAGACAAGGTTTCCTTTGATCATGTAATGCATAAGATGCTTAGTTTATACATACCTTAAGTGATATTAGATGTAGAGGTAAATATTTGTTACTAAATACTTGTTTACGTCTTAATCTTGACTTAATTTGGTTTGAGTTTTGTGATTATCAAAACATGGATTTATTGAGAAATATTAATAACGTTTTTAAACATTATTTATATCAACAACATATAAATGCAAACAAACTCTCAATGTCAGTGCAGGTAGTCTTTACTTAAGTGCAGGTACATCATCAATTAGGGGTTAAAGATACTCAACTTTGATGCACATCGATTATGACGTCTGTTCACTTCAGTTCAGGCCTCGTTCTTCATTGACTATGACATTTGAACAAATCAGTTCAAGCCTCAGTCCTCATTGTCAACGTTATGGCATCTGCTGACAACACTTCAGGCCCCGTTCATCAAAGAAAAGAAAGGTGTACGCTTAAGTGCGCTTTATCTTCTATTGTGGTGAAATGTTCTTGCTTCCAACCATTCTCATCAACAAACTTCATTTTTGTTCCACGCTCGCTCGGTCATCAAGTGGATTACTTTCGTCAGACTATTATTCACTCGATCAAAAATGGCATCTTCAAATGCAATTTTTGAGGGGAGAAGTGTGAACAGTGGATCAACCTCTTATGCAATTTTTGAGGGGGAGAAGTGTGAATAAACTACATGTATTTATATTCACTTGTTCAATCAAAAATCGCATCCTCATATGCAATATTTGAGGGGGAGAAGTGTGAATAAAATACATGTTTATTGATGCTTGAAATGACTTTCCTCTCCTCCAACACCTAATGTTCCACGAACTAAGGAAGACTAATTGTGACTACGGAGTGGAGTGGGTATCAAATATTTGAGATAGAAGTTGACTTTCACAAAGGCGTGATCTTAGTTTATCTTGAAGTCGGGGTTGGTTGGATGAAGGACTTTCCATGATAACTTGCTCGTGCTTGAGATTTAAGTTCAAGACTTGGTTTATCTAGTTATCACCAGTCGAGGTGGATGGTTGAAGACCTGGTTAACTATCACTTTAAGGAGTTATGTTGTAGTACTCAGTGTCACACGCCGATGTCGTTGTAGATAATTGCAAGAGGTGGTAATGTCTCATGCTTTAGTTGGGTTGTGAGTACTTAGAGATTTGCTTGGAGCATAAATTCTCTACACCGTTCTTCCAACATTAGTGCAAGCTTAAGACACAAGAGCGGGGAACTCTACTTCAGTTTCAAGTTTGGTATATCGGGTTTTCTCCATACGTGGTCACTTACTATTAGCCAGTGGAAGTGAAAAGAGGTTGAATTAGGGGTTGATCTGCAGAGAATTGTTGAAGAGAATTGTTATCGACATCTACTCATGGGGTAGTGATTTGTATGTTGCTTCCAGTTGATATGTTTATGTACACACAATTATGATGATTCCGAGTGATCGTCCTCATCATGGAGGGAGAAATGTGTACATCGGGGCTTTTATCGAAGAACTGGAAGCATTCTAAGTGAGTTGAAAATTTCGAAATGACTTTCCCCAAACAAACCCGTGAAGAAGTTACAGACTATCAGTCTATGATCCATTTCCCGCTGTGCATGACAAGATGAGAGAGCAAGTACACTTCTTCTACAAGCATCAATGTTGTTTCAAACGGGTTGTCAGTTTGGGAGGGAGCAAGTACACTTATGGGCTTACTAACTAGGGGGGGGGGAGGATTAACCCAATTATTGAGCGTTTCTATAGCAGTTGATTCTCACTAGATACATTTTAACTTATTTGGTTCTTCTCAACAATTCAAGTAGATGTGCGTAAAAGTTGTTGCTGATTCTGATGTATCAAAACCAGCAAGGCGGAAGGAGACATACACCTGAATGCATAACGAGTACACATGATGAACATAATACTTCTTCTTAATTGAAGTTATCCCGGGAAGACATATGTCATAACCGTAGAGAAACTCAGTGTCTTAACTTGTAGCGTTTGGTGTATTATTCCAATTACATGGGGGGAGTAGTCTCTTGATACTTGTGGCATATACTACTTTAGCTTTCAGTAGGAAGAAATATGAGAAGGACATTTGGAGTATGAGATGATATTGCTTATCGATATCTTCATCACGAGCTGATATGGTTTACGGTATAATGCTTCTGGTTAATGCTTCATGTACTCAATGGTATGATGATTCCGATAAGATTGCAACCATCAGTGGAGAGATTTGTGTACATCAAGGACGCGCAACAGGTTCACGTGATCGGGCTTAATCATATATTCCAGAGGAGATATCCGCGGAGACGATTAGTGCTTCAACCTGTTACTTTGGTGTCATCGTTTCTTCTTGTGTTGGATACATGCGTACAATATGGATTAAGTTGGTATGTGTAAGATAACTGGAAAGCATTTGGTGAAATGAAGATGTTGATGTCATTATCCCCTGAATAGACAAACTGCTCAAAACCGCAGAGTAATGTGAACATTGGGGATGCACAACAGGGTCATGTGATCGGGCTTAATCACATATTCCGAGATTTATAACCGAAGAGATGATCCGTGTTTCACCCTGCTACTTCTGTGTTATCGTTTTCTTCGGGTTTTCGAGCTTCATACAATGAGACCTTTTGCATCACTTCAACTATCTGGGGGAAGTGGTCTCATGAAGATGATTCTCGATTTGGCGGGAAGCTACCAAAGAAGGCACAAGTTCAGATGATTATTCGTGAGCCTCGAATGCTTTGGTGGTGAAAGTTTAAGAGATGTTGACTACATATTTCTACAACGTGCTGAACGATATCCTCTTTCTGGTATTCAAGTCAATATCTTCTTAAACTGAATATTATAATTTGTACATATCTTAAACCAAAGTTTTTTTTAATATTTTTTCAAATACAAAATAAAATAAATACAAAATTTTCAAAAACTACAAAAAGAATCTTTTTTCTTCATGTACAAACTTCTTACCTTCAAAACTATGTTCCTCCATTTAAACTAATTCTGCTTTGCATTGTCAAAATGGAACATGTTTTGAGGGGGAGAAAAATTTTCACAACATCATGAAGTTTGCACACCTTATCATAATTCTTCATGGAAAATTGTTTCTTCATTCAGATTAAAAATGTTCTCAAAAGTTCACACATAGTTGAAAATCTCAATGATTCAGACTAACAAGTTTCTTCTTATCCTCGATTATTGTGAGATTCTAATTTCTTCATGGTTGTTGACTAATCATTCCTTAAAATGTTTCAAATGATAACACCAATCAAAAGGGCATTATCAGATACTAGGGTTTATGTAACTATCGATTGAAGCATTTCCCTTTGATGTGTTTGAGTCTGATTAATTAGTTCATATAGCCTTAGAGAACACTAAAGAATTCTTGATTAGGTGTTTGCTCGATTAGAAACATCATAGGTTTGAAATCAAGTGACTTAGGGTTTAAGATGTCAATGTTTTTCCTGCTACTACTAGGGTGTTTGCTTGTACATTATTCATGCATCATGACACTAGTATGCATGTAAAGTCTCAAAACATAACCCTAAACCATGATAATAATTGGAAAATCTCAAGTGAAAGAATGAATTAATCTGTGATCTTGTGTGTTAATTTGAGAATTCTGTGCACTTAGGAAGATTTAGAATGAGTTTTTGATTCTCCTGTATGCTTGGTTGTGCCTGATGCATTTTCTATGAGCAAGGACATGTCATCATATTTGAAGTCAAGATATGTTTCATTAAAAGTTCAACTATTGCCAAAACGTTTAGTATGAAACATGTTTTGAGGAGGAGAAAAATGTTCAACCGTATTGTTCATGTAGTTGCATACTTTAATTTGATTTCTGATGCACCAGTCTCTCATGAGCGTTTTGCAAAATGTAAAACCAAGTAAATATTTTCATGAGAAGGATGAGAGAGGTCAAAGGGGCTAAATGTGTCAAAAGGCCAAACTTGAAACAGGATTCAAATGTTGAGAAACAAGCTTTTCAAAATCTTTGCACAATCGTTTTACTCCGGTAAAACAAGTGTGGAGACCAAAGCAAAGTCGTTCAAATTCGGTAAAATTTTCAAAATCTGAAATGCTTTCGATGTATTATAAGAATGACTTTGCTTTCGTAATCTCAAATGCCGGAAGATTTCCATAATACTTATACAAATCTTCAAAAGGAACCCATGTGGTTCAACTTTAGAGGGAAATCTTTTTCTTCAGATTTTAAAACTCCGAGAGAAACACCGGGTTTCTCAATCAACTTGTCAATGGAAAAAGAGTTTTAAATCTCCATGGATTCCACGAGTGTTATGTCTAAATGAAACACCGGTTTTCAATCCTCGTTGGAATTCAATGTAAGGAAAGTGCATCGCTAAACCATTATTTAAAACCAAGCGTGCACTAAACCACTTTGTACATATTTTTTATTTTCCATAATTGTAAATAGAAAAATATATAACCTACAAAAACCCATAAAAAATCAAAAATAAATAAATAAACAAATAAATAAAAATAAGAAAATACAAAAATATTCTTCTCACGACATGTCTCTTGTGTAATCAATATTATGTACGTTTCTAGAAATGTCATTCAATAATGACACGGAATCATACATATGCTTGAGCAAGAGTTTTTTCTTTTTCAAATAAAGGTTTTCTAAAACATGTAGTTTCTCAAAACATTTTTAAAAATATGGCTTGCAGTCATTTCAGGCTGTAACCCGGACTTCAAAATCATGGATTGCTATTACTTCAGATAGCAACCCGTTTTTCAATATGGGGAAAACACGTCACCAAAAAGACGGTTGTTCCTTTTACCGGGTGAATTTCACCTGGTCATGGATTACTTTATATCCATGGTTCCTCGATCTAATGTATGTTTCAGTGCATTATTTCTTGATAAAGAAGAGAAATCTTCTTTTTATCGCCAATACTTTCCCTTCTATGATTTTTCCGGAAAGTATTTGTGCAAAATTTGGTGGTACCATGAGATTTTGATTGAAAACTGAATCCAAATTTTGATAAAATTTTTCACTCAATCAATGACATCAATTATTTTAGTTTTAACATCCGTCATTGATTGAGGGGGAGAGTGATTTCTTAAAATTTTATGTATCATCAAAACTCTCCACTTTGTACAAAAACCTTGCAATAATACACTTTGTGATGGTTATGTGTCAGAATGAGAATTTTTAAAAGAGTTTTCGTTAAAACTTCAAATCTTTTGTAAACTCATCAAATCTTACACATAACAACCTCCCTCACAGATTGAGGGGGAGCAGAAAAAGTTCCTTTTATCAGAAAACATTAAAACTCACCGTATTTCACTCCCAAACATTTTCTAACTTATTTAAATCAATTGGGATCTAAAATCTCGAAAGATTTGAAATTTTTGATCGGGGGAGAGAATGTGATTTAAATATGAAATCTGATAATCAAATGTGATCTTTTGGACTCATTAATAGGCTCCCACATATGTGCTAAACTCTTTCGAATATCGATGCACATATTGAGGGGAAGCAAACGGCGTTTGTGGAAGTAATACCAAAGACCGACCATTTATCTTTATGCACGGAGTTATAAGGATGGTTAAGGTTAGGTATGAGTTCCCATGATCCACCAGAACCGGAAGGATCTTCCCAGGAACAATCCATAAATAGATTAGACGTCCTTAGGAATGATTGAAAAAAGGAGAAAAGTGAGAAAGGGAAGAGTGTGGACTGAGATAGAGCTAGGACTGGAACAAACCCAACAAGGTTCTAGTGATGAAGTCTCGGTAAGCACTGAAGGGGTTGAAGAATGAAAAAGAAATGAAATGTGAAAAGGGTGAAAAGAAATAGCCCTCCAAATATTCAACCTTAGGGTAGAAACCGGGTTCAACTTCATATGCTACTAGTGGTTACTAAGGTAATACTGGTATTGAAGACAAGACGTCATGGACCCAGTGACGCACTGCACTAAACTTCCCAACCACTCAAGTTCTCTTAAAAGAGCTTGTTTGATTCTCACGGGGAACCCTGTGCAATGTATCGACCGCTCATTGTGAGCTATGTTGATACCTAAACAGGAGACTCCTCCCCAGTCTCCAGGAGCGAATCAAAACGCACTATTGAGTCTAGAGCCATGAGATCATCCATATATCTCAATAGGACACACTCCCAAATATACTTATTGTTTTACACAATGTGGAAAATAAGATAAAATATTTAGATTCATACGCATTATCCTTGTGGTATTGCCAGAACATCTGAGTGATAATTAAATATTCATAATGAAGATGGAAATCCTTCTAGAGAGAACATCATTCAAGCTCTTGGTAGGTGACATGTGAGATCCGTCTTGGATCAATGATCAAGTGACAACTCGAAAGCAACGATGGTGTGATTCAACATTGAATCAAACTTGTTCCAGGATATGTGTTGACATAAATAATGTCTTAAAACATTGTTAGCATATTAACAATGTCTCTATGTTTTGATAATTACAAAGCATAAACTCATTAATCTAAAACTTATGACGTAAACAAGTTTTTAGTGCTTAATATTTGTCTTTGCTTCCATATCACTTAAGGTATGAATAAACAAAGGGTTTATTGCATTTTATGATCAAAGGAAATTTTTCTAATCACTAGAATTTTTATAAAATGTATTAAACATTTTATATCTTTTACAAAATTACTTTTGGAATTAAAAGAATATGTTTAATTCATTATAAATATATGATTTCAAATTTCCAACCAAAAATGGCAAATTTTATCCAGAAAAATATTCCCCACTAAAAGACAAGAAAAACCAACGTTCTGAAGGGGCGGCCCCCTTAATTCCTTAGGCGGCCCCCTTAATCATTAAGGGGACTGGCCATTAATTAAGGGGACCGGCCACGCTCCAGAACAGTATTTTTCTCCCCTATAAATACTGGTTCATCCCACATAATTTTCTCACCTTTTGCACTCCTAAACTTTCTGTTCTAGATCCACATTTCCTTTCTCTTATCACTTTTCATTTATTCTTGCATTTATCGCTTTACATCTATGCTTGCCTATATGTCTTAGTTGTTGCTTATATATTTGTGATGATTGATTGTGTTGTACATAGAAGTTAATATTGTGATTGTGTGTATAATTATATGATATGGTCAAATAGATTATTATTCACACTTCTCATATTAAGTTTAACTTGATAGATAATTTGATACAAAACGTTTTAAGATTTTAAAAGAAAAACGTATTCACACAAAGACCGACCAAAGCTCCATTCATAAAACTAAGTTTTTCCAAAAGCTTACGTATATAATCGATCATATTGATTATATGGTGTTTTCATACTAAACTCTAATTAAAGGTTTTCCAACCAAACAATTGAATAAATTCGAATCAACATTTTGAAACAAAGGTTTTATAAAGTGAAAAAGAGGGGAAAACTATTCAACCCCCCTTCTAGTTTTCCACAATTGGTATCAGAGCCACGTCTCTCAAATTTTCAAAACAAATGGTTTTAAAAATTGTAGGACCATAAATATCAACTTTATCACAAATATAGAAGATTAGAAGAAGAAAGATGGTGACTTGGTGACTTATATGTAATTCGTGTATATGTAGAAAGAGATATGAAATATGAGAGCTTTGATAAATAAAACACACACAAATACACACACAAGCACACACCTCAAATGAGCCTTTGAGGTGTTTAAATAGTTCTTAACATAAGATGCCCTATGGGCTTTCTATGGGCTTGGGCTTGGACTTGGTTACATGGTTGGATAACTAGGCTTATGAAACATAGCATATAACATATTAGCTTGCCAAGTCCAAGGCCCAATGACTAAACTATTACTAATCTTAACAAACGACACAAGGTTATAATATGAGAATGACCATCACTCCATAATACATATTTTTAATGCTAACAATCTCCCCCTAAGGGGTGGTCATTCGAATGATGCTCCACGTGAGTGGGTCTTCCGTGTTCTTTGTCTTTAACTTTGTGTGTCGTTGTAGAATAGTCTTTAGTCTTTGTTCCTTCATGCTTTGTGATCTTTGATAACTGATTTTTCATCGTTCTTTGTTCCTTTGTGATGTGGGGTTATCTGCCATTCGTCACTTCTGCGTCTGTGGTGGTTGTTTGCCATTCCAACATGCTCATACATCTTTGGATTTTGATATTCATATGCATGTAGTTCCCTTTCTTTCACTTTGATCTTTAGCCTTTATACTTTGTAGATTCTTCTTATAGGCGTAGAATCTTTCTTTGAACTTTATGTTGTATAGATCTTTGAGGGAGCTTTCTTTAACTTCCAGATGTATGTATGAGCACGTGGAATCTGTCACCATGGAGATGAAGTGTCCCTGCATGAAAACAGTTAGCAATAAAACAACCGGTACTTACAGATAAGAATTAGAGATCGTCAACAGCATAGTGTGAAGACTCCTTATAACCCTTACCAAGGCCGTTCCCATGTCAGATACTCTCGAGAGAGCTTACGAGACCTACTTAGTAGCTCAATGACTGGGTGAGTCGCTGGGGATCACTCCACGACTGTAGACCGTTTGAAACCACCGCGAACACTAAGCGTAACCCATAAAGAATTACCGAAGTGACCTGCTGTCAGGGCTGTTTGATGTTGACCCTGGCAGGAGTTTCCATTCAATCATTGAGAATCACAAAAGTGAATCCTCTCATAAATGTTCTGGCAGATTGCTAAGATCTGCGTAGGACTCTTAAGTTTACATCTGGCGTCCTTAATGTTGAACAACCAGTGTAGAGATATCATGTGTTCCTATGAGATCTTTTGATGAATCTCGGGGCTCTAGACTCAATAAGTGCACATTTGGTTTCCTATGCGGAGATTAGGGAGAGGTCTCCTGCTTCAATATCAACCATCTCTAAGAGACAGGTCGATAGATTACACCGGTTCCCCGTGAGAATGAAACAAGCTCTTTTGAGAGAACTTGAGTGGTTAAGAAGGTTTAGTGCAGTGCGTCACTGGGTCCATGACGTCTTTTTCTTCAATACCGGTGTCACCTTAGTAACAACCAGTAGCATATGAGTTGAACCCGGTGTCTGCCCTAAGGTTGAACATTTGGAGGGCTATTTCTTTTCACCCTTTATCATAACTTTTCTTTTTAATTCTTCAACCCCTTCTTTCTCCTTTCTCATTTTCTCCTTTTTTCAATCATACCTAAGGACTTCTAATTCTAATCTATTGGAATTGTCCTTGGGTAGATCCCTCCGGCTCTGGTGGATCATAGGACGGTTTTTCCTAACCTTAGTCACCTTATAACTCCATGACTATCCTATTGTTGATCACATGCCATAAAACCTTTTGTGAAAATCTCTCAAAGTGTTTATAAATATAAAACACATTTTGTTGACACTTCGAGAGTTTTTGCATTTCTTTTGAAGGACTCCCCCTTCACATGTGCTCATGAATTTTTAAGAAATTTGCACATGCGTGAGGAGTTTGCACTTTTTGAATTGATCCACTTTCATTGAACATGACCGATTCGAGACACGCTTACATCACTAGTTAGACTAGCTTGAAATTATTACCCGTCCTGGTCAAGTCCAAAGAAAGTCTCTCGATACGGTACATTCTACTCAGACAAGTCATATTCGAGACACGCTTACATCACTAGTTAGACTAGCTTGAAATTATTACCCGTCCAGGACAAGTCTTTTCGATTACTGACATTTTTAAGCTTCGTCAATTCATTGGTAATATCTGAGTTGAGCTCTTTTGAGATTCAGCCACAATCTTTAAACATCTTTGATCACATTTAATCATGTCTTCTCCCCCTCAAAAATAGCATAGCGTGATATTTTTGATATCAACAGATTAAGAAGAAGCTTTTAGAGAGAAAGACAGATTCTGCATGAATTTGGAACATTTTTTCTTTTTATACTCCCCCTTAATGATAGCATATTTAAAATTTATTAAGGGTTTTGAGGGAGTTATCTTGAGCACTAATTTTGAGAGATTTTGAGGAATCTTTTGAACAATCTTGAAAAAGTGCTCAAGAATTTTGTTGGAAAACGAGTTTATGCTTGAAATCTTTTTCGTTTGTTTAGACTCGAACTTTTTGAAAAAGAGTTCGTCAATGAACGTACGAGTCCTTGATTTGAAAATAATCAGAAGTCATCGTTTAACGTACGGGTTTCGTACTGAAGTATACGAAAGCCATAGTGAAGAAAATTTTGAGAAACGACATGTTTTAGAAAAACATTAAAAAAAGAACTCCCGCTCAAGCATCTGTACATGTCCGTATCATTGTTGAATGACATTTCTAGAAACGTACAGAATATTGATTTATACGAGAGACATGTCGTGAGAAGAATATTTTTGTATTTTTTTTATTTTATATTGTTTTTGTATTTTTTGAAATTTTATATTTTTGTATTTTGTTTTTCAAATTTTGTGTTTTGTTTTTTCAAAAATATTTACAGCGAAGCGATTTTGAAAACATTTTTCAAGAAGATTCGAGAAGACGATCTAGCTCCTCAGGAGTTAGGCTTTGCATGCCAATTCGTCGAACTAAATAGTCAAACCGTTCTTTTGGAAGGGCTTTAGTAAAAAGATCGGCGAGTTGATAATCAGTCTTAACGAAAAATAATTCAACAGTACCCTCTTCCACGTGTTCTTTGATGAAATGGTAGCGGACTTTGATATGCTTCGTCTTAGAGTGATGTACGGGATTGCACGAGATGGCTATGGCACTTTTTGAGTCACAATACATAGGTATTCTGTCAAAAGTAAAGCCATAATCTGTGAGCTGTGTCCGCATCCAAAGAACTTGGGCACAACACGCAGATAGAGACACATACTCGGCTTCGGCGGTTGATAGCGCAGTACAATCCTGTTTCTTTGAAGACCAGCTTACAAGCTTTTCACCCAAAAATTGTGCTCCACCTGATGTACTCTTTGCTGTTACTTGATCACCAGCATGGTCTGCATCTGAAAATGCTGTTAGATTAAACTCCGAATCCTTCGGATACCAAAGTCCCATGTTAATGGTGCTTCGTAGGTACCGAAAGATCCGTTTAACCTCTTTGAGGTGAAGTTCGGTAGGCTTTGCCTGAAACCGTGCTAATAAACATACAGCAAATTGTATATCGGGTCGACTAGCAGTCAGGTACATGAGAGAACCGATCATGCTCCGATATTTCTTCGGATCGATGGGTTTCCCAAACAAATCAGCACCTATTTTTGGTGAAGTGACCATTGGTGTACCAACAGAATCACAATTTTCCATTCCATGTTTTTTCAAAATCTCTATTGTATATTTAGCTTGATTGATAAAAATACCACGAGGGGATTGATTTATTTGTAAACCAAGAAAGAATTTTAGTTCCCCCATCATGGACATTTCAAATTTACTTTTCATGAGATTTTCAAAATGTTTTGAATGGTTAGGATTGGTTGATCCAAAAATAATGTCGTCCACGTAAATTTGAACAATCAAAATGTCATCTTTGAACTTTTTGATAAACAAGGTGTCATCAACCGTTCCTTTTGTGAAATTGTTTTTAAGCAAGAAAGATGATAGTTCGTCATACCACGCTCTTGGAGCTTGTTTTAGACCATAAATTGCTTTCTTAAGCTTGTAGACGTAGTCTGGATGATCTTTGTCGACGAATCCCTCTGGCTGACTCACATACACTTCTTCTTTCAGAGTTCCATTCAAGAAAGCTGTCTTAATGTCCATCTGATAGACCGTGATGTTTTTGTGAGCGGCATAGGCTAAAAAAATCGGGACTGCTTCAAGTCTAGCTACAGGCGCGAATGATTCTTCGAAATCTATCCCTTCTTCTTGTGGATATCCTTTAGCCACGAGACGAGCTTTGTTGCGAATGACAGTCATTTCCTCATCCAGTTTGTTCTTCCACAACCACTTGAGATCAAGAACACGTTTATCAAGTGGTCGTTCAACAAGTTCCCAACTATCATGTAACAGGTATTGAAGAAATTCCTCTTGCATCGCTTCAATCCAAGGGTTTTCTGCCATTGCTTCCCGAATGTTCTTAGGTACTTTGGTGCTTATTGAGCAAATGTAAATGCACAATTCGAGATCGGTGGCAAGTTGTCTCCTCGTCTGAACTGGCATTGAAGGATCACTAATAACATGTACTAACGGATGGTCTTTTGTCCATTGAAACGTAGAAGGGTACCTTTGGTTGAACGAATGTGTGTTAGATGGT
The DNA here is from genome assembly GCA_030686995.1 of Artemisia argyi. Classification (NCBI taxonomy): domain Eukaryota; kingdom Viridiplantae; phylum Streptophyta; class Magnoliopsida; order Asterales; family Asteraceae; genus Artemisia; species Artemisia argyi. The sequence goes on along the minus strand of CM060690.1, from coordinate 52,933,929 downwards.
TCTTGTAACCTTGAAGAAGATTCAGCAGAGTCTGATGCAAACGGGTTTTCAAATACTTCTTCTTCTTCTTCTAACGCAGCATCGTTTGAATTATTTGTTGGTTCTTCTTGAAAATTTGGGTTTTGGTTTTGCTCATCAACTCTTGGTATTTCAGTGTCAAGTGCTGGAGTTGCTTGAGTAGATGTAGATGATGTTGATGTAGTTGGTGCTTCAGCTTCGATTGTTGTAGATGCATCTTGTGATGGTGGTGGTGGTTGATGGTTTTGAGATGGTGCAGCGGAATGTTGTTGAGATGCATTGGTCGAAGTTCCACCATAGTATTCATCAAACATTAACTCGAAGAAATTTTCCAGTTCTTGTTCTGAAGGTTTATCCGTGTTTGTTGACTGAGCTCCTTGAGGCACGAGTCCTGAACTGATGTGTCCAGAAGTCTGCATGTTTGGTGCGGGTCCTAATCCATTTTGATTAGAAGCCATTGGATTAAGAGCGGGTTCTAGAGCGTATCTCTCAGAAGCCATTTGTGAAATCTCGTCAAACTTCACATTCATCGTCTCCATTATCTTTTTCGTTCTTCTATTATACACCCTGAATGCCCTCGAGTTTTCTGAATATCCAATGAAGATTCCAATATCACCCTTAGCTTTTAACTTTCCTAGTTCTTCTCTATCATTCGTCGGATAGCACAAAGCGCCAAACACGTGAAGGTAAGAGATATCAGGTTTACGGTTGTTCACTAGCTCATATGGGGTTTTATTGAATCTCGGATGGACTAAGGATCGGTTTTGAGTAAAACAAGCAGTGGCTACAGCATCAGCCCATAAGAATAGAGGTGCACTAGAAAAAATCAGCATTGTGCGAGCAGCTTCCACAAGAGTTCTATTTCTTCTTTCAACTACCCCATTCTGCTGTGGAGTTCTAACAACTGATGTTTGATGTGTGATTCCAACATCTTCAAGGTAAGTTCTTAACTCCTGGTTTGTAAATTCTGTGCCATTGTCTGTTCTTATAATCCTTACTGGAGCTTGAAGTAGAACTTGAATACGCTTCAGAAAGGTGATGATGTTTCCTGGTGCTTCGTCTTTTGATCTCAAAAACTTAACCCAAGTATATCTTGAATAATCATCAACAATAACAAGAATATACTTCTTCCCATTAATGCTTTCAACTCTCATTGGGCCACATAAGTCCATGTGCAACAGATGTAACCTTGCTTCCGAACTAGGTACGGTTTTAGGTTTATATGATGCTCTTTTACTTTTTCCTTGTTCGCATGATGGACATAGGTGTTCCTTGGTGTATTTGAACTTAGGAAGTCCGGTGACGATGTTGTCTTTGGCTAACTTGTTGATGGTGTCGAAATTGAGATGGGATAAACGTCTATGCCAGAGCCAGGACTTAGTTTCGGTTGCCCTTGTCATAAGACAAATTGGTGATGTAGAAGCCATTTGGTTGATGTCGATAGCATACAAGTTTGTACTACGATTACCAGTTAAGAGATCATCACCAACCAAATTTCTAATAAAAACCGTGTTTCTTCTGAAAGCCACTTCTAAGTCTGCATCACAAAATTGCCCGACTGAAAACAAGTTGTGTCCCAACCCTTCGACGTAGTAAACTCGAGTGATTAAAAAATTCTCAAACCGAAGATCTCCATAACCCTGAATAGCTGCTACATGATCATTTCCAAATCGTACAGTTCTCATGAATTTCCAGACGAAATTGATCAGCAGCTTTAAATTCCCGGTCATGTGCTTGGAGCAACCCGAGTCGACGATCCAAAGACATATTTCGATAACCTGCCAAGAACAGAAGAGTTTGTATTTGGAAACCGTGTTGAATTTGGTTCCATGGGGTTAGGAGTAAAAGCAGAATCACACTCATAGACAGTTGCTACTTGTTTAGCTTGAGTTATTTCTAATTTTCCTTCCTTAAGAGTGAACTCTCTACCCGTCGGAATCCACATACAAAACTTAAGATAGTTCCTAGGCATTCGACTAATAGTGGTAGTCCTAAATCGTGCAACTAGTCGTTCTATAGATCTGGATCTAGCACTAGGTCTTTTTGGAACATTTTTCTGTTCAGGCGTAACATTCACATTCTTAGAAACACATTCATCATGAACATCATTAATTAAACATTTCTTGCATATCAAACAAACAGAGTCATTACATGCATTAGAACCAGTACTTTCGACATTACATTCAGATGAATCATGTTTCTTATTACAAAGCGATAAATTCCTAGGGTGTTCTTCTACTTCTTCAACTTTATTCTTGCTACTACTCTTAGAGACAGGCGAGACTCTATTGTTCCTTGTATTGCTCTTAGGCTTTAGTCTGCTGCTCCTAGAGGTGCTTTCTAATCCTGTAGAAGGTAAGGCACACACATTAGGATTTATATTGTCATCATTTTTAGCATCCCTAGATTTTTTAGAATTAACCTTAATGCACTTGTCATTTGTCTTAGATGTTGAGGCAGACGCACTAGTGGGACTAATCCTAAAAAGGCCAGGTGCTAACACTTTAGGAGTTTCGACAACCGCTTTTCCTTTATCAACAATCTTTTCATTTTCACTTTGCTTGGGCAAGGGTGTTGGAGTGACTGGTTTTGTCAAATTCTTTTTCTCATCGACTTTTGGAGCAAACCTTGAAATTGACATCTTTGGTTTTTGAACCGTGTTTGAAACATTTGGTTTCTCCGAAGTCGATGGTTTTGCAAACTTAGTTTCCTCACCCTTTCCTTTTTGACTTTCAAGCTGAGTCCTCAAAAGATCATTTTGCTCTTTCATGTTCTTTAAGGCACGCTCATACGACAATTTGTCATACTTGCATTCTTCCTTTTTTCGATCAAGTTGTTTAAAATATGACACATTTTCTTTTTCAAGCTTTATAAGAGTATTTTCATATTTTGAAACAATTTCGGAGGTCTCAGCTCTTAGTCGTTCATCGTCTTGAACAGAATATGTTTGTAAAATGATGGACATGATGTCAGTGGTCATAACAGCTTCGAAGAGAGAATCATTTAGGTTTTCCAAAACATTCATGTTTTCACGAGCATCATTAGCTTCGGTTACCAGGGATTTGTGGTCCTTGACAAAGTCGGCCGTTTCTTTTAAGAAAGCTAGTTCAAAATTTTTTACACTCGCGCTGATGTTATTCAGTGGAATAGTAATTTCGTTTTGAAACACCTTTTGCTGTTCGATGTGAAAACTAGAATGCCAGTTGTTAATATCGATGGAAGTTTTGGATTTAACAATGTTTTGAAGTTCTTGAATTCTCATTTTAACGTCATCGAGAATGTTTCTAGCCTCACTTGTTTTAAAAGTGTTGTTAGAGGACATTTGTTCTAATTTTGAAAGAGATTTGGAAACAACTTTCTTTTTAGACAAGAATTTCGCAAATGGTTGTTTAATGGAAAACACAGACGGTTCTGTTTGTGGAACAAAAGTGATTCCCGAAAGTTTGTTCAATTTGTTGTAATCAATGGGTTTCAAATCCTTTTGTTTCATTTTATTAATGCTCTCTTCGACATGTTCAATCGTTAGCACAGAATCCCGAACGACGGGAGGATCATGTTTGGTATAAATCACATTACCATTGTACAAAACATTCTGTTCTTGCTGAGCTTTCTTGAGATTACAAGGGGTATTGTTACCAAGACCCATTTTATGTTTTGTATGGTAAATCGGATTAATTTGATTTGAAATCATTTTCATTGTTTGACTCGACTGACCCGACTTAACCACTAATTCCTCTAAATGAGCAATCATGTGTTCTGACTCTACGATTTCTTCCAAAAGTTTGTCTTCTTTCTTTGCAAAATCCTTTTTCAACTCATCCATTTCTTTTTCAAGATTGGAATAAGCTGTTTTTTGTTTAGAAAGTTGGTTTTGTAAATCAGAAATTTCCGTGTTTAAAGATTTTATCTTTTTGAAAGAATTAACATCAAGTGTGTCAAACTTGAGTTGCAATTTTTGTTTCTTTGAAACGGAATTTTGATAACCAGTTTCTAATTCAGACAATCTTTTGTTATGAAATTCAAAAGCTTTAACGGTTGATTTGTAACTCTCAAGCTCAGCGGTCAATTTAACATTTGCGGCCTTAACATCGCGATTGACCTTTTGCACGTTCTCAATTTCAATACAACAATTATTCAATAATGATTCAAATAAAGCACGTGTTTCCTCATCATTCTCAGCATGTTGTGAAACGAAGCCTCCATTATGATTCACTTCTGGAGTTGCGGAAGGAGTATTGCTACTACTTGACATGTCCAGGTATGTATCATAAGTGGTTGCTTGCTTCTCAGAATGCTGTTCCTCATGAGGAGACATATCAAATATATCATTATTGTGACATGTGTTGAAGTTAGATACCTCAGATAGTGCATTGGTGTCATAAACAGGAAGTGTGTCAGAATCCGTGTCATACTTAGCTTCCTGAAGATTCGCCATGAATATGCAGTTCGCATCGATATCTTCTCTATCTTCCATGTCATCCATAAGAGCCATAAAGTCATTCTCCTCTGCGTTCAACTGAAATCCTGCCTCTGCCTTTTGTGCCAACATTACTGCTTTCTGCAAGTACGCTAGATCTTTCTTGTTTGGCTTAGTAGGACAGTTCCTTGCCATATGACCTACACCCTGGCAGTTGAAACACTTTACCGGATTACCCTGATTCATATTTCCCAAATTCCCAACTACTGGAGCTGCAACATTTCTATTCTGATTACCCATTGCCTGATTACCAACATTCTGACCCCTCTGATTTCCAACAAACTGACCCAACTGATTCCCTGTATTCTGACCATATTGATTCCCTGCATACTGACCTGCATTCTGCATATTATGATTGCCCATATTAAATCCCGTAGCATATCCTTGCTGATTCCCATAAACTCCAACCATTTGGCCTCCGTTGCCCATATTGAAACTCGGCTGAGCGATCTGCCTGTTGCGAGTATTCAATGAAATCCTTTGGTTGTTGTTTGTTGGTGTAGAATAGCGACCTTGGAATGCCTTTGACAGAAAAGCAAACGCTTGAGTCAATGCTGCAGTAGCTTCATCATTGTCAGTGAATTCTGGTTCTTGGAATTGTGGGTATGTCTGTTATGGAATAACTTCTTGTTGTTGTGGGTAGAATTGTCGTTGGTAGACCTGTGATGGTTGTTGAATGTATGATGGTTGCATGTAGTTGTGAGTGGATGATGATGGTTGTTGAGTGTTCACTTGTAATGGTGTTGGTGTATTAGCAATTAGTGCGAGAGGATCATGATTCTTTGCCAATCTTTCTTTCCTAACTTCATTAGCCTCAGCTTGGTTTTGCTTCAGAAAGTCATAGAGTTGATCATAATTCACCTGATGTAAGTCCTTTGTCTGATTAACAATTGTAACATAACGACCCCATTCTTCTGGAAGATTATTGACGAATTTGATGTTTGTTGCAATTGTTCGAGGTGTCAACTTGTTTCTGATTAACTCATTCATCAACGTGCAAAACCTTGTGTAGTATGACTCAATCTGTTCACCTTTAGTGGATGTGAAGTTCTCCCATTCAGTAAGAAGTTTGTTCTCAACGTCTTGTTGTCCAATCTCTGTTCCATGACAAATCCTTCTAACACGTTCCCACATAGCATGAGCAGTTTCACAGCTGTCGACCGCAGCAAAGATCTCCCGAGGTAATCCAAGTTGGATTAGATGCATTGCCATATCATCAGCTTTGATCTGCGCCTTGTCTTCATCAGTGTAATCTTCTTCTGTTTGTAAACGCATGTATGGTTCAGTAGGATTTGTTGAGTTTGGATCACCGGCAACTTGAACTTGTCTTGGCTGAAATGGACCATTCTTAATGGAGTTGAGCATGAGGTTACCATCAGTCTTAGTTTTGATGTAACGAAGCATGCGGCTTGTCCATGGGAGATATCCACCTTTTTCAAGCATAGGAGGTCGGTTTTCCGCACCGGCTGCATGAATGTCTTGCTGAGATGCCATTGATGAAGTGTAGATGGATAAAGTTGATTCTTGAATCGTTCCAACGAAATAGGAGTAGAGTTTAGAGTGAGTTGATGCAAGTTTTTATGGTGAAAATTTTGACTAAAAACCTTAAAACCTCAATAACTTCTTCTCGGAGCATTTTTAGGCCTCGAAACTTCGCCTAAATCGATAAATCCATTTAGCGTGTCGTTCTCCTCTGTCTGACGGTCGTTTTGACAGCTGATTCGTCGAAAACGGAGTTACGGTTCAAAAGTTATGGCCGTTTGAAGTTTGGTCGTCAAAAATCTTACTTTTGTCAAAATTCTCGAAACTTTGTTGTGATTGCGAGACTTCAAGATTGCGAAATTCTGTGTTCTCGATAAATAGAGTGCTCGAAAGTTTGTCCAAGTTCTCGAAAATTTTCCAAGTTTGCGAAAATTATCAAGTTTCTCGAAAATTATCAAGTTTCTCGAAAATTATCAAGTTTCTCGAAAATTATCAAGTTTCTCGAAAAATTTTCAAGATCTCGAAAAAGTTCACTTATCGAGAAAGTCCAAACTTATCTAAATTATACAATTTAGAAAAGTATCCCAAGTCGAAGTGTTTTTTCTAACTTATACAAGGAAGAAAAACACCGAGTAAACCACGGAATTGTATGATGATAACTAGGATGAGATTCTCGATAATTGGTAGCCAAATCGTGTAGCTCAAAGCACTCCAAAATCAAGTTTGTGTTCCAAGAAACTTGTACTTTTATGCATAAAATCACCAAAACTTGAAGAAAGTTCCAAACTTGATGATTTTTATCAAACTTTTTGAGATCTCGAAAACAAGTACAAAACCAAAGTTCGAATTTTTAAGCTAGAAATTTCCAAAAAGATTGAAACTTTCTTGTTAGATAAGGTTTATAACACTAGTTTGTAATAAAAAAAGTGTTAAAAACCAAAAGAAAACAAGAAAAGTAAGATTTTTTAAGAAAAAGACGTGAGAAAGCTTAAAAAAAAACTCGACACTCACAAACTCTCAACCTCCTAAATCATTGTTAGGCGATTGATACCACTTGTAGGACCATAAATATCAACTTTATCACAAATATAGAAGATTAGAAGAAGAAAGATGGTGACTTGGTGACTTATATGTAATTCGTGTATATGTAGAAAGAGATATGAAATATGAGAGCTTTGATAAATAAAACACACACAAATACACACACAAGCACACACCTCAAATGAGCCTTTGAGGTGTTTAAATAGTTCTTAACATAAGATGCCCTATGGGCTTTCTATGGGCTTGGGCTTGGACTTGGTTACATGGTTGGATAACTAGGCTTATGAAACATAGCATATAACATATTATCTTGCCAAGTCCAAGGCCCAATGACTAAACTATTACTAATCTTAACAAACGACACAAGGTTACAATATGAGAATGACCATCACTTCATAATACATATTTTTAAAGCTAACAAAAATTGAGTACGATCCATGTATCAAATTACCCATTAAGGAGGATTAAATATGAAAAGTGTTTTGTTGATTAACTTGTATTAGTTTTGATGATATATACACTAATTATACTAGCTCGAAATAATATTATGCTTAAAATAAGTGTTATATGTTCGGTATCAAAATCAGAAAGTTACACACCTTTCCGAAAAGTCAGAAAACAATTTTTTACAAAAAAAAAATTAAAATTTTGAGTACCAGATGGGCGGCCCCCTTAATTGTCTGGGCGGCCCCCTTAAATACTGGGCGGTCCCCTTAATTATTTAAGGGGGTATCTGTTCGACAGCTTTTCGAAAACTTTGAAAAATCATATAAAATTAACCGTAACTCCGTAGAAGTCGTGCCACCCGGCGTTTTAAAGGTAATTGAGTCTACTTTCATTTAAAAATACTTAAAAGTAACCATTACAAACTTAAATAAGTAAGAAAGTCAAAATACTATACAGTGGTCAAAAATTTGTGTTTCTTTTTAACGTAAAACTTTTGTTTTACCTTTTCCTTCAAGTCGGACATTCCTAGTTGATATACTTTTGAAAAATTAAGTATTTATGTTTTCAAAAGATTGATCTTAATTAAATTATAGAATGGGGAGGAAACTATTTTATTTTCAAATAAATTCGAGCTAAGTAAACATTGGTGTATATAATACACAAAACGACGACAAGTGTTTTATGTGTTATGTGAACTTCTTTGTGATTTTATTTTCTTTATTGAATATATTAAATGATTGTTGATATTTGAAGTTTAGCTATGTGTATATCTATGCATATGTGCCCTATTAGTTTTTAGCTAGTTTTCCGATTTATACTTAACTAGATCTTATGCTAGATTTCTTGCGTTAGGATTGTTATAATATGCTTGCATTGCATATAGATATAGATGGCTTAATGTTACTCAAACATCTTGGAAATGAGTTCAATCTAGTCACCTAAACATTTCAAACAATTTAATCTATTCTTCACAACACACTTAAATATTTTCTACAAATTAGCTTGTTTTACCTTAAGAGGTTTAATAAGAGAAATTGAATCATTGTAAAACATTAATAGTTATATAAAAGAAAAAGTATTTTCAAAATCTAAGTGTGTTCATAATAAGTAAAAATGAAGAGTCTTTCACAAAAACAAAACATATAACAATCATGAAATAATAAGTCAATTTTCAATCATTCACTAATAAATAATCTTAGGATCAATGGAACACACTATCAAAATGTTTATTTATTTCAAATGAGTGTCCGTGAGGGTCAAGAAAGATCTTGATATTATATCAATTCGTTATTCAAATTATGGTTGATATATTTATCAAATCTAATTGACACATTTTTTAGTGTGGACAAGAAATTGGATTGCTATTTGTTTAGCTTCAAGATTATATCAAATTACAACAAAAGATATAGTCTTAAATCTACATACTCAATCACACTAGATTGATATGAAAATAGTTACATCCTTTGTAGATGAAAAGAGTATGCACTGGATCATAACTCACACTTGTGTTGATAATGACATATTGAATCTACTTGTCCAATAATTGTGTTCCAAATATTAGAATAACATTTTAAACACATTCATAAAATATACAATGAAGTAGGATTGACGACTTGGATGTTTCGTCCGAAATATTCAAGCAATTTACATTGCAATGCAATGGATAAATGTGTCATATCCGAAAAACCAAACATGAGCAAACTAACAACATATGTAAACTTTGCTCACACCACTTAAAATTATCACTTCAAGATAAAATACATATTTAAGAAGAATACATACTATATATTCTATGTATTTCATTTTCTTTGTAGCATGAATGGTTGTGTTACAAGATAATGCACTACAATTTTTTTTTAAAATAATATAAGTTATTAGAATTGAAAAATAACTTGTCACAATCCATAAACAAGTAAAAAAAATTCAAATACTTGTTAAAGTATGATATATAACATTGGCAAAAATCATAGAAAATAATATTTGTTTAAAAATATATTAATGTCTAGTTTTGATATCATTTGAGAATCACAAACTCATTTAAGATAAATAATCTTAATGAGATTCATTTCACAAGAGATGCTAAGGTGCACTTTTAAGTCTAGCACAGTTATTAAATCAAGTAATATGTCATCAAAACCAAACAACCGGTAAATCATGAAGAAAGGATTAAATTTTTTTTGTTTACTCTTATCTAAACATTCAACACGTCTCTATTAGGATCGTGAATAAAATATATCATCTAGATTTACCTTCATAAAAACATGATGTTTGAGTCACATTAAGCCAAGTATTAGTGAATCAAGCAAACTTCATATTTGGTAATCTTCGATAGGTAAATTTAGGAACTTGATTTCTTCTAAAAAGAGAATGACTACTGGAGAATCTATTGACTAGAAATTCAATTTAACCTAACGGTTGAATTGCTTCTATGTGAGAAGTTGGGTGTGTGTAACCCGTAAAAATGGTCGTGTTTAGCCTGAATTGAGCACCACTAGTAATAGTCTCATACTCATTCTCCAACTTGATTAAATTGCTCTTCCTATATATACCTAACGCTAGTTTACTTTTATAAACTTTGCTTCTCATTAGATTCTTTCATTCCTAGATTTATGGCATTAAGTTAGATAAGCATGCGAAAACAAAGGAACTATAGATGTTAGGTTATACCCCATTCAACACTCTCGCATCTAACATATAAATTATTGTCTTCATTTCCTTTAGGATCATAGGATATGTAGAAACGATAGCATGAGATAATAATAGGCTTAACCAACCCTCTTGAGCATGGGATCTTCAATAACCACTTTTTAAAATATTTGATTCATGATATTTGTTGTCAAAAATCTAAAATCTCTAAAAATATGCAAAAACCTCACATTTTGGAAAATAGTTTTTCAAATAACTATCCCACTTTTAAATAACATGTTTTCACTATCAATATCCACAATTTTGTTTTGATAAAAACTAAAGATTGAGAAAATATTCTTTACCATTTATTCACATATTTTGAAGTAAAACCCCAATCTATTTTATTCAAATAACTCTCACATCTAAGTGAAAACTTACTTTCAAACATTGTTGAATAATGCTAAAAACGTCTCTTTTAAAATCATGCATGGTGATCTCATATTTGTCATCTATATTTATATAAATGACACTTATAAGTGAACTAAATCAAATCAAGAGGACCATGGTTTGTTCATTAAGACTTTGTTTGTAACAAGTCTAGAAATCCATGCTATCAGAACTACCCACTTATTGCACATTGATACACATTAGGATTAATCCTCGTAGTTATGTAGTTATGAAATACTTGATGTTGCTTATTGTTTCCTAGCACTTATATTTTACTTGCTTGATGAGTATGTTTGCATGCTAGATGAAATTGCTTGTTTACTTAATCCATTTGATTAACATGCTTTGGCTACATAATTGCCAACATAATTAGTATATGCTTAATTGCCTCAAAGAGTTGGACTTGTTTGAAACCAAAAACACAACCTTTCTGCAATTCACTACCAAAAACCCTTTTCTGGCAATCTGGGAATCACCAGATGGGCGGCCCCCTTAATTATTAAGGGGACCGGCCTCCAATTAAGGGGACCGGCCATCTGATGGTCGGGTTTACAGAATCTTTTCTGCTTTTTAGCCCATTTCAACCTACATTTCCCATTTTTCACCAACATATTTTGTCCTAGTCTCCCAAACAAACCTTATCCATCCTTAAACACACAAATCTTACACTATAAATACCCCAAATCTTCCACACTCTCCATTCATCTCTTCATGACTTCTCCAAACAAACCAAAACCAAAAGCCTCAAGGCTTGCAAGAATGATGGAAAAACCCGTTTGGCGAAGAAAAAGCCCTCGAAACAAATCCATCATAACCAATGAAGTTGGAAATCACTCAACACCTCCAACCACTTACTTCCCAAACTTTACACCAAATTCACAAGGACATTCATTTGATCCTCTCTACAAACCATACAACATTGGCCAAACATCTTCCTTCATGCCAAACCACTCATCTCATCTTTCAACCACTTGTAATGATCCATACAAGTTTGATCAACCATCCCACTACAATTCCAACTACACAAACCCAATTCATTCATATCAACACAATGACTTTCTTCGCATTGCCACGGAAAAGCAAAAGTTTCGTGATGAAATATCACAAATCCATGATCTTTGTGATCTCAATGCCATGCATCTTGCACAACACAACAAAGGGCAACCTCCATCATCACCCTACAGCAATTGCCTTCCTCACTCTCTCAACTTGGATCAAGTTACAAAGCACACTCACTATTGCCCTTGTTGCATCTTCCTTCAAAAACAAATCCTATACTTGAGTGAAGATATTTCTTGGATTGAATATCTCCTCACTCGATCTCATCCCATACCACCCTTAACATGATACAATATCGTAAGGTCCACCTCTTCCGCTCCATACCCCACTCCATATCCTTCTCCATCTAACAACTAAGCATTATGTTATCCTTCAAGCAAATAAAACAATCAACCATGGGTTGCAAGCAAGTCCAAGTGCTCTTTTAGGGAATATAGGACTATGTCTTTTCTTTTGTTTTATTATGTTCAATATGCCTTAAGCATATTAAATGTTGAAATGCTTTCTATGATGCTTGAATGAATCTTTTTTTATTTGCATAATTATTGCTTTGCATGTATATGTGTCTTGTTCTCTTCTAATATTTTGTGTAGCCAAGATTTCCATAGCTCATTCCCTTGGTGCTCTCAAATGAGGGGGACTATACATCAAGGGGGAGCATTAATCTTTTTGATTTTACAAAAAGGGGGAGAAGAAAATGTTAAACTCTAATAATACTTGTCTAAAAATTAATTTTTAGACCTAATGAGTTTAATGTTTTGTAATCATCAAAAAGGGGGAGATTGTTGACATAAATAATGTCTTAAAACATTGTTAGCATATTAACAATGTCTCTATGTTTTGATAATTTCAAAGCATAAACTCATTAATCTAAAACTTATGACGTAAACAAGTTTTTAGTGCTTAATATTTGTCTTTGCTTCCATATCACTTAAGGTATGAATAAACAAAGGGTTTATTGCATTTTATGATCAAAGGAAATTTTTCTAATCAATAGAATTTTTATAAAATGTATTAAACATTTTATATCTTTTACAAAATTACTTTTGGAATTAAAAGAATATGTTTAATTCATTATAAATATATGATTTCAAATTTCCAACCAAAAATGGCAAATTTTATCCAGAAAAATATTCCCCACTAAAAGACAATAAAAACCAACGTTCTGAAGGGGCGGCCCCCTTAATTCCTTAGGCGGCCCCCTTAATCATTAAGGGGACCGGCCATTAATTAAGGGGACCGGCCACGCTCCAGAACAGTATTTTTCTCCCCTATAAATACTGGTTCATCCCACAGAATTTTCTCACCTTTTGCACTCCTAAACTTTCTGTTCTAGATCCACATTTCCTTTCTCTTATCTCTTTTCATTTATTCTTGCATTTATCGCTTTACATCTATGCTTGCCTATATGTCTTAGTTGTTGCTTATATATTTGTAATGATTGATTGTGTTGTACATAGAAGTTAATATTGTGATTGTGTGTATAATTATATGATATGGTCAAATAGATTATTATTCACACTTCTCATATTAAGTTTAACTTGATAGATAATTTGATACAAAACGTTTTAAGATTTTAAAAGAAAAACGTATTCACACAAAGACCGACCAAAGCTCCATTAATAAAACTAAGTTTTTCCAAAAGCTTACGTATATAATTGATCATATTGATTATATGGTGTTTTCATATTAAACTCTAATTAAAGGTTTTCCAAACAAAAAATTGAATAAATTCGAATCAACATTTTGAAACAAAGGTTTTATAAAATGAAAAAGAGGGGAAAACTATTCAACCCCCCCTTCTAGTTTTCCACAATATGGATTGACGGATACTTTTGCAAAAACCTTTCAGTGTGCTCACCAACTCATTTTCGAGCACATTGATTGTGTACAATCTTTCAAACAAAAGTATTTTTAATGGAAATGTGATTCAATGTATAAAACTCTCATCGTGTCACAAAAATGTTTATTAAATGACACCCGAGTGATTTCTATAAATCTATTTCTCATCAATCCGTGAATATCAATTCACTGATTAACTCTATCGTGTTGTCTGCTTTGAGACGTTCCGGTATGAGAACATGCTTAGTATGAAGATTCCGAAGTGGATTGTTTGGAAAATTCATTACTACAAGCTGGAAATTCCTGTCAAGGAGAGTCCTCTTTAAAAGAGACTCTACCTGATCACAGGTCGGTTTTCACAAAACCGGAGGGTAGTCCGTCCTCGCAGAACGAATGACAAAGCCATATTCGTTCTCTATCTTTATTGCTAACTGTTTTATTTCAGGGACACATATAAAGATGGCGTTGATGGTTCCTAATTCCAGTTGAATCATGTCAATTCATACCTCATGCTCACATATCCTACTCGCTATGAATGATGATCATGAAAGTTTAAGAGACTACCAACAACGTTTCCGCAACTGATGAGGCGAAAAGTGTACCGCTTTTAAGGGGTCATTTAAGCCCGAATTCGTGATTATTTGATCAAATATTGTCCTAAATCGTTCCTTTTGTTATTTTAGGTACTTTTGGAGAGAAATCTGGAAAAGGAAGCATTTTGTACATTTTTGGAGCATAAAAGTGAAGAAAACGGCAAACTCTAAATTTTCCTTGCTGGAACAGTACCTGGCGGTGTCAAGACTCTCCACATGACGGCGTCAAGTGTTAAAAAAGAGGTGGATGTGGAAAATACATGTGACGATCCAGAGAGTTTTTAAGCATAGGAGATGACGGCGTCACCCAAGGCCGTCATGGTCCAAACATTAGTGATGGCCCAGAGCATTTTTACACATGACGGCATCACAACTAGATCTAGGCAATACGATTTCATTATGGCGGCGAGTTGACGGCGTCACAATCTAATACATGACGCCGTCACCCTGTAAAATCTATATATAGTTTTCCAAATTTCATTCATTAGTGTGCAACTTTGAGGGAATAAACCCTAGTCCGAATTTTATCAACTTTTCAAGGGTTTCAACCCCTTGAATCTTTCATGTTCAATTGAAGATAAGTATCCCTTCAAACCTTTCAATATGTCTATGTGTTGTTTGATTATATCTTACGCTTGTCTTCTATTTAACATGCTAGGCTAGATTTCTTTTGTGTTTGCTTAGATGTAGTGAAACCTAGATGTTGATTATGGATTGATTGTTTGTTTATAATTATTACGGATGATTGTATTTGATGTTAGGCTTTAGAAAACTGGCAGACTTCCATTGGTAACTTGCTTGAACGTCTTAGGAAACATGATTGGAGGTGTACTATGATTTTTGGTTATATTTAATGCGTAGGAGAATTCTAATGATCCCATGTTAGGAGCTTCTAACGGCTCGACATAGGAGTGAAGTAGGATCCTATTGAGTTAGGGAATATTGTACACGGCCCTACGATTAGTATTAAGGAATATGACCCGTCATCCATGAAATTGTAACAAGCTAATCAACTTGTAAAATATATCTAGGGAGTAATGAAATCTAAGTAAACACAACTTTCCTCATCATTGTTTTCACCACATTAGTATAATAGTTTCATTTTCATTTTTGTTATTTTATTTTGATTGCATCTTTAGATTAACTGGGTTAGTTGGCTAGCAACTAATTCCGCCCACTCCTTCAAAACCCGAGATTTTACTTGCTTTTATAAAAATATAAAAATACAAAAAGAATCATCCCTCACCTCTAGACCTAGTTTATTAAGCTTTCTAATCATAGCGACACTATTCCTGAGTTGAACGATCAATCCCCCGGTACTTGTCACTATACTATACTACAACGATCAGGTACACTGCCTGGTGGGGGTTGTAAGCTTCTCAAGATCCCTTAAGAGGTAAAACCTGTTGTGAGGGTGCGATCCCCACGTATCAGCAACTCTAATGAAAAGTCTCCTAATATATAAGGGTGTGAGCATGACGGTCCTAATGTCACTACATCACATGAAGGCAATACGACTGATGAGGCGAAAAATGATCCGTTTTTAGGGGGTCATTTAAGCCCGGAATTGAATTTATTTGATCAAATATTGCCGTAAATTGTTCCTTTTGTGATTTTAGGTACTTTTGGAGTGAATTCTAGAAAAGGAAGCATTTTGGACGTTTTTGGAGCATAAAAGTGAAGAAAACGGCAAAGTTTTAATTTTTTCTTGCTGGGAACAGTACCTGACGGCGTCACCAAGCTCTACATGACGGCGTCAAGAGTATTACAAGAGGTGAAGTGGATAGAGTCCGTGACGGTCCAGAGAGTTTACACTAAGGGACATGATGGCGTCACCATAGGCCGTCATGGTCCCATTACACATGACGGCCAGAGGAAATTTGCTCTTGACGGCGTCAAATCTGGATCTAGGCAATCCGATATTATTATGGGCGGCGAGTTGACAGCGTCAGATTTCTCTTTTTGACGCCGTCACGTTGGAAAATCTATATATAGTTTTGTAATTTTCATTCATTGAGAGGACAATTAGAGGGATAACTTGGAGAAACCCTAGCATGATTTTATCAGTATTTTCAAGGGTTTTTACCCTTTGAAACCTTTCATGTTCAATTAAGATAAGTATCCTTTCAATTCATTCAATATGTCTATGTGTTGTTTGAATATATCTTACGCTTGTCTTGATTTTAACATGCTAGGCTAGATCTCTTGTGTGTTTGCTTAGATGTAGTGAAACCTAGATGTTGATTATGGGTTGATTGCTTGTTTATAGTTGTTACGGATGAATGATTTCGATGTTAAGCTTAAGAAAACTGGCAGACTTCCATAGGGTAACTTGCTTGAACGTCTTAAGAAACATGAACCAATGCGTACTAGGTTTTTATAGTTGTATTTAATGCATGAGCGAATTCTAGTGATCCCATGTTAGAAGCTTCTTGCAGGCTCGACATAGGAGTGAAGTAGGAGCTTATAGATTTGGAGAAGTATGTACGCCACCCCACGATTGGTATTAAGGAATATAACCCGTCATCCACGCAATTGTAACAAACTATCAACCTGTAAAAGATGTCTAGGGGGTAATGAAATCTAAGTAAACACAATTTTCTCATTTATTGTTCACACCACTAGTTTAATTAGCTTTATTTACATTTTTGGTTATTTTATTTTGATTGCATCTTTAGTTATTGGGTTAGTTGATTAGCAACTAATTTCGCCCACTCTTCCAAAACCCGAGATTTTTATTACTTTTATAAAAATATAAAAATACAAAAAGAATCATCCCTCACCTCTAGACTTAATTTTTAGGCTTTCTAATCCTAGCGACACTATTCCTGAGTTGAACGATCAATCCCCCGGTACTTGTCACTATACTATACTACAACGATCAGGTACGCTACCTGGTGGGGGTTGTAAGCTTCTCGAGATCCCTTGAGAGGTAAAGCCTGGTGCAATTCCCACGCAGCCCGGGGAATAGTTATTGTCTAGGTTAGAATTTCTTTTTATTAGGTCTACTTGCTAGATTCCTTTCTAGTAAGATTTTATTTTTATTTTTAGGTTTTCTTTACTCTATCTTTTTCTTCGTGCCTCTGTTAGTAAAATAAATTCATTGACTATTCCGTGGACCATTATGGAAAACGCGAATCCACCCCTTTCCCCTAGAGAAGTGGCTTTGTTACGTGAACGACTTGAGAGTGAGATTAGGGAACTTAGGGAGCTTAATAGGTTGATTAATGTTGAGCTCGACCATGCATTTAGTGACCTAGCGACCGCCTTGTATTCAAATAAGGCCTAGGAACTAAAGATTTTGAGGATGTTGTTGAGGAACTTGAAGAAGGGGAGATTGATCCAAAGCTAGATGACTATTTTAATCTATACCCCACTAAGGAGGAGATTGTGTACTATAATAATCTTATTGATAATCCTCGCTCTCCTTTTACTAGAATCGAACCTAAAATAAAGAGAGGCGATCCCAAGAACGCTAAGATACCATGTATGATTGGGTATAAACACATTGACAATGCTTACATTGATTTTAAATTCCCAATCAACATTATGTCCTCAAGTGTCTATGATGATATAGTGAAAACAAGACTTGGACCTAGAGAAATCCCAAATACCCCGGTGGAGTTTGTAACTTTGTCGAGAGGATTAAAGATCTACATGTCTTTGTTGGGAACTTTACTTATATCACTGACTTTATGGTTGTTGAAGATCTAGCTAGTGTTATTGATTGTCGCTTATCCCATGTTGTGTTTGGTAAACCATTTGTTGAAGAGTCCAAGTTAGAATATGATGAGATAGAAGCGACAATCCGATTTGCTAGTAACACCGATAGGATCACTTATAAGATGCCTAATAGAATGAAAGAATTTCGTTTTGTGCCTCGATTTGACATTGATTACATTGTTGCTTTCGAGGACATCAATAAAGAGGATAAGAAAAAGGGCATGGACTATGTATGGGAGAAGAAGAGCCTTTTCTATAAGGACTGCTTAACTCTATGACCAAAATATAGAGTTGATAAGGAATTTGCCAATAGAATCATAGGAGCAATTAAGCAGAAGGTGTTTGGTCTCTATAAAGAACATTTACAATCAGTGGATGAGACCAACGATGAGGTCACGTAATTACCCATGACCTTGAGTCTAGCTACAAGACTCGTAAATAAAGAAAAGCGCTTCTTGGGAGGCAACCCATGCTTTGTGTGATTTTTATTTGTTTGATTGTTATTTGTTTCCGTATGCTTGCTTTATTTTTATTGTTGGTAGATCATGTTTCAAAACTAAATGGTGAAAATACTTTATTTTGTCTTTTGACTTAGTCTTAAATTCATACAAAGGTATTTCGCAAAAGATAAATGTATCACACAATATTAAATGGACATGTATATTCGTATTTGTTAGAGTCAAATGCTTGTATCTAGTCATAATGATGTTTTGCAAGATTTTCCAGGAAGTAGGACATAAGTTTTCCAGAAATTTTCTGGAAACTTAACGTAAGGATTTCTGCAGATCACTTCTGACGGCGTCAGGAATTAATTCCTGACGGCGTCATGTGTAAAATTCTGGAAATTTTGCTAGTTTTGTTTTTCTAACGGAGTCTTGAAATTTTTGTTAATTCTTTAGTTTTATAAACTCCAGGAAATCTACAAACATTCATTCCACAATCATTATATCTTACATTCTTTTCTAGGATTTGTTAATATATATAGATTGCCACCGATTTTACGCGAGGTTGTCTTGTTTGTTTTCTCAGGTTTAACAGGTTATGTATGACAAGAAGATGATTTATATTCTGGAAGGGAAGCTTTGATTGTTCATTTTCTTGGAGGATGATCTAACCATGTTACCGCACTATCCACACCGAACGAATCAGGGGAGTATTTGATTTCATTCTTTTACCTATTTCACTTTTACATTCTTTAATTGAACATTGGGGACAATGTTGATCCTAAGTGTAAGGGGAGGGTAAAGGATGATACCTTATAGGATACACTTTCACTTGAGTTTGTTTGTTTGATGGTAGGTGTGTAATAAAACTATGAGAAATACTTGTTAGTGTAATTTTAGCGCCAAATTTAAATTTTTTTACAACATTTAGGAGTGAAACTTTAGCCTTAGCAAGCGTCTCATGGATAGGAGTTGTATGACTAGCACAAAACCGTATTATTCAGAAAAATTTTCCACCCAAATATGTGAGGTTCGCCTTTAGATTTGATAGGAAAAGCATTTACTATTAGTGCTTATGAGTGTACCGGTAGCATTTAGATTCTAGAACTTGCGTTAGTGATGCATCCCAAGACCGCTAGTGAGACTACATTCGTGTAGTAGGATTTACTACATAATAAGAGGCATTAGGATCACCCTTGTGTTAAACCCGTATCATAATTACTTGACCATTTAAGTCATATTACTTGGCTAGTAAAGTCAATTAATTTTTCCCACACCTTAGCGTTGTACTCATTTTTAGTACACGAAACCCCTAGTATACCCCTCCGAGCCTATCTTTTCGTTTCTAACTTTAAGCATCTTACTTAAAGGAAGAATTTGTTACAACCCACTTAAATGTACACCAAAATCGCCTTAGCCTTCCGTGTATGCACTCATCTTTAGTGCATTATTGTTATTTGTTTAAACCCTTAGTTAATTATCTAATTGATTACATGGTTGCTAAGTCGAGTCGTATCCTTGTACATATTGTTTTGGGACAATTGGGACTCATGGGTAAAGTACTTGTGTTATGGAGTAATGGGGAAGAACATCATATTATTACCCCCATATGTGCGTTTATCTGAAAAAGTACTCCAAGTGTTTTGATTATCTGAATTCGAGTTAATAGATTAGTTTATCGTAAAGTATGTAAAAATTCAAGTGTAAAGGGAATGTTCATTCCCTATGATGTATTATTTTGGATGGTAGGGTAAGAGTGTATAAAAAAGAAAAAAAAAGATCAAAAAATCAAGAAAAAGAAAGAAAAAAATAGAAAGAGAAAAGAGAAAAAAACATACGGACTACCATCCCGTTTCATTCTATGTTTATTTTATGTTTTTGTTATTTTTCATTTATTAGCTTAAGTCGAGTCTAGTCTTGGCTTAGCAACGCCATATTGTACATGTAATTAACCAAGATGATTAACTCGCCACCAGTAAATATTGCCTATATCCAACAAAACCGTGTATTCCATATCCCTACACCTAACATTATAACCCTTTGAAAGACCTCTTTGATAGTTTATCCTAGGTGCTTATGCCATGTGGTGGAGATTTGATCCTTTCCCAAGCCTATGGTAATCTATTTTGCTATGACAGGTAGTAAGAGATGTTTTCCATTTCGATATTGTGATATATACTTTATTACACCCGAGAGATGTGAGTATCTAAACACTATTTGTGTGGTGCTAGTATATGACCTCCATGCTTGTCTTTGGTCTTTAGTGGAACGATATTTGTTGTAATTACTTTTATATTAGTGTTAAATGACCCCTAACTTGTATTTTGACTAGAATAAAAGCGCATTTGCTTGAGGACAAGCAAATCTCAAGTGTAAGGGTATATAATGAGGCGAAAAATGATCTGTTGGTCATTTAAGCCAGAAATTGAATTTATTTGATCAAATATTGCCCTAAATCATTCCTTTTGTGATTTTAGGTACTTTTGGAGTGAATTCTGGAAAAGGAAGCATTTTGGACGTTTTTGGAGCATAAAAGTGAAGAAAACGACAAAGTCTTAATTTTTCCTTGCTGAGAACAGTACCTGAAGGCGTCACCAAGCTCTACATGACGGCGTCAAGAGTATTACAAGAGGTGAAGTGGATAGAGTCCGTGACGGTCCAGAGAGTTTTACAATAAGGGACATGACGGCCTCACCATAGGCCATCATGGTCCCATTACAAATGACGGCCAGAGGAAATTTGCTCTTGACGGCGTCAGATCTGGATCTAGGCAATCCGATATTATTATGGGTGGCGAGTTGACGGCGTCAGATTTCTCTTCTTGACGCCGTCACGTAGGAAAATCTATATATAGTTTTGTAATTTTCATTCATTGAGAGGACAATTAGAGGGATAACTTGGAGAAACCCTAGCACGATTTTATCAGTATTTTCAAGGGTTTCTACCCTTTGAAACATTTCATGTTCAATTAAGATAAGTATCCTTTCAATTCATTCAATATGTCTATGTGTTGTTTGAATATATCTTACGCTTGTCTTGATTTTAACATGCTAGGATAGATCTCTTGTGTGTTTGCTTAGACGTAGTGAAACCTAGATGTTGATTATGGGTTGATTGCTTGTTTATAGTTGTTACGGATGAATGATTTCGATGTTAGGCTTAAGAAAACTGGCAGACTTCCATAGGGTAACTTGCTTGAACGTCTTAAGAAACATGAACCAATGCGTACAAGGTTTTTATTGTTGTATTTAATGCATGAGAGAATTCTAGTGATCCCATGTTAGGAGCTTCTTGCAGGCTCGATGTAACACCCCCAAAATCATCACGTCAGCGGAAGACTTAAAAATGTCAGCGGAAGACTTAAAAATGTCAGCGGAAGACTTTTTGGGTGTTACTTCGAGGATCTTTGTCACAATCATAGAAAACGACACAAAAGTGACGCTTTAAAGTTTATTTCATTCAAAATACCAAATATTCGAGACATCAAGATGTTTCTTAGTTTAAACAATAAGTTTATTTGAAATGTGTCAAAACGTTTATTTAAGCCCATGTCGGGTTACAAGCCCACTCCGTGCCTTCAAGTTCCTTCTTGTTTAGTTACCTGAGATAAACACATGCTAAAAGTGTCAACACAAAGGTTGGTGAGTTCATAGAGTTTATAGTTTCGAATATCGATTTCCAAAATCAAAGAGTTTATGAGTCCATAGAAGTTATAATAACAGTTGATTGTCAAATTAAAGTGTGAGTAAATCCATAATATTCATAGCTTAAATCGTTGATTTATCAAAATCGGAAAAATGAGTGATTTCCTTAATAATTCAAAAATAGTCCATTGGTTTGCCCTTCATCGGGTCAACACCAAAATAGTAGTTCGTTTGTCCTAACTAGGACAATACCAAAATATTAGTTTGTTTGACCTAATCGGGTCAACACCAAAATAGTAGTTCGTTTGTCCTAACTAGGACAACACCAAAATATTAGTTCGTTTGCCAATTATTAGTAGTTTTTCCTGCTATATAGTGAGCACAATCTCATAGTTTGATAAAACAGTGGGCTACAGCATTGTACGCCCTTAACATCAGTCATTGTAGTGCTACATTATTTCCGTTCCATTGCCCTAAGCTCATGACACTCAACGATTAACAGGCATCAAAATTATCCATAATAATGATGTAAAACAGTGGCCCTCAGGATAGGTATTTACCAGTAATCTATGAAATCAAATAAAGTGCATTTGGTGGCTTTCCTCTAGCGACCAAATGAGGATTGTCAATCCCTAATAGATCTATTCACAATTATTTACGTTCATCCTGCAAGTGATTAAGGCGCATGATCGAGGGACTTTGGGTAATAGGTACTTAGGTAATAGAGATCAAATATAGCATATCGTTGAAAAATCACTTGTAATCATGTCTATAGCAGGTATTTCCTTATGAGATATAAAAATGTGTAAACCAGTAAAGTTTATATGAAATACAGTCATGTATTTTGTTAATGAATACTTGTAAAAGTAAGAAGTAAAAACAGTAGTTAAGCATGTATCTCCCCCAAAAACGTTTATAAACCATTGTAAAACAAGTAAGAGTAGGGGCTATGACTCACCTTAGTAGTACAGTAGTAGTGGTAGTAACATAATCTCAACGATGCAAGGCAACGGCTTCACACACAACCTAAAAGATATGGTATGTTTTAGTTGATAGTCTAAATCTAGTTTTATCCCGAATATTAGTCATTCAGTTGTGATTAAAACTCGTGTTCGTTTAAATGCTTGAAGTTCAAGAACAAAGTTATATATACATATAACTTGTGAGTGTAATGATCGATGATCGATGTGCGATGGAAAATCATCAAGAATAAGTCGAAGTATGTAGACGATGTGTTATGATGTTATTTTAAAAGAAAAGAATATTGTATCGTTATGTCGTTAAATATTAATTATAGTTACGCGAATATATATATATATATATATATATATATATATATATATATATATATATATATATATATATATATATATATATATATATATATATATATATATATATATATACTAGATTTCGAAGCCCGCCCGATGGTCGGGCATGACTTATGAATATCGTTAAAATAAATAAGTTAACGAAAAATAAGATATAAACGTACCAATTTTTATATTGAATGCATTAGCAATGAAAATAAATGAACGTTAACTTTTTAAATCAAATGCGAAATAAAGTTTCACATAACGTTTGTAAAATATAGCGGTTCATGGTTTCCTCCTGATGGAATATATACATTTTGAAATGAAGAATTATATGATGAATCTGCTGTTGTTATCCTCATGTCTGTTGATATAACTTGTAATTTTACATTTTAATTTAATCATGTATGGATAATAGTGATATTTTATAGTTATTTCTTATGTATTCACCCGACGCTAAACCAACATTAAGCGCATAAAATACATACCTCGGTAAAGGGTATCAGTGGGATTTCGTTGGCATTATTTCCGGTCACAAATGGGTAATTCACCACTCTCTTTCTCCTTGAACGTCTTTTTGGTAGTCGCCCCATGCGCGGTCATGACTTGTAAATATCCTTTGAATGTATTATTTTACGAATAGCACGAAATGTATATACATATTTGTATTTTTTTTATTAACAATGGCATATAATTGTCCATTTACTTTAATGGACAATTGGCAACATTCAAATTCCAAGTTAACGCTTATTAAACTGAACATCAGTGGGAATGAGAATGTTACCATCACTAACAGTCAACTTCTTAAATTTATAAGTTAATGTATACAAAATTCTCCCCACTAAGTCTATCTAAATAAAGATCATTTAGCTACTTTATTCTAACATTAAGAGGTGGTATGCCTTGGAGATTAATAACAAAACACATGTTAGTACTAAAATTCACGTCAGACATTAGTCCCGCAATTAATATGTATGAACTTTTTAAACATGAAACTTGAAGAAACAAACAGACTTACATATGTTACAGCAAGATCTTTGTTTTCTTTTGTTATAGTTAGACACGCAACACAAGAAGAACCACACGTGCTATCTTCCATTTATATTGTAAATGAAAAATAGAAGGCTGCCTTTTGGAGATTAATATGCATTGTGTGAACGGCCTATAAGATTGGGGTTGCTTATCTTATTGTTTGTGAGTAAGGTAGCGGTTGAAAAAGGGTCTTAAATATCCCCCAACAGAATTTGCATTATTTCTAGATCACGTCCTCATGCTGTAAACTGGACATTAGCAATGCATGCATAACCAATCGGGATTTCACATATATTTTTGCATAACCATTAAAACTCTAACTGGCTTAACCAAATACAAACAATATGAACATAAAAAGTATTACAGTATTATACTTACAGAGATGCAACATCATGAGTAGAAAGTAACTGTGCATACCAAAGAAGAAATCTTCCAAAACATGTAGTTGCAAGAGAACGCATGTACGCATCGATATTAAACTCATCATTTTCTTATTGGTTTCTCATCTCAGATTGCAAAAATTTCAGCTACGTTATAAGTTAGTTTTGCTTATTACAACCTAAAATATCCGCCATGTTGTAACAGTCAACTGAACGGCCAAGGTAATTTACTGAAAATGAGCTTAAAATACACAAAATAAAGATAGACTATGAACTGAGATTAGCTAACAATCAAATGGGTCAAATGATATAAATTAGTCAAAAGTCATGCAAAATGTTTTATGAAATTTGTCATTAGTACCAAAAGAATGAAATTTTATAATCATATTTGACAGCGGGACTATTTATAAGAACAAAATTATAATGTTAGGAACTACAACCTGATTGTGGCCGTCCCTTCACCACCTGTAAAGAGACGATATGAGTTACTATTTGACCCAATATGAGGACCCGTCTAACCAAAGTCTGAAATGCAACATATGTAGTTAACATAATTATAAGGACAAAACCCTTGCTGATAAAACATCTGATTAAATTTACTTGAGATATTGTAATCCTATATGAGATATGTAGCGGCCTTTAGATATCCCATCTTTCATACAACCCTATGTTATGTTGCATTTGATTGAATAACAATTAATCCAAAGGCTATAACTAAGCTTTATACCAGTTTGAAGTTCGATTGACACATAAATGTGGTCGTATTGTTACCGTTGTTGCAACTATAAGTGTAGCACATCCGAGAGCCCCTATACAACTGATTATTGATAGCATCTTGGTCACTTAAATTTAAAATCTTAGCTTACCAAACATATTATTTAAAACAAAAACATTAAGATTCAATAGTGACCCCAACTTATATTTTCATGATAGTTAGGTTCATTAAGTTGGTAGAGGGCTTGGATTCAGTGTAGAATATTTTAGCAGCTATGGTTTTTCTTGTAGAATTTTCACTTGTCCTTCATCTAAAGAGAACCATGCTTCTATACCTTTACCACAAGCTGTATCCATGAGATTAACGTAATTAATGTGCACCGGGATACAGTCAAGTATGACACTATTAAACCAGGTTCGCTTTCCCTAGCCAAAATTAATTTCGTAAAGACCATATTGCAGAAGTTTGGAAAAAAATAGGTGTCTAAGGTTTCAGCCACCTCGGCCCGAGCGGAGCCATTCCTTTTGAGGAAGTCAAGTATTATAACAGATAGTAAACCAATGTCAATTTCAAAGTTATTTAACATTAGCTACACATTTGTTACTATGGTATCTCAAGAATGCTCAAAATAAATATTGCATTGAAAATTAACGGCCCAAAAACCAAGCAAACTTTCCACCCAGTCAATAAGGTCTAAGAAGTGGTCTTTGCAAGTGGCTATCTACAGGAACTCATGAACCTCTGTTGCTATATCACTTAAACACATATGCTTCAGTTCCTAGTACATTTCAAATCTTGTGAATTGGGTTTATAACAAATTTTATATATTATAACAATACAGACATTGACTTGTTAAAGAACGAAAATGAAAGTAAAAAGTTTTTTGCTTTTTTTTTTTCAAATATTGGCTTTGGGATTTGAAACTCCATGAGCAAAATGTATGTTTTTTATGTGTATTGGTTAATTTAACAAATAAAATAATTGGTATCTTTGTAAAAATGATTGTCGGTTTATCAAGACTAAAAATCAAAATATATGTCACCAAAGGTAAACAATTGTCACTAATGAGTGAAACTATTTTATACATTGAGTCATTAATCAGTAGTTACGACGTATTTTCGAAGTGTCAGAAACCCAAATGGCCAAATGTAATGAAAACTTCCATGTGTCACTATGAAAGTTCTGTTGTAGTATTTTAAATAGACTCCTAAAGAATTAAAAGCCTTACCTTTGCTCTTATCGCCCCTGAAGGTATTGACAAAACATAGCTAAAGTTCAAAATCAATAGCTTTTCATTCTCTTCTCCAGCTCCCTCGTTCAACCTTCGTCTTCCATCAAGAGCAAGAGCCATATTACACACCTTGTTGGATGTTCCTGACTCTTCCATGCTCAGCGCAACTATCTTCCAAAACAAAGAGGTGAAGGCCACTACTTTCGACCTCCTACACCCATTTTCACTCACCAACAATTGTACCCGTTTTTGCTGCTCACTCTCAATGTAGTATACACGGTTAATCAGCTGATGCGCGGGGTAGCAATCATCTGGAATGTGGGGAGACTTCCGAACACCGACTCCAAAATAATGGGTTCCAGAAGAGTCGTCAATCATTTCCCTACCGATTATCCCTGTTACAAAATCTAACAGCACATATCCATGACGCAAGGCTGCACATGATGTTATAAATATGATTAGTAAGCAGTTTGGCGACCACCGTGATAGTACTGCATAATTAAATGGACGACAATACTAACACTGAGGTCCCCAGTAGGTACACATGCAGCATCATTGCTCGGAGCATAACGTCCCCGGACGGAGACGTTAACTAATGAAGTTTGGTTAGAAACTGTTGTGGCGTCCTTGCTAATATTAGTCTCAGATTTTGCCAGAGCATTTAAATGAGAGCTAAAATCCCAAATCTGCATGACATTATTGACATAAATTAAATAAAATTACGCCTGAATGATATCAAGAAAATTTAATAGAGGTCGATTATACCTGCACGTGACCAGGATCTCCCCAAGTTGCACATATATGTGGTCTTTGTTTCATAGCTCGAATCCTATTGACACAACCTTCGTGAAACACTTTGCGGACCTGAAAATTGAAAATCACTAAAAAGAACTATCTGCTGCACATTTAAAATGTTAATTAAATGAGTGTTTGGGATTGCTTATTACATAGCTTTTATCAGCTAATTAGTCAAGTGTATGTAATAAGCACTAACGTTGATTTCAGCTGTTTAGTTTAAACAAAGACAATCTGCAAGATATTCACAGATTCAATCTTACTTATGTGCTTAGTATAGTACATGTTAAAAATTTGAAGAAAAAAAAAACATTCCTTGCGACCAATCGAAACCATGTGAGATACACTTTAATACTTAGTCTAAGTAATTACCAATACATACGACATTGCTACGAAAGAAACATTAAAAATTTGTTGAGTCATCTTGCCTTCTATTTTGTTCCCACGGGCACACGATTTAGTTTAATCTTCAAATTTATAACTAATATTTCATTCAATTCCAGTCTGTAACTTAACATATATTCATTCATTTTGTGTAACGATCGATATATTCATTCATTTTGGGTGAACTGCTAATAATTGTAGAGTGGAATGTTAAGGGAGTTATTTCGTTACTTGCACGTTGCGCTCAGATACAACAGCTGGACGGATTTAAGACAAAAAGTATTAGATGGTGGGTACTTCCATCTTATAAGCCTTAAAATGTCTCTTTTGAACATGTATACGTTCACTAATGCAAATAAAAATAATACCTCACAATCTTCATAAAATATTAAAAATAATACAACAATTATGAAAATAATAGATCATTAAAGAAGGCAAATAAAAGGTCAATATATCGATTATATATCGAAACGAATGTTAACCATTATTACGAACCAACAATTCATATTATGGTTACATTAAAACATCGATAAGCCAAAAATATAACTTTGTAAAGTATATAACTAATAGCCTTACTTTCTTTCTATATACATGTCTTCATGACAATTGAACCAAGAACATGATATTGTTGACAACTTGACATAACGGATACAAACCAATATGAACTCTTTGGCCCACCCATTTATGCAATACTTGTTATAACTAAAGATGAAACTTGATATTTCTTAGAATCGCAGTTCGATCACTACGTAATCATATGCAAACAGAAGCAGCCTAATACATATTGAGATTTAATTATTTTATACTTACATCAACACAACCCTTTTAGTGACACAAAGTCATTGGAGGTTAAATAAGCACACGAAGTTATCTCAGCAAGCTCCCAAATCTGAATCTCACAATAGAAGAATAATCAAAATTGATGATTTCATACACAATACAAAAATTCAACATGCCAATGATAATTTTATTAGAGAAGAGAAGCTAACCATGCATGCAAGATATATGTTTAACACGATTATAGGAAAGCACGCCAATGATAATTTTACATCAACACAACCCTCATCGATTTCCCCAGCAAGTGTTGATACGCCCACCAAAAAAATATATTAGGGTTTACAGATAAAAAAAGAGAGAATGAATGAATCGGTCTTATCATCTAAAGTATATCTTCTATAAATTAAGCATATTTTAAACTCTTCAACATTATATTTATAGTTTTGGATGATATATCTCAAAAAATAAATTGCTCTAGTGGTAAGCATCCTCATTACTCTATTAACAGATCCTAGGTTCAAATCCTACTAATTAAATTTTTAAATACGCAATTATTTACGAATTTTAATTAAAAAATTAATTAGTAAAGGTTGCCTACATGGAATGGTTGTGTGATGACATGGCTGCTAAGGTGGCAACAAAAATTGCTTACATGGCCAGAATGTGATGACATGGCTGCTAATGACAATTACATGGCAATGAGGTGGCGTTTTCTTGATTTATCTACGTGTAACGCCTCCTGTTATATATAATGTAGAGATATATATATATATATATATATATATATATATATATATATATATATATATATATATATATATATATATATATATATATATATATATATATATATATATATATATATAAGTTGAATTTATTAAGTTTTTACGTCAAATGTATGTACATATATATATTCAACATTATTATAATTTATATAAAATGATATTATAGAAAATCCCCTTAAGTTTCACAAAAGTTACAATTTTAACCTTAACGATATAAACTTTACACCGTTAGTCCAAAGTTATATATATTTACATTTTAGGTTCAAAAGTATCGATATTTACATTTATTACTTCTAAGTTTTAATAATTACAGTTTATAACTCATAAATTCAGATTTGACAATTTCTACCCTAAGTTTTCAAAATTTACACTTTTAGTCCCTCGATTAATAAAATTTTCAAATTTAGTCCAAATTTCACCAAATTAAAAGTTTAACATTTTCATTTTCTAAATAAGCTCAGAACATTCGGATTAGCTTATTTGAATAGCTTATTTGCCTAAAATCCAATTTTTCCATTTAAATGGGCTTAGCGAGCCATTAAACTTGGCCCGTTAACATTTTAAGATTCAAAGGGTTAGGGGGAACACTAGACCTACCTTAGTCCATCATTTTAAGTTATAAAAACATTTCAAAAGAGCTTTTATCATCAGCTTATGGAATAAGCTTAAAAACTGCTTATTGGGCTCTAAGGCCCAAAGTTAACTTATTAAGTTTATAGAAAACAGATTTTTGTTCAATCAAAATAGCTTTAGGAATCAGCTTATAAGAGCTTATTAGTTCGAATAATTTACGTTCCCTTGTTGCTAGCTAGGTGGTTAATGAGGTCGAGCAATAAAAAGATATGGTCATGTGTCGAAATAATTATTTACGAGATCAAAGTAAATGACCAAAATCATTTTCTGAACCAGTTTCAAGGTCAAAAATATTCTAAGTGTTTTCAATTATTTCGAATGGGTCAAGACCACTTCTAATCGTGTCAAAATAAATAAGAGAACGTGTGATTTAGCTTCGAAACCTTATGGAACTCGATTCTCAGTATATTAAATATTTCAAATGTCGACTTTTATATATATGCTATGCTTTTATATTTCGAATTAATAGGTCCCTTATAAAGTGTCAAAACAGAAAATATAATAAAATGAAAATATAAAATAGGTGTCGAGTGACTTACTTCACCTCAAAAGGTGGGGTAAAAACGTGAATATGGATTGAGCTGGAACAAAGGATGATTGTGGTTCGACTTGTGACCAAGTAGAGATGTAGGATGAGCAAAGTCGACCCTTGTACGTGTTCCTATGCCTTCGAATCACTTGCAATCTTTCTGTCCCAATTTCTTGTATATCTCGACTAGAATTTTATGTATTGGTTCGATTGTGTGTGAGTGATCAACTGAGGACAATTGGGGATGTATATAAGGACATGTTAGAGTGTAGATAACTCAGAGTTGAGTGTTGGAGACCAAGGGATTTGCATGTTTCCTCCTTTTCTACCCAATCGAATTATTACAAAGCATGAGAGGACAAGGAATGTTGTCAGATTATTCCTGACATTTCTGACAGCTGAAGAGGTGTTTAGAATTGGTCTCGTGGTGATTGGGAGGCATGGGTGGTGCTAAGGAAGCTTTTGACACGTTTTTACAAAGTTTATCAAGGTGAGTTTTGAGGTTTACTTTGGACAGTTTCATGTGACTAAACGAGTGAGACTTTGAACAAATTTTATCATTCCTGAATCCTTGCTAGTTTGTGATTCGAGTGGTGCAAAGATATGAATAGGTTGTGTGTCGAATTTGAAAGAAAATGGGGGCGTTTGTGGGTGTCACGGCAGGGAAAAAGAAAGAAAACAAAGGAATAAAAATATTACCCATGCTGGGCTTGTGGCCTGTTGGGCTTCTGATTGTGTTTCGGCCTAGCAGAAAACAAAGAGAAAAAATTAATTAAGGGTCCGTTTGGCTTAGTGTTTGGGTTTAAGTGGCCCATTGAGTGTTGTGGGCCCAAGTTGCATGCTTCGGGTATCGTGTGAGGGTACGAGAGCCTTGTGGTTCACTTCACGTTCTACCAAGAGTTCAAGAGACGTCAAGCTTGGAGTCTTAGGCTTCTTTGAGTCGTGGTACTCTTGGGCAATCCGTTCGTCCTTCGATATTTCTTCTTTCGTTATTATTTTGTATAGAGTGGTACGTATAAGTGTATGTAACTACTGAGCTTGCATGTGAAGACTTAGTAATATTTGAAAGTGAGTTTTGTGTTGAGTGTGTGAGTGAACTGTCGACTTGCATGGTTTGCTTATATACCCGAGTTGTGCCTGGACAATTGGCGAGGTGGTGCAGGGATCATGTGGATTTTTGGAGTGCATGTTCTTTGATTGGGGAGGCTTTGAGGTGGAAGGTTGAGGGTATAAGAGTTTACACATGGTTTTGTAGGTTTTATGTGAGGTAGTAATCAAGTGAGGGAGGTGGTGTAAGAGTTTTGCACATGTAGTATTACCCAAGTTTGAGTCCAGGTCGTATTTTAAAGATAACAGCTTAGAATTGCGTTTTTGGTTCAAAATCTCACGATTTTAAATGTAAAACATTATTTCGGACAACTTTCGTGTTTTACACTTTTCCTGGTTCGGACCAGAAGAGCCTTAAAATTAGGATTTAAATTCGTTACAGAAAGTTGGTGGTTTATTAGAATTTATACGAAGTGTTATTACTATTTGTGTTAATTTGAGATGAAATGTGTAAGGTGCCTTAACTTGATCAATATTCTAGTATAGTAATTATATTTAAAAGTTGATAACAATTGTCTTTCATGGTTCTTAGAAGCATGGAAACTAGAGTTGTGAAATAAAAGGGATACGTCGTGTGTAAAAGTTATAATCAACTGAGCTAAAGCAAACATGTATGCCTGATCCACAGCCTGGGTGTGGGCATTTATTCCTATAAAAGACTCGGTCACCTAAATGATGTAATAGCATTAAGATAGCTCATAGTTAGTTTATTATTTAGTTAGTTTTAGTTTAAGTAACATCGTGGAAGAAGGACGGGTCTTTACCCACTGTATGCCTGATCCACAGCCTGGGTGTGGGCATTTTTATTTCTTTGTATAAATACCCCTCTCCCCCTAAGGGAGAGGGTTGGAGCTTTTCATTCTTCTAATCTAATATTCTACATTTTCTCTCATCTTCTCTCTCTAGAAAACTCCCAACTTCTTTCTCTCTCTAAACTCTCGTCTTCTCTTTTAATTCGATCCAAACCACAAGTAACCATACATGTTATGAATTATAATATCTTACATTTATGAACACTAAAATCTATATTGATAACCAAAGTACTATTTCAATTGTTAAAAATCCAGTCTTTCATCAAAGAACAAAGCATATTGAAATTAGGCACCATTTTATTAGGGATGCAAATGAGAAACACTTAGTTCAGGTGCTTAAGATTTATACTGATGATAATGTGGCTGATTTATTAACAAAGGCTTTTGATGGACCTAGGTTTAACTACTTAGTTGTGCACATTGGAATGGTTAACCTTAAATGCTGTGTTTGAGGGGAGGCATATGCCTCAGGGGAGGATTAATGTTGTAAATTCTGTATTTTATAATAAGTATGTTTTGCTAACTTTGTTTTGCAGGTTTAATTTTATTTAGACTAACCATTATCTGTTTAGTATGTCTTTGTTTTGGTTGTTTGTTTTTGCAACTCTGTGTTTATGATGATGATCATGTCATAGGAATGATCATGGAAGATAAGTTGAAGCAGTGTTCCTGCTGATGCACATCTCATTGGTACTCATCAGTGGTACAAGGGAAATAAATTAGGGGAAACAAACATCATGAGATAAAACAGGGGAAATATAACTTCTATTGATCATCATTCAAGTTACATATGATTTGAAGTTACAGGATCTTGAGAAAAGACAACACAACTAAACATAAACATCAACCATCAGCAACCTTCATCTAACCCTTGTCTTTGAATGTATCATACTGCTGAGGACTGGGTAGCCCAATAATCACTTCCCTTGATCTTGGGAGAGGAGGATTTGACCTTCTTGTTCTTGCTGATGGTCGTGGTCGAGATGATTCAGGTCTCTCAGGTACTGGATGCTTCAGGAATGATGCTGCAGCCCTCTCCATTTCTTGCTGCATCAATCGATTGAAGGTTGGCTATAGACGCTCAGTGGAATCCTCAAGATCTGAGTCATACACCCAACGGGGGAGATTGGAAAGATCCTCTTCTGATGGTGTTCAGGGAGGATTGTTATAGGGTTCATCTTCATCTGATGAAGTACAGATGAAGGGTGACGTGAGTTTACATGGAGGTTGGATTGGAATCCATGGATTGGGATCCTCTGATGTGTTTGATGATGAATCAGAGGAAATGTTGATGATTTCTGGTTTTGGATTCATGATTGCTACTGAGTGAGTTGTGTGCTGGTAAAATTAGGGATTGAAAATGTGGTT
Source organism: Artemisia argyi (assembly GCA_030686995.1). Classification (NCBI taxonomy): domain Eukaryota; kingdom Viridiplantae; phylum Streptophyta; class Magnoliopsida; order Asterales; family Asteraceae; genus Artemisia; species Artemisia argyi. The sequence continues at coordinate 52,900,224 of CM060690.1, read as the reverse complement.
GGTAAGATTTGGAGATTTTTACCTCCAATTTATAAGCCAAGTCAAGCTCGTTTTTAGAGAAAGTTAATGACAATTAATAGGTGGTTGGAATGTAATTAGAAAGTTTGACCAAACAAGAGATTTTTACTTAAGTTGGGTTCCTACTGATGGGTTGTTTCTGCGGATGAACCACATTGTTACTACTGATGAATGGAAAGGTTGACTGTAGTCAAACTTAAGTAGGTTTCTGCTGATTGACTGTCAGTTCCTACTGATTGACTTTGGTTTCTGTTGAAGGGCAAGTTTTAAGTTTTATTTTGGGATTTTATTAAAGTCAAAAATTGGTCAAGGATTGTTTCCAAGATTATTGCCGATTACCTTTCACGTTTGGAAACTTGCTTCAAATAACCTAGACGTGCAAATCCCACTCACAAATAACTGATTCCCTCTACATAAAAACTCAAAACCATTTCAAAACTTCTCATCACCAAAATCCACTCTCTCTTAAATCGATGACTGAACTTCAATTCAAAGGAGATCAAAACAAGACTGCTTTCTTGAGTATAGCAAAAGGGGATGCACATTATGTTCAAATGATGGATTTTCTCCAGAGGTCCAAGATTCATTTTGCTCTAACTCGATCCCCTGCTATTGTGAATGAATCATTGATTACACAATTTTGGGAAACTGCAAGGGTAATTTCTGTTGAAGGGAAACCAATGAAGATTGTGGCTACATTGGATGAGGAAGAATGTGAGGTTACAGAGTCTTTGGTTAGGACTCAATTGCAACTTGATGATGAAGCTGGTGAGTATGAGGCACCTAAGGAAGAGATTCTTGAGGGTCTTCATGCTATTGGATATGAAGGAGATGGGAAGGTCTGGTACATGAATAAATTATGCCCTAAATGGAGATTTCTGATACACACTCTGCTTCAATGCATCAGCTCTAAGTCTGGAGGTTGGGATCAATTCTCCACTGCTATAGCTTTAGCTATTGTGTGTTTATCTCAGGGTAGAACATATAATTTTTCTAAGTATATATTTGATGAAATGGTTAGGAATGTTAAGGATACCAAACTTAAATATCTAATGTATCCTAGGTTTCTTCAAATTATATTAGGCATACAGACCAATGACCCTACACAATAGCCTGTTAAAAGTTGTCTAGCAAATTATTTGCTTGAATGCAGTCCCAGTATATTGGGGTTCATAGGCCTCTGTTGCCTGCAATGTTGCCAGGTGGCAATGCAGCTGCTGATGAGGGAAATGCTACTGGTGGACCAGAACCTGCTGATCCCAATGCACGAGTGGATGCTGCTGAGGGTCCTTCTGCTGCTCCTGATGCAAGTGCATCAGTTGCTGCTGATGCCCAGCCACCACTTTCTCCAAGACCACCCACACCACCTCAATCTGTTGCTCCTGATGAGCATGTGCATATTTTGGTAGAGACAATTAGGTCTTTAGGAGTAGAAAAGCCTGTAGCACATGATGCTTCTGATGTTGACCAACCTGTTAGTTCTCTACAAACTACAAGAATGTCCACACCAAGTCCATTAAGACCTGCTTTTGAGGATTCTGAGAATGTAGATGCAAGATTTTATAATTGTCCTGTCAGGACCAATGATGCTCCTGAAGCCACAGGTATTCCTGCTGGTGGAGCTGAAGGACCTGTTACTCTCACCTCCATGTCTCTTTTGTTGAACAGATATGTGAAAAAGGTTGATGATCTAGAAACAGAGCTTAAGAAAATCAAGAAGACACATGGAGAGGAAGTTGTTACATTATTGAAAAAGGTGAAGAAATTGGAGAACAAGCTTAAGTCAAAGAAGAGAAAGGGTGCAGTGATTGAATCTGATGAAGATGTTGATGAAAGTTCTGATAAGCTTGATTTAGATGGCCTTCATCTCCTTGCTACCACTACTTTGGAGAATGCTAAAGATGATAATACTGATGCCATGGATGTTCAAGATGTTGAACCAGCACAAAAAGCATCTCCCAAAGCTACCAAGGTGACTTAGCAAGGAGGAGGTATTTGCAACAACTTAGAAGAGAGACTGAAGCTACTCCATCTGTTGATGTTACTCTGGAGTCTGTTGATGCTGATCCTCTTCCTAAGGTGGTTCCTGCTGATCAATCAGCAGATACAACTACTGCTGGTGTTGATACTTCTGTTAGTTCCATTCCCTCTGTTGAGAAGGTTTCTACTGATCAGTCATCTGTTCCTGTTGTTGTTACTTCTACTCAAGTGGATAAGGGGAAATCTATTCTGGTTGAATAAGATCTCCCTTCTAGGAAGAAATCTAAGAAAGAATTAGCCCAAGAACAGCTTAGTGAGCAGGTAGCAGCACAGTTACAAGCTGAAGAATTTGATGCTAATGCTAAGAGGGCTGTAGAGATGAAGCAATCTGAGGCTCTTTCTAGGAAAATTCAAGCTGATTTGGATAAGATAGGTTTTTCAATTCCACATACTTTACCTGCTGAAAGACAAAATGAATTGGATGAGATAACTAAACAGTTTACATCTGCACATTGGGATAATCTTGCATCTCAAGTTTCTTCCAATCCAGATCTAGCTAAGTCTGTACTTGGTGATGCATTTAATATGGTTGATTATGCTGAAAGGATGGTTGAAGCTGTTAAACAAAAATAGAAAGCAGAGGCAGAGAGAAAGGCAACAGAAAAGAGGGATAAGCCATGGACTAAAGCTCAGAAAAGAGATTATATGAGAACCTTTGTCAAGAATCAAAGTTCTGCAGTGTATGGTGCCACTTGGACAAAGAATAAAGTATGGGGGTTTTCTGATACTCAATTGTCTACAGAGTATGAAAGGCTTCTTGACAATCTTCATAAGTCTGGCATCAATGTTCAAGATCCCTTGGAGAAACATGGAAGTCTTCTGGGTGAGCCTGCAGCCAAAAGTTTAAGAGTTGCTGATTATGCTGAAACGCTTCAGGATTCTACTGAGTCTTTTACTGCTGATGAGGGGTACAATTCATTCTCCCTCTGTTTGACGTAGACAGATGATTCTGCTGATGCTCCAGATGCTTCTATACCTGTTGTGGATTCTTCTGATAAGGCATCTACTGATAAGCTTGGAGGAACCATATCTGCTGAAGGATCTTCACCTCCAGCTACTAAAGATTTAGGAGTGTCTGTGCATATTGGAGTAGCTTCTGAACCTAAGGTTACTAATGCATCTGTTTCTGCTGAGGTTTCACAACCTCTTCCAAAGACAGTTCCTTTTGATGCTCCAAAGGCTAAAGAGACCATTTCTACTGATGTTCCACATTCTATTCAAACTAAAGAGACCATTTCTTCTGATGATCCAAAGCTTGTTCCTACTAATGATTCAGATTCCGTGCCTATTGATCCCCATGCTACTACTGGTGCTTCTGCTGAACCTAGGAAGAAGAGTGTTGCAAGGAAGAAGAGTGTTTCACGGAAGAGGAGGGCTTCTAAGGTTCTTGATGTACCAGTAGAAGACAATACTTTGAGTTTGATGATGATGATGAAGAGGATCCTGTTGTGTGGGAAAAAGTTGTTAAATGGGAACTTATTGAGTCCACAGTGGGTCAAGGTCAGGTTAATGTGATTCACAGACAAGATGGTTCCATAAAACATTTCACCTTTTTTAGTGAAATTTTACACATGGTGAACAGACAGGATATTATCTCAATCTATAGATGGGTGACAGACTATTATAAATCTCATAGGCCTGAAGGTATTGGTATGCTTCTTCTTGGAGATTTATATGTTCTGTGTGACTCTTCTCATTATGTTGGAAAAGGATTTCAAGCCTGGAAGGGTCACCAAAATTGGGTAGTAGATAGTTGGAAATATTTTCCTCTCTCCAATGTACATATGCTTTTCACTACCACTGGTAAAACTTTATATATGTGTGGAGATGTAATATATCATATTACTATAGAGGTTTTGAAGCAAATGCTTGAAGTGAAGTTGACAGTTCCTCCTGATATGGTGGGGAATGATATGCATCATGCTGAACAACTTGTCAGAGCCATGAGAAGGAGTCTTCTTGTCAAAATGGAATTGGAGGCCAAGTATGATGTTCATCTTGAAGCTTCACTAAGGTGATTTGGTAATGCTATTCTGTATTATTGTATATTTCTTTTCTTTATCTTAATTTTAGTTAAAAAAAAAGAAAAAAAAACTAACTAACAGATTTATATAGTGCTATGTTTTGTTGTATGCAAGTTTTGGTATTGGTTATTCACCACACCTTATCTGGTTATCAACTTACCATAATGTTGACTATTCCATAAAAAAGTTGGCTAGTCCAAAGGGTACAACTTTGGTAAAGACACATCAAATCTGTTGATAGCTGTAATAGTTTGCTAAAAACTTTTAGGTACTCCACTCACCCATGCTTAATGATGAGGCGAAAAATGAACCACTTTTAGGGGGTCATTTAAGCCCGGATTTGAATTTATTTGATCAAATATTACCCTAAATCGTTCCTTTTGTGATTTTAGGTACTTTGGGAGTGAAATCTGGAAAAGGAAGCAATTCGGACGTTTTTGGAGCATAAAAGTGAAGAAAACGCCAAAGACTTAATTTTCCTTGTTGGGAACAGTGTATAAAGGCGTCAAGAGGAAATGCATGACGGCGTCAAGAGTAAAAGTGGTGACGACCCAGTGAAAACCTGAAGGCGTCACAAGAAGGGCGTCAAGAGTTAAAATCATGATGGCCTGCATAAGGAGACTACATGACGGCGTCAGACCCAGATCTAGGCAGTCCGAGGAACTATTTGGCGGCGAGATGACGGCGTCAGCCATTTGTTCTTGACACCGTCACCTTCTAAACTCTATATATAGTTTTCTATTTTTCATTCATTACAGAGGAACTTGTGTGGAGAAACCCTAGGGCCGAACTTTGTAGTATTTTACAGCTTTTTCAAGGGTTTTCAGCCCTAGAATCCTTTCATGTGCTATTGAGATAAGTCTTCTCTTAATTCAATCAATATGTCTATGTGTTGGTTGTCTATATCTTATGCTTGTCTTGATTTCAACATGCTAGGCTAGATTTATCTTGTGTTTGCTTATATCTAATGAAACCTAGATGTTAATTATGTGTTGATTACTTGTTTATGGTTGTATTGGATGACTGATTTCAATGTTAGGCTTAAGAAAACTGGCAGATCTCCATTATGTAACATGCTTGAATGTCTTAGGAAACATGAACCGATGTGTACTAGGTTTTACTGGTTGTATTTAATGCATGAGTAAATTCTAATGATCCCATGTTAGGAGCTTCTTAGCCGGCTCGACATAGGAGTGAAGTAGGCACTCATAGGATTGGGGAAGTAAGTACGCCACCCCATGAATGGTATTAAGGAATACAATTCGTCATCCACGCAACTATAACAAGTAATTAACATGTAAAAGATATCTAGGGAATAGTGAAATCTAAGTAAACACACTTCTCCCATATATTGCTCACAAATTTAGTTTAATATAGTTTATGTTCATTTCTAGTATTTTATTTTGATTGCATCTTAGTATTGGGTTAGTTGATTAGCAACTAATTCCGCCCATATCCTTCAAAACCCGAGATTTTAATTTGCTTTCCTAAAAATATAAAAATACAAAAAGAATCATCCCTCATCTCTAGACCTAGTCTTTAGATTTTCTAATCCTAGCGACACTATTCCTAGATGAACGATCAATCCCCCGGTACTTGTCATTATACTATACTATATCGATCAGGTACACTGCCTGGTGGGGGTTGCAAGCTTTTCAAAATCCCTTGAGAGGTAAAGCCTGGTGCAACCCCACACTACCAAGTTTTTGGCGCCGCAGCCCGGGGAATAGTTATTGTCTAGGTTAGAATATCTTTTTATTAGGTCTACTTGCTAGATTCCTTTCTAGTAAGATTTTATTTTTATTTTCTAGGTTCTCTTTAGTCTATCTTATTCTTCGTGCCTTTGTTAGTAAATGATAGGTGGGAATCGCACCAGGCTTTACCTCTCAAGGGATCTTGAGAAGCTTACAACCCCCACCAGGCAGTGTACCTGATCGTTGTAGTATAGTATAGTGACAAGTACCGGGGGATTGATCGTTCAGCTAGGAGTAGTGTCACTAGGATTATAAAACCTAAATACTAGTTCTAAAGATGAGGGATGATTATTTTTGTATTTTTTATATTTTTTAGAAAGCAAGTAAAAATCTCGGGTTTTAAGGATTTGGGCGGAATTAGTTGCTAGTCAACTAACCCAATACTAAAGATGCAATCAAAATAAAATACTAGAAATAAAATAAACTAAATTAACTAAGGTTGTGAGCAATAAGTGGAGAAGTTGTGTTTACTTAGATTTCACTACTCCCTAGATATCTTTTACACGTTAATTACTTGTTATAGTTGCGTGGATGACGGATTGTATTCCTTAATACCATTCATGGGGTGGCGCACTTAATTCCCCAATCCTATGAGTGCCTACTTCACTCCTATGTCGAGCCGGCTAAGAAGCTCCTAACATGGGATCATTAGAATTTACTCATGCATTAAATACAACCAATAAAACCTAGTGCACGTCAGTTCATGTTTCCTAAGACGTTCAAGCATGTTACCATTTGGAGATCTGCCAGTTTTCTTAAGCCTAACATCGAAATCATTCATCCAATATAACCATAAACAAGTAATCAACACATAATTAACATCTAGGTTTCATTAGATCTAAGCAAACACAAGATAGATCTAGCCTAGCATGATGGAATTAAGACAAGAACAAGATATAGACAACCAACACATAGACATATTGATTGAATTAAAAGAATACTTATCTCAATTACACATGAAAGGGTTCAAGGGCTGAGAACCCTTGAAAAACCTGCAAAATTCGTAATAAGTTCGGCCTTAGGGTTTCTCCAAAACTTCTCTTTTTTTATGAATGAAAATTAGAAAACTATATATAGGAAATTGAGGTTGACGGCGTCAAGACCAAATTGGTGACGCCGTCATCTCGCCGCCAAAAGAATTTTCGGACTGCCTTGATCTACTTCTGACGCCGTCACGTTATAACTTTTTCCAGGCCGTCACATATTTTACTCTTGTCGCTCTTCCTTGTGACGCCTTCATTTCTGTACTGGGCCGTCATCAAAATTACTCTTGACGCCGTCAGGATTTTCTTCTTGACGCCGTCACCTACTGTTCTCAGCAAGGAAAATTAAGACTTTGGCGTTTTCTTCACTTTTATGCTCCAAAAACGTCCGAATTGCTTCCTTTTCCAGATTTCTCCCCCAAAGTACCTAAAATCATAAAAGGAACGATTTAGGGCAATATTTGATCAAATAAATTCAATTCCGGGCTTAAATGACCCCCTAAAAACGGTTCATTTTTTGCCTCATCATATACCCTTACACTTGAGATTTGCTTGTCCTCAAGCAAATGCGCTTTTATTCTACTCAAAATACAAGTTAGGGGTCATTTATAACTAATATAAAAGTAATTACAACAAATAATCGTTCCACTAAAGACCAATAGACAAGCACGGAGGTCATACACTAGTACCTCACAAATAGTGTTTAGATACTCACATCTCTCGGGTGTAATAAAGTATAAATTACAATATGAAAATGGAAAACATCTCTCACTACCTGTCATTGCAAAATAGATTACCATAGGCTTGGGAAAGGATCAAACCTCCACCACATGGCGTAAGCACCTAGGATAAACTATCAAAGAGGTCTTTTAAAGGGTTGTAATGTTAGGTGTAGGGATATGAAATACACGGTTTTGTTGGATAAGGGAAGTTTTACTGGTGGCGAGTTAACAATCTTGGTTAATTACATGTACAATATGGCGTTGCTAAGCCAAGACTAGACTCGACTTAAGCTAATAAATGAAAAATAACAAAAACATAAAATAAACATAGAATGAAACGAGATGGTAGTCCGTATGTTTTTTCTCTTTTTCTTTTTCTTTTTTTTTTTCTTTTTCTTGATTTTTTCGATTTTTTTTTTTTTTTTTTTTTTTTTTTTTTTTTTTTTTTTTGCATACACTCTTACCTACCATCCAAAATAATACATCATAAGGAATGAACATTCCCCTTACACTTGAATCTTTACATACTTTACAATAAACTAATCTAATGACTCGAATTAAGAAAATTAAAACACTTGGAGCACTTTTAAGATTAACGCACATATGGGGGTAATAAATGATGTTCTTCCTCATTACTCCATAAAATAAGTACTTTACCCATGAGTCCCAATCGTCCCAAAACAATATGTACGAGGATATGACTCGACTTAGCAACCATGTAATCAATTAGATAGTTAACTTAGGGTTTAACAAATAACAATAATGCACTAAAAATGAGCGCAAACACGGAAGGCTAAGGCGATTTGGGTGTACATTTAAGTGGGGTGTTACAAATTCTTCCTTTAAGTAAGATGCTTAAAGTTAGAAACGAAAAGATAGGCTCGGAGGGGTGTACTAGGGGTTTCGTGTACTAAAAATGAGTACAATGCTAAGGTATGGGAAAAATTAGTTTACTTAACTAGCCAAGTAATATGACATAAATGGTCAAGTAATTATGATACGGGTTTAACACAAGGGTGATCCTAATGCCTCTTATCATGTAGTAGATCCTTCTACACTAATGTAGTCTCACTAGCGGTCTCGGGATGCATCACTAACGCAAGTTCTAGAATCTAAATGCTACCGGTACACTCATAAGCACTAATAGTAAATGTTTTTCCTATCAAATCTAAAGGCGAACCTCAAATGGGTGGAAAATTTTTCTGAATGGTACGGTTATGTGCTAGTCATACAATCTCCTATCCATGAGACGCTTGCTGTGGCTAAAGTTTCACTCCTAAATGTTGTAAAAAAATTTAAATTTGGAGCTAAAATTGCACTAACAAGTATTTCTCATAGTTTTATTACACATCTACCATCAAACAAAACAAACTCAAATGAAAGTGTACATGTAAGGTATCATCTTTTTACCCTCCCCTTACACTTAAGATGAACATTGTCCCCAATGTTCAAGTAAAGAATGTAAAAGTGAAATAAGTAAAACAAATGAAATCAAATACTCCCCGGATTCGCTCGGTATGGATAATAAGGTGGCCAGGTTTGATCTTCCTCCAAGAAAATGAACAATCAAAGCTTCCCTTCCAGAATATAAATCATCTTCTTGTCATACATAACCTGTAAATCCTGAGAAAACAAACAAGACAACCTCGCGTAAAATCGGCGGCAATCTATATAAGTTACTAAATCCTAGAAAACAAAGTAAGATATAATGCTTGTGGAATGAAGTTTGCAGATTTCCTGGAGATTATAAAACTTAATAATTCACAAAAACCATAAGACTCCGTTAGAAAAACAAAACCGGTAAAATTTCCAGATTTTTACACGTGACGCCGTCAAGAGTTAACTCGTGACGCCGTCAGAAGTGACCTGCAGAAATTCTTATGTTAAGTTTCCAGAAAATTTCTGGAAAAACTTGGTCTCACTTCCTGGAAAATCCTGCAAAACTTCATTATGACTCAATACAAGCATTTGACTCTAACAAATACGAATATACATGTTCATTTAATATTGTGGAGAATCATGATCGGTTTGTTTCTTGAAAACATATATGGGGTTTCCCCTTACACTTATCTTTTGCAAAAATACTTTTAGGTGGAGTTAAGACTAGGCCAAAACAACAAAATAAAGTATTTCCACTATTTAATTGAGAAACATGATCTACCAACAATAAAAATAAAGCATGCATACGGAAGAAAATAACAAACAAACAAAATAAAATCACACAAAGCATGGGTTGCCTCCCAAGAAGCGTTTTTCTTTATTTACGAGTCTTGTAGCTAGACTCAAGGTCATGGGTTACCGTGTATCGCTTATGCTCACATACCCAAGCGTGAGCCATCTAATGGTCGCCTCATCTTTCTTATACTCATCTCCTAACTCTAGACATCCATGATAGTATCTTTTATTCTTTTCATGAGTATACTTAAGCCCTTTTCTCTTATCATTCTCACATAGCATTTCTATGGGCGGATACCTACTACACTTTTCCATGGAAAAATCCTTGAACCTAGGGTGTGTGCGGGGCATTTGATAGACAAAATCTTCATCCCCATCCGAGAATGTAATTAACCCTTCTATGAGTTTTTCATCTAGGTTGGTCAACCATTTGAAAGGTTTTCCAAACACAACTTGGGTCAACTTATCATCAATAAATTCTCCTAGATTCTCCATAACCATGAACTCGACAAGATAAACCAAGCTTCCTACAAACACATGCAATGGTATTGCCCTAGCAATAATGTTTTCTCCTTTGTATTCTAACTCATCTACCATGATTTTATTATATTCATTACGCGAGATTATGTTCATTGGGAGATATGAGTTAAGATAGGCGTTAAAGCTCTTAAATCCGATCTTACAAGGAAATTGCATGTTAAATGAACTATCACACTCAATCCTAGTTCTACGGTCGACATACCTAAGAGGGTTTATTTCTTCTTCCATCCTATTCTCATTAATCACATCACCGTCATCAAGATCCTCGTCGGAGTCTGAATAATAAAAAGGACTAGCCCTACGGTCATCATCATGATCAAACTCCTCTAACTCAGAATTATTGTCAAAGTGGTGGTTGGGCGAGAGGTTAGGTGGGTTCTCATTCTCAACTAAAGGGAGTGGGGCGGGCATTTGGAAAATTCTACGATGAAAAACACGAATAACAGGAATCAAACGATCAATGTTATTGTTATCCATCAAAATAGTTTACGAACAAAGGAAACCAAGAAATAAGATAGACTAAAGAAAACCTAAAAATAAAAATAAAATCTTACTAGAAAGGAATCTAGCAAGTAGACCTAATAAAAAGAGATTCTAACCTAGACAATAACTATTCCCCGGGCTGCGGCGCCAAAAACTTGATACGTGGGAATCGCACCAGGCTTTACCTCTCAAGGGATCTTGAGAGGCTTACAACCCCCACCAGGCAGTGTACCTGATCGTTGTAGTATAGTATTGTGACAAGTACTGGGGGATTGATCGTTCAGCTAGGAATAGTGTCGCAAGGATTAGAAAACCTAAATACTAGTTCTAAAGATGAGGGATGATTATTTTTGTATTTTTTATATTTTTTAGAAAGCAAGTAAAAATCTCGGGTTTTAAGGATTTGGGCGGAATTAGTTGCTAGTCAACTAACCCAATACTAAAGATGCAATCAAAATAAAATACTATAAATGAAAATAAACTAAATTAACTAAGGTTGTGAGCAATAAGTGGAGAAGTTGTGTTTACTTAGATTTCACTACTCCCTAGATATCTTTTACACGTTAATTACTTGTTATAGTTGCGTGGATGACGGATTGTATTCCTTAATACCATTCATGGGGTGGCGCATTTAATTCCCCAATCCTATGAGTGTCTACTTCACTCCTATGTCGAGCCGGCTAAGAAGCTCCTAACATGGGATCATTAGAATTTACTCATGCATTAAATACAACCAATAAAACCTAGTGCACATCAGTTCATGTTTCCTAAGACGTTCAAGCATGTTACCATTTGGAGATCTGCCAGTTTTCTTAAGCCTAACATCGAAATCATTCATCCAATACAACCATAAAAAAGTAATCAACACATAATTAACATCTAGGTTTCATTAGATCTAAGCAAACACAAGATAGATCTAGCCTAGCATGATGGAATTAAGACAAGAACAAGATATAGACAACCAACACATAGACATATTGATTGAATTAAAAGAATACTTATCTCAATTACACATGAAAGGGTTCAAGGGCTGAGAACCCTTGAAAAACCTGTAAAATTCGTAATAAGTTCGGCCTTAAGGTTTCTCCAAAACTTCTCTTTTTTTTATGAATGAAAATTAGAAAACTATATATAGGAAATTGAGGCTGACGGCGTCAAGACCAAATTGGTGACGCCGTCATCTCTCCGCCAAAAGAATTTTCGGACTGCCTTGATCTACTTCTGACGCCGTCACGTTATAACTTTTTCCAGGCCGTCACATATTTTACTCTTGACGCTCTTCCTTGTGATGCCTTCATTTCTGTACTGGGCCGTCATGAAAATTACTCTTGACGCTGTCAGGATTTTCTTCTTGACGCCGTCACCAACTGTTCTCAGCAAGGAAAATTAAGACTTTGGCGTTTTCTTCACTTTTATGCTCCAAAAACGTCCGAATTGCTTCCTTTTCCAGATTTCTCTCCCAAAGTACCTAAAATCACAAAAGGAACGATTTAGGGCAATATTTGATCAAATAAATTCAATTCCGGGCTTAAATGACCCCCTAAAAACGGTTCATTTTTCGCCTCATCAGTAAATTAGATCCATTGACTATTCCGTTAGCCATTATGGAGAACGCGAATCCACCATACTACCAACCACGTAATTCACCCACTCCAAATGACATCTTGATGTTTAAACAACATGAGGATGAACCTATCTATGATGCATGGGCTCGTTTTAAATATTTACTCCAAAAAGTCCCTCATCATAATTTCGATCTGTGGTCCCAAATTGAAATATTTTACCATCGTGTCGACCATTATACCAAAATGGACATTGACCATGCCGCAGATGGGGACCTTTGGGGATTAAGTGCTGATGAAGCATGGGAAACCATAGAGAATTGTGCCAAACTTGTAAAAAAAATGGACAACCCAACAAACATTGTTACGGATCAATTGATAGCAAGTTTAAGGGAACAGGCAAGAAGATTGTTTGGGGATAAGCGTATAGATGAGATAACTGGGTGCACGAAGGGGTTTGATTTCACCACAATACAAGATGAACACATAGGTGACCTTGATGTGATGGAGGATGTAGCCGAACATGATCACATTGATCAAAAAGACGTAGGTTTTATGATCGATGATGATGAATCTCAAGAAACAGATGATGAATCTTTTGGGCAATTTGTATATAGCAGTCAGAATATTGAGGATGATCCTTATGATTCGGACATAGAAGTTGAGATACCTATAGAAGCACTTGAGATACTTGGGAAAATGTTAGGGTTGGATTATAATGAAACACATGTTGAGGATATAGGTGATCTTGATAAGATGGATGATAAAGTAGAAAATCCAAGCCCGCCAAATACCCCACAAGTCCTACCATCATTTGAGGCACCCACACCACCCGTGACTTACCCGGAAGAAGTAGAAGAGACTATAGGAACCCCAATAGAGGTAGAACCCTTGGATCAAGTACAACTAGCGAATATAGGTTTTAACACTTGTAGTGATGACCTTTCTTTTAGTTCTAAGGAAGTTCCTAGTTTTGATGAATCGGAGCCTCAACCAAAGCCGTTACCTAATCTTCCATCTTTAGATGTGAATTTAGGAATTGAAAAAGGTCCTGATCCACCCATCAAACCATATAGTCCGGGTAGTCTTGGGATAAAGGTAGTAGACTCTAAGCCTTGTAGAGAGGAAGCTGACACAGGAGCGGAAAATGACCTTACATGCTTACATCACCCATTTGTGATTGATCACAAGAAACATTATGGGTTTAAACCGGGTTTATTAGGTCAAGATGGATCCCCAACTAGTAATCTCTTGAAGTTGATTGAAAATGATCCCTTTCTAGGAGAAAATCTTAATCCACCCATTAACCCGATTGAATTTGTTAAGGTTATGATGATAGGAGCACACCCCTTTGAGCATATAATTCATCCACCACTTTTTCCTCACGTGGCACATTTCCACCCTAAGGGTGTGTATCGCTACTTCCACCCGTGCTTAATCCTAAGTGTAGGGAAAACCTCCCCTATTTCCGTTAAATAAGGGTAGAGTCAGGCTCGTGACTCGAACAAAAACAAGCGCTTCTTGGGAGGCAACCCATGTTTTGTGTGAATTTTATTTTTGTTTATTTGTTATTTGCTTCCTTATGCATGCTTTATTTTTATTGTTGGTAGATCATATTTCAAAACTAAAATAGTGAAAATACTTTACTTTGTTGTTTGGCCTAGTCTTAACTTCACCCAAAGGTATTTTTGCAAAAGATAAGTGTAAGGGGAAACCCCGAATATGTTTTTAAGAAACAAAACCGATCATGATTCTCCATAATATTAAGTGAACATGGATACTCGTATTTGTTAGAGTCAAATGCTTGTATCGAGTCATAATGATGTTTTGCAGGATTTTCCAGGAAGTAGGACGAAGTTTTTCCAGAAATTTTCCAGAAACTTAACATAAGAATTTCTGCAGGTCACTTCTGACGGCGTCATGAGTTTACTCTTGACGGCGTCATGTGTAAAAATCTGGAAATTTTACCAGTTTTGTTTTTCTAACGGAATCTTAAAGTTTTTTTTGAATTATTAGTTTTATAATCTCCAGGAAATCTGCAAACATCATTCCACAAGCATTATATCTTATTTTGTTTTCTAGGATTTAGTAACATATGTAGATTGCCGCCGATTTTATGCGAGGTTTCCTTGTCTGTTTTCTCAGGATTTATAGGTTATGTATGACAAGAAGATGATTATTATTCTGGAAGGGAAGCTTTGATTGTTCATTTTCTTGGAGGAAGATCTAACCTGGCCACCTTATTATCCATACCGAGCGAATTAGGGGAGTATTTGATTTCATTTGTTTTACTTATTTCACTTTTACATTCTTTACTCGAACATTGGGGACAATGTTCATTCTAAGTGTAAGGGGAGGGTAAAATGATGATACCTTACAGATACACTTTCGCTTGAGTTTGTTTGTTTGATAGTAGATGTGTAATAAAACTATGAGAAATACTTGTTAGTGCAATTTTAGCGCCAAATTTAAATTTTTTTACAACATTTAGGAGTGAAACTTTAGCCATAGCAAGCGTCTCATGGATAGGAGATTGTATGACTAGCACATAACCGTATCATTCAGAAAAATTTTCCACCCAAATTTGTGAGGTTCGCCTTCAGATTTGATAGGAAAAGCATTTACTATTAGTGCTTATGAGTGTACCGGTAGCATTTAGATTCTAGAACTTGCGTTAGTAATGCATCCCGAGACCGCTAGCGAGACTACATTCGTGTAGTAGGATTTACTACATGATAAGAGGCATTAGGATCACCCTTGTGTTAAACCCATATCATAATTACTTGACCATTTAAGTCATATTATTTGGCTAGTTAAGTCAACTAATTTTTCTCACACATTAGCGTTGTACTCATTTTTAGTACACGAAACCCCTAGTACACCCCTCCGAGCCTATCTTTTCGTTTCTAACTTTAAGCATTTTACTTAGAGGAAGAATTTGTTACACCCCACTTAAATGTACACCCAAATCGCCTTAGCCTTCCGTGTATGCACTCATCTTTAGTGTATTATTGTTATTTGTTAAATCCTAAGTTAACTATCTAATTGATTACATGGTTGCTAAGTCGAGTCATATCCTTGTACATATTGTTTTGGGACGATTGGGACTCGTGGGTAAAGTACTTATGTTATGGAGTAATCGGGAAGAACATCATATTATTACCCCCATATGTACATTAATCTTAAAAGTACTCCAAGTGTTTTGATTTTCTTAATTCGAGTCATTAGTTTAGTTTATTGTAAAGTATGTAAAAATTCAAGTGTAAGGGGAATTTTCACTCCCTATGATGTATTATTTCGGATGGTAGGGTAAGAGTGTATGCAAAAAAAAAAAAAAAAAAAACGGACTACCATCCTTTTTCATACTATCTTCATTTTATGTTTTTGTTATTTTTCATTCATTAGCTTAAGTCGAGTCTAGTCTTGGCTTAGCAATGCCATATTGTACATGTAATTAACCAAGATTGTTAACTCGCCACCAGTAAAGACTGCCTATATCCAACAAAACTGTGTATTTCATATCCCTACACCTAAAGTTACGACCCTTTAAAAGACCTTTTTGATAGTTTGTCCTAGGTACTTACACCATGTGGTGGAGGTTTGATCCTTTCCCAAACCTATGGTACTCTATTTTGCTATGACAGGTAGTGAGAGATATTTTCCGTTTCCATATTGTGATATTACTTTATTACACCCGAGAGATGTGAGTATCTAAACACTATTTGTGAGGTGCTAGTGTATGACCTCCGTGCTTATCTTTGGTCTTTAGTGGAACGATTATTTGTTGTAATTACTTTTATATTAGTGTTAAATGACCCCTAACTTGTATTTTGACTAGAATAAAAGCGCATTTGCTTGAGGACAAGCAAATATCAAGTGTAAGGGTATATGATGAGGCGAAAAATGAACCACTTTTAGGGGGTCATTTAAGCCCGGATTTTAAT
Source organism: Artemisia argyi (assembly GCA_030686995.1). Lineage (NCBI taxonomy): Eukaryota > Viridiplantae > Streptophyta > Magnoliopsida > Asterales > Asteraceae > Artemisia > Artemisia argyi. The sequence goes on along the minus strand of CM060690.1, from coordinate 52,883,979 downwards.
GTATTTGATCAAATATTACCCTAAATCATTCCTTTTGTGATTTTAGGTACTTTGGGAGTGAAATCTGGAAAAGGAAGCAATTCGGACGTTTTTGGAGCATAAAAGTGAAGAAAACGCCAAAGACTTAATTTTCCTTGCTGGGAACAGTGTATGAAGGCGTCAAGAGAAAATGCATGATGGCGTCAAGAGTAAAAGTGGTGACGACCCAGTGAAAACCTGAAGGTGTCACAAGAAAGGCGTCAAGAGTTAAAATCATGACGGCCTGCATAAGGAGACTACATGACGGCGTCAGACCCAGGTCTAGGCAGTCCGAGGAACTATTTGGCGGCGAGATGACGGCGTCAGCCCTTTGTTCTTGATGCCATCAACTTCTAAACTCTATATATAGTTTTCTATTTTTCATTCATTACAGAGGAACTTGTGTGGAGAAACCCTAGGGCCGAACTTTGTACGTATTTTACAGCTTTTTCAAGGGTTTTCAGCCCTTGAATACTTTCATGTGCTATTGAGATAAGTCTTTTCTTAATTCAATCAATATGTCTATGTGTTGGTTGTCTATATCTTATGCTTGTCTTGATTTCAGCATGCTAGGCTAGATTTATCTTGTGTTTGCTTAGATCTAATGAAACCTAGATGTTAATTATGTGTTGATTACTTGTTTATGGTTGTATTGGATGAATGATTTCAATGTTAGGCTTAAGAAAACTGGCAGATCTCCATTGTGTAACATGCTTGAACGTCTTAGGAAACATGAACCGATGTGTACTAGGTTTTACTGATTGTATTTAATGCATGAGTAAATTCTAATGATCCCATTCGCTTAGAGCGTTTTTTATTGAAAGGCTTTAAAATATCTAGATTTTTTTCTTCAACTTGAGGCTGAGAGGCTCTAGTCTTCCAAGCATTTCTCTTAAGTGGTCTCTCCCTGCTACAAGTAGCTTCTAAACCTAGATCAAAAAGCAAATCTGCGTTAGGAGATTTTGTAGATTGATCGTGTTGAACTAATTTCTGTTTCTTATGTTTTTTTTCTTATGTTTCTTTGACACTTTGGGATTCTTTTCTATTAGGGGAGAAGTCAAAGAACACACTGGTGCATCTAGAGGCATATCCTTACCAAGTAATGCTTGCTTCCTAGCTATTTCGAATTCTTTGTTATAAAGCATGTCATTTGTACCATATGGTTTACAATTAGAAGTAGATGCAATGTTATACATTCCAGGAGCAATTACTTTAGGGTTATATAAAACCTCTTTTTGTTTTGGCTCAAGAATATGAGTTTTTGTTTTTGAGATGCCAAAAAAGTTTGTTGGTTCGAAAAATATGACAAATATTGTTTTTCCAACTGGAATTTAGGATCAGACTCATGATGCTTGTTTTTTTTGTCAAATCAGCACTTTAGATTTAAGTCTCTCATTCTCTTTTAAGATTAGTTTCAAATAATTTTCGTAAGAAAGCTTGTATTATTTGTTTTATTCAATTTTGCGTTGCCAATTTGATTCAAACATTAAAGATTGTTTTTCGAGTTTAGCAAGAGAATTTTCAAATTTAGCATTACGACAAGACAATTTCTCGTTCAACTCAACGTTCTTTTGCAAACACTCTTTTAGACTCTCTTTGAGTAAAAGATTTTTCCATTTCTAAAGACGTTTGTCTATTTTCCAAAATCTCAATTTTCTCTTCATTTAGCGCAAATTGTGGTTTGAATGATTCAATTTGATTTTGAAAATATTCCTTTTGATTGTCCGAGTTTAAGCAAAGGAGGTCATATTCATCTTCAAGAGATGTGACATATTTCAAATCATTATGCATTTCAGTCATCAATGCTTTTTCAAAGGATTTAAGTTTATCATTAATTTTATTCAAGGGAGGCTCGATAAACGTTTTTATCCGTTTCTTGACTTCCCTTAAGGCATCTATTTCATAAGAATTAGATCTTACAACTTCAGCCGTTTGAAACTCTTGATTCTCACGAATAATATATAACGATCCACTTATTTGATTTCTGAGATGACAAAAAGTTTTTCTTGCTAAACTCTCATATCTACTAGAATTATATGGTCTTACCATAGTCTGATCTACATGTTTCTTAACATTTGTTGGTTTTCGTTCAAGAGCATTTTCCTTATTTATCAAACCATAATCGGCACAAAGTAGGAGAAATTGGTTTTCTTTTGATTGACCTTTAAACGTTTTTGGATTTCCTCTTTAGAGATGTCATTTAGAACAAACATGTAATCTTTGAAGGTATCACGTCTCATGTAATCAGCATTATACAAACTTGGTGTTTGACGTTTGACCATATCAAGATAAGAAGGATTAGTGTAACCAAGTCCTTGTTTTAGATCCATGACAGAATCTGGTTTGTGGGTAACATGTACATAGTCTGAGGAGTCTGATTGGTAGTGTGAAGTTTGGTTTCAGCTTTAGTTAATCGTTGAATACAATTAGCTTTTTCTTCTTTAAGTTTTGAAACTTTGATGCGTGGGAATTGCACCAGGCTTTACCTCTCAAGGGATCTTGAGAAGCTTACAACCCCCACCAGGTTGTGTACCTGATCGTTGTAGTATAGTATAGTGACAAGTACCGGGGGATTGATCGTTCAGCTTAGGAATAGTGTCGCTAGGATTAGAAAGCCTAAATACTAGTTCTAAAGATGAGGGATGATTATTTTTGTATTTTTATATTTTTATGAAAGCAAGTAAAATCTCGGGGTTTGAAGGATTTGGGCGGAATTAGTTGCTATTCAACTAACCCAATACTAAGATTCAATCAAAATAAAATAATAAAAATGAAATTAAGCTAATTTATACTAAGGTTGTGAGCAGTAATTGGAGAAAATGTGTTTACTTAGATTTCACTACTCCCTAGATATCTTTTACACGTTAATTACTTGTTATAATTGCATGGATGATGGATCGTATTCCTTAATACCATTCATGGGGTGGCACACATAACTCCCCAATTCTATGAGCTCTTATCTCCTCCTACACCATGCCCAGCACAACTATAGGGATTGTAAACAGTGGCTCATGCATTAAATACAACCAATAAAGACCTGGTGCGCCTCGGTTCATGTTTCTTAAGACGTTCAAGCATGTTACCATTTGGAGATCTGCCAGTTTTCTTAAGCCTAACATATAAATCATTCATCCAAAACAAGAATAAACAAGTAATCAACACATAATCAATATCTAGGTTTCATTAGATCTAAGCAAACACAAAAGAGATCTAGCCTAGCATGATAGAATTAAGACAAGAACATGATATAGACAACCAACACATAGACATATTGATTGAATTAGAAGAACACTTATCTTGATTAATCATGCAAGGTATCAAGGGGTTGGAATCCTTGAAAAACCTGTAAAGTTACACCAAAATCGTACTTAGGGTTTCTCCCCAAAACTTCTCTCTTTAATGTGTGAAAAATAGAAAACTATATATAGAAAAATAGGTCTGACGGCGTCAAGAGTAATCTTGTGACGCCGTCACCTCGCCGCCAAAACTCTCCTCTGACTGCCTAGATCCATTTCTGACGCCGTCAAGACTTAAGTACTTCCAGGCCGTCACGACTCATTTACTCTTGACGCCCTTCCTACGTGACGCCATCAAAACTCTTCTGGGTAGTCATGGAAATTTATGAAATTTGCTCTTGATGCCGTCAAGGATTTGCTCTTGACGCCGTCATGCACTGTTCCCAGCATGGAAAATTAAGACTTTGGCGTTTTCTTCACTTTTATGCTCCAAAAACGTCCGAATTGCTTCCTTTTCCAGATTTCTCTCCCAAAGTACCTAAAATCACAAAAGGAACGATTTAAGGCAATATTTGATCAAATAAAGTCGGATTCGGGCTTAAATGTCCCCCTAAAAGTGGTTCATTTTTCGCCTCATCATATACCCTTACACTTGAGATTTGCTTGTCCTCAAGCAAATGCGCTTTTATTCTACTCAAAATACAAGTTAGGGGTCATTTAACACTAATATAAAAGTAATTACAACAAATAATCGTTCCACTAAAGACCAATAGACAAGCACGGAGGTCATACACAAGCACCTCACAAATAGCGTTTAGATACTCACATCTCTCGGGTGTAATAAAGTGTAAATTACAATATGGAAACGGAAGATATCTCTCACTACCTGTCATAGCAAAATAGATTACCATAGGCTTGGGAAAGGATCAAACCTCCACCACATGGCTTAAGCACCTAGGATAAACTATCAAAGATGTCTTTTAAAGGGTTGTAACGTTAGGTATAGGGATATGAAATACACGGTTTTGTTGGATAAAGGAAGTTTTACTGGTGGCGAGTTAACAATCTTGGTTAATTACATGTACAATATGGCGTTGCTAAGCCAAGACTAGACTCGACTTATGCTAATAAATGAAAAATAACAAAAACATAAAATGAACATAGAATAAAAAGGGATGGTAGTCCGCTTGTTTTTTCTCTTTTTCTTTTTCTATTTTTTTTTCTTTTTCTTGATTTTTCCATTTTTTTTTTTTTTTTTTTTTTTTTTGCATACACTCTTACCCTACCATCCAAAATAATACATCATAGGGAATGAACATTTCCCTTACACTTGAATCTTTACATACTTTACATTTAACTAAACTAATGACTCGAATTAAGAAAATCAAAACACTTGGAGCACTTTTAAGATTAACGTACATATGGGGGTAATAAATGATGTTCTTCCCCATTACTCCATAAAATAAGTACTTACCCATGAGTCCCAATCGTCCCAAAACAATATGTACAAGGATATGACTCGACTTAGCTACCATGTAATCAATTAGAAAGTTAACTTAGGGTTTAACAAATAACAATAATGCACTAAAAATGAGCGCATACACGGAAGGCTAAGGCGATTTGGTTGTACATTTAAGTGGGGTGTAATAAATTCTTCCTATAAGTAAAATGCTTAAAGTTAGAAACGAAAAGATAGGCTCGGAGGGGTGTACTAGGGGTTTCGTGTACTAAAAATGAGTACAACGCTAAGGGTGTGGGAAAAAATTAGTTGACTTAACTAGCCAAGTAATATGACTTAAATGGTCAAGTAATTATAATACGGGTGTAACACAAGGGTGATCTTAATGCCTCTTATCATGTAGTAAATCCTACCACACGAATGTAGTCTCACTAGCGGTCTCGGGATGCATCACTAACGCAAGTTCTAGAATCTAAATGCTACCGGTACACTCATAAGCACTAATAATGAATGCTTTTCCTATCAAATCTAAAGGCGAACCTCACATATTTGGGTGAAAAATTTTTCTGAATATACGGTTATGTGCTAGTCATACAATCTCCTATCCATGAGACGCTTGCTATGGCTAAAGTTTCACTCCTAAATGTTGTAAAAAAATTTAAATTTGGCGCTAAAATTGCACTAACAAGTATTTCTCATAGTTTTATTACACATCTACTATCAAACAAAACAAACTCAAGCGAAAGTGCATATGTAAGGTATCATCTTTTTACCCTCCCCTTACACTTAAGATGAACATTGTCCCCAATGTTCAAGTAGAGAATGTAAAAGTGAAAAAAGTAAAGAGAATGAAATCAAATACTCCCCTGATTCGCTCGGTATGGATAGTAGGATGGCCAGGTTAAATCTTCCTCCAAGAAAACGAACAATCAAAGCTTCCCTTCCAGAATATAAATCATCTTCTTGTCATACATAACCTGTAAAACCTGACAAAATAGACAAGACAACTTCGCGTAAAATCGGCGGCATTCTATATAAGTTACTAAATCCTAGAAAACAAGATAAGATATAATGCTTGTGGAATGAAGTTTGCAGATCTCCTGGAGATTATAAAACTTAATAATTCACAAAAACCATAAAACTCCGTTAGAAAAAAACAAAACCGGTAAAATTTCCAGATTTTAATTCCTGACGCCGTCAAGAGTAAAACCCTGACGCCGTCAGAATGGACCTGCAGAAATTCTTATGTTAAGTTTCCGGAAAATTTCTGGAAAAACTTGGTCCTACTTCCTGGAAAATCCTGCAAAACTTCATTATGACTCAATACAAGCATTTGACTCTAACAAATACGAATATACATGTTCATTTAATATTGTGGAGAATCATGATCGGTTTGTTTCTTAAAAACATATTTGTGGTTTCCCCTTACACTTATCTTTTGCAAAAATACTTCTAGGTGGAGTTATGACTAGGCCAAAACAACAAAGTAAAGTATTTCCACTATTTAATTTAGAAACATGATCAACCAACAATAAAAATAAAGCATGCATACGGAAGCAAATAACAATCAAACAAATAAAATCACACAAAACATGGGTTGCCTCCCATGAAGCGCTTTTCTTTATTTACGAGTCTTGTAGCTAGACTCAAGGTCATGGGTTACTACGTGATCTCATCATCAAACGTCACATCCTCCTCACAAATCATTTCATTGTTATTCTCTTGGTAATGTTTTACACGTTGTATGTTAACAGTGAACTCCCTACCTTCATCATCAATTAACACTACCGCTCCAAATTTAGAAGAATTCTTTACCGTGAACGGTCCATACCATCTAGACTTAAGTTTTCCCGGAAGTAATCTCAACCGAGAATTGTATAATAGGACCTTGTCTCCCTCTGAAAATTCTTTGGGTTTCTTAATTCTCTGGTCATGCCATCTTTTAGCTCTTTCTTTATATGTGATGGAGGATTCGTAAGCTTCTAGCCTAAGCTCATCAAGCTCGTGTAATTGCAAGAACCTATTGTTTCCAGCAGTCGTGTAATCTAGGTTGCATGTCTTAAGCGCCCAATAAGCCTTGTGTTCTAGTTCTACCGGTAGGTGGCATGCCTTACCATACACCATGCGGAATGGGGTCGTTCCAATCGGTGTTTTGTAGGCGGTTCGAAATGCCCATAAGGCTTCATCGAGTTTAAATGACCAGTCCTTTCTGTTTTGACTAACCATTTTTTCAAGTATTCTTTTAATAGCTCTATTGGTGTTTTCGACTTGGCCATTGGTCTGTGGATGATAGGCGGTGGAGAATCGATGGGGTACTCCATACCTCTTCATGACCTTTTCCATTTGTGCATTGCAAAAATGAGTTCCCCTATCACTGATGAGAGCTTTAGGAATCCCGAATCTCGCGAAAAGCTTCTTCAGGAAATGAATAACTACTCTGGCGTCATTGGTCCTAAGGGCTTGTGCCTCAACCCATTTTGAAACATAGTCAATAGCGACTAATATGTACTCGTTCCCCCTGAAGATGGAAAGGGTCCCATGAAGTCAATCCCCCAAACATCGAAGACCTCACAAACTTGTATAAAGTTCTGAGGTGCTTCATCCCTATGTGATATATTTCCAGCACGTTGACATGCATCACACGCCTGCACCATTTCTTTTACATCACGGAAAATTGTAGGCCAATAGAATCCCGCATCGAGAATCTTTCGGGCGGTAACGTTTATCCCATGATGCCCCCCAGAGGGACCAGAGTGACATTCCCTCATAATCTTTACCGCCTCATTTTCCGAAACACAACGCCTTATAATTTGGTCAGGACACCTTCGGAATAAAAATGGTTCATCTCAAAAGTAGTATTTAAGCTGAGAAAAGAACCTTTTTCTTTCGTATCTAGTCAGGTGTTCAGGAACAAGTCTACATCTACTTGCGAAGTAATTAGCAAAATCGGCGTACCACGGCTCCGAATCAATCATTAACATCAGTTGTTCGTCAGGAAACGAATCCCTAATCTCACTTCTATCGTGCTTATCCAAGGGGTTTTCGAGACGAGATAGATGATCTGCGGCCAGATTTTCTGCCCCCCTCTTATCGCGAATCTCAACATCGAATTCTTGTAACAACAAGATCCACCGAATTAGTCGTGGCTTAGCATCCTGCTTCGCAAACAGATATCGAAGAGCCGAGTGATCAGTGAAGACGACTGTCTTTGAAAGGACAAGATATTGTCGGAATTTGTCAAATGCAAACACTACGGCTAATAATTCTTTTTCGGTGGTGGAGTAATTTTCTTGAGCGGGATTCATGGTTTTGCTAGCGTAGTAAATGGGTTGGAAAAGCTTGTCGTGACGTTGGCCCAACACAGCCCCGACAGCGAAATCGCTAGCGTCACACATGATTTCAAACGGTAACTCCCAGTTGGGTGTGATCATGATTGGAGCTTGTGTGAGCTCCTTTTTTAAGAGATCGAAAGCATCTTTGCATTCTTGGGAAAAATCGAACGGAGCATCCTTCACAAGCAATTGAGTCATTGGCCGGGCAATTTTGGAGAAGTCTTTGAAGAATCTCCGATAAAATCCGGTGTGCCCCAAAAAGCTGCGTATTGCCTTAACAGTCGTGGGGTATGGTAACTTAGATATAGCTTCAACTTTAACTTGATCCACCTCTATTCCGTTCCCTGAGATCTTATGCCCTAACACAATCCCTTCCTTTACCATGAAATGACACTTTTCCCAGTTTAACACCAAGTTGGTTTCCTCACAACGTTTAAGCATCTTTTATAGATTAGCAAGACAGCGGTCGAAGGAGTTTCCGAAGACTGAAAAGTCATCCATGAACACTTCCATGCTGTCTTCCATGAGTTCGTGAAAGATTGCGGTCATGCAACCTTGGAAAGTGGCGGGGGCATTACATAGCCCAAAAGGCATCCTTTTGTAGGCAAATGTTCCATAGGGGCAAGTAAACGTGGTTTTTTCTTGGTCCTCGGGTGCTATGGGAATTTGAAAATATCCAGAGAATCCATCCAAGAAGCAATAGTACTCGTGTCCAGATAATCTCTCTAACATCTGATCAATGAATGGTAAGGGAAAGTGATCTTTCCTCGTGGCATCATTGAGCTTTCGATAGTCGACGCATACCCGCCATCCAGTGACAGTTCTCCAGGGCACCATCTCACCCTTGTCATTCTTTACTACAGTCATCCCACCCTTCTTAGGTACAACCTGCACAGGACTGACCCATGGGCTATCCGAGATCGGGTAAATCAGTCATGCATCCAAAAGTTTGATAACTTCTTTCTTTACTACTTCCTTAATGTTAGGGTTCACGCGCCTCTGGGGTTGCACGGTAGGTTTATAATTTTCCTCCATGAGAATCTTATGTGTGCAAAAAGTTGAGTCAATCCCCTTAATGTCGGCCACACTCCATGCGAGTACCCCCTTGTATTTTTTTAGGACCTCTAAGAGTTTAACTTTTTGTTCATGTTCCAAGGAAGAGTTTATGATTACCGGGAGTTGGTCCTCCCCCTGAAGGAAGGCATACTCCAAATGGTTAGGAAGCTCTTTAAGATCAACGTTAGGGGGTTCGATAATAGAGGGTTTGAGCTTGTTCTCGGGCTTTCGGAGCTCGAGATGCTCCGTTGCCTCTTGTCTGGGGTAGAAGGAGACTGCATTAACATCCTCCGTCTTTTCTACCTCTAGCAAAGGCAGAAAACTCTCGTCCCGTAGCCAGCCCTCATCGATCTGTTCATCGACGCAACTATCAATGACATCTGTGAGTTCATCTACTTCCCCGATAAAGTAGAGCCGGTTGGCTGCTTCGAGGGAGAGGTCCATAGAATCCTTAATGTCGAAGGTTGTGCTATCGTCTCCCACTCGTAAGGTTAATTTGCCATCGTAGACATCGATGACTGCACGAGCGGTAGCAAGAAATGGTCTACCTAAGATGATAGGTACCAAGTCATCCTCCTCCATATCCAGGATTATGAAGTCGACCGGGAATTTGAATTTCCCAACTTTGACTAGCACATTTTCGCATATCCCTACGGGGTACTTGACCGATCTATCGGCTAGTTGGATGTTCATACGGGTAGACTTCAATCCAGAGTATCCTAGTTTACGGAACATAGAGTGAGGCATGAGATTGATACTTGCTCCCAAATCGGCAAGAGCATTCTTGATTGATAGAGGTCCTATGGAGCAAGGTAGGGTGAAGCTGCCCGGATCGTCTACCTTCTTTGGTAGCCCTCGATGGGTTACCACTGAGCATTCTTCCCCCAGGGTCACAAGACCTTCGAGTTTCTTTCTGTTAGCAAGTAGCTTTTTGAAGTATGTGCTATACTTTGGCATGTGATAGCAAGCATCAAGGAGAGGTATGGTGACAACTGAGTCTTTTAGGTATGACAAGAACCTCTTGTTATCATTCTCAGTTTTCTGGTTCCTTAATCGGGACGGGAATGGGATTCTCACAGGTTGGTTAGGCAGGGCTGATGGGGAAGGGGTCGTCACAGGCGGTTGGTCTGGGGCACCACTGCCTACATCCTCCTCTTCCTCCCCAGGTTTGTTTGGGTCGAGGGTGATGGGGGACGAGTTTGGGTAAGGAGGGTCCTTGGTTGTCGTTCCAGCTCGCGTGGTTATTGCGAGCATGGGGTCTTTTTTGCTTACTGATAGCGTTTGAAGATTATCTAGGGCTGAGTTAAGCTTGTTGAAAAATTCTCCAATACCCTCCTGCTGCTCGTCGAAAAGCTCATTAAGGCCTTTCATTTGCAAGTCTTTTTCTTGAGTGAAGTGACCAAGGGCATCTTCGAAATTGCTCCTGATTTTGAATTCAGGGCCTTCCTCCCCTTCTATTTTCTTTACCAGATTTCCCCAAAGAGTGTAATCATCATTTTGGTAAAAAGGCAAAAGGGAGGGATCAGCATAAATGTCCCCTCCTGACAAGCACGCATGTTTAGTTGTGGCTGCTCCTCCGCATTCTTCTACCTCATGCGGGCCTCCACAGTAATCGCAGATCAAGTAAGGATTCGACAGCTGTTTAGGTAATTGCGATCCAGCTAGGTAATCCACTCTTTTGTGAATTTTGCTCAACCGATCCGAGGTGATCTCAGAAATGCTGACAGTCGACTCAGGTTCATCCCAAGTGTCATCCTGGTCTTGAGCATATTCTTCAATCCTATCCCATTCTTCCTCGGCACTAAGATTGGCCAATCTTCCTTTCCTAGATTGGTTAATTCCGTTTCGGTCATTAGAGGAGATATTTTCGTAGAAGATTTGGACCAAGAGCCAAAGCTCAATGCCATGATGGGGAACTTGTCTTATTAAATCTTTGAATCTAGTCCACGATTTATAGAAGGGTTCGTCCTTCCCCTTCCGGAAATGGAGGATCCTATCTCTAAGTGCTGAGGTTTTACCAGGTGGAAAGAACTTCTCATAGAACTTGGATATGAGTTGCTCCCATGTGAAGATAGATTCAGAAGGGAGTTTGTCATACCATTCTTGGGCTTTTTCATATAAGGTGAAAGGAAAGAATCGCAATCGGGATGTGTCTCTAGTAGCCCCATCCGTATGGAGGGTGTCCACTATTTTCAGGAAGTCCTTGATGTGTTGGATTGGATTTTCCTCATCTATTCCGCTAAATTTACACACATTTTTGACAAGCCAAACATCGTTTGCACGCAAGACCTCGTTGGTGTGTTCGTTTGGGTAGACAATGGCGTTTGAGAAGCCACGAGAGGTTGGGGAGGAGTAGTCCTTAAGGCGCTTAGGAATGGGGGTTGCGGGAGCACTCATCTCGTCGTTGGGTTGGGAGCTAGGGGTTGTGACATGATTTTCTGAATTTTCTTCAGAAAGAGGTGCATCAAAATCGATGGCAACGCTAGATGGTTCAGAAGTTGAGTGATATTGTCTCAATCTATGCATTTCTCTTTCGGGTTCCGCATAGGGCAAGACAAGGTTTCGAGTGGAACTACGACTCCTACTGATCCTAAGGTTAAGGGATTCGTCATTTGCCATGATGGCAGGTGGTGAAGAGTTACGAACAAAGACATGAAGAAATAAGATAGACTAAAGAAAACCTAAAAATAAAAATAAAATCTTACTAGAAAGGAATATAGCAAATAGACCTAATAAAAAGAAATTCTAACCTAGACAATAATTATTCCCCGGCAACGGCGCCAAAAACTTGATGCGTGGGAATTGCACCAGGCTTTACCTCTCAAGGGATCTTGAGAAGCTTACAACCCCCACCAGGCAGTGTACCTGATCGTTGTAGTATAGTATAGTGACAAGTACCGGGGGATTGATCGTTCAGCTTAGGAATAGTGTCGCTAGGATTAGAAAGCCTAAATACTAGTTCTAAAGATGAGGGATGATTATTTTTGTATTTTTATATTTTTATGAAAGCAAGTAAAATCTCGGGGTTTGAAGGATTTGGGCGGAATTAGTTGCTATTCAACTAACCCAATACTAAGATTCAATCAAAATAAAATAATAAAAATGAAATTAAGCTAATTTATACTAAGGTTGTGAGCAGTAATTGGAGAAAATGTGTTTACTTAGATTTCACTACTCCCTAGATATCTTTTACACGTTAATTACTTGTTATAATTGCATGGATGACGGATCGTATTCCTTAATACCATTCATGGGGTGGCAAACATAACTCCCCAATTCTATGAGCTCTTATCTCCTCCTACACCATGCCTAGCACAACTATAGGGATTGTAAACAGTGGCTCATGCATTAAATACAACCAATAAAGACCTAGTGTGCCTCGGTTCATGTTTCTTAAGACGTTCAAGCATGTTACCATTTGGAGATCTGCCAGTTTTCTTAAGCCTAACATATAAATCATTCATCCAAAACAAGTAATCAACACATAATCAATATCTAGGTTTCATTAGATCTAAGCAAACACAAAAGAGATCTAGCCTAGCATGATAGAATTAAGACAAGAACATGATATAGACAACCAACACATAGACATATTGATTGAATTAGAAGAACACTTATCTTGATTAATCATGCAAGGTATCAAGGGGTTGGAACCCTTGAAAAACCTGTAAAGTTACACCAAAATCGTACTTAGGGTTTCTCCCCAAAACTTCTCTCTTTAATGTGTGAAAAATAGAAAACTATATATAGAAAAATAGGTCTGACGGCGTCAAGAGTAATCTTGTGACGCCGTCACCTCGCCGCCAAAACTCTCCTCGGACTGCCTAGATCCATTTCTGACGCCGTCAAGACTTAAGTACTTCCAGGCCGTCACGACTCATTTACTCTTGACGCCCTTCCTACGTGACGCCGTCAAAACTCTTCTGGGTAGTCATGGAAATTTATGAAATTTGCTCTTGACGCCGTCAAGGATTTGCTCTTGACGCCGTCATGCACTGTTCCCAGCATGGAAAATTAAGACTTTGGCGTTTTCTTCACTTTTATGCTCCAAAAACGTCCGAATTGCTTCCTTTTCCAGATTTCTCTCCCAAAGTACCTAAAATCACAAAAGGAACGATTTAGGGCAATATTTGATCAAATAAAGTCGGATTCGGGCTTAAATGACCCCTTAAAAGTGGTTCATTTTTCGCCTCATCAAACTTCTTTTTCAAGATTCTTTTTGGTATTTTCAAAACTTGTGATATTTCTTTTAAAAAGAAAAATGTCGTCTTTTAAATCTTGAATTTAACGTTTTAGCACTAGTGGCCACTCAGATTGCTCTTCATATAACATGTCCTTGATTTTCTTCTCTAAAGAAGCACTTTTTATCATGTTCTTGTTTTATCAAGTTAGCATAATTTTGAATTTGAGTTTGAATAGTGGCATAATTTTGAAGCATATCAACATGATCTTGACTTGTTGATGCATGATTGCAATCGGTACTATTAGTAGATAACTTCGGTGTAGCACTTGTAGATATTTCACTACTTGCGTGAACTCTAGTTGTCTTACTAATGGTACGAATGTGACCATGTATAAATTCATCATGATCATCATTATCACAAGCAACTGATGTATGTACCTTGTTGACTAGAGTGTCATCTTCTTCTGCATTAGTGTCATAGCTTGGAGTTGCATCCTCTTCATGAGCTTCAAAAACATCCACTTTCTCCAAAGACTCCATGTACACCATGTTTGTTTCCAATATTTCCCCTTCATCATCAGTATCTACCATGAAATCATTTTCATCGGCATTAAGAAGTTTACCCTTTTCTTTCATGTCAGCTAACAACATATTATGTCTGTAGTAAGCCCTGTTACTCACCTTCCCATTTGGACAATTCTTTGCAAAGTGATCCTGATGACCACAACCAAAGCATTTTGGTTCCTGATTGTCTTGACCGCCATCATTCTTGTCATTCTTCTGAGCACCTTGTCTTATCGCTTCACCTCTTGGTGGAATATCTTGTCTTTTGTTCAATTCAGTGGGTGCAGAAGTAGTTCGAAGATTGTTGTTGGTTTGACATTTGTAGAACGACATTTGAATGTGTTTTCCATGTAATGCCAAGTTTTGAACAATCTAGTGAGTTCAACATTTGCCGGATCTTGATTGGAGTCAATTGCTTCGTCCACTGGTGAGTAGTGTGTTTCATTGTTGGAGCTGAAGGATAAGCGGGTCGACCCGCCAACCCGCTTAATGTCTTTTTCTTAAATAAAAAAAATATGTATATTTTATTATACTAATTAAATGGGTTAAACGGGTCGACCTGAAAACCCGTTTAACCTGTTTAACTCATGTAATGTGCCAACTTTTGTATAAAAAACGGGTTAAATGGGTCAATCTAAATCTATTTAACCTATTCAACCCGTGTAACCTATTTAACCCGCCAACCCAATTATATATACGGGTTAAATTAATGGGCCAGGTTCGAGTTATGTGTAAACAGGTTAGGGTTGACATAGTTGACCCTGTGATTTATAAAGGTCAGGTTCGAGTTGAGGTTTTCTGACTCGTCAACCTGTCAACCCGAATCCACTAACTCGAACCCGACCCGAATTGTCACCCCTACATTAGATGTTACCTTTTTCACAATTTCTAGTAAGAGAAAAAAAATAAAAAAAAATAAAAAAAAAAAAAAATAAAAACCTTTGTCAAATTTTTTGTTTATTTACACAATATTCATGGGTTTACGTAAAAATTTATTTTTGTCATCTAAGGTCTACACATTTTAATGTGTAGTCATTGTTCACTGATCAATGCAATTGTAATCAAAGTAAAATCTTCATAAAGCAACTGTATACATCTTAATTTGTTTTTAACAACAACTAGTTATATATTGATTACTTAAACAATTTAACTTGGATTTAAAATCATTTGGTTGAGAAATTTCTCCTACAACATTAGGTATTATTAGGACATAAGTGCTTTTGTTTAGGCATATCCATAATGCTAAATGCATAGGGGCGGACCTATGCCTATAGTAGGCGGTTCCCAGGACCCACCTTAGAAATTGAAACCTTTGAGATGTGATATATGGTTTTTTTTATGACCTACCTTAGAAAAATATTAGAAACCACCTTAAGATGAAATTGAGCTAAAAGGAGACAAAATTTAATAATGAATTTTAGTCTAGATATAGATAGATTAAGAAGAATGGTGAAGAAGAAAGAGTGGATGAAGTATAATGAGAGAGAAAAGTAGTTGGGAGAGATAAAAGATAAAAGAAAAGAATATTTTTGTGTAAAGTGAAGTACTTTTAGAGCTTTAGGTGCCGTTTGGTTGGTGAATTTAAAATTTCAGAATTATAAATTCTAGGTTCTGAAATTTAAAATACCTTCGTAGTTTGGTTGACAAAAATTCATAATATTTTGAAATATGTCATTATGTTTATTATTGTAAAAAAAGTTTATAAAAAATAAAAAAAACAATAAGAAAAAAAGTTTATTAAAAAATTATAAAAAATAAATTATTATAAAAAAAATATAAAAAACAACAAGAAAAAAAGTTTATAAAAAAATTTATAAAACATAAGTTATTATAAAAAATAAAAAATAAAACAACATGAAAAAAAGTTTATAAAAAATATAAAAAACAACAAGAAAAAAAGCTGAAAAAAAAGAAAGAAAGTTTATAAAAAAAATTATAAAAAATAAGTTATTATAAAAAGTTTATAAAAAATAAAAAAATACAACAAAAACAACAAGAAAAAAGTTTACATATATAAAAAAAATTCAAGTAAATTAAAATTTCTCACATTTTGGAGACATTCTAATTCTCTCAATTTTGACAATTCGTGAAATTTTAAATTCCTTCATTTGAGTTACCAAACATAATATTTGAAAAAAAAATTAAAATGCAAATGCTATTAAATGCCCCCAATATACTTGAACCAAACGCAACCTTAGTTCCCAATAAACATTTTCCTATCCTTTTTATTATTATTATTATTATTATTATTATTATTTTATCTTATGAGTTACTAATGCTAGTCATTTTCGCAAGAAATCTAGTAGCTGTACGTTGAGATTAATCCCGATAGATAATGCATGCTCTTGTACAATGGTTATTAATATAGATATAGAAATTGCAAGATACTAAGATGTTTTTAGTGCATTGCTATTGTACACAAGTCATAACTATAAAAAATAAGTACCAACAAACAACAAAATTATAGATGAAAAGGTAATGATCCACTTTGAAAAAGTAATGAATGTAACCGACCCGACCCGACTCGGTGACCCATTAATATTATTTCCGTCTCAACTTAAATGAGGGAACCACCTTAGTTTTGCTGTTGGGTCCTCCACTGTAAAAGCATAGATCAAAAACATAAATTACAAAAGGCAATGGCCAAATTTCCTCTTAAAAATTAGTTTGTACCAAAATAACTACAAAAAGGAGCCTCTGCTTTAACTTTAGAATTTATACAAGTAAAGGGTTCTTAATGACACTTATACATTATTGTTCTATTTGGTTTATGTGTGTAAAAGCAAGGATGAAAAATAAACGGATTAAAAAGGTTAAACATTAAAAAGTAAAGGGTTTTTGTAATAAAAAGATAGTAGTACAAGTGTAGTGAAGCTCATGTTTGTTCTTTAGGGTTTTCTTCATCCTATATAAATTCAAAACACAAGAGATACTGATGTTGATGATTAAATCTGCGCAAATGTTGCGAACAAGTCGAACCAGAAGGGTCCAGCATACCCCAAACCTCGAAGACCTTACAATTTTGATAATAAGGTATATTTTGAACAAGTTATAAAAAGAAAAATAAAATAAAAAATAATAAAAAACAGAAAAAAGTGCCCTTCTTTAT
The DNA here is from genome assembly GCA_030686995.1 of Artemisia argyi. Classification (NCBI taxonomy): domain Eukaryota; kingdom Viridiplantae; phylum Streptophyta; class Magnoliopsida; order Asterales; family Asteraceae; genus Artemisia; species Artemisia argyi. Next base: position 52,867,022 of record CM060690.1, on the reverse strand, counting down.
TAAATAATAAAACCCATGCTTTGATGATTTCTATTGAATAAACATGACTCTATCAACCTAAAATTTACTTTTACTTGATAACTTTCATTTAGCAAACTTTGAAAACCTATCCTTATGCATATTTGATGATATTCCCTCTCTAATTCGACTTAAGCGTTACGTTTCCCTTCGTCTTTAACCTTGTTTTGGTCTAGCTAGTCTCATGATCAAATTACCAACAAGCGTTGTCATTTACGTAAGCAAAATCTATATCTGTTCATATATATTTTGTTTCATATTCGTCTAACGTGATTGTTCCAATATAATTGTTTAAAAGTCTATTTATGCATATGCGTTAATTCTGGTGGATGAGATGCTTCGATATATCTAATTTGTTGGATTAGATGAAACCCTTTAATTTGTTCGACTTATCTCTCTTTAAGCTGATCTTAAATGTCAAACGTCAATAACACGACATGTGTACCCGGAGGCTTGTCTTTATCCTCTTCTCATCTCCAACATGTTTGTTTTGTTTTTTTTTTAAGGTAAGGCATCATCAAATTTAATACTACAAAACTAAACAACACAGACCGAAAAAAATAAAATAATAATAATACATATACACGGAACAAGACACATTGGCATGAGAAAAGGATGAGACTCATACGACCAAAAAAAACCTCAAAACCAAACAAGGACTATACATACATAATACATTGACTAGAAAAATTCTAAAGAGGAAAAAGGGCATACTTTTGCTTTTTGTGTACCATCCAGCAAGAACTTAGATTTAAAAGTACTTGTACAAAGTGTGCAGACCCTTTGCTTCAAATTTAGTTTACGTGTGTAAAGAAAGGATGGAAAAGAAAAGGGTTAAAAGTGTCACACACTAAAATGTAAAGTTTTTTTTTTTTTTTTTTTTTTTTTTTTTTTTTTTTTTTAATTAATAACCAAAAAGATACTATTACAAGTGACTTGTAGTGATTGTGACAATCGCACCTTGTCTAACGTGCAAGTAAAATATAAAGAAATATGAAAGGTCTTTTCATATCATCATATGTAAAAATCTTTTTTAAGATTTTATTCCAATTAGGCAATTATACATGTGCAATAGAGGGAAACATAGAATAATACTAGTGATATGTTTTTTGAACCCCATGTCATCATATAATCAAGTATGGGAGTTTATACGGACCCTCTCATAAAGAGGTTTCGTGAGGCACTGTGCATTGCGGGTTTATACAATGTGTATCACTGTTTATATATATTTTGACCAAAACTCCCTATTATCACATTATATGAGGGTCTTAATAATATAACACAATCATGTAAAGTATTGATTGAATGATTTCACTACTCTATATTGACATTCACTTGGAAGATACATCAACCAAGACCGAATTCTGTTATCCAAGTAAATTACAACCACATTTTCATTTGTTTCTTTTAATCTTTTCTAACTTGCATAGATCTCGCTATATTTTTGTTATCACATTTTACTAGAAAGTGTGCGGACCTCTTAGCTGCAAATTAAAGTAATATATATGGTACTTTAGCTTTTAGACCACTATTTTTATTTATTTGATAAACTCACTGTGGTTATAACATATTTTGAGATGAACTAAACATTTTTATTTATTTATTTATTTATTTCTTTTTGTAGAATTTTTATACGGGCTTCCAAATATATATTGTTGATGATTTTGTAAATAATGGTGCAAGTCTTCAAAGGATGATATGTTATTGAGTTTTTTTATTTTATGTAAACAAAACAGATTTTGAAACATACTTCCTAAAAATAAGGCTACATCTAAAACATCACATATTATACTCGCTTTTAAGCTGATCGTTTTTTATGTGTCTTTATGATCATATTGCAAATCCCATAAATCTCTAGCTATAAATCCTGGGAAACAAATATTTTGCAACTAAAGGACGCACATAAGAATTTTCATCAGTTGTAGGTACTAGGTACCATTGTGACGTAAGGCCGTTGGTTAGCCAATATCCATAATGCTAAATGCGTATATCAAAAATATAAATTACTCAAGGCAATGACCAAACTTCCTCTTAAAAATTAGTTTGTACCAAAATAACTAAAAAAAGGAGCCTCTCTTTATAACTTTGAAATTTATACAAGTAAAGGGTCTTTAATGTCATTTATATAATAAGAAGGATCAGAAAATAAAAGGATTAAAAGGGTCAAACATTAAAAAGTAAAAGGGTTTTTGTAATAAAAAGATAGTAGTACAAGTGTAGTGAAGCTTATGTTTGTTCTTTAGGGTTTTCTTCATCTTATCCAATATTCAAAACACTAGAGAGAATGATGTTGAAGTTGAAATCGGCTCAAATGTTACGAACGAGCTCAACCCTGATCAGGCATTTCAGCAACAAGGGTCCAGCAGCATTCCCCAAACCTCGAAGACCGGACAATATTGAGAACAAGGTATATTTTGGACAAGTTATATATATAGTAGTTAGTTCTAGCTAGTTGTTGTTTGTTTGGTTGTGTAATAATGTGTGAATATTTCTGTTTTATAAAGAAAACTGACGAGGAAGGGTATAGAGCAAGAAGACCCGATTATGCTTTTGAGAAGCCGAAGGTAACATAACTGTCAAATTTGTTTTTTTTTTTTTTTTTTTTTTTTTTTTTTTTTTTTTTTTCAAAATTTGTTTGCTAGATCTGGCCTTTGCTTGTTGTCTGATTTTGGCTACTCATTGTCTTGTTGTTTTTTCTTTGTTTTTTGTTTGGTCGTATGGTAGATCTTGGGGGCCTTGGGGCCCTTTGCTTGTTGTCTGAGGTTTTGGCTCCTCATGGTCTTATTGTTTTTCTCTTCTTTTTGTTTGTTTGTTGTAGTGTTTGGCTCTAAGTTTCTGCTTGTTTTTTCTTTTTTGTTTGGTTGTTTTGCCCATTTTTTGTTTGTTTGTAAAGATTGGCTGGAAATTTTGAAGTATCTTGTTGGGATTCTGTTTGTCCATTTGGTGTTTGTAGATTGTGTTGCCCATTTTTGTTATAATAAAATCCTACCTTAATTTCATATTAAAAAAAATAATAATAAAAAAAAATAAAATTAGAAAAATAATGTTCAAATTTGTTTCACTACATGGTGCAATCTTCATCAACTAAAATATGTTAGGAATTTAGGACCAGCCTTAAAGTTGGCCTTTTATGCAATGTTTTAAAACCGGCTTGACCTGGCTACCTAGCTGGTTGAACTGGAAACAGTTGGGTCAACGGAAGCCACACTTTGGTAAAAAAACCGGTTGAACCGTGAACCGAGAGCTCGGCCAAGTTAACAAAAATACAAACGGTTTTTAAAACATTGCTTTCATGTCATCTTTCTATTGTAGTTAGAGTTAAGAATGTCTATGAACTATGAATTATCAATTTTTTCATTAACCTAAGTAGATATATGGGCATTTGATTATTTATCTATCATAGATGGAAACTAATCTATAACAGTCGAAAATGAAGTGAAACACTCCATTTACCATTTAGTAGTCACTGGGTGAAAGTAGTATAGCTCTTACTAGTCGTCTCAGGTAAATATTGACATAATTTACTACTGGAAAAACCATCTTTCGTTTGATAATTTTGTACTAGGCTTTGATAGCTTCTGAATGGGATAATTTAAGAGGCCACCTTAGAAGTGTTGCTGTTTTAAAGAACCAAAATGAGATTCTGAATTATGCTGTGTACACTTCTGAACCCTTCTGGATGTACAACCGCAATAGCGTTCAGAAACTAACTTTTTTACCATCATTTTCCCAAAATTCGGATTTTCATTTCCATTTGTTTCACATCAAATTAAATTTTGGCTCTTTCTATAATCAACAAATTCACTCAAACATGTGCCAAGACAAGTTTCCAAATTCCAAACTGATCATTGTCATCACTGTAATAAGGTAAATTGGATTTCTAGTTATGATGTCAAAATATATGGATGTAAGCTATTGTGTTGACTTTTATGTGACATTTACGTATTGGGTAATATTTGTAGTAGTTGATTATGTTGGGATAAAATTATTTAAAGCTATCTTATTTTGTCTCATACTCTCATGCAACATTTATACTTCATTTAACATTAAATATTAGTGAAGGTTAAAAAGAAAGTTTTATGTCATTCAACATGCTTATTCAGTTAAGTTATTTAACAATGTTCTTCTATTATTCAGAACTATCTTACTTTGCTTCTTTGTATAATTCAACGCCTTGGTTTCTTTGAGTACTAAATCAGTTAGTTTACCATAAAGCCCCAAATTTTCTGATTCCATTTTTGATATTATTATCTATAACCGAGTTTAAACTTTTGGTTCTTTCTTTCTTTTAGGGACTTTTACAACAAGTATCTGAATTTGTTAGCTCATGGAAACAAAATTCATTTGAAAAGAAGCCAAAAGAGTTTCATAATGTGGAATCAGACCCGAAAATTCGTTATGGGTCAACCTTAACAAAAGACTTGACAGCTAAAACAGAGTGTAGCTGGGCTACTGCTGGGCTGGATTCATTTAAAAAGGTTGTTTTTCGTTTATATTTGTGTTTATTACATCAAATTGTGCTTGTTGTGTGTGACTTTAAATATCTTCTTGTTCCAGATTAAGTTTGAAGGAAATTTGATGAATCTGGTTGCTGTTGATTGGTTAAAATCTAAACAATATTTACATGACATATCCAGCAGTCCAGGTGGCATCGTTCAGGTATACTCAAAACCAAAATCTAATCCGTATTTCATTTCCCCCCCAAGACATAACAATTATGTGTCTTTATTAACATTTTCCTATCATTTTGTAGAGTTCTTTAGCACAAGGATTACCAGAATTTTTTCTGGTGTTCAATATTCAGGTGAGTTTGACTTTGAAAACTTCAAACTATATATTTTTTTTTAATATTAACGAGTGCTGGTCATGTTGCAACTTAGGCCCCTTATTCAAGTAATTTCCATCTCGTGCTGTATTACATGATGAAAACTCCTGTCAGTGGTCTGCTACAACAATTTATCAATGGGGATGACCAGTTCAGAAACTCCAGCCTTGTCATGTATACACACTTGGTCAGTCACAATATAGTTTCTCTTCTTCTTCTTCTTCTTCTTTTTTTTTTTCCCCTTGTGTGAGTGTGTTTTAAATGATTGCTGATGAAGTTTCTTGATTGATTATGGTTAGCATTCTTATCTGGCTCAAAGCATGCTCGAGGATGTTGGACCGTTTATGGTTGCTAAAGACCTTGCCATCAAGTATGTCCACGGGAAGAATTACTTGGAGGTATTTAAAGTGTACTTATGATATCGAATTTGATTTAAAAGCTCAAACCATAATAAAGTTCAAAGTTCAAAACCTAGTTATTTTATGTTTATGCGGAATTCCTCCAGCAATGGCTTGTTAAACTAGATTTATACAACTGAACCAGAAACTAATGCATTTAATTTAAGAGTAAAAAAAACTCCCATTAATCACCCACAAAACATGCATCAGAAACTAATAAATTGAGTACCATGTTTGACCTTTGTCTTTTGACAATTGTGACTTTTTGAATACTCTTTCGTTTTTGCAGATCGAAATCAATGGCAGCTCTCTCAAGCGGGCAGAATTTTGGGCCTTTACTGGTTTTCGTGCTCTCAAGCACTATGTTTTTGATGCAGCGTTTGTCATCCAGGTATGCTTTAGTACTATACAATTTTATGTGTACTTTTGGTCAACATGTTACTGTTTTCCTGACGGGTAATTAAAATCCATATTGAGCCAGACCTTGATATTCTCAAACAGATTTGTAACTGAGCTGAAATTGACCAAACAAAATCAGCACGATAATCCTCGTTTTCATTTTGTAGGACAATATGAGGGGTGAAATACCCCTTATTGGGACTGTTCGTTTGAACAAGTTGAACACTGAAAAAGCCGTCGATGTCGATGCATTGGGTTAATGTCAAAGGTGTTTGGTGCTGTGCCATGTTATTTTTGTAAAAACATTTGATGATGTAAACATTGCATCTCACATTAACTATCTTAGACTAATTAGTTTTAAGACCTCTTTAGCCAGGAGTGTCGATCCATGATAGTTGGATCTAAGAACTTATGTTTTGTGATGGCTTCTTAATTTGTCCATCTATACGGCTATGTAGTAGCTTTTGATATTGGTCGTGTATAGCTTTTGTTTATCAGGTGGTGATGCTTTAATTTCTCTTGCGATGCAGCTGATATGTGATTCTTTTGTCCTTTTTACTGTTGTTTGGTGTTTATTTGTTGTCAGTGACCTATTTTTGGGTCATTCGGCTTTTTCTTGCATTTGTTGTTCTATATTAGTATCTGGAAAGAAATTGAGTTAACAACTTCTTGGATTAGTAGGTAAGAAAGCAGATGAAATTTTGAAGGATTCCCAAGTTCTTAGATTTCATTTTCTTAGATGTCGATATACTTTGGATGTTGTTACTTCGTATCCTACTTGATCTATCAACCATATATCTATTGTTGATGGTATCTATGGAAAATTATGATCTAACAAAGCAAGGATGTCAAGATCACGATCCCATGCATGATCGTTTTTGTCTTTGCAAGATCGAGATCATAGGATAGGATCGCGATCCTACGATCCTACAAATTTGTCATATTTTGTAAACAAATGATATACGAGTCAAACTGTTTTACATTCCACTCAATGTCAAAGATAAATTCATATAATATCCTCTTGAAAATGACAAAGTTTAAATTTTAAACACCAAAGTAATAGTAAACACAAAAAAGTCAAGTTTCAATCGTTACATTAACGATTTAGTGGAATAATATTACATACCAAAGGTCCTAAATGTCTCAAAACATACGAGCCATCAACATGATTTCAAGAAAACAAACGTTTAATAAGTTGCATTCCAAAACATGCCATTTGATTAGTTTAATCACAATGAAGTAAAGTAAATTAAAGTATTGAACACTTTTAGACTATAATCTATTTAGAAAAGTAGAAAACTATGTATAAACTATAATCTATTTAGAAAATGAAACAATAGCGGCTTACTCGTTAGACATTAGTAAAACACTTTTTTTTTTGCCTAAGCAAGTGGGATGGACTTAAAAGATTAAAAAAAAAAAAAAAAAAAAAAAAAAAAAAAAAAGAAAAAAAACGGATCGCGTGTCGATCTTACGATCTTACATGCGATCCTAAGATCTTACTTACGATCCTACCTCAGATGCGATCCTACCATGATCCTACACGATTTTGACTGGTGTGCACGTAAGATCATACGATCTTACGTGTAAACTCGCGAGTTTGACAGCTTTGTAACAAAGAAAATAATAATAGATATGTATACAATAATCCTTCACTTTGTGAAGATTGTGCTTGACAATCCTATATACATGTATGCTCAATCAATAGGCCTCCCAGTATATGATAGATCACCATTGCATAATATTCTATAGAATCTATGTATTGAAAGTTGAAACAGAAATAACTTGAAAATATGGATGTTTTATCCAATGTATTAAAAACCCTGAGTTGACCTAGCCAGTTCAACCGAGAACCGGCTCGAAGACCGGATCGGATAAGACCGGGTTTTTGATTGCTTGAGAACCGAATTGAACTGCTGCTTTTTTGTTGACCCGGGTTGACCCGGTTTGATTAACCCAACCGGGTCATCACTTTTAATAAAAAAAATCTAACAAAACTTTTTTTCCTGTCAACCTTTCTAAGTGAAAATTAGAGTTATACACTATTTTAGAAACAACAACTAATATAGTTTTAATATTGACTCTTATAACTTAGAATCATAAGTTGATTGTTGTTTCAAATCTTTATTATATTATTATGGATATAAAACTTAAAAACAAAGCTTATCGGTAGAGTCTCAAGCTTTTTTTATTGGTTCAATCGAATATATGAATAAAGTCGAATAAATAATATGATCATGCAACACTACATATTACATATAGAAAAATATATATACATATGTATACAACCAGTTCGACACTGGGTCAATAAAAAAAACTTTTGAAATACTGGTTTTTATCTAATTTAACGCCTAAAATCACAGTAGAGACTCTATCCTATGTGTTCCATGGAACTGTACAACTAACGTACTAACAAACAGTAGCATGTAATGTGTAAAATAGAGTTTTTACTTTAACTTGCTAACAATAAAATCTATACTACATTATAAACCATTTTGGACATTCTTAAAACGTAAGACTTAAAAAATTAAAATTCAACACTTGCTTATAATGGAAAGAATTTTACTATTTTTGCTATAAAATCAATACAAGTCTATCTATACATTTTAAGCATTACAAGTAAAAAATTACTCCCCCATCTCAAAATAATTGTCTTCTTTTGACTATTTGAAGGTTTTTTTTTTCAACTTTGATCTTAAATATTTTTACTTGTGTTATATAATAATTGATGCAAAACATTTGAATGGATTGGTTTTTAAATATTTTTGTTTGTGTTATTTACAACTATTTAAAAACCAATCGGATGTTGACGAGGGTTGTGAATGTGATTAGAGAAAGGCCAACGCTTCGAGCATCATGGAGAATAATGGAACAAAGAATCGGATTTTGAAGCTGGCCTGACAGAATGCCCATAAATAGAAGACCCGAATGATCTACCCTTAGGGGGAGATTGTTGGAACACGAAAAGTGTAAATCATTAGTTAGGGACTTCTATTTATCTTTTGTAATAAAATAGGGTATGTTGTGTAAGTTGTATCCTGCGACAGCATGTTACTATCGCAGAACTTTTATATCTACGATAACATGCTTGGCTATACATTGGGTATAAATACCCCACCTCATGGGTTATGAGGTGTGTGTTCTCCTCATTATCAATGCGAGACTTTCTTATTATTCTATCATTTCTCTCTCTACTCTAAAGTGCTCACACCCACTTTATCTCTCTTAGATTAGTTAAGGTAGACGTGATATTATTGGAACAATAATTGGTATCAAGAGCCAAATATGATTTGTTGTTTCACATAATGTTGTTTTAGTGTTGTTTTAATCTTCATTAGTTGTAGAAGTTTTGGTTTTGTTGAAGTTTAGAACTTTCTCTCTCTAGAATATCTTATACTTGATACGTAGTATTAAGATTAATCATTAATGTGTTTAATCTTGTAAAACGTATGTTAGGATAACATATTTGTGAAAAAGAAAGTGTTTTTCATCATCTTACTCAAAACTTTTAAGTATTTAGTAAAGATTTAGGTTGATTTTTGTGGTTAAAGGGTTTTAGGAAAAGTTTACTTTTTGTTCGTAAAAATAGGGTTTAAGGTTTGCTCGTATCAGTTTTGTTCGCATCACAAGGGTTTTTGGCTGCGATACTAGGCTTTGAAACATCTATGATAGACATTCTAGTCACGATAACAATTGATTTGGGCTGCGATAGAAAGGGTTGTGATACTTGCTTTGCGATCTATTACTCACTGTTTACGAAAGAAAACTCTGCTCAAATCGCAAGAAATTGTTGTGATAGCTTGTGTATTGTTGTGATATCACAAAGTCCTGCGATACCTGATCTTCCAAGACTTACTGTTACCCACATTTTGCGAAAGAAAACTCTGCCCAATTTTCACCAGAAAGCTGCGATAGTTACTGTTCATGAGACTTATTTACGATATCTTGACTTGAAGATTTTCATAATTTTTCAAATCCCTTAGAAGAGTAAAATTATTAAGAAACTTTAATCATTCACATGTCACAACTTAAAACTCCAAACAATTAACCATCTCAACTTTAAACAAACTAAAACATCACATTCAAACAAAAAAAAACATCTCATAACAAGATCCATTATCACTATGTCTACTACTCAAGATGCATTGGCAGTAGGGAGTGATGCTAGGCCTCCCATGTTGTATCGGGGAAACTATATTCAATGGTCTTCAAGGTTTATGAATGTTTTAATGGGCTACAAAGAACGTAAGTTGTTGATTAATTCCATCAAACATGGTCCGTATGTAATGAAAGAGATTGATGAGACTGAGCATAATGGACAGAAACGGCTACCAACTGAAGATGATCTAAGTCCAAATGAACTTGCTCAATTTGAAGTTGATATTCATGCCAAGACTTGATTCTATATAGGCTAAACAATGACATCTACAATGCTATTGACAACAATCTCACTGCTCATGACCTATGGAAAGCTTTGGAAAGATTGATGCAAGGTACAAATGTCGGCATACAAGCTCAACAGATTTTAGCTCTATGGAATTACCAATCTTTCAAGCAACTTCCCAAGGAAAGTCTTGAAGATGCATACATTCGGTTCAACAAACTTATCAATGAAATGAACCGTCATAACCTCAAAAGATCAAACATTGAGCATAACACCATGTGTCTCACAACCTGAAACCTGAATAGAGACGTTTCATTATTGCTATCAGACAAAATCAAGACTTAACAACTAAAGACATCAATAATTTGTTTGAACTTCTGAAACACAATGAGGTTGAAGTCAATGATATTCTTGAATAGAAAATAAAAGAGAAAGAAAAAGAACTTTCAGCTCAACTCTTCACACAACCACCAGTTGTTATTCCTCTTGCTTTAGTTTCATCACCGAACCTAACCTGATTAATAAACAGGTTAGATGGGTCGACACAAACTCAACCGAAAATCTATTTACACTCAACTTCAACCTGTTAATTTTCGTGGATGTTTCGGGTCGGATTTCATTCCGGATCATAAATTGCCGCCCCCAATCTAATTATGAGTTGCGATCCCCTAGAAAGGGGATCAAAATTACAAAGCCTAAAAAGATTTCTAACCACTAAGCTAATGCCATGTGTCCCCACCCACTCCCTCCCTTTTTTCTTTAATATTTTTAGTTAGAGGGTATTTTGGTCATTTGATCTATTTTTTTAATTCCACCTTAAATTTCAAATGTAAATAACTTTCAAATGACAAACTTTTACAAAAAACCGATTTCACCATATCTTTTAAAATTTAATCCTCTTTAATTTGGTATAAATTTTTTTAACGAGCGTTAGTCCACCCCGTTAGAGGGAAGGACTAATGGTGCATAACGTTTCTGAGTTAAGGATGAACGGTGCAATTTTTTTGGTCAAAGGACCACAGGCTGCGGTCAACGCAAACCACAAGGACGAACGGTGTAGTTTAACATTGCTTACTTCTTTTTATGCCTTCATTATCCGGTTTTGCTTATGTCTTTGTTTTGTTCTATTTTTTTCTTTTAATCTTTTGATTTATGTCTTATTTTTTTGTTCTCAATTATATTCTGTTTGTTATTCTCCATTTAATCTCTTAATTTTATCACCACTTCATCTCAAACTTCTCATTATTCACATATTGGATGTCATAAAAGATGGTGCACCAACATGGCAACATAATTACCATCTTTAACAGCCAAACAATGAATTCAAAATAACCTTTATATAGACGTGTTCGATCTAACTTAATTAATGAATACTTACCAAACAGTTAAAGCTAATGTGTTTGTTGCCATCAATGACACTTCCAAAGCGATTTATAAGTTGAAGCTATAATCCTAAGATTTATAAGTTATGTTGTAATCATGGAATCTGGATTCTTCGTACTTCGACCATTTCTATATATATCATCACCTAGGACTCTAGGAGGATAATCTAGTTTTGGTGTGTGTGTTTTTCCCCTTTGGTGTAATTGCACTCCTTTGCTTATGTTCTCCAATCTAGCTTGGAGACCTAATCTTTTTGCTCAATAGAATGAGTTGTTTCAAAAAAGATTCGACATTCGTGGTTCATTCTGAAAGGAAAATAATACCATTAAGATTCATTTAAACGGATAATAAATCACCCTAGATCAAAATTTGTCTAAATTAATAGTGGGTGCACTATTTAATGGTTCATTAACTCGATCTTAGGAATACCATCCCCCCACCGCAAATGCTCAGATTGACTGGTCAGCGAGGGGTCTTTTGAGAAAATAGCCAGGGTTCATAGCCCACCTCCTGATAAGTACAGTCACTGGGACAGGTGCTCATTGCCTGGGGCCGGGTCCTTGGGGGAGGGTCCGGTTGGCATCCTTAGGATGCATGGGACCAGGGTGATCCCACCGATCTTCACCTTTTGAGAGGAAAGACTAAGAGGACTTCTTAAACCCCGTCACATCAACCACAAGATACCCCTTAACGATTCTTTTGGTGACTATTGCTCGATCAAAATCAGCATCATCCCAAAGTAACTGAACTGCATACTGGTAGCACTCCTCAGCATTTTTTGCTTTTATGGTTAGAAGACCATTTAGGTCAATGTTGTGCTTGCAATACTCGATGTCTATACCCGGTACAGGAAAGTACCATTGAATTAGCTCTTGAGTATTTATCACCAAATGTTCCATGGGTCTCATAATGTTATCATCAATGGGCTTCTTCTCTTCATCATAAGGCTCGCCCATCTTGCCTATCAAGGCCTTCACTTTCGCAAACCACTTGTATCCCATCAGTCTACCGCCAATATATCGACCAAGAGTATATCCCACTAAAAGTTCAAGAAAATTATTATATAAGATCAACTATATTTTTGTAAATTTAAATAATAACATTAGATAATAATGCATTCTCTCATACTTTGTTTCACAACGCCATTTATTAACCACGTGCACATGATTGTGAGGCTACCATCCATTTTAGAGGCGGGATACGGTGAAAACCAGCCCACAAACACTGCTTAGAAACATAAACAATTAACCCAAAGTAAGCGATTATCATCTTCAGTATAATTCATGAAGAAAGCAAGTGAAATAGTCAAACCATTTTTGTACAACACATCAGACTAGTTTTACAAGACTTGTCGACCAAGAACAACACTCAATAATCTCCAAACTAATCTTTTTTTTCTTTTTCTTTTTTTTCTTTTTTTTTTTTTTTTTTTTTTTTTTTTTTTTTTTTTTTTGGTGCAAGGTGAATTAACATTAACTTTCAAAACATATACATCATCTCCAAACTAATCTTATGCAATGCATCAATATAGTTTTTGTTAAAATACTGTTAATACAACCACCAGTCCAAAATAATAAAGGGCAGATTCTTCTAATTCATAGAAGGGTATTTATATGCAACTATGCAAGTTTTGAAGATGATTATTGAGATTTTGGGAAACCATGAAAATGCTGAAGGTTTGTCAATTAACCAATTTTGACTCTAATAATTACCTTCGCAAAAGTTGTTCTATGAAGATAACCAATACCTAAGAACGCAAATATCGCGAAAATAAATGAACTAATTAAAAGGATCCATTAGGCTAAAAAAGATAATGTCATAGAGCCATGGTACAAGAAAGTAATCATATTTGCTACAAGATGACCAACATATGTACCATGTGACAAAGCAATTTCTAAGCAATCTTACTTCGGTTGTTAGAGCGAAACGGAATGTTGAAATCATCATCAACGTTCCCCTCCTTTGACCCGTGCCAGAATTTCCTTAACCGCTTTTTCCACAGCTCCACGGGATCTGAAAAATTAAAAAGTTAGCCGAATTAGGATATTTCAAAACAAAAAGTGAAAAAAACAAACAAAAACTCACTCTGTTTAGTAATCTCTTGTTTCTTTTTTGCATTACTGTCATTGTTGAGGTCAGGTTTGGGGGTCACTAGTACAGCAGGCCGGGTACCCAAGATCTAGCAAAGGCCATAAGTACAACCATTAAAAAAATAAATAAATAAATAAATAAAAAATAAAAAATAAAAAAATTATGTTACCTTCGGCTTCTCGAAAGCATAATCGGGTTTTCTTGCTCTCCAGTACCCTTCCTCGTCAGTTTTCTGTATAACACAGAAATATTCACACATTATTACACAACAAAACAAACAACAACTAGCTAGAATTAATTAACTACTATATAACTTGTCCAAAATATACCTTGTTCTCAATATTGTACGGTCTTCGAGGTTTGGGGAATGCTGCAGGACCCTTGTTGCTGAAATGCCTGAGGGTTGAGCTCGTTCGCAACATTTTCTCAGATAATTTCATCATCAACATCATTCTCTCTAGTGTTTTGAATTTGGGATAAGATGAAGAAAACCCTAAAGAACAAACATCAGCTTCACTACATTTGTACTACTATCTTTTTATTACAAAAACCCTTTTACTTTTTAGTGTTTGGCCAATTAAAACCTTGTATTTTCCATCCTTGCTTCTACACACATAAACCAAATAGAACAATAATGTATTCATTACATTAAGAGCATTGGGTACGGTTTGTTAAAAGTTACATATAAATATTAATAATTAAATGACTAGTATCGAACCCGAGACCTCGGGATTGCACACATTACAAACGAGAATAAAGTAAAATAAATATATATATGTTATATGTATCGTATATATATATATTTATGTAAACACTTGAGGGACTAAATAATCGTTAATTATTAAATGTAAGTATTAACTATTATTAGTAACGAAAGAACGAGGACTAGAATGTAATTTGGAAGACAAGAAGGATCTGGAATCCCCTTGGAGGGGGTGTGGCCGGTCGATCAAGCCCAAGGGGTTTCGACCCATCATTGCTTGTTCCCCAAGATTACATCTAGTATAAATACAAGGCCAAGGGTTAGACATTCACATCTTTTGTGCACACACACAAAACCCTAAAAGCTTTTCTTCCTCTCTTTCTTTCTTGGCCAATCGGCACACAACCCCACAAAGGGTTTTGGGTCGATTTTCTTTAAGCTAAAACAAGTGTTTTTGTTTACTTGCATAAACCTTTATTCGTTGGTAGTTTGTGTGTACAAGAACGAGGTAATTACTCACTATAGTAATTATCAAGAGATCGATAAACAAAACGGTAAGAGGTTTATCATTGATCTAATTTACACAAGTTCAAGGTTTATTGAAGTGCATCGGGTACGTTACTATTTATGTATTAGTTATCTTTATACGTGTTATAATTGATCCTAGCTTCCGCAATATGTGTTATTTGATTGTCAAACTCTAACAGTGGCATCACGAGCCATGTATAACATGTAATTGATTATTAAAACGTAATAAAAATCGAATCTTTAATTGTTTTAGATACATGTTTTTGATCTAGGGTTTTCTTTAAATTTTTTTTAATAAAATTTAAACCCTAACCCTAATTTGGGAGCGGGGGTCGATTTCCACATAAAACCCTAATTAGGGTTTGTGGTTTAACTTGATTAATTTGTAATCACTAGAAACCCTAGGACCTTAACCGGTTATGTGAACGAACTTGTGACCTATGTGCTAATTGTTAGGATTAATCCATGACGAAACATGCATGTTAGTCATGGATCTTGTTTGTTTTATTTTTTGTAACATGTTTTAATATAGATCTTAAATTGGGGAAGACTCCAATTAACATATATTAAAAACAATTTATATGCTATGTGGTGTGTATATTAGCTTTGGCATACGCAATTGATTCGTCAATGCATGTGGCTCTCCTCCATTAAGAGGAGAAGTCCTTAGTTGATTACATGCATTATTATATCTCGAATCGATTTTATTAGGATCTTTTAACAAGGTTTGCATGTGGTTAATTGTTTCACTTTGTTTATTATTAGTTGTTATGTTTTTCTTTAAAATTACTTGTCTTTTTATTGTTTCTTTATTGTTGGACTAGTTGTAAGCAATAAAAAGGGTGATTTTCATAAAAGAAAATAATATGGACTAATAATGGTGAAACCCTAAGTAATAAAGATTGAATCTTTATTACATGATTTTGAGATTGAATCCACAAACTTTTGCTTGATTGATGTTTTGTACAAATATGCTTTTAAAACTAAATCTTTTAAGACGATATTCATAACCGTGATTTGAAGGTTTAGAAAAGAGTCTTAGAGTCTGCCTTAGTTATCACAATCTTGAATATGTCTTAAACGAATTACTTTTAAAATCATAATTGTAGAAAGTCATCTTAGGGTTTATTAAACATCAAGTAAAACTTTGTGTATTAATTTCACGAATTGGTAATAAAAAGGTTTTGAAAACTAATGCTATAAAGATGAGTGCATGCATCTTTATATTTTGATTTACATATCAAAATTGAATACCCTTATAATTTAAGTTACATGTCATCTATCTATAAGGAACACTTGGAATTTTAATTTAGTAAACGTGAGACCTAGGCTAAATTACTATAACAAGGTAAAATTCTTTTAACGCGTGAGACCATAATTGTAATTTTACAGTTCCTAAGGTAGACGACTTAATTATGTTGTGCGTGAGACCTAGAGCTTAAGGCATGAGATGGGACGAAACATGCTTACAAGGCAAATTGATGAATCAATTTGATGTAATTCTCATAATAATCTAGGAATTGGAAATCTTATTTGTCAATTATTGTTCGACAGATTACTATCTTTTGTACTTTCACCACTAGCAGATCAATTGATGTGGTGGAACTATGTAAAGTTACGTCCTAGATTTTCAAAAAAATTTTGGTGGTTATATGAATATAGCTATGGGTATTTTATTTTCTTGAAGATATTTATTATCGAAAATACTAATGTTTGAACTTTTATTTGTAGATATGGCTCAACCCGATAACCCAACTGTGATTTCTGCTTTCAAGAGTCATCTTGAGAAAGAAAAACTGACTGGAAAGAATTTCAATGATTGGCACCGTTCGCTCAGAATTGTCTTGAGGGCGTCCGGAAAGCTAGATTGTTTGACCGATGAATGCCCAGCTGAGCCTGCTGCTACTGAACCAGAAGCAGTTAAGGCGGCATGGAGGGTGGAACATGCTAAGTTTAATGAGGTTGCTTTTTTAATGCTCACTAGCATGAGTGCTCAGTTACAAAAGAAGTTTGAGTACTTTTTCCCTAAAGATATGCTTGAGGTACTTAAGCAATCTTATGAGAAACCACCTGCAGTTGAATTGTATGATGAACTCGACAAGCTACATAACTGCAAGCATGGTGATGGTAAACCAGTTGAAGATTATGTGACTGAGATGAAGGAATCTTTTGATCAGCTTCACAGAATTGGATTTGGTTACCCGAACAATGTGCAAGTGCACTTGATCAACAGGTCCCTTAAAAAGTACTTTGCTGGTTTTATGTAGAATTTCAACATGCTCTGCTCGGGGAAGACAGTCTCAGAATTACTCGCATTGCTTGTTGATTATGATAAGAATCTACCAGCCAAGGTCAAGGCCCCTACCCCGCAAGTGTTGGCAATTCATGGGGGAGAATCCAGAAGAAATCGCATGTGAACAAAGGCAAGGGGAAAGGTGATAAAGGCAAGCAGGTCATGGCCTATCAACCTCAACCCAAGGTGAAGAAGAAACAGCCTAAGCAGAACAAGGTGAATCCGCCAAACAAGAAGGATCAGGCTTGTCACCATTTTCATGAAAGGGCCATTGGAAGCGCAATTGCCCTCTCTACATTCATGACTTGCGACTCAAGAAGCAGGGGAATGAAGCTGGTAACCCCAGTTCATCAGGTGCGTTCTTTATGATTGAATTATTCACTGTTACTCCTAAATTGAATTCATGGGTATATGATACGGGATGTGGCATTCATATTTGCAATACCTTGCAGGGGTTTAGAGTTGAGAGAAAGCTGGCCTATGGACAACAATTCTTGCACGTTGGTAACGGAGCGCATGCAGGAGTTGAAGCTATAGGAGTTTATGATTTAGTGTTGCCTTCGGGCTTAGTACTATCTTTAAATAATTGTCATTATGCACCGTCAATTGTTAGAGGTGTAATTTCATTTTCATGTTTGTTGAACCTTGGTTTTCATCATACTCTTTCTAGCAATGGAATTTCAGTTTCTTTAAATGGTGTTTTTTATTTTAATGTTATTGTTGTGAATGGTGTGTTTGAAATTTATATGAATGATAATGATAATGCTTTTGTTAAAAATAATTTAATGTATAGCATCAACAATAAGAGAATCAAGAAAGGTCTGGATTCGTCTTATCTTTGGCATTGTCGACTTGCTCACATTGGCAAGGATCGCATGAAAAACTGCAATATGATGGGCTTTTAGAAAAGATCAATGATGAATCATTTGATAAGTGTAAATCTTGCATTGCTGGGAAGATGACTAAGAAACCCTTTAAAAATAGGATTGAAAGAGCTAATGATCTACTTGGTCTTATTCACACAGATGTGTGTGGACCACTTAGACATGTGTTAAAGAGAGGTGCTAGCTACTTCTTAACATTTACGGATGATTACAGCCGTTATGGTTATGTTTATTTACTTAAACATAAACATGAGGTGTTTGAAACATTCAAAATGTTTAAAGCAGAAGTAGAGTTGCAACTAGAAAAGAAGATTAAAGCCCTTCGATCCGATAGAGATGGTGAATACCTGAGTCAAGAGTTTATAGATTACTTAGCAAAGGAAGGAATTGTCCAGCACCTTACTTCTCCATATACTCCATAACAAAATGGTGTATCTGAGAGAAGGAATCGTACATTGCAAGACATGATACGATCTATGTTTAATCTAACAACTCTTCCTTACTCATTTTGGGATTATGTCTTGGAATCTGCTGTTCGTATTTTGAATATGGTTCCAACAAAGAAGGTTGATAAGACTCCATATGAGTTATGGACTGGAAAAGCTCCTAACTTGTCTTATCTAAAGGTCTGGGGTTGTGAGGCGTATGTTAAACGTGACTCAGCATACAAACTCCAACAAAGATCTGTAAAGTGCATCTTCGTAGGATACCCTAAGGAAACTATGGGTTACTACTTTTATTACCCAGCTGAAAACAAAGTTTTTGTTGCAAGGTATGGAGACTTCTTAGAAAAGGAGCTCATATCTCAAGATTTCAGTGGGAGAGTATATGATCTGGAAGACGATCATGAAGATGTAGCACCTTCTGAAAACACTAGCCAACTTCCTGTGGAACCTGAAAGTTTACGTCCTCCACATGAAGTTGAAGTGGTTCCCGTTCGCAGGTCATCTAGATCTGTGAAGGCTCCTACACGTCTATGTCTCAACATGGAGTGTGATGACAACTTGATAGGGGATCTTGATGAACCTACAAGTTATAAAGCTGCTATGAATAGTCCTGAAAAGGAAAAATGGCAGGGAGCTATAAATGGGGAAATGCAATCCATGAAAGACAATGAAGTCTGGGAAGATGTAGACCTACCTCCGGGTGCCAAGTTAGTTGGGAGTAAATGGCTCTACAAGAAAAATATTGATATGGATGGCATTGTACACACCTATAAGGCCCGTTTGGTAGCTAAAGGCTATACTCAAACTTTTGGTGTTGACTATGAGGAGACTTTTTCTCCTGTAACTGACATAAGGGCTATTAGGATTCTTATAGGCATAGCCGCTTACTATGACTATGAGATTTGGCAAATGGATGTCAAAACCGCCTTCTTAAATGGTCTCCTAGATGAAGACATCTATATGGCGCAGCCTGAGGGGTTTGTAAATCCAGAATTCCCAAATCGTGTATGCAAGCTTAAAAGATCCATTTATGGATTAAAGCAAGCATCACGACAATGGAATAAGAGATTTGATAGTGAAATTAAGAAGTATGGATTCACTCAAAATCTTGATGAGCCATGTGTATATCACAAAGCTAGTGGGAGTAATGTAGTTTTCCTTATATTATATGTCGATGACATATTGATCATGGGGAACGATATTCCAAGTTTGCAAAAGGTTAAGACATATCTTGGAAGTTGTTTTTCTATGAAAGATTTAGGGGAAGCTGCATTTATTCTGGGAATCAAGATATATAGAGATAAATCTCAGCGATTAATTGGATTAAGCCAAAGTGCTTACATTGATAAAATATTGAAGAGATTCAATATGCAAAATTCCAAGAAAGGATATTTGCCGATGCAAGAGCAACATGGCTTGAGCGAGAAAGTTTGTGCTTCAACACCTGAAGAGGTACAACGCATGAAGAGAGTCCCTTATGCTTCGGCTGTGGGATCTATAATGTATGCGGTGAAAAGCACAAGGCCTAATGTGGCGTTTGCTCAGAATTTAACCAGTCGATATCAGCAGAATCCAGGTGAAAAACACTGGACTGCTGTTAAGAATATTCTTAAGTACCCCAGGGCTACTAAAGAGATGTTCTTAGTTTATGGGGGTACTCCATCTGCAGAACTTGATGTTACAGGTTACTACAATGCTTCTTGGAAAGGTGATAAAGATGATACGAAGTCTCAGACTAGTTATGTTTTTGTCATTAATGGAGGAGCTGTGGATTGGAGGAGCAGAAAGCAGAGTGTACTAGCGATGTCTGCTACAGAAAGTGAGTATATAGCCGCTTCAGAAGCTGCAATGGAAGCTGTTTGGATTAGGAAGTTCATTTCAGGGCTTGGGGTTATGCCTTCGATTCAGCGACCTATAAAAATGTATTGTGACAACTCAGCTGCAATTACATTTGCCAATGAACCTGGAATCATGAAAGGCACCATACATTTCCCGATTAAGCACTACTATGTTAGAGAACAAGTTGAGATAGGTGAAATCGAAATGCTCAAAGTTCACACAGATGAAAACTTAGCCGATCAATTTACGAAGCCTTTACCTGGCACCAAGCTTTACAAGCATGCTGAAGGAATAGGACTTAAATTAGCTGAAAGTTTCATGCCCATTTGTGATTAGTATTTGGATAAGAGATGTAATGTACAATTATTATTTTAATAAAATAAAGTATTGTTTATGTTCATTTATTCATTGTCTTAAAAATATATCCTATATTTGCATGTTTAAGATCCATGAATAATTTATTATTCTAAATTGTCCGTTGTCGATTAATGATATGGGAATATCATTAAACTAAGACAATTTTGAGTATTGGTCAAGGATATACTTGAAAGTATATTGATGCATAGTCATACCCATTTCACATGATATTCAATGAATTGAGTATTGGACTTATCCCAATAATATGATTTAAAATTTATTGTAAGAATCATATTTAAAGTTATCCTCAGACTTGAGATACCAGATAAATGTCATGGATGTAGTGCATTTTTGTGGAGCAATCTACCGCTTACCGTAATTGGAAGTCATAAGGGTTGTTTTCAGAAGTGTTGCGAAGTTCATGGGTTATTCTTGTAGTCAAGAGAGAATTCGTTCCTTCTGATTTGTTCAGAAGATTAACACTGCTGGGCCCCTCGTAGGGTCGACAAAATGTTTGCGTGGCCACGCCCAAAGTCTATCTGAAATACGTTCAGATGTTTTGATAATTTTGTATGATCTTACGAGTTTACACGTAAGATCGTATGATCTTACGTGCACACCAGTCAAAATCGTGTAGGATCATGGTAGGATCGCATCTGACGTAGGATCGTAAGTAAGATCCTAGGATCGCATGTAAGATCGTAAGATCGACACGCGATCCGTTTTTTTTTTTTTTTTTTTTTTTTAATCTTTTAAGTCCATCCCACTTGCTTAGGCAAAAAAAAAAAAGTGTTTTACTAATGTCTAATGAGTAATCCGCTATTGTTTCATTTTCTAAATAGATTATAGTTTATACATAGTTTTCTACTTTTCTAAATAGATTATAGTCTAAAAGTGTTCAATACTTTAATTTACTTTACTTCATTGTGATTAAACTAATCAAATGGCATGTTTTGGAATGCAACTTATTAAACGTTTGTTTTCTTGAAATCATGTTGATGGCTCGTATGTTTTGAGACATTTAGGACCTTTGGTATGTAATATTATTCCACTAAATCGTTAATGTAACGATTGAAACTTGACTTTTTTGTGTTTACTATTACTTTGGTGTTTAAAATTTAAACTTTGTCATTTTCAAGAGGATATTATATGAATTTATCTTTGACATTGAGTGGAATGTAAAACAGTTTGACTCGTATATCATTTGTTTACAAAATATGACAAATTTGTAGGATCGTAGGATCGCGATCCTATCCTATGATCTCGATCTTGCAAAGACAAAAACGATCATGCATGGGATCGTGATCTTGACATCCTTGCTTTGTTAGATCATAATTTTCCATAGATACCATCAACAATAGATATATGGTTGATAGATCAAGTAGGATACGAAGTAACAACATCCAAAGTATATCGACATCTAAGAAAATGAAATCTAAGAACTTGGGAATCCTTCAAAATTTCATCTGCTTTCTTACCTACTAATCCAAGAAGTTGTTAACTCAATTTCTTTCCAGATACTAATATAGAACAACAAATGCAAGAAAAAGCCGAATGACCCAAAAATAGGTCACTGACAACAAATAAACACCAAACAACAGTAAAAAGGACAAAAGAATCACATATCAGCTGCATCGCAAGAGAAATTAAAGCATCACCACCTGATAAACAAAAGCTATACACGACCAATATCAAAAGCTACTACATAGCCGTATAGATGGACAAATTAAGAAGCCATCACAAAACATAAGTTCTTAGATCCAACTATCATGGATCGACACTCCTGGCTAAAGAGGTCTTAAAACTAATTAGTCTAAGATAGTTAATGTGAGATGCAATGTTTACATCATCAAATGTTTTTACAAAAATAACATGGCACAGCACCAAACACCTTTGACATTAACCCAATGCATCGACATCGACGGCTTTTTCAGTGTTCAACTTGTTCAAACGAACAGTCCCAATAAGGGGTATTTCACCCCTCATATTGTCCTACAAAATGAAAACGAGGATTATCGTGCTGATTTTGTTTGGTCAATTTCAGCTCAGTTACAAATCTGTTTGAGAATATCAAGGTCTGGCTCAATATGGATTTTAATTACCCGTCAGGAAAACAGTAACATGTTGACCAAAAGTACACATAAAATTGTATAGTACTAAAGCATACCTGGATGACAAACGCTGCATCAAAAACATAGTGCTTGAGAGCACGAAAACCAGTAAAGGCCCAAAATTCTGCCCGCTTGAGAGAGCTGCCATTGATTTCGATCTGCAAAAACGAAAGAGTATTCAAAAAGTCACAATTGTCAAAAGACAAAGGTCAAACATGGTACTCAATTTATTAGTTTCTGATGCATGTTTTGTGGGTGATTAATGGGAGTTTTTTTTACTCTTAAATTAAATGCATTAGTTTCTGGTTCAGTTGTATAAATCTAGTTTAACAAGCCATTGCTGGAGGAATTCCGCATAAACATAAAATAACTAGGTTTTGAACTTTGAACTTTATTATGGTTTGAGCTTTTAAATCAAATTCGATATCATAAGTACACTTTAAATACCTCCAAGTAATTCTTCCCGTGGACATACTTGATGGCAAGGTCTTTAGCAACCATAAACGGTCCAACATCCTCGAGCATGCTTTGAGCCAGATAAGAATGCTAACCATAATCAATCAAGAAACTTCATCAGCAATCATTTAAAACACACTCACACAAGGGGAAAAAAAAAAAAGAAGAAGAAGAAGAAGAAGAGAAACTATATTGTGACTGACCAAGTGTGTATACATGACAAGGCTGGAGTTTCTGAACTGGTCATCCCCATTGATAAATTGTTGTAGCAGACCACTGACAGGAGTTTTCATCATGTAATACAGCACGAGATGGAAATTACTTGAATAAGGGGCCTAAGTTGCAACATGACCAGCACTCGTTAATATTAAAAAAAAATATATAGTTTGAAGTTTTCAAAGTCAAACTCACCTGAATATTGAACACCAGAAAAAATTCTGGTAATCCTTGTGCTAAAGAACTCTACAAAATGATAGGAAAATGTTAATAAAGACACATAATTGTTATGTCTTGGGGGGGAAATGAAATACGGATTAGATTTTGGTTTTGAGTATACCTGAACGATGCCACCTGGACTGCTGGATATGTCATGTAAATATTGTTTAGATTTTAACCAATCAACAGCAACCAGATTCATCAAATTTCCTTCAAACTTAATCTGGAACAAGAAGATATTTAAAGTCACACACAACAAGCACAATTTGATGTAATAAACACAAATATAAACGAAAAACAACCTTTTTAAATGAATCCAGCCCAGCAGTAGCCCAGCTACACTCTGTTTTAGCTGTCAAGTCTTTTGTTAAGGTTGACCCATAACGAATTTTCGGGTCTGATTCCACATTATGAAACTCTTTTGGCTTCTTTTCAAATGAATTTTGTTTCCATGAGCTAACAAATTCAGATACTTGTTGTAAAAGTCCCTAAAAGAAAGAAAGAACCAAAAGTTTAAACTCGGTTATAGATAATAATATCAAAAATGGAATCAGAAAATTTGGGGCTTTATGGTAAACTAACTGATTTAGTACTCAAAGAAACCAAGGCGTTGAATTATACAAAGAAGCAAAGTAAGATAGTTCTGAATAATAGAAGAACATTGTTAAATAACTTAACTGAATAAGCATGTTGAATGACATAAAACTTTCTTTTTAACCTTCACTAATATTTAATGTTAAATGAAGTATAAATGTTGCATGAGAGTATGAGACAAAATAAGATAGCTTTAAATAATTTTATCCCAACATAATCAACTACTACAAATATTACCCAATACGTAAATGTCACATAAAAGTCAACACAATAGCTTACATCCATATATTTTGACATCATAACTAGAAATCCAATTTACCTTATTACAGTGATGACAATGATCAGTTTGGAATTTGGAAACTTGTCTTGGCACATGTTTGAGTGAATTTGTTGATTATAGAAAGAGCCAAAATTTAATTTGATGTGAAACAAATGGAAATGAAAATCCGAATTTTGGGAAAATGATGGTAAAAAAGTTAGTTTCTGAACGCTATTGCGGTTGTACATCCAGAAGGGTTCAGAAGTGTACACAGCATAATTCAGAATCTCATTTTGGTTCTTTAAAACAGCAACACTTCTAAGGTGGCCTCTTAAATTATCCCATTCAGAAGCTATCAAAGCCTAGTACAAAATTATCAAACGAAAGATGGTTTTTCCAGTAGTAAATTATGTCAATATTTACCTGAGACGACTAGTAAGAGCTATACTACTTTCACCCAGTGACTACTAAATGGTAAATGGAGTGTTTCACTTCATTTTCGACTGTTATAGATTAGTTTCCATCTATGATAGATAAATAATCAAATGCCCATATATCTACTTAGGTTAATGAAAAAATTGATAATTCATAGTTCATAGACATTCTTAACTCTAACTACAATAGAAAGATGACATGAAAGCAATGTTTTAAAAACCGTTTGTATTTTTGTTAACTTGGCCGAGCTCTCGGTTCACGGTTCAACCGGTTTTTTTACCAAAGTGTGGCTTCCGTTGACCCAACTGTTTCCAGTTCAACCAGCTAGGTAGCCAGGTCAAGCCGGTTTTAAAACATTGCATAAAAGGCCAACTTTAAGGCTGGTCCTAAATTCCTAACATATTTTAGTTGATGAAGATTGCACCATGTAGTGAAACAAATTTGAACATTATTTTTCTAATTTTATTTTTTTTTATTATTATTTTTTTTAATATGAAATTAAGGTAGGATTTTATTATAACAAAAATGGGCAACACAATCTACAAACACCAAATGGACAAACAGAATCCCAACAAGATACTTCAAAATTTCCAGCCAATCTTTACAAACAAACAAAAAATGGGCAAAACAACCAAACAAAAAAGAAAAAACAAGCAGAAACTTAGAGCCAAACACTACAACAAACAAACAAAAAGAAGAGAAAAACAATAAGACCATGAGGAGCCAAAACCTCAGACAACAAGCAAAGGGCCCCAAGGCCCCCAAGATCTACCATACGACCAAACAAAAAACAAAGAAAAAACAACAAGACAATGAGTAGCCAAAATCAGACAACAAGCAAAGGCCAGATCTAGCAAACAAATTTTGAAAAAAAAAAAAAAAAAAAAAAAAAAAAAAAAAAAAAAAAAAAACAAATTTGACAGTTATGTTACCTTCGGCTTCTCAAAAGCATAATCGGGTCTTCTTGCTCTATACCCTTCCTCGTCAGTTTTCTTTATAAAACAGAAATATTCACACATTATTACACAACCAAACAAACAACAACTAGCTAGAACTAACTACTATATATATAACTTGTCCAAAATATACCTTGTTCTCAATATTGTCCGGTCTTCGAGGTTTGGGGAATGCTGCTGGACCCTTGTTGCTGAAATGCCTGATCAGGGTTGAGCTCGTTCGTAACATTTGAGCCGATTTCAACTTCAACATCATTCTCTCTAGTGTTTTGAATATTGGATAAGATGAAGAAAACCCTAAAGAACAAACATAAGCTTCACTACACTTGTACTACTATCTTTTTATTACAAAAACCCTTTTACTTTTTAATGTTTGACCCTTTTAATCCTTTTATTTTCTGATCCTTCTTATTATATAAATGACATTAAAGACCCTTTACTTGTATAAATTTCAAAGTTATAAAGAGAGGCTCCTTTTTTTAGTTATTTTGGTACAAACTAATTTTTAAGAGGAAGTTTGGTCATTGCCTTGAGTAATTTATATTTTTGATATACGCATTTAGCATTATGGATATTGGCTAACCAACGGCCTTACGTCACAATGGTACCTAGTACCTACAACTGATGAAAATTCTTATGTGCGTCCTTTAGTTGCAAAATATTTGTTTCCCAGGATTTATAGCTAGAGATTTATGGGATTTGCAATATGATCATAAAGACACATAAAAAACGATCAGCTTAAAAGCGAGTATAATATGTGATGTTTTAGATGTAGCCTTATTTTTAGGAAGTATGTTTCAAAATCTGTTTTGTTTACATAAAATAAAAAAACTCAATAACATATCATCCTTTGAAGACTTGCACCATTATTTACAAAATCATCAACAATATATATTTGGAAGCCCGTATAAAAATTCTACAAAAAGAAATAAATAAATAAAAATGTTTAGTTCATCTCAAAATATGTTATAACCACAGTGAGTTTATCAAATAAATAAAAATAGTGGTCTAAAAGCTAAAGTACCATATATATTACTTTAATTTGCAGCTAAGAGGTCCGCACACTTTCTAGTAAAATGTGATAACAAAAATATAGCGAGATCTATGCAAGTTAGAAAAGATTAAAAGAAACAAATGAAAATGTGGTTGTAATTTACTTGGATAACAGAATTCGGTCTTGGTTGATGTATCTTCCAAGTGAATGTCAATATAGAGTAGTGAAATCATTCAATCAATACTTTACATGATTGTGTTATATTATTAAGACCCTCATATAATGTGATAATAGGGAGTTTTGGTCAAAATATATATAAACAGTGATACACATTGTATAAACCCGCAATGCACAGTGCCTCACGAAACCTCTTTATGAGAGGGTCCGTATAAACTCCCATACTTGATTATATGATGACATGGGGTTCAAAAAACATATCACTAGTATTATTCTATGTTTCCCTCTATTGCACATGTATAATTGCCTAATTGGAATAAAATCTTAAAAGAGTTTTACATATGATGATATGAAAAGACCTTTCATATTTCTTTATATTTTACTTGCACGTTAGACAAGGTGCGATTGTCACAATCACTACAAGTCACTTGTAATAGTATCTTTTTGGTTATTAATTAAAAAAAAAAAAAAAAAAAAAAAAAAAAAAAAAAAAAAAAAAAAAAAAAACTTTACATTTTAGTGTGTGACACTTTTAACCCTTTTCTTTTCCATCCTTTCTTTACACACGTAAACTAAATTTGAAGCAAAGGGTCTGCACACTTTGTACAAGTACTTTTAAATCTAAGTTCTTGCTGGATGGTACACAAAAAGCAAAAGTATGCCCTTTTTCCTCTTTAGAATTTTTCTAGTCAATGTATTATGTATGTATAGTCCTTGTTTGGTTTTGAGGTTTTTTTTGGTCGTATGAGTCTCATCCTTTTCTCATGCCAATGTGTCTTGTTCCGTGTATATGTATTATTATTATTTTATTTTTTTGGGTCTGTGTTGTTTAGTTTTGTAGTATTAAATTTGATGATGCCTTACCTTAAAAAAAAAACAAAACAAACATGTTGGAGATGAGAAGAGGATAAAGACAAGCCTCCGGGTACACATGTCGTGTTATTGACGTTTGACATTTAAGATCAGCTTAAAGAGAGATAAGTCGAACAAATTAAAGGGTTTCATCTAATCCAACAAATTAGATATATCGAAGCATCTCATCCACCAGAATTAACGCATATGCATAAATAGACTTTTAAACAATTATATTGGAACAATCACGTTAGACGAATATGAAACAAAATATATATATATGAACAGATATAGATTTTGCTTACGTAAATGACAACGCTTGTTGGTAATTTGATCATGAGACTAGCTAGACCAAAACAAGGTTGAAGACGAAGGGAAACGTAACGCTTAAGTCGAATTAGAGAGGGAATATCATCAAATATGCATAAGGATAGGTTTTCAAAGTTTGCTAAATGAAAGTTATCAAGTAAAAGTAAATTTTAGGTTGATAGAGTCATGTTTATTCAATAGAAATCATCAAAGCATGGGTTTTATTATTTAATAAAGAAGGGCACTTTTTTCTGTTTTTTATTATTTTTTATTTTATTTTTCTTTTTATAACTTGTTCAAAATATACCTTATTATCAAAATTGTAAGGTCTTCGAGGTTTGGGGTATGCTGGACCCTTCTGGTTCGACTTGTTCGCAACATTTGCGCAGATTTAATCATCAACATCAGTATCTCTTGTGTTTTGAATTTAGATAGGATGAAGAAAACCCTAAAGAACAAACATGAGCTTCACTACACTTGTACTACTATCTTTTTATTACAAAAACCCTTTACTTTTTAATGTTTAACCTTTTTAATCCGTTTATTTTTCATCCTTGCTTTTACACACATAAACCAAATAGAACAATAATGTATAAGTGTCATTAAGAACCCTTTACTTGTATAAATTCTAAAGTTAAAGCAGAGGCTCATTTTTGTAGTTATTTTGGTACAAACTAATTTTTAAGAGGAAATTTGGCCATTGCCTTTTGTAATTTATGTTTTTGATATATGCTTTTACAGTGGAGGACCCAACAGCAAAACTAAGGTGGTTCCCTCATTTAAGTTGAGACGGAAATAATATTAATGGGTCACCGAGTCGGGTCGGGTCGGGTCGGTTACATTCATTACTTTTTCAAAGTGGATCATTACCTTTTCATCTATAATTTTGTTGTTTGTTGGTACTTATTTTTTATAGTTATGACTTGTGTACAATAGCAATGCACTAAAAACATCTTAGTATCTTGCAATTTCTATATCTATATTAATAACCATTGTACAAGGCATGCATTATCTATCGGGATTAATCTCAACGTACAGCTACTAGATTTCTTGCGAAAATGACTAGCATTAGTAACTCATAAGATAAAATAATAATAATAATAATAATAATAATAATAATAATAATAATAATAATAATAATAATAATAATAATAATAATAATAAAAAGGATAGGAAAATGTTTATTGGGAACTAAGGTTGCGTTTGGTTCAAGTATATTGGGGGCATTTAATAGCATTTGCATTTTAATTTTTTTTTCAAATATTATGTTTGGTAACTCAAATGAAGAAATTTAAAATTTCACGAATTGTCAAAATTGAGAGAATTAGAATGTCTCCAAAATGTGAGAAATTTTAATTTACTTGAATTTTTTTTATATATGTAAACTTTTTTCTTGTTGTTTTTGTTGTATTTTTTTATTTTTTATAAACTTTTTATAATAACTTATTTTTTATAATTTTTTTTATAAACTTTCTTTCTTTCTTTTTTTTCAGCTTTTTTTCTTGTTGTTTTTTATATTTTTTATAAACTTTTTTTCATGTTGTTTTATTTTTTATTTTTTATAATAACTTATGTTTTATAAATTTTTTTATAAACTTTTTTTCTTGTTGTTTTTTATATTTTTTTATAATAATTTATTTTTTATAATTTTTTAATAAACTTTTTTTCTTATTGTTTTTTTTTATTTTTTATAAACTTTTTTTACAATAATAAACATAATGACATATTTCAAAATATTATGAATTTTTGTCAACCAAACTACGAAGGTATTTTAAATTTCAGAACCTAGAATTTATAATTCTGAAATTTTAAATTCACCAACCAAACGGCACCTAAAGCTCTAAAAGTACTTCACTTTACACAAAAATATTCTTTTCTTTTATCTTTTATCTCTCCCAACTACTTTTCTCTCTCATTATTCTTCATCCACTCTTTCTTCTTCACCATTCTTCTTAATCTATCTATATCTAGACTAAAATTCATTATTAAATTTTGTCTCCTTTTAGCTCGATTTCATCTTAAGGTGGTTTTTAATATTTTTCTAAGGTAGGTCATAAAAAAAACCATATATCACATCTCAAAGGTTTCAATTTCTAAGGTGGGTCCTGGGAACCGCCTACTATAGGCATAGGTCCGCCCCTATGCATTTAGCATTATGGATATGCCTAAACAAAAGCACTTATGTCCTAATAATACCTAATGTTGTAGGAGAAATTTCTCAACCAAATGATTTTAAATTCAAGTTAAATTGTTTAAGTAATCAATATATAACTAGTTGTTGTTAAATACAAATTAAGATGTATACAGTTGCTTTATGAAGATTTTACTTTGATTACAATTGCATTGATCAGTGAACAATGACTACACATTAAAATGTGTAGACCTTAGATGACAAAAATAAATTTTTACGTAAACCCATGAATATTGTGTAAATAAACAAAAAATTTGACAAAGTTTTTTTTTTTTTTTTTTTTTTTTTTTTTTTTTTTTTTTCTTCTTACTAGAAATTGTGAAAAAGGTAACATCTAATGTAGGGGTGACAATTCGGGTCGGGTTCGAGTTAGCGGATTCGGGTTGACAGGTTGACGAGTCAAAAAACCTCAACTCGAACCTGACCTATATAAATCACAGGGTCAACTATGTCAACCCTAACCTGTTTACACATAACTCGAACCTGGCCCATTAATTTAACCCGTATATATAATTGGGTTGGCGGGTTAAATAGGTTACACGGGTTGAATAGGTTAAATAGATTTAGATTGACCCATTTAACCCGTTTTTTATACAAAAGTTGACACATTACATGAGTTAAACAGGTTAAACGGGTTTTCAGGTCGACCCGTTTAACCCATTTAATTAGTATAATAAAATATACATATTTTTTTTATTTAAGAAAAAGACATTAAGCGGGTTGGCGGGTCGACCCGCTTAATTTATTCTCAACCCGAACCTAACCTGATTAATAAACAGGTTAGATGGGTCGACACAAACTCAACCGAAAATCTATTTACACTCAACTTCAACCTGTTAATTTTCATGGATGTTTCGGGTCGGATTTCATTCCGGATCATAAATTGCCGCCCCCAATCTAATTATGAGTTGCGATCCCCTAGAAAGGGGATCAAAATTAAAAAGCCTAAAAAGATTTCTAACCACTAAGCTAATGCCATGTGTCCCCACCCACTCCCTCCCTTTTTTCTTTAATATTTTTAGTTAGAGGGTATTTTGGTCATTTGATCTATTTTTTTAATTCCACCTTAAATTTCAAATGTAAATAACTTTCAAATGACAAGCTTTTACAAAAAACAGATTTCACCATATTTTTTAAAATTTAATCCTCTTTAATTTGGTATAAATTTTTTTAATTTTTTCAAAACTTTTTTTTTTTGACATATTGATTGGGTAATGATTTTCTTGAAAATTTTAGCATTTTCGGCTCTAATTTTGTCTAGTTTAAAGGCCGAATTTTGCAAAACTTAAAACACGAAAGTTGTAGCTTCTTGGCCATTCTTTACCCATAAATTTGAATCACTCAAATCCAATATGATATGAGTGAGATATCGTATGTTAAAAATGACGTTTTACACATATTTGTTGCACACAACGTGTTTGATGAAATGTTTAGCTTAGATTTTTAGTTTTAAAATCGAGTTAAAAGCACTAATTTTTGTACAACAATGCACCTTTAGTCATTTTATTAATGTAAGATTCAAAAAGTTTTGTTTTTTTTTGTTTTTTTGTTGTTTTTTTTAACTGATGAACTATATTATTAACTGATGAACCTTATTAACTGATTTTTAAAAAATACATTTTGTTCATCAGTTACTTTGGTTGAACCATATTAACTGATGAACCTTATTAACTGATGAACCTTATTAACTGATGAACCTTATTAACCTTATTAACTGATGAACCTTATTAACCATATTAACTGATGAACCTTATTAACTGATAAACCTTATTAACTGATGAACTTTATTAACTGATTTTAAAAAAAGACATTTTGTTCATCAGTTACTTTGGTTGAACCATATTAACTGATGAACCATATTAACTGATGAACCTTATTAACCTTATTAACTAACTGATGAACCTTATTAATTTTATTAACTGGTGAACCTTATTAACTAATGAACCTTATTAACTGATGAACAAAATAATTGATAAACGTTATCAAAAATAACTGATGAACAATATAAAAAATAACTGATGAACCATATAAAAAATAACCGATGAACGTTATTTTTTTTCAAAACTGCTGAACATTATAAAAAATAACTGATGAACCATGTCAAAAAAATAACTAATGAACCAAATAAAAAATAACTGATGAACCATATAAAAAATAAGTGATGAATGTTATTTTTTTTTAAACAGCTGAACATTATGAAAAATAACTGATAAACGTTATAAAAAACAAGAATAATATAATTTTGATAATGCACCTCATATCCATCTCTCAAACCCAATCTCAATTGATAATGCGTAAATACTCTTTTTAAGAACAAAAACAGTACACCTAGTTATCATTTTATTTGGGAGAAAAAAGGCAGCAACTTACTACACTTTCAATTGATTCGTCCATTTTATCAACAATATATTTACACTACCGCAACTCTTCACATCATCATAGAATATATCTTACCACCAACTTTTCATAACCTCTGACCTTTATCGATCAGATCAACTCCCACCCTCACTTTATCAATTAGATCTGAACACCAGTAAGTAAGATAGTAACAGATATTCAATTACTGTATTCGATTGATATTATTTTGAAGATCTGTTAGTTTGTCTGAACTAGCGGTTAGTTAGCTAGTTTGAAGATTGATTAGTTAGTTATGTGTAACGGTAGATATGGAGATGGTCATGTTGCGGCGTAAATATGGTGATGTTAATGGCGTGAAGACGGTGATGGACACGGTGCTGTGGTGGTGACGGTGATGGTGATGGTGACGGTGTGGTGGTGACGGTTCCGGTGATGTTGACAGCGTGAAGACGGTGATGGTGATGGTGATGGAGACGGTGCTCATGACGGTGCAATGGTGGTGATGGTGACGAAGATCGCCGGAGATCGTCTTTCATATTTGGATTTGAGAGTCGATCTGGTGGGAAATAAAGGGGGAACGAGATGGGAAATAAAGAAATGTAACAGATTATTATTTGTATCGGAATGACCAACATGCCCCTATGTTTAGATTTCTTCTTTTAATTTGATCGGATCATGATTTTTGATCAGACGGTTGTAATTACTTTTTAGGCTTTTTAAAGTTTTTAGGCTTTTTAAGGGATCCGATATCATCTAACTATATACTCGAGTATTTTAAAAAGATAGACTATCTCTTACAATCATAGTCCAAAACATCCTAGACACATGCCCATACCCTAAACAACACTTTAGGTCCTACTCATAGATATCACTCCCATCAATTTTATATCATTTGCTTCATATTTAAACATATTGATGGTAGGGGATAAGGCACACAATTATGCAATAATCAGCTACAACTAATGAAAGTTTTTATTTGCGTCCTTTAGTCGTAAAATATTTCTTTCCCAAAAATATAGCTACAAATTTATAGGTTATGCAATATGCTCATAAATGACAACACTTGTTGGTAATTCGATCATGAGACTACAACAAAACAAGGACGAAGACAAAGGGAAACATTAAGGCTTTAGTCGAATTAGAGGAAATATGCCAATTGAAAAATATAAAGTAAAAGTAAATTATAGAGGGATAGCTAGAGTCATGTTTATTCATTAGAAATCATCAAAGCATGAGGTATAGTATTAAATATTTAAATTAAAGGACCCTGCTTAATCATCAAAGGTCTATTTCGTTACATGAGTCTTCATCAAAGATATGTCTTACCTACTACTGTCACAATTGTACTATATAAGGGCCCGTTTGGTACACTTTTTTCAATGGTATGGATTGATAGATTTTATAAAAATGTTGTTTGGTTGCCTTTTCATTTCTCTGACACACTCCAACAGTGACTTGCAGTCCACTTTTTTCATTCCACCCATTTTTTGTATCTTTTGGGTGGTTTACAACAATTGAACCAATAAGAAAAAAGGTTTTGATATTCTTTTTTTGATATTTTATTTTTTTATTCTAAAAAAATATATAAAATAAATTTATCCCTTATTTATTTTTCTCTCTCCTCATTTAATTGAAACCTATACATAAATCTAATTTCTTTCAAACCTTTCCCAAATCCTAATCCAATTCCAATCCCACTTACAAACCAAACGGGCCCTAAATGTAGAAGTACAAGGTAACCTTACATACTACTGTCACAAGTACTCCTTTTCATTTTTCTAAAACATTGCTTACTTCTTTTTATGCCTTCATTATCCGGTTTTGCTTATGTCTTTGTTTTGTTCTATTTTTTTCTTTTAATCTTTTGATTTATGTCTTATTTTTTTGTTCTCAATTATATTCTGTTTGTTATTCTCCATTTAATCTCTTAATTTTATCACCACTTCATCTCAAACTTCTCATTATTCACATATTGGATGTCATAAAAGATGGTGCACCAACATGGCAACATAATTACCATCTTTAACAGCCAAACAATGAATTCAAAATAACCTTTATATAGACGTGTTCGATCTAACTTAATTAATGAATACTTACCAAACAGTTAAAGCTAATGTGTTTGTTGCCATCAATGACACTTCCAAAGCGATTTATAAGTTGAAGCTATAATCCTAAGATTTATAAGTTATGTTGTAATCATGGAATCTGGATTCTTCGTACTTCGACCATTTCTATATATATCATCACCTAGGACTCTAGGAGGATAATCTAGTTTTGGTGTGTGTGTTTTTCCCCTTTGGTGTAATTGCACTCCTTTGCTTATGTTCTCCAATCTAGCTTGGAGACCTAATCTTTTTGCTCAATAGAATGAGTTGTTCCAAAAAGATTCGACATTCGTGGTTCATTCTGAAAGGAAAATAATACCATTAAGATTCATTTAAACGGATAATAAATCACCCTAGATCAAAATTTGTCTAAATTAATAGTGGGTGCACTATTTAATGGTTCATTAACTCGATCTTAGGAAAGACTAAGAGGACTTCTTAAACCCCGTCACATCAACCACAAGATACCCCTTAACGATTCTTTTGGTGACTATTGCTCGATCAAAATCAGCATCATCCCAAAGTAACTGAACTGCATACTGGTAGCACTCCTCAGCATTTTTTGCTTTTATGGTTAGAAGACCATTTAGGTCAATGTTGTGCTTGCAATCCTCGATGTCTATACCCGGTACAGGAAAGTACCATTGAATTAGCTCTTGAGTATTTATCACCAAATGTTCCATGGGTCTCATAATGTTATCATCAATGGGCTTCTTCTCTTCATCATAAGGCTCGCCCATCTTGCCTATCAAGGCCTTCACTTTCGCAAACCACTTGTATCCCATCAGTCTACCGCCAATATATCGACCAAGAGTATATCCCACTAAAAGTTCAAGAAAATTATTATATAAGATCAACTATATTTTTGTAAATTTAAATAATAACATTAGATAATAATGCATTCTCTCATACTTTGTTTCACAACGCCATTTCTTAACCACGTGCACATGATTGTGAGGCTACCATCCATTTTAGAGGCGGGATACGGTGAAAACCAGCCCACAAACACTGCTTAGAAACATAAACAATTAACCCAAAGTAAGCGATTATCATCTTCAGTATAATTCATGAAGAAAGCAAGTGAAATAGTCAAACCATTTTTGTACAACACATCAGACTAGTTTTACAAGACTTGTCGACCAAGAACAACACTCAATAATCTCCAAACTAATCTTTTTTTTTTTTTTTTTTTTTTTTTTTTTTTTTTGGTGCAAGGTGAATTAACATTAACTTTCAAAACATATACATCATCTCCAAACTAATCTTATGCAATACATCAATATAGTTTTTGTTAAAATACTGTTAATACAACCACCAGTCCAAAATAATAAAGGGCAGATTCTTCTAATTCATAGAAGGGTATTTATATGCAACTATGCAAGTTTTGAAGATGATTATTGAGATTTTGGGAAACCATGAAAATGCTGAAGGTTTGTCAATTAACCAATTTTGACTCTAATAATTACCTTCGCAAAAGTTGTTCTATGAAGATAACCAATACATAAGAACGCAAATATCGCGAAAATAAATGAACTAATTAAAAGGATCCATTAGGCTAAAAAAGATAATGTCATAGAGCCATGGTACAAGAAAGTAATCATATTTGCTACAAGATGACCAACATATGTACCATGTGACAAAGCAATTTCTAAGCAATCTTACTTCGGTTGTTAGAGCGAAACGGAATGTTGAAATCATCATCAACGTTCCCCTCCTTTGACCCGTGCCAGAATTTCCTTAACCTCTTTTTCCACAGCTCCACGGGATCTGAAAAATTAAAAAGTTAGCCGAATTAGGATATTTCAAAACAAAAAGTGAAAAAAACAAAGAAAAACTCACTCTGTTTAGTAATCTCTTGTTTCTTTTTTGCATTACTGTCATTGTTGAGGTCAGGTTTGGGGGTCACTAGTACAGCAGGCCGGGTACCCAAGATCTAGCAAAGGCCATAAGTACAACCACTAAAAAAAAAAATAAAAAATAAAAAATAAAAAAAAATAAATTATGTTACCTTCGGCTTCTCGAAAGCATAATCGGGTTTTCTTGCTCTCCAGTACCCTTCCTCGTCAGTTTTCTGTATAACACAGAAATATTCACACATTATTACACAACAAAACAAACAACAACTAGCTAGAACTAATTAACTACTATATAACTTGTCCAAAATATACCTTGTTCTCAATATTGTACGGTCTTCGAGGTTTGGGGAATGCTGCAGGACCCTTGTTGCTGAAATGCCTGAGGGTTGAGCTCGTTCGCAACATTTTCTCAGATAATTTCATCATCAACATCATTCTCTCTAGTGTTTTGAATTTGGGATAAGATGAAGAAAACCCTAAAGAACAAACATCAGCTTCACTACATTTGTACTACTATCTTTTTATTACAAAAACCCTTTTACTTTTTAGTGTTTGGCCAATTAAAACCTTGTATTTTCCATCCGAATATTACTACATCCACCTAAGGTTTACAAAAATTCTTCCACTCGCTGACGTGGCAGAGTGGTGATTGGTTGGTTTTCTGTGGGCCACAGAAAACCAACCAATCACCACTTTGCCACGTCAGCGAGTGGATGAATTTTTGTAAATCTTAGGTGGGTGTAGCACTCCTCTTTCCATCCTTGCTTCTACACACATAAACCAAATAGAACAATAATGTATTCATTACATTAAGAGCATTGGGTACGGTTTGTTAAAAGTTACATATAAATATTAATAATTAAATGACTAATATCGAACCCGAGACCTCGGGATTGCACACATTACAAACGAGAATAAAGTAAAATAAATATATATATGTTATATGTATCGTATATATATATTTATGTAAACACTTGAGGGACTAAATAATCGTTAATTATTAAATGTAAGTATTAACTATTATTAGTAACGAAAGAACGAGGACTAGAATGTAATTTGGAAGACAAGAAGGATCTGGAATCCCCTTGGAGGGGGTGTGGCCGGTCGATCAAGCCCAAGGGGTGTCGACCCATCATTGCTTGTTCCCCAAGATTACATCTAGTATAAATACAAGGCCAAGGGTTAGACATTCACATCTTTTGTGCACACACACAAAACCCTAAAAGCTTTTCTTCCTCTCTTTCTTTCTTGGCCGATCGGCACACAACCCCACAAAGGGTTTTGGGTCGATTTTCTTTAAGCTAAAACAAGTGTTTTTGTTTACTTGCATAAACCTTTATTCGTTGGTAGTTTGTGTGTACAAGAACGAGGTAATTACTCACTATAGTAATTATCAAGAGATCGATAAACAAAACGGTAAGGGGTTTATCATTGATCTAATTTACACAAGTTCAAGGTTTATTGAAGTGCATCGGGTACGTTGCTATTTATGTATTAGTTATCTTTATACATGTTATAATTGATCCTAGCTTCCGCAATATGTGTTATTTGATTGTCAAACTCTAACAGTGGCATCACGAGCCATGTATAACATGTAATTGATTATTAAAACGTAATAAAAATCGAATCTTTAATTGTTTTAGATACATGTTTTTGATCTAGGGTTTTCTATAAAATTTTTTTTAATAAAATTTAAACCCTAACCCTAATTTGGGGGGAGGGGGTCGATTTCCACATAAAACCCTAATTAGGGTTTGTGGTTTAACTTGATTAATTTGTAATCACTAGAAACCCTAGGACCTTAACCGGTTATGTGAACGTACTTGTGACCTGTGTGCTAATTGTTAGGATTAATCCATGACGAAACATGCATGTTAGTCATGGATCTTGTTTGTTTTATTTTTTGTAACATGTTTTAATATAGATCTTAAATTGGGGAAGACTCCAATTAACATATATTAAAAACAATTTATATGCTATGTGCTGTGTATATTAGCTTTGGCCTACGCAATTGATTCGTCAATGCATGTGGCTCTCCTCCATTAAGAGGAGAAGTCCTTAGTTGATTACATGCATTATTATACCTCGAATCGATTTTATTAGGATCTTTTAACAAGGTTTGCATGTGGTTAATTGTTTCACTTTGTTTATTATTAGTTGTTATGTTTTTCTTTAAAATTACTTGTCTTTTTATTGTTTCTTTATTGTTGGACTAGTTGTAAGCAATAAAAAGGGTGATTTTCATAAAAGAAAATAATATGGACTAATAATGGTGAAACCCTAAGTAATAAAGATTGAATCTTTATTACATGATTTTGAGATTGAATCCATAAACTTTTGCTTGATTGATGTTTTGTACAAATATACTTTTAAAACTAAATCTTTTAAGACGATATTCATAACCGTGATTTGAAGGCTTAGAAAAGAGCCTTAGAGTCTGCCTTAGTTATCACAATCTTGAATATGTCTTAAACGAATTACTTTTAAAATCATAATTGTAGAAAGTCATCTTAGGGTTTATTAAACCTCAAGTAAAACTTTGTGTATTAATTTCACGAATTGGTAATAAAAAGGTTTTGAAAACTAATGTTATAAAGATGAGTGCATGCATCTTTATATTTTGATTTACATATCAAAATTGAATACCCTTATAATTTAAGTTACATGTCATCTATCTATAAGGAACACTTGGAATTTTAATTTAGTAAACGTGAGACCTAGGCTAAATTACTATAACAAGGTAAAATTCTTTTAACGCGTGAGACCATAATTGTAATTTTACAGTTCCTAAAGTAGACGACTTAATTAAGTTGTGCGTGAGACCTAGAGCTTAAGGCATGAGATGGGATGAAACATGCTTACAAGGCAAATTGATGAATCAATTTGATGTAATTCCCATAATGATCTAGGAATTGGAAATCTTGTTTGCCAATTATTGTTCGACAGATTACTATCTTTTGTACTTTCACCACTAGCAGATCAATTGATGTGGTGGAACTATGTAAAGTTACGTCCTAGATTTTCAAAAAAAATTTGGTGGTTATATGAATATAGCTATGGGTATTTTATTTTCTTGAAGATATTTATTATCGAAAATACTAATGTTTGAACTTTTATTTGTAGATATGGCTCAACCCGATAACCCAACTGTGATTTCTGCTTTCAAGAGTCATCTTGAGAAAGAAAAACTGACTGGAAAGAATTTCAATGATTGGCACCGTTCGCTCAGAATTGTCTTGAGGGAGTCCGGAAAGCTAGATTGTTTGACCGATGAATGCCCA
Source organism: Artemisia argyi (assembly GCA_030686995.1). Lineage (NCBI taxonomy): Eukaryota > Viridiplantae > Streptophyta > Magnoliopsida > Asterales > Asteraceae > Artemisia > Artemisia argyi. The sequence goes on along the minus strand of CM060690.1, from coordinate 52,827,105 downwards.
GCTGAGCCTGCTGCTACTGAACCAGAAGCAGTTAAGGCGGCATGGAGGGTGGAACATGCTAAGTTTAATGAGGTTGCTTTTTTAATGCTCACTAGCATGAGTGCTCAGTTACAAAAGAAGTTTGAGTACTTTTTCCCTAAAGATATGCTTGAGGTACTTAAGCAATCTTATGAGAAACCACCTGCAGTTGAATTGTATGATGAACTCGACAAGCTACATAACTGCAAGCATGGTGATGGTAAACCAGTTGAAGATTATGTGACTGAGATGAAGGAATCTTTTGATCAGCTTCACAGAATTGGATTTGGTTACCCGAACAATGTGCAAGTGCACTTGATCAACAGGTCCCTTAAAAAGTACTTTGCTGGTTTTATGCAGAATTTCAACATGCACTGCTCGGGGAAGACAGTCTCAGAATTACTCGCATTGCTTGTTGATTATGAGAAGAGTCTACCAGCCAAGGTCAAGGCCCCTACCCCGCAAGTGTTGGCAATTCATGGGGGAGAATCCAGAAGAAATCGCATGTGAACAAAGGCAAGGGGAAAGGTGATAAAGGCAAGCAGGTCATGGCCTATCAACCTCAACCCAAGGTGAAGAAGAAACAGCCTAAGCAGAACAAGGTGAATCCGCCAAACAAGAAGGATCAGGCTTGTCACCATTTTCATGAAAAGGGCCATTGGAAGCGCAATTGCCCTCTCTACATTCATGACTTGCGACTCAAGAAGCAGGGGAATGAAGCTGGTAACCCCAGTTCATCAGGTGCGTTCTTTATGATTGAATTATTCACTGTTACTCCTAAATTGAATTCATGGGTATATGATACGGGATGTGGCATTCATATTTGCAATACCTTGCAGGGGTTTAGAGTTGAGAGAAAGCTGGCCTATGGACAACAATTCTTGCACGTTGGTAACGGAGCGCATGCAGGAGTTGAAGCTATAGGAGTTTATGATTTAGTGTTGCCTTCGGGCTTAGTACTATCTTAAAATAATTGTCATTATGCACCGTCAATTGTTAGAGGTGTAATTTCATTTTCATATTTGTTGAACCTTGGTTTTCATCATATTGTTTCTAGCAATGGAATTTCAGTTTCTTTAAATGGTGTTTTTTATTTTAATGTTATTGCTGTGAATGGTGTGTTGGAAATTGATATGAATGATAATGATAATGCTTTTGTTAAAAATAATTCAATGTATAGCATCAACAATAAGAGAATCAAGAAAGGTCTAGATTCGTCTTATCTTTGGCATTGTCGACTTGCTCACATTGGCAAGGATCGCATGAAAAAGCTGTAATATGATGGGCTTTTAGAAAAGATCAATGATGAATCATTTGATAAGTGTGAATCTTGCATTGCTGGGAAGATGACTAAGAAACCCTTTAAAAATAGGATTGAAAGGGCTAATGATCTACTTGGTCTTATTCACACAGATGTGTGTGGACCACTTAGACATGTGTTAAAGAGTGGTGCTAGCTACTTCTTAACATTTACGGATGATTACAGCCGTTATGGTTATGTTTATTTACTTAAACATAAACATGAGGTGTTTGAAACATTCAAAATGTTTAAAGCAGAAGTAGAGTTGCAACTAGGAAAGAAGATTAAAGCCCTTCGATCCGATAGAGGTGGTGAATACCTGAGTCAAGAGTTTATAGATTACTTAGCAAAGGAAGGAATTGTCCAGCACCTTACTTCTCCATATACTCCATAACAAAATGGTGTATCTGAGAGAAGGAATCGTACATTGCAAGACATGATACGATCTATGTTTAATCTAACAACTCTTCCTTACTCATTTTGGGATTATGCCTTGGAATCTGCTGTTCGTATTTTGAATATGGTTCCAACAAAGAAGGTTGATAAGACTCCATATGAGTTATGGACTGGAAAAGCTCCTAACTTGTCTTATCTAAAGGTCTGGGGTTGTGAGGCGTATGTTAAACGTGACTCAGCATACAAACTCCAACAAAGATCTGTAAAGTGCATCTTCGTAGGATACCCTAAGGAAACTATGGGTTACTACTTTTATTACCCAGCTGAAAACAAAGTTTTTGTTGCAAGGTATGGAGACTTCTTAGAAAAGGAGCTCATATCTCAAGAATTCAGTGGGAGAGTATATGATCTGGAAGACGATCATGAAGATGTAGCACCTTCTGAAAACACTAGCCAACTTCCTGTGGAACCTGAAAGTTTACGTCCTCCACATGAAGTTGAAGTGGTTCCCGTTCGCAGGTCATCTAGATCTGTGAAGGCTCCTACACGTCTATGTCTCAACATGGAGTGTGATGACAACTTGATAGGGGATCTTGATGAACCTACAAGTTATAAAGCTGCTATGAATAGTCCTGAAAAGGAAAAATGGCAGGGAGCTATGAATGGGGAAATGCAATCCATGAAAGACAATGAAGTCTGGGAAGAAGTAGACCTACCTCCGGGTGCCAAGTTAGTTGGGAGTAAATGGCTCTACAAGAAAAATATTGATATGGATGGCATTGTACACACCTATAAGGCCCGTTTGGTAGCTAAAGGCTATACTCAAACTTTTGGTGTTGACTATGAGGAGACCTTTTCTCCTGTAACTGACATAAGGGCTATTAGGATTCTTATAGCCATAGCCGCTTACTATGACTATGAGATTTGGCAAATGGATGTCAAAACCGCCTTCTTAAATGGTCTCCTAGATGAAGACATCTATATGGCGCAGCCTGAGGGGTTTGTAAATCCAGAATTCCCAAATCGTGTATGCAAGCTTAAAAGATCCATTTATGGATTAAAGCAAGCATCACGACAATGGAATAAGAGATTTGATAGTGAAATTAAGAAGTATGGATTCACTCAAAATCTTGATGAGCCATGTGTATATCACAAAGCTAGTGGGAGTAATGTAGTTTTCCTTATATTATATGTCGATGACATATTGATCATGGGGAACGATATTCCAAGTTTGCAAAAGGTTAAGGCATATCTTGGAAGTTGTTTTTCTATGAAAGATTTAGGGGAAGCTGCATTTATTCTGAGAATCAAGATATATAGAGATAAATCTCAGCGATTAATTGGATTAAGCCAAAGTGCTTACATTGATAAAATATTGAAGAGATTCAATATGCAAAATTCCAAGAAAGGATATTTGCCGATGCAAAAGCAACATGGCTTGAGCGAGAAAGTTTGTGCTTCAACACCTGAAGAGGTACAAGGCATGAAGAGAGTCCCTTATGCTTCGGCTGTGGGATCTATAATGTATGCGGTGAAAAGCACAAGGCCTGATGTGGCGTTTGCTCAGAATTTAACCAGTCAATATCAGCAGAATCCAGGTGAAAAACACTGGACTGCTGTTAAGAATATTCTTAAGTACCTCAAGGCGACTAAAGAGATGTTCTTAGTTTATGGGGGTACTCCATCTGCAGAACTTGATGTTACAGGTTACTGCGATGCTTCTTGGAAAGGTGATAAAGATGATACGAAGTCTTAGACTGGTTATGTTTTTGTCATTAATGGAGGAGCTGTGGTTTGGAGGAGCAGAAAGCAGAGTGTACTAGCGATGTCTGCTACAGAAAGTGAGTATATAGCCGCTTCAGAAGCTGCAATGGAAGCTGTTTGGATTAGGAAGTTCGTTTTAGGGCTTGGGGTTATGCCTTCGATTCAGCGACCTATAAAAATGTATTGTGACAACTCAGCTGCAATTACATTTGCCAATGAACCTGGAATCATGAAAGGCACCAGACATTTCCCGATTAAGCACCACTATGTTAGAGAATAAGTTGAGATAGGTGAAATCGAAATGCTCAAAGTTCACACAGATGAAAACTTAGCTGATCAATTTACGAAGCCTTTACCTGGCACCAAGCTTTACAAGCATGCTGAAGGAATAAGACTTAAATTAGCTGAAAGTTTCATGCCCATTTGTGATTAGTATTTGGATAAGGGATGTAATGTACAATTATTATTTTAATAAAATAAAGTATTGTTTATGTTTATTTATTCATTGTCTTAATAATATATCCTATATTTGCATGTTTAAGATCCATGAATAATTTTTTATTCTAAATTGTCCGTTGTCGATTAATGATATGGGAATATCATTAAACTAAGACAATTTTGAGTATTGGTCAAGGATATACTTGAAAGTATATTGATGCGTAGTCATACCAATTTCACATGATATTCAATGAATTGAGTATTGGACTTATCCCAATAATATGATTTAAAATTTATTGTGAGAATCATATTTAAAGTTATCCTCAGACTTGAGATACCAGATAAGTGTCATGGATGTAGTGCATTTTTGTAGAGCAATCTACCGCTTACCGTAATTGGAAGTCATAAGGGTTGTTTTCAGAAGTGTTGCGAAGTTCATGGGTTATTCTTGTAGTCAAGAGAGAATTCGTTCCTTCTGATTTGTTCAGGAGATTAATACTGCTGGGCCCCTCGTAGGTTTGACAAAATGTTTGCGTGGCCACGCCCAAAGTCTATCTGGAATACGTTCAGATGTTTTGGTAATTTTGTTCAATCATAAAGAGACGAGAAACAGAATTTAATAAAGAACCTCACATCTTTATTAATGTAGTATTAGAAGCGAAAGGATAATTATATTGATGAATCATTAAAGGTTTTCCAGGAAACCTAGCTCGGATCGAACTGGGGGCATTGGAGTGTTGCAAGACGCCAACCAATGTCATTTTACTATTAATAGATATACGAGTGGGAGCTGTTAAAAGTTACGTATAAATATTAATAAGTAAATGACTAGTATCGAACCCGAGACCTCGGGATTGCACACATTACAAACAAGAATAAAGTAAAATAAATATATATATGTTATATGTATCGTATATATATATATATATATATATATATATATATATATATATATATATATATATATATATATATATATATATATATATATATATATATATATATATATATATATATATAAACACTTGAGGGACTAAATAATCGTTAATTATTAAATGTAAGTATTAACTATTATTAGTAACGAAAGCCGCTTTCTTGGCCGATCGGCACACAACCCCACAAAGGGTTTTGGGTCGATTTTCTTTAAGCTAAAACAAGTGTTTTTGTTTACTTGCATAAACCTTTATTCGTTGGTAGTTTGTGTGTACAAGAACGAGGTAATTACTCACTATAGTAATTATCAAGAGATCGATAAACAAAACGGTAAGGTGTTTATCATTTATCTAATTTACACAAGTTCAAGGTTTATTGAAGTGCATCGGGTACGTTACTATTTATGTTTTAGTTATCTTTATATGTGTTATAATTGATCCTAGCTTCCGCAATATGTGTTATTTGATTGTAAAACTCTAACACGGTTGAGCCGTAGAGCTCGTGCCGTGGGCAAAAAGTGCTGTCACTTCAGCAAAAAAGCTCCATGGCACCAAAATTTCTGGTGCCGTCGGCCTTTTTTTTTTTTTTTTTTTTTTTTTTTACAAAAATTAAAATATACACAATATAAACTTAAATAAACTTCATTAATATTAAAAACACACATTACATATTAAAAAAACACGATACATTTTAAAAAAAATGCATAAAATTAAAAACCTAATACATAAATAAAAGCTTAATCCTCTTCGGGATATTTTGCCCGGATTCGAGCTTGTTGTGCCCTCACGATCCTTGCGTTGATCGGATCCATCCTGCTTGTATCCATTTGTAGCACCCGCATCTCATCGGCAATCTTTTGTGATTCTTATAAAGTAACTCTCGCGAGTGACTCTCGCTCGAGAACATTCATCTTTGCCTTGCGGTCTAACTCGTATTGTTGTTGCAACATTTCTTGAAACAATGTCGGGTTTGAACCGGAACTAGCGGTCGAGTTTGACGAATGTTGACTCTTAGAAACCCGGTACATGCCGTCTGGCCGTGGCAAATCATCGAGTCCAAAATGCTCGGGCTCCTCGTTTGTAGGCCGAAGACGATTACGTCTTGCCAAAGTCGAGTCGGGATTTTTCCACTTGTGCTTGTCTTTCAAAAACTCCCAAGCGCTCATGTGTTTAAAGTCATAACCCGTTGTTTTTTTAAACAATATGTGACAACGGGCCATAACATCTTTATCATCTTCCCCACTCATAACCGCCGTTTCATCAATAACCGAATTAAACTTCTTGATATCTTTATTCATTGGAGTCCACATTCCCGTCAACATGTTTTTGGTACGAATAGTATAGTTGAACCTCTTTGCTTCCGTGTTGTATGCCTCGAGCACTTTGTACCAAAATGTATCACTTTGTTGATCCGCACCTGTTTTTGGATCCTCGGATACTTTGATGTAACACTCCACCAAAAGATATTCTTCGTCTTGGCTCCAAAAAGTTCGTGGTTGTCGGGACAGGACCACATCTTCATCAACCTCCTTTTCTTTGTCTTTGTTGCTTTTCTTATACTTCGCCTTTGACTTTGGCTTCTTCGCCATCGTCTTTGCCCTCGATTTTTTTGAAGTCGGTGTCGGAATAATTTCTTCACTTGAATCCGATTTTTCTTCATCATCTTCTTCGTCTAGTACATGGTGAGAAGCATGGTCCGAATTCGGTTGTGACGGGATGACTTGGTTTGTTTGTTGAGTTTGTGTAAATTGGTTAAATTGATGTTGTTGTAATTTCTATTGGCTAAACAATGCTAAATCTTCGGGATTCATAAAAGTGGTTTGGTAGGTTGGAAAGTAACCGGGATTCGAAGACGATCCCGGATTGTTACCGAGGTTCGAAGACGATCCCGATATTTGGTTCGTCGGATCATTTAGCATGTTGTTGATCCATGGTGAGTTTGGATTCATTTTGGATGGAATTAGATAATAGATTTAATATATTGGAAGTATGTGTGAAGTATAAAATAAAATGGGGTATTTATAAGGTTTTTTTGGGGATTAAATTGATTTTGGTTGGGAAAGGGATGAAAAAAACGGCTATATAGCCGTTACCAACAGATATATTTTGAATTTGGGTCTCAATTTTCAAGTGAAAAAAAAAAAAAAAAACGATAGCGCTGAGCCATCACCACGGCGCGAGCACCGGTACATTGCGCCGTCGTGTTTATCGGCTGGTGCTGGCGCCAGCCACCAGCCAACCGTACCCCATGCTCTAAGAACCCTTTACTTGTATAAATCTCAAAGTTATAAAGAGAGGCTCGTTTTTGTAGTTATTTTGGTACAAACTAATTTTTAAGAGGAAGTTTGGTCATTGCCTTGAGTAATTTATGTTTTTGATATATACGCTTTTAGCATTATGGATATGGCTAACCAAAGGATTTATGTCTCAATGATACCTAATGTTGTATGAAAAGCTTCTCAAATTAAATGGTTATAGACTTATAGGTTCAATTCCTGTTTAAGACATGCAATGTAAGTAGTTTCCGTTTAATAAAAAATGTATACAATTGCTTTACGAAGATTTTACTTTGATTTCACAATGTCAAACTTTTAACCCACGTGAATTTTGGGGCGAACCACAAATGTTGCATTGATCAATGAACAATGACTACACATTAAAACGTGTAGACCTTAGATGACAAGAATAAATTTGACCAAAACCCATGAAAATTGTTTAAACAAACATACATTAAGGGCCCGTTTGGTTTGTAGATGGGTTTAGATTAGGATTTGAATTTAAATGTAAAGTTGTGGATTAGGATTTTGATTTTGATTTGATGTATGAGAGAGAAAATATATAATAATGTAAAATTTTATTTGTTTTATAAATTTATATAAAATTTAAAAGTAATAATTGTAATATAAAAAATAATAAAAAAATAAAGGAAGTAAACTTATGGTTGGGAAGGCAGTTGGGCCCACATGTTTTGAAAGTATATCACAAAAGTCGGCAGGTTAGTTAACTTTTGCACACGGAAAATACATGGTATTGATCCCCAATATTAGGGCCCACTAAAACATATCAAACAACCATTTTTGGCATTAAGTACCAAATCCTACTCCCATCCCCCAAAACCAAACGGGCCCTAAGATTTTTTTTTTTTTATTTTTATTTTTATTATTATTATTATTATTTTATTGTTGTTGTTGTTGCTGCTGCGGCGGCGGCTGCTGTGCTGTTGTTGTTGTTGTTGTTGTTGTTTATTTAACTAAAAATTACTACTACAAAAAAAGTTAAAAAGATCGGTTGAAAATCCTCAAAAAGAACGGTTATGAACCACTCTATGTAAGTGTGATCTATTTGAGCGGAACACAAATAGATCGGTTGAGAACCGATCTGACTAAAACAACAAATAGATCAGTTGCTACCCCTAAGAACCGATCTATTAAGTTAATTTTCAAATTAAAAAAAATAATAATAATAATAAAAAATAAAAAATAAAATTATTGAAACTCATAGTTTTTTTTCCAAATTTATGTTCAATCACACAAAATACACTAATATTCCAATATATATGTCTTCAACAAAATAATCATCTTACAATACGATACCAAACTATTTTAAGGGTAGAAGGTAGATATGGTTTGGTCAAACACAGTGGAGGCAAAGACAAAGTGGCTGGATGCAAGGACCGACTTTAACCCTTCACAAGATGGTAACACTATGATCATCTTTGTCCCTGCTGTGTTTGTTGTTGTGTTGTTGCTGATGTTGAGGAGATTGCATGTTTACGGGTTGCGAGTTATAGTGTGCAAATGGCTGGGAGAACAGAGGATTCATCATATTCTGCAAGTAACAAAAAAATACTTCAATTGGCAAACCATTCTGCATAAAAGTAGATTTTGAGCAACAATTGACATCGTGTTTAGTGTTAAAGGTGAAACAAATCTTTAGCGCAAGGTGGTACTGATCGGGTCGAGTGACCCGTAGCATGTGTTTTTCCCCATTAAAAAATAGATAAAATAATTGCTTTATGATCAAAAAAGTTGTTACAAATATAATCAAACAATCGAATGAAACAATTGTATGGTTTTATGTTACTAAAAATCAGGGACGGAGCCAGAAAAAAAGAAATATGACCGGGTGCACAATTTTTTTTTAACCGTAATATAATAGAGTTAAAAAGTGAATTAAAACGAATATTTCATTAAAACGATATGTTAATACAAATATCGCCTAAAAACGTTATTTATATTTTACGATCTTTGCTAAGTTTTGTTAATGACAAAGTATGAACTTTAGCTAAGAGTAAATCATCACTTTAAGTGTTTAAGTCTTGTTTAACTAAAGTTCACATTTCCTTTTAAACTAAACATTGTTTTTATTTCTTAATTTAGAAAATGTCTTGTCATATCATATTTATTTCTTTAAATAGAATTGTCACATCACACTTATGGCAAGTTTTGTCAATATGCATTTATGTGTTTGACTAACTTTGTGATGACTTGCAAGTTTAGTGTTTGACTAGTGTAATGTGATGTGATATTGTTTGATTGCTAGGAGTTATAAGACAAGACCTTGTTTGGTTTAAAGAGTTATTGCAAAAACCTACTGCAGACCCGGCGGTACCCTGAGGGTACACGGGCGGAACCCATCTGAGGGTTCCGCCTGATCCGCCAAGCATGCAGTATGGTGTGCTATAAATATCAAGCCATAACTTGATTTTTGGCTAACCTTTTAGGACATATATTTATATATTCTCTCAACTAACTCAGTAACCCTTGACTTGTGTGATTCTCTTATGTAGCAAGGAACTCCACAAGTTCATTCAAGAAGTTGCAAGCTTGAACTTTAAAGTTGCAAGTCTTGGTAGCTTGGTCATGTATAAGCTTTGGTAGTTTATACTTCATGTGTGTCATGTATGTAGAAGTTATAGGTTAGTATTTTAGGCCTCAAAATACTTAGTGTGTTGGGAGTTGTTGTACCCTAGTAAAAGAACTAACGGGAGTAGTTGTACCCTTGGTAAAGAACTCGACATCTAGCTTTGTGTCGGTAAAAGTGTAAGCGACGAATGGGAGTGGTTGTACCCTTGTAAAAGAACTCAACATCTAGCTTTGTGTCGGTAAAAGTATAAGCGACGTGTAAGGTTTTCTCCACCGGTGAAAGGAGCTTGTTGATTAGTGTTTATAACTCTCGAGTTGGAAACTCGGGGCGTGGATGTAGGGCAAGGAAAAAGAGTCCTTGTAGCCGAACCACGATAAACTATCGTGTTGTGGTTTGATTGTTTCTTTCTCTACCTTTGCTTATTATATGTTGTTGTTTAGTTAGAATTGTTGATCACATATAAAGCTTTTCAAAGAACCAAAACAAGTAATGTTGTTCTTACATCTTTAAACATAAGTAAAGCTTTTCAAAGAACTAAACAAGCAAAGTTAGGATCATTACAAGTAAAGCTTTTCAAAGTATGAAACAAGTTAAGTTGGAATTGTTATTCACATGTAAAGTCTATTCAAAGAATCAAACATATTAAGTTGTGCTTATATCTTTAACCAAACGTCAAGTTCTCAAAGGTTATTTAAGCTAAATAAGAATCGAAAAAGCGGTAAACTATTCAACCCCCTTCTAGTTTTCCACAATTGGCATCAGGAGCTACGTTACTCAAGATCTTTAAAATAGAATGTATTTTAAAACTTGGATCGATCCATGGATTTTGAAAATCTCAAAGAAGGGCAACCTATTAAAAACCAACCGCTATTTGAAAAAGAAAACTTACTTGAATGGAAAAGTAATTTTGAAAACTATGTGAAATCAATTGATCAAGATCTTTGGCATATTATTTCTTTTGGTAATTTCAAACCAAAGAAAACAAGTTTTTGAAAACCAAGATAACTATCTTAAACTTGATAAAAATACTAAAGCTAAAACAATGTTTTACAAAGATTTAGTACCAAATATGAAAGAATGTATTTTTGTCAAAAGGCTAATGATGTTTGAAAAATATGGTAAACTTTCATCAAGGAATATGTCAAGTCAAAGATGATCAATTTGATCTTACATATGAATTAGAAGTTTTAGAAAAACTAATTGATAGACACTTAGTAAAATTTAATACATGTGCTACTAGTTTAAATGTTTTAAATGAAGGTACAAGTGAAGATGAGTACGTGTGTTTTGATGAACCTGCTTGCGTATCTTGGAATGATATGGATGTTTACGATGACAATGATCCGGTAGTTTATTGTCAACTTATTGATACAACAAGCAAGGTGTTAGTTAAGGTGATTACTCGTGTCAAGCTCGTAGTAGTCTTGCTTGCGATTCATGGAATAACTCGGATGAAGATGAAGTCATTCATCCGGTTTGTCATTCTTAACTAGATAAAACATCAAACAAGGTACACTTTGAAACCAAACTCTTTTGCTTTGATTAATTTATCCTAGAGTTTTCTAAACTAGAAAATGAGTCTAAACATTTGTGCAACATGGACCTAAAAGTTATTTTCAAGAATGAGTCTTCAAAATCTCTTAAGAATATCTTTGAAAAGGAAATCTTATTAGAAGATAAAATGCCTAAAATTAAGAGTAATGTTGAAATTAATCTAGAATGTAAATTATGTCTATATTACAAACATGAGATTAAAATGCAAAATGAGAAAGGAAAAATTATTAGTTAAATTTGATGAAAGCTCAAAATCTCTTGAAAGATTGTTGAGGAGTCAAAGGTTGTTTAAAGATAAAACCGGATTAGGATTTAACTCAAAAGCACCATTAACTAATAAAACAAAGCAAGTAAAATTTGTCTAACCTAGAAGAGAGACTTAGAGATAATTCTATCTCTAATAGAAACTCATGATAAAAGAATTAAGATTATCATACTCTATGCTTTTATATGATTGTCTAACCTTCTTGGATACATGAGTTATTGAGTTTCAAAGCATGTCGTCAAACCAAGTTTTTACGCTTAATGCTTATCCGCTTGATAGCATCTCTATGCAATTTAAAAGGTACGCATTACTTAAACTTGACTTTGGTTATATCTTGTCTCTAGCATTATGTGCTCAAATATGTGTTATTTGTAATACTCTAGAGTGTCTACCTGCTATTTGTAAATAACTAAGATTAGATTCTATGCAACGAGGAATTTAGTCTTTGGTACTAGTAGGAGATATAAGGTGTTTTGGTTATTTAACCATCAAGAGATAAACACGAAAAACTCTTGAGTATGTCTCACTCAACTCTTGCTTACAAGTGAGCTAACTAAGAATTTCCTAAGTGTTAAAATGTCTAACACTTTTGTGATGCTTGCAAAACAAACCTTTGTTAAACAATTTTCTCAAACACCATATTTTGAGTCTTTAATTGTGTCTTTCTTCAATCACTCCCTTATGATAATCTCACATAAAACATACAAGGTAAACAAATCACATTAGCATATATTAGGATGTGTGAAAGAAAATAAGTTTTCAACATCTAGGATTTACACATCAAATGTGACACATAATCTAATGATGTTGTACCTCTTGAACTTTTTAAAAAGAAATAGAGTTCATAGTGTCTTAAGTAAGAAAACCTAAAGAGTCGAGGAGTCGTTGAATATGACATTTAACGAGTGATCTTCTCCTTCTATGATATCATCTTTGGTAGATGATAACTTAGTCGAAAGTCCAATGATGGCAAGACAAGCATGGAGTAAAAAGTACAAAACAACATCTTCTCACCTTGAGTTAAACATTAAATCAAGTAAAATTGACATAAGTTATAAAACTTGATTTATAGGTTATTAGTTGTGTCTAAACAAATTCAACAAAAACAATTTTTGGAATTTAGAATAAAACAAATAGTGAAACGAAGTTGATATTTCAAAGTAATCAAGTGAGTATAGTGTCAATATTTGAAAGACTTTTTGATAATTAAAGCAAGCCACAAAAGCAAAGGATTTTAACTTAAAGACATTCCTAGTTGCTCTCTTGTTCTCAATGGTTAAGTTATTGATGACTTATCAAGAATGAGATTAGTAAATCCGTAGGTAAAACTAAATGTAGAGAAATGTTTGGAAGACTACTTGTTCTCGTAACAATTAGATTCAACATTATGTTTAGTTTTTGTCTATGTGATCGTGTTAAAGAAGATCCTAAAACAACTCTTTAATTGAGCCTATTTGGATACATCATAAGGTACTACACAACTAGGATTATGGTCTCCTAAAAGAACGGGAATAGAAACCATAGTGTATGCCAAATGGAATTATGTCGGTAATAAGTTGATAAGAAAAGCACAAGTGGTTCTTGCACTTTTATACTTACTTACCCAATGATTCTCCAAAACGCGTGAGATTCTCAAATTAGTATCGGATGGAGAAACACATCAACAAGCTCCGCTTGAACAAGAAAATTCGCGTCAACAACGGAATTCATCTCATCAACGTTATTATCCCTTCAACAAAGGAAGCATCAACTTCAGCGACAATTCAATCCATTATGTTCTTAGTAGACATATTGTGATCCCTCATCATCGCCTTGGTAAGATTGTTCATTGAGGAACGTCTTTACTAAGAAAGTCTTCTATGTCAACTATTCCATCAACGCGTTCACAAAATCTCTTGAATGTGAAGCATTCATAATTCCTAGGCTTAGTCAAAGACTCATAAGACCTAAAACCTTAGTTTTGAACATTAGGATAAAACCACAAAAATCATGACAATTCCTTTTGAGGTTTCCCTGCAGAACCCACGGTACCTTCAGACCATACGGGCGGAACCCATTTTTTGGTTCCGCCTGGTCCGCCAAACCTCAGAATGTTTAAATTTTTTATTTCAAAGCCAAACACCCTCTTTTATCTTAACAAAAACTAACAAACAACATCACCCTCTCTAAAACACATATCCTCACGAATTTTAGGGCTTCTAATCCAATCTCTTCCAATCCAATTAACTTTGTAAGTATTCTAATCACAATTGCACTTTTAATTTAATTAAAACATTTGTGCTTACAATCATTAACTAGAATCTTAGGGCTTTTGCATAAAACTTCATGATTCATGAAAAACTTGGTGCCAAGTCAATTATGTATTTCATTAGTTAAGAAATGTATCTTTTCATTGTTACTTTGATTTACCAAACACACCAAGAGCATTATTTTTCTAATTGCAACATGATTCATCACCACATTGTTAAAACAAATGAAAAACATCATTTAAACATCACTTGCATACTATCTCTTGAATGCTAAAGGGGATACATAACTAATATGTATTTTCGGGTACATTCAATCGAAGACACATTCAATTAGGAGAGTGTTGGTTATCTTTTGGTTTTACAACAAAATTTGAATAACAAAACGATTTGGGAATCAAAATGAGTTAAGATAACCATGTCTTCACGTTGTCTTGCATATATGAATATATTAGAACATCCTCGTTGTTAAAAGTCATTAACATACAATTTTATGTTTTCTAGGAATCAACATGCCTCCCGCAAACAAATCCGATCACAAAGAAACCCTTAAATACATGCCCAAACACCATATGACCAAAGGTCTCAACTCGGTTCAAGTAGAAACCTTTAAGGCATTAGAAAAGCGCTATGTTCACGAAGGTAGAACCATTGATCCATCCTTTCTAGAAGGAACATCTATTCGCCAAAACTTTGCCGCAATCAACTTTGATTGTCTCCTTGATTTAGATGAGCCAATTTGTCCTAGGTTCATTTTGGAATTTTATGCAACCGTAAACCTTTCCTCGTGTGCTGGTGGTAGGATATCATTAAACTTCACAACAAATCAAATATCACATGACATTGATTTAAAAGATTTAGCTTTAATTCTTGGTGTACCTAATGAGGGAACTTGTCTCTACACGGATAAGTGACCCATTTCAACTCTTGATTCTATTGATCGTTTTTATCCATACGATCCACCTCTTGCTAGTAAAGAAACCATTAAGGAACACCTCTTTGTTAGAACCTCTACCACTAGGGTGAATCGTTCGGGGAACATTGTAGACAAGGATCCTTTTGGCATGGAGCTCAATGAGCTTAAACCACGATTTAAGAAGTGGGAAGAAATTCTTAGGGCTAACGTCATAAGTACCATAGGAAATAGAGATCACATCAACGCATGCCTATGCTACATGCTATATAGCATTTCCACCGGTCAACCCTTCAACTTAGCCTACTACCTTGCCAAAAGAATGGCCGACATATCCTTAGTTGGAACAACCGCTCTTCCCTATGGCATGTTTCTTACCCGACTCTTTAGAGCAATCTCACCCATTTCTCCTAATGAAGATGGAATACGTCTTGACTATTTTCTTGTTCCTCACACCTTCGTTCCCCTAAGTGATAAACGTGTTTACAAAAATAAGGGCAAACGTACTCGATCACCTACACCATCACCATCATCATCATCCGGAATGAGCGAGGATGATAAACTTCCCAACTCTAAGTTACCTCCTTTAGAATACCTTCAAGCTCTCCCCATCATTGACAATGCTTCCGAAGAATTCAAGCAAATCAAAGGAATGTTCAAGTGTTTTGGAAGGTACCTAAACAAGCTCAAAAAGAAGATAGTCCGGTTGTGAGAAGATTAAGGAGCGTTTGGCATATGAATGCTTTAGAATCGTCTTTGTGTTAAAACTATGTGAATTATGTGTTTTTCACTTTCATGGTTTATTATGTTTGTTGGATTATGTTTGTATGAAATTTTATGCATAATGACAATGTTTAAGGTGTTTGTCATCTTTTCTATGCTTATGGGAATTCTTACTAAGTATAGTAAAATCCTCGACCTCAAGGTCAAAGTCTCACGATTGGTATGTTTACATGTCTAATTTTTGCATTGCCCAACCAGTAATACCTTATCTTTTTGATTTTAGGAGTTTTCGAAAATTTTGAAAACCGTCTCGCGGGTCAAAAACGCGGACTGCCTAATTTTTTACCCCTGGCGGATCTGGCGGTACCCAAAATTGGGGTCCGCCAGTGTGTTTTCTGGGAATTCCAGAAATGGCCCAACGAACCAGGCGGTACCCTCAAATGGGTTCCGCTAGTGTCTTCTGAGGGATCCGCCAGACACCTGCAGAAAATTTTTCCATTTTTCTTAAGTCCAAAACTTGTAATGTGTCAAAATCATTATCCTAAGTGAGAAACATCTTTCATTTACAACAACAACCATATTGGAACAAACCTCACTCACTAAAACAATTAGGAAGACACTTCCCGCCAAAAATTCAAATTCAAAACATAACTAACCAAAGGACCCCTTTTAAAGGATCCTTCAAGCCTTTGATACATTTTCAACCAAACCACTTCCCATGATCACAAAGCATTGAGTGCTTAGGTTGGTCTTTCACTCCATCATATTCATTGGATTGACCTCAAATGATGTGACATGGTCATGAAAATCATTTGACACCTCAATCTTAGAATAGTAAAACATCAAATCCAAACACTATTTCAACACTTTTCTCATCCTATAAAATTGAAAGCTTCACAACAATTCAAATCACACCTTTCTAATCACAACAATTCAAGACTTCTCCCCTCAAACATCAAAACCAAAACCTTTGAAATGACCAAATCCAACACCTCATCCGAGTCATCAAAATCATGTGCTAAAACCACTAGGATTAGTGTGAAACCTTGTTGCTTCAACAAAATCACAAAGTCAAGCTCATCATCATCAAGTGATGCTTCACTCAACATCTCCTCACCTATCCAAGATTACCTAAATCTTACTACCTCAACTACACCCTCAACAAATTGTAATACCAATGTGATCACATTCAAGATTTGCTTAATCTTGCTACTCCACCACCTTCTCCACCACGTTGCAACTCAAACCTAGCAGTTAACCCATCATCAACTAAACCTTTGAGTGAGTCAACTCCATCTTCTCAACAAACTTTTAAATCAAAAACTCCTTCACCTCAATCACCAACACCTACACCAATGGAACTTTTCCATACACCACCAACATCATCAACATCCAATTTGGAAACTTTTGATGATCTATCATCAACACCACCATCCTTCTCACTTTTTGATACCATTGCTCAAATGGAAACCCAACAACAAACTAGTGAGCAACTTAATGATGAACCCCATTACCCATCTACGGTAGAACGGTTGGCTTACCGTTATGCTAGACCATCCATTTTTCCAAATGATCAAGGTCATACTCACTCACATTCATTTGTGTTTCATCCAATTTACAAAGACCTTCATGGCAATCCTATCGGCGAACCAAGCTTCCGCCATTTTATTCAAAACCAACAACCACCACTACAACAACAACCATGACCACAAGAACCTTCCCAACATCTTGAGTCTCTACTTTCTTCTTATAAGAAAATAGAAGCATCCATGTGGGAAAAACCTCCAAACATCAATGAGAATGAGGAAATAAACACTCATTTAAACCACCTCAATGCCTTCAAACGAATGGTTGATTCTCAAATCAATCATGTTATGGAATTCAATACGGCATTAAATTCAACAAATGAAGGAAGCAAATACACCTCACAACCATCCACATTTGCTCCTTCAAGTTCAACCCATCCACCACCAACAAATCAAACCTCTCTTCCACCAAACTTCCCCCGCCATGATTGCGGACATTGCGAAAGAACCGCTCGCATTAGTGAAAGGTGTCGAACGGAACTTCGCGAGTTAACTGAAGAAATGAGGTTTATTCTAAACCACATTTTGGACCGTCTCCAATCCTTGTCTCATCCACCACAACCTTAGAGTCTCCAAAATGAAACAAAATTGTTTCTCTTGGAAAATGTCTCCCATTTTAACCAACAAACCAAAACCAAGTCACCTCCTCACCTTTCAAAATAAAACCCGCTACAACCCTCAACTCACATTTTCATCCTTAAACAACCCTACCCTTGTTTTTGGAAAATGTTTCTCACAAAGGAAAATGATGATTTCCTTATAGCTTTTTATGGTCGTAGCTTATTTGTAGCTTTTTCTTTATTTCTAGAGGTAGGATAGTGTAACCAAAATTTCTTGTCTTTGACTTTTTAAGAAGTCTAAATTTTACATGAAATGAAGTTCATTACACTACAAAGTTTTCTTTGTTTGTTGACCATTTTAGGCATGATATGTGAACTACACCTTTATATGGTACCATACATAAATCTTGTGTTTTATAAACTAACCTCTCTTTTTGTAGGTTCATTATCCATGTTTTCCTTCCTTGAAACTCCATTTAGGGGAGTAATATTCAAGGGGGAGCATGAGTATTGCATTATTCCGCTTCACAACTCTAAGTTGTGTTTTAGACATGAAATACCTTCATAACTTATCTTGTGCGGAAACTAACGTTTCTTTTGTAGGTTCAAAATCCATGTCTCCTCTCTTGGCACTCCATTTAGGGGGAGTATCAACCAAGGGGGAGCATGGCCATTATTCCGCTTCACTACTCTACTTTTTGTTTCGACAAAAAAGGGGAGAATTTATATTAAACTTGTTCTACTTTTAATATTTCCGCTTCGCTAACTCTTTGCAAAAACAAGTTTTAATACTAACATTATAAGACTTAACACTAAATCTTATGGCTTACTTTTAAATAAAGTTTATGTTTTGTCATCAACAAAAAGGGGGAGATTGTTAATACAAATATCGCCTAAAAACGTTATTTATATTTTACGATCTTTGCTAAGTTTTGTTAATGACAAAGTATGAACTTTAGCTAAGAGTAAATCATCACTTTAAGTGTTTAAGTCTTGTTTAACTAAAGTTCACATTTCCTTTTAAACTAAACATTGTTTTTATTTCTTAAATTAGAAAGTGTCTTGTCATATCATATTTACTTCTTTAAATAGAATTGTCACATCACACTTATGGCAAGTTTTGTCAATATGCATTTATGTGTTTGACTAACTTTGTGGTGACTTGCAAGTTTGGTGTTTGACTAGTGTAATGTGATGTGACATTGTTTGGTTGCTAGGAGTTATGACAAGACCTTGTTTGGTTTGAAGAGTTATTGCAAAAACCTACTGCAGACCCGGCGGTACCCTTGGGGTACACGGGCGGAACCCATCTGAGGGTTTCGCCTGATCCGCCAAGCATGCAGTATGGTGTGCTATAAATATCAAGCCATAACTTGATTTTTGGCTAACCTTTTAGGACATATATTCATATATTCTCTCAACTAACTCAGTAACCCTTGACTTGTGTGATTCTCTTATGTAGCAAGGAACTCCACAAGTTCATTCAAGAAGTTGCAAGCTTGAACTTTAAAGTTGCAAGTCTTGGTAGCTTGGTCATGTATAAGCTTTGGTAGTTTATACTTCATGTGTGTCATGTATGTAGAAGTTATAGGTTAGTATTTTAGGCCTCAAAATACTTAGTGTGTTGGGAGTTGTTGTACCCTAGTAAAAGAACTAACGGGAGTAGTTGTACCCTTGGTAAAGAACTCGACATCTAGCTTTGTGTCGGTAAAAGTGTAAGCGACGAATGGGAGTGGTTGTACCCTTGTAAAAGAACTCGACATCCAGCTTTGTGTCGGTAAAAGTATAAGCGACGTGTAAGGTTTTCTCCGCCGGTGAAAGGAGCTTGTTGATTAGTTTTTATAACTCTCGAGTTGGAAACTCGGGGCGTGGATGTAGGGCAAGGAAAAAGAGTCCTTATAGCCGAACCACGATAAACTATCGTGTTGTGGTTTGATTGTTTCTTTCTCTACCTTTGCTTATTATATGTTGTTGTTTAGTTAGAATTGTTGATCACATATAAAGCTTTTCAAAGAACCAAAACAAGTAATGTTGTTCTTACATCTTTAAACATAAGTAAAGCTTTTCAAAGAACTAAACAAGCAAAGTTAGGATCATTACAAGTAAAGCTTTTCAAAGTATGAAACAAGTTAAGTTGGAATTGTTATTCACATGTAAAGTCTATTCAAAGAATCAAACATATTAAGTTGTGCTTATATCTTTAACCAAACGTCAAGTTCTCAAAGGTTATTTAAGCTAAATAAGAATCGAAAAAGCGGTAAACTATTCAACCCCCTTCTAGTTTTCCACACGATAAATAAATGAACATATTACCTTCTAATTAGTGATTCTACGATCTCCGATAGCAAAAAGACACTTACGTGCACCCTCATTTTTAATATTAATAAGTTCTTCTTTTTCTATGGCACAAGTTAAAGCGCCGTTAAAATAATCATCACTCATCCGATTACGCAAATCAGTTTTAATGAGCTTTATTTTAGAAAAATATTTCAACCGTAGCAGTAGCAATAGGCGAGACTAAAATTTAAGCACTACTTTTCATATATCTTTTATATAATAAATGAATTGCATCATTTCAAAGTTTTTTTTTTTTTTTTTTTTTTTTTTTTTTAACAAAGTTAAATCTTTCATCCAATAATTTACAAAATATGAATTGATATTAATACATAATGAAAATCTCATGCATACTTATTAGTTGTACTTATATTACAATTTTCACGGGTAAATTCTTATATCTTCATATAGTAAACAAAAATTTTAAAATAAATTTGATTTATGTGTAAACCCATATGATCAAAGAACCTTTGACCCAATAACAATATAAGGAGACACGCTCAAGAATCTAATACAAGGTTGATGTCACGGTTATATTTACGATTTCTGCTAACTATTTTTCTTACTTTCGCATATGTTGATGCTCTAACTTTTTAAAATATACATAAGATTTTCTGTTTTTAAACGATAAT
The DNA here is from genome assembly GCA_030686995.1 of Artemisia argyi. NCBI lineage: Eukaryota > Viridiplantae > Streptophyta > Magnoliopsida > Asterales > Asteraceae > Artemisia > Artemisia argyi. Next base: position 52,806,578 of record CM060690.1, on the reverse strand, counting down.
ACTATATAATTAAATTTTTCTAGAAAAAACCCCGTGCGTACATGGGTATTATAACTAGTATTAATACGACAACAATAAAAATGCCCTATGACAACACAATTGGGGTACTGTTCATATTATAATATATTGTTGACTATCACTTAAACTTGTTATCCCTATTTGTCTTAATAGAAATTGCATAGTTATTCACTTATTCTTATTGCCCTACGCCCTTATTGATGATGATAGACTATACGGAACCAACAAATTAGTCAAGATTTTATACAACCAATCAAAACATGAAAACTTTAAAAGACATAATAAACAAATGAAAGATATATGTTACGACTTACGAACCTGTTTCATCTTTGACATGTTGGTTCAATTTTGGATTTTGTAAATTGTTAGGATGATGAATAAACTTGTTCCATTAAAAAACCTATTTCATGGGCTTTTGTACTTTAATTTATTAAACTTGTTTCATCTTTAGGCTTTTACAAAATTTTATATTTATTTTTTATTTGTAAGTATACGAATTAAATAATACTAGAGACACATTTTAACGCACCAGGTGCATTTAAGATACATTTAGGAAAAATCGATATTTTTTTTGAAAAATTAACACTATATCGAAAAAATCCATGTGGTGCACGTGCACCCGCGGGCACCCCTTGGCTCCGTCCCTGCTAAAAATTAGACTTTGGCAGACTTCCAATATGTTTTAACAAAGTTAACCCATTCCCCTTTTAGCTAATTTTTCATATGTAACCCCATTTAATGTGTTACAGTTGAAAACTCTCAAAACAAGTAAGAAGTAAATTTCGTAGCTCAGCAACTACAAAGTAGCAATGAGACCAAGAAATAAGAAACCTGTGTCTGAAGAGAATCGGCATGGGCCACACCATACTGAGTTTGTGAAGCATCATCTTGTGATGGGTCATTGAACCCAACCTGTGTAAACAACCCCTGAGAATTATGACCCGTGTAGTCCTGTGAGAACAGCCAACAAAGCAGTGTTGTTAAACATAGATTACAAGGCAGAGTAGTTGCCAATTACTCCCTAAAAAGGTTATACTCGACCAGAACTCGGTTTGAAGTATTTGAACAAATGCATTTAAGTTTCTAAACATATTTTTATGGTCTATGAGTATGTCATACATATAGTACCGCCTAGTGACTTTTACAACCATACAACAGACTCAAGTGAATGAAGCAAATACTTCAACCATTGTGAAATAAATGCATTTGTTGCATTTTACATGAGCCCCAAAAATAACGAAATACTAGGAGAATTGAGGGTTATTTTGGGTATACGACTAATGATCAAATACGATAGTCTTAATTGAACAGTGTTTGATTAGTTATTTACTTTTACAGTTTTACTATTATCAAACATATTTAATTATGGGGCTGGTCAAGCATATAGAATTTAAGCGAAGGTTTTTTTACTTGGTAAAAAGTAATGAGCTATACCAATAAGAGCATGCAGATACACAAATACTAGAGGTGGTAAAACGGACGGGCACGGGCTAGAACGGGTACGAGCTAGAATGGGCACGGGCTAAACGGGCATCAGCCAAACGGGCACATGTTATACAAATCGTTTTATAGAAGAACAAAAATAACGAAATAAATTCATCAAACGTAATACTTCATTTATATTTAAAAAATTAAATATATTATATATCTAAGTTTTTATTTAAAAACGATTATAACATTTTCCAATTAAGAGAAAATATGTGCCCATTTGATTTTTCAATGGGCTAAATATACCCATTTCAAAAAAAATGATGGGGCTAAATGTGTCTAATTCTTATACAAAGTAGTCAAAATTAGCCCATTTTTTTTATTTCGGGCACAAATTGTCACCTCTAACAAATACCTATCTGATACACATATAAAATAGATAAAGATAAAGCAAATAAAAACAAGACAAAATCAGGAATCTACCTTCCTTCCTTCAAGGCACAAGCTGCACATAAACACCTTATGCTGGTGAAACAAATGAACCTTAAGCTGGCCAATATCACGAAAACTAGCTTTTCTCTTTGAAGCACTACCTGCATTCTCCTCCACCTTGTCACATACACTACACGAAAGCCTACACATCGCCTTGATCATCTTATACTGTTCCAAATCATCAAAGTTGGACTGTGTATCTTCATGTTACCAATATTGTCCAGATCAACCTTCCTTATCTTTCGCAGGAAACACATCAAAGTCATTTATAGTCTTAGTGTAGTCTCCTAAAGCCTGCAAAACATCCCACAATCATACATACAAATCAGCAGTTGCCCGAAATGACTGGATACACAGCTATTTTATTTGAAAATAATCAGGTAGCCAGTTTGACACCACATCAGAACACAAAACGCAAATATTAAAATCAACTCCAGTCAACATAGTCAGAACAGACAATTTTACTCGCAAAGAATCGAATAAACAGTGTGACGGAGTATAAGCAGTTTCAAAAAGCAATCCTGATGAAACTAACCCGGTGATCAATCAATAAAGAGATGCATGTACCAAGGTGCTTATACTATAGCACTATACTAACAGAAGACAAAGCATGTTGTACACATTGAAGAAAAGATCCACAGAAACCAATTGGCACTTAGCCAGAATGACAACTTTGATCTACACATTCAGAGTATCTTATTTTACTCACGAATAATCAGTGAAAACACAAATAAAACGGGCTTTTTACTAAAGGATGATCTATTTAACTTAATAAGAACGGTTTTTTCTAAAATCGATCTTTTTGAAGTGATCTCCATAACCTTTTGTGTAGTAGTGAATTGTGAAAAGGTTACTTCCAATGCATATAGTGTATCATGATTATGTACTCTTATAAATAGTATGTTTAAAACATTTTTGCATTGGATGACTATCTCTTACCATCAATGTACAAAATATCCTAAACAACATTTTACACATGCCGATACCTTAAAATACACTTTACGTCCCTACTTATATACACCACTCCCATCAATTTTATACCATTTGTTTTATATTTAAACATATTGATGGTAGGGGATAAGGCACACAATTATGCAATTATCATACTACAACTAATGATCAACAACCATGTGGTCTAGTGGTATACACTTAACTTGTTAAGTGTGCCACTAAGAGAGTAGTACCGGATGGGTGACCATCCGGGAAATCCTCTTTGATTACAGGGTCTGTTGATACTAGGCTTTCAAAGTCCTTCAATGAAGGTTTCAACCCACTAGGGTTCGAATCTGGAGAAGGCAGGGTTTACTTCAAATTAAGGGTCGTACCTTCGGGCGGCTTAAGTTGATGGTTTTCCCCCCATCAGGTTTCGAATTGGTTAAGGATTTCTCCGAAAGAACCGTTCCAAAAAAAAAAATCAACTACAACTAATGAAAATGCTTTTGCGTCCATTAGTTGCAAAATTTATTTTTCCCACAATTTATAGCTACAGATTTATAGAATATGCAATATGGTCATAAAGACACATAAAACGATCAGCTTAAAAACTATTTTCTCTGACGTTTTGGATTACGGGTATGTTTGGCAAAAGTAACTGTTACTGGTGCTGATGCTGGTGCTGGTGCTGGTGCTGGTGTTGGAGATTATCAAAAGAGATTATTTTTATAAGCTATCTGAAGTAACCTTTGGTTTTAAGAGATTATGAAAAATTATTTTTTTTTATAATCAGTTATAAGCTATGTCTGCCAAACAAATATTATTTTTAAATAACTTATTTTTTGAAAAAATAAGCATAATCTTTCAACAATCTTGTGTGCCAGACATAACCGTAGTCACCATTTACAAAATCATCAAGAAGATATATTAGGAATCCCCTGCATACAAATTCTACAAAAATAATAATAATAATAATAATAATAATAATAATAATAATAATAATAATTAATTAATTAAAAAAAATCGTTTAGCTCATCTGAAATATGTTATAATCAATTTGAAGCAAAGGAGTCTGAACCTTTCTAGTATAAGTACTTTTATAATCCAGGTTCTTGCTGGATGGTACACAAAAAGCAAAGGTATGCTCTTTTTTTCCGTTTAGTATCTTTCTAGTCAATGTATGTATAGTCATTATTTGGTTTTGAGGTTTTTTTGGTCGTATGAGTCTCATCCCTTTCTCTGTGTACTTTAGTTTTCTAGCAATAAATTTGATGCCTTAACTAAAAAACGTACACTTGAGGTAAGTTATTTTAAGGACCAAGTTTTTGTTGCATATTGAGGGACAAATCCCCACTATTCATCAAATTTGATCTAATGGTAAAGATTAATCTAAGAATAAATATGAAAACATAAGTCTATGTTTTTTTTTTTTTTTTTTTTTTTCTTTGTCTTTTTTATTATTCACTATTTTTTTTCTTTTCTTTTTTTTTTTTTTTGCCTTTTTTCCAATTAACGTTTTCCCCCCCCCTTTTTTTGTTTTTTTTTCCCTTTTTTTTGTTTTTTCTTTTCAAAATCACGTTATATATATATATATATATATATATATATATATATATATATATATATATATATATATATATATATATAACTCTATATATAGTAGGGATCCAGTAAGAAGTAAATTAAAATAAGAAGTGGTAAGAAGTGACCAAAACCACGTATTTGAGATGCAACGACTTGCATTAGATGCATTTCTATTCATAGAGACGCAACATCTTGAGTTTCAAAAGTTAATTTGATGTATAGATGGTGCAAATTGATTTTCATGATTTTGGCACGTGCAAAGGAACAAAAAACAAGAGAAATCATGAAATGCATTTAATATACATACATGCATCGGATTAAAAGTTAGAAAACACACTATGGTGCGTTATAATGCATCTAAGATTATAGGGATGCATCTAATTTAGGTCGGTGCATATCGGATTTGTGGTTATAGTTCTTCTTATTCCTTCTTATTTTAAGTAATCTTCTTATTTGATCCTAACTCTATATATATATAAATTCACGGTTTTTTAACTTTATTACGCATTCGTCCGTTTTTATCTGTTTTCACATGTTTATATACGTTTTTGTCTGTTTTCATACGTTTTAGTCCGTTTTTAATGTTTTCGTATGTTTTCAAACGTTTTCGTTCGTTTTTATACGTTTTCTTCTTTTTTTTACGTTTTCGTCTATTTTCAGACGTTTTCGTCCGTTTTTATACGTTTTCGTCCGTTTTTGTCCGTTTTCATACATTTATATACGTTTTCATCCGTTTTTATATGTTTTCGTCTGTTTTTATACGATTTTGACCGTTTTTGTATGTTTCCGTCCGTTTTTATACGTTTTCGTCCGCTTTTTAACGTTTTCGTCTGTGTTCAGGCCTTTTTGACCGTTGTCATATGTTTTCGTCCGTTTTTTTTACGTTTTTGTCCGTTTCTTACGGTTTTGTCTATTTTTATATGTTTTCGTCCGTTTTCAGACATTTTCATCCGTTTTTATACATTTTCATTCGTTTTTTGTCCATTTTCATACGTTTATATACGTTTTCGTCCGTTTTTATACGCTTCCGTCCATTTTTATACATTTTTTCCGTTTTCATATGTTGTCATACGTTTTCGTCCATTTTCTTACGTTTTTGTCCGATTTCAGACGTTTTCGTCCATTTTTAAACATCTTTGTCTGTTTTCAAACGTTTTCGTACATATTCGTCCATTTTCTTACGTTTTCGTCCATTTTAAAATGCTTTTGGCCATTTTCAGACGTTTTCATACGCTTCTGAATATCAAAAGTATTATTCTTTAATACTCAAATATCAGTGATATTCTGAATATCACAGGTGATTTTCAACTAATGTTTTGTAACATGAAAATCACTTGTGATATTCAGAATGTCACAAGTGATATTCAGAAAAACACAAGTGACATTCAGAAAATCACAAGTGATATTCTAAATATCACAAGTGATATTCCGAATATCACAAGTGATTTTCAACTAATGTTTTGTAACATAAAAATCACATGTGATATTCTAAATATCACAAGTGATTTTCAACTAACGTTTTGTAACATGAATATCAATTGTAATTTTATGAATATCACTTGTGATATTCAGATTATCACTTGTGATTTTCATGTTACAAAACATTAGTTGAAAATCACTTGTGATATTCAGAATATCACAAGTGATATTCAGAAAATCACAAGTGATATTCAGAAAATCACAAGTGATATTCTGAATATCACAAGTGATATTCTAAATATCACAAATGATTTTCAACTAATGTTTTATAACATGAAAATCACAAGTGATATTCTGAATATCAAAAGTGATATTTAGAAAATTACAAGTGATACTCATAATATCATAAGTGATTTTAACATTTTTTTTAATTCATGTTTTATCACTTTCTTACGTTTTCTTCTGTTTTTCTTCTTTTTCATACGTTTCTGAATATCACAATTGATATTATTAATATCACAAGTGATATTTTGAATATCACAGAAAATCACTTGTTATATTAAGAATATCAATTGTGATATTCAGAAACATACACCTTAATACGCAGGTATGTGTATTAACATGTATGTAAGAAAACATACATGTTTTATATGAACACGTATGTTTTCTAATGCAAAATTGGAGTTCTCGCAGTTCCCGCACTTAACATGGTTCTAAAAATAAAGTCCCCTATATATATATATATATATATATATATATATATATATATATATATATATATATATATATGAACACATAGATTTTGCTTGCTTAAGTGACAACACTTGTAATTACTAATTAGTAATTCGATCAGGAGACTAGCTAGACCAGAACAAGGATGAAGACGAAAGGGAAACGTTAATGCTTTAGTCGAATAAGAGAGGGAATATCATCAAATATGCGCAAGGATGGATTTTCAAAGTTTGCCAAATGAAAGTTATCAAATAAAAGAAAATTATAAGGTGAGGGTCATGTTTATTCAACAGAAATCATCAAAGCATGGGTTTTATTATCTTTTATATAATAAAATAAAATCCTTGTTGTATATTTTGCATTTAAAAAAAATCAATTTATACCTGATTTAGTAATAATTTTATTAAAAAAAAATTATTTTCTAGGTAATATTTTATATTTATCCATAACATAAGTAGAAGATAAATACAAAAAATATAGATAAGATATTTTAAAAAAAGATTATTTATTTTATATTTATCCACAACACAAGTAGAAGATAAATACAAAAAATATAGATAAGATGCAATTAACAATAAGATTAAAATTTTTAAATAATTATTTCAAAAAATTTTTAAAAAAATCCGCACGTGCACGAGGATTATAACTAGTTATACAATAAAGAATGACACCGTATCTTTAAGAAAAAAGGTTGATGCAAAGGTTATTTCGTTACATGGGCAAACAGTGCTAAAAAATAGTAAAAGATATTCATGTCTTCTTATTATACATTATACAATATATGCAGATGTATTGTAGCATTTTTTTTTTTTTTTTTTTTTTTTTTTTTTTTTTTTTTTTTTTTTAACTATGAATAATTTTCCTTAAATAAAAAAATACAAAATTTGCACAAAAATATTTTATTATGCGGTTATTCATTTTTGTTTAAAAAAAACAAATAACAAAAAACAATACAAAACAAAAATACTAAAAAAAATACAACACCATAAAAAAAAATAACAAATCCGCGGCAAAGCGCGGGCTACCCCGCTAGTTTCATAATTAAGAAGAGGGATATATTCCGTACTTGCCAATGATAAAAGTGTTCTACCTACTACCGTCACTTCACACATTTTTTTTGCAGGTGATTTTTTTATTTATTTATTTTTTTTATTTTATTTTATTTTTTTTTGTCATTGCTTAATTCTTTTTATGCTTTCATTACCTTTTTTTTTTTTTTTTTTTTTTTTTTTTTTTTTTTTTTTTTTTTTATGTCTTGATTCTTTATGATGGTGTGAACTTAATAGGCTCATAGGTCCCTACTAGTTTATGCTCATTTAATCTCTTAATTGTACTCTCATTTGTTCATTAAACGAATCAAGTTAACATATTTCAGTTTATGTTTGGTTTAAACAAGTTAATATATTTCACTTTGTTGTCGTGGCTTACATGAAAATGAAGAAAACAAAGCTGAGAAACCGGATCGTTAAATTTGACTGGATATCTTCCCTTAATACAGTATCAATTAATAAAACTTTACGTACAATTCAAGGTTCATATTGCATGTATGTGATCTAGATGAGTTGTAGTCTGGTTTTTTGTTCGTATTTCATTTTTGGTTGGAACAACTTATTGAGTTCAACTCATATGTTGGGCTACTCATGTTTATACCTCTTTCTGTCAGATTTCAGAAACACTATATCGAGTTTGATTTGATGTATTTATTTTCTACATTTAGCCGAGAAAGATTGATACGTAGTTTAAACTTGTGTTGGAGGTTGTCGGGTTGATCATAGATAATGTTTATCAGTTAGGAGTAAAAAAACCTCCAATGAATGATGGTTATGTTAGATAACTAGATTAGTATATAAATACATATGCAATCTTTATTATGTAATCACAAAACACAATTTAATAATAGATTTTTTATACATAGATACACTTATACATGTGATGCTTATCCGTGCTCTAGACTAGTGGTAATTATCCGTGCTCTAGATCATTGCACACCCTCAAAGACGGCCCTGAGTATTTATTTAATCATCATAGAATTTTTGACGTTGGAGTTTCCATTGCTGGTTGTGCACAACCTTTTGTAAACACTTAATTATGTGCCTATCTGTGCACAATCTTTTAGGTAATATATACATATTTATAGGTATACTAGCTTAAAGACCCGTGAAAGTTATAACTTGCGTATTATGAAGGTATACATTCGAAAAACCACGTTATTATGCACAATTATATTGTAGTTAAAATAGATAGTTGGGTACTAAAGAAGCAGATGAGGTTTATCCAACAAAATAGCCAAATAACCGAAAAAACAAAAATCTTCACAAGTATTTTGTTTTGATTCGTAATGAACTCATTTTTATTTTGGGGAGCAATCAATAAATCAATCCAATATAGACTCCATTCATCTACTAAGCTTTCTGATATGATAGATTTCCCTTGCAAAGTCTAAAGGCATCCTTCCTTTTTGCACATTCTACTTGTAAAGTCCAGCGAATCGCCTATCTTTCCTTTTGCATCATCTATTGAAATGCATCACGTGTTTTCGTAAGCATGAGTCTCCATTGAAAACACAATGCATACACGTTATATGTGTTTCTCTAAGCATTAATATCCTATGAAGCTCTATATCTCGTCTTTTGCTATATATCCATTAATCTTCAAGTATAAGAAGTTTTATTTTATTAAACTAAGACGCCTAAAGAGGAGAAAAACCAATTGGTGGGTTTAGGAATTGACGTGAGATATTTATTTTATGAAAATGTGAAAAGGTCATATTTTGATAATTTACTAAGGAAAAAAACACTATTTGTTCATTATATCACTTTACTGAGCCACTCATTAAACACCCTTTTAGTTCAAATAACACACAATGTGTTGTTAACGAAAAATCAATCAACATTTATTAATAAGTTGGGGGGAAAGTTTATTACGTGAACAATCAAACATACACCTTTAAATGTAAAGCCCAAACTCACATCAATGAACACATAAGATGTGTAGGTACACCTAGAAAAATGTACATCGCAAATCAATATTAAAAATAAAAAAAAATATAAAAAAAATGTTGAAAAAGAGCATTGTGAGCATTGTATACCTTTACTATTATTACTTATAAAGACATTAAACTCAAATCTTCGAAACTTAAAATTGCTTACAAGTGAGCAAAGTGTGTAGACTTTAATTACCCCTTAATAATTCTTAATAAACTTCTAATGACACAGTCACTTTAATAAACGTTTAAATGTCACGCTTAATAGATGAAAACTTAATCAACTTACACACAGTCAGATTTTAATAGTGAGCAAAGTGTTGCTACGGTTTATCAACTATTAAAAATGACAACACGTTTTCTCAACACTTATTAAAACACATACTTGATTTATTTATGATTTTTTTAAAATACAAATAAAAGAGACGACTTTTATATTTAATAATTTTCAAAAATAAATTCTAATCTCTACTATCCATAATCTTTTTATTTATTTTTTTTATTTATTTTTTTATTTTTTCATTTTGTGGTAATTCATAGTTAAGTTGATGAAAAATGAATAACAGAACAAATGTTGATGTTGAGGTTACTATATTGTCATCTTTTAATTATCGTCAAAAGTTTGTGTTGCATGAAAATGAATTATAAAAAAAATAACTACAAATTGAACCCGTAAGTGTTGCATCATGAGTCACACCGAGGCCACAAGTTTGTAGGTATGATTATTTGTCGCTATACACTGTCGATTTACGCGAATATTCATAGTTATTATACAGTAACAAAAGTGTCAAATAAGAATAAAATGATTTACGCGAATATTCGTAGTTATTATACAGTAACAAAAGTGTCAAATAAGAATAAAACGAAAGCTTTATTTGGAAAACGAAAATTATAATTTCTTTTTTTTAATATAATCTTTTACAACATCTTAAAGTCTTAAAGTCAAAGGCTCTACACAGGTTATTGAAATAATATATTTTTTTAGCTCTCGTTTCATGTGTGAAACGTATTAGGATTGATTAGGGTTTTGGAGATGATTTTAGGAGAAGATCGTAAAAGATTGTAATACCATAATACGTTTTACACCATCTATTTACAACTATATCTCCCGTTAAAGAAATGATCTTGAGAATGATTACAGACGTTAATACCACTTCATGTTCGGTTAACTACAAAATATTATTTTGACAATTATAAGAGCCTGTTTGGTTGGGCCTGTTTTAAAGCTTTTTAGAGTTTCTAGTTTTTGTATTAAAAAGCATTGTTTGATAACACATGCTTCCACTTCAAACTTTAAGTTCAAACATCTAGCTCCAAAACACACAGCAACTTAATGAAACATTCTTTAAATTTAAAGCTTTTTAAATTCGAAATTACTTAATTATCTTCCACTTAAATAACACTAGCAGGGTACCCGCGCGTTGCAGTGGCGGGTACTCTGAAATAAAAATTTTCGAACCCGTTTGGTCTCGAACCCGTTGGTCCGTGCCTGATCGTGCTCGAGCCCGTTTGGTCCGCGCCCGTTCGGGCTCAAACCCATTTGGCCCATTACCCGTTCGGGCTTGAATATTTGTATAATGTACTTTATTATTTGTATTAATGAAATTTAATGCAGAAATTGTGTTTAATTTGGTTGATATGTTGGACATTAATTTTGAATTGGGTTCAAACCAGTGATACTTACAAACGAAGTCCACCTAGAGATTTGTATAATTTGTATAGTACATATAATAATTTGGTGCAAACTATATCAGGCATATGATAAGTACATATTTGGTATTTGTATCAATCGCTGGTTATAACAAAGAGTTAAAGACATTCTTGCAAACTATATCAGGCATATGATAAGTACATATAATTTGTGTTTATTTCACACAAATAAACACACACACTCATTCTCTCTTTTCTCTCTCTCTCTCTAACCCACCGCAGGCTGCCTTTTTTCGGCGACACAAGCAGTTTCCGGCCGCCGGAAATATTTTTCGGCCACCACTTTTTATTATCTCAACTTGTAGATCGGGAAACCCCCGTTCACCCCGTACCACTCACTCACCCCCACTTGCCACCAAACGCCGCCACGCGCCACCACCACCCACTGCCGTGTACCACCGAGACGCCGCCACCCCTCCCCCTTGTTTCCGACGGTAACATGCGTCCCCACGCCCCTTATCTTCATTTTTAATAAACATTTACAAAACCCTAATTTTTTTATTTTTATTTAATTCGATTATCTAAACTTTTCTTTTATAAAACTTGTACCCCTTTGGTCGCGACTCGCCTTGACTCAGATGAACTCACCGAGTCAACTCGGTGAGGTTTTATTATTTTGGGTATTATTCTGGGAGATATATAGAGGGTTGTACATTATGTTATAATAATCTATAATACTATAAGATTAGGCCCTCTAATTTATTGTGTAGGCGTCAAGATTGCATAGAGTACAAGATAGGTAATGCTTGGAATTCAATGCAGCCTCATAATAACTATAAAATCATGAAAGGAGATGAAGTGCAAGGGTTACCCGAATTGATCACAAGGCATTTAGTATAGAATTAAAAGTCGGTTAGATGAAGTGCAAGCGTTGCGAAATGTTGCAAGAAAAAAATTAAGTTTAACCTAATTCTTGCCTATATAAACCGGCCAAATCACATTTAGTATGTACATTTGAAGACGATTCACACATCTTTTAGATCTTTGATTGTTGGTAGCAGTATGTAAATTCTCTTTTGCAACATTTTGGAGATAATTCATACATCTTTTATATCTTTGTAATTAAGTTGGTCTTCTTTTTTTCTTAATTTAGTTATCATGCGCAGGTACCATGAAAATCACACAAGATCATGCATGCTCAGATAAATGGAACCAAAGATTGGGATACCAACTATTTTCTTTGTTTACATATTTAAGTGATTGTTATAGATAAGCATATATATAGATATATGTATTATTTTAATGCATTTTCATATATAAGTAATTTACATGTGTTTTCTATTGATGTAGCTTACATGTGCGAATTGATTCAAGAAAATGTGTACGAGCATGTATGTAAAGCAACATTTAAATGCTTAAATGACACTTTTTAGCGTGATTAGTTTATGTAAGTTGTTGCTTTCGAATGCTCTTTGAGAAATATTAGAATGAATTTATCGTGTGCAACTGAATTATTATTGAAAAGAAGAAGGTCCGCGCATCGCAAAGTGTTTTCTTTTTTCATATGTAGAATCATTAGTGAGAAACCAATATTTATGCCCATTAAATGAGTTTTCCATAATAGCAAAATATGACATATTTAAAATATCACATTGAGTAATGAATAGAAAGGAAAAAAATACATAATTTTGACTTAAAGTCGTTTGTAAATTATAATATCAAATAAAAAAGTTGAGTTTTAAACATAAGCAAAAGTTTAAACTTTTATCGGAAAAACATAACCGGTGCATTTAATGTGAAATATATACAACATCGAGATGGAAGTGCAAGGCTTGCCGGAATTTATCACATGATATTTATTTTTTGGGTAAAGGGGGTAATCCTGCACCCTGGTTATCACATGATATTTAGCAATTAGTATAGAATTAAAAGTCGGTTATGGATTGAGATGAAGTTAAAAAGGTTGCAAGAATAATTGATGATTTAACCTAATGCAATATATATAGATATATGTATTATGTTAATACATTTTCATATACAAGTAATTTATGTGTGTTTTCTATTGATGTAGCTCACATGTGCGAATTGATTCAAGAAAATATGCACGAGCATGTATGTAAAACAACATTTAAATGGTTAAATGATACTTTTTAGCGTGATTAGTTTATGTAAGCATGCAACTTGAATAATGAATATAAATGAAAAAGTACATAATTTTTGCTCAAACCCATTTGTAAATTAAAAAAATTAAGTTTAAGACATAATAGTGGAGTCTAAAGGTTTTAAGAAGTATTAATAGTGTGTTAATTAATATTCATTTAGTTAGCTATTTAGAATTGAGTTTATTGATAAAATTTATTAATATTAGTTAGACTTCAATGTTAATTTTCAATGAAATTAGGTGTACAATAAAATGAGATGAAGATAAAAAGGTTTGTAACGATTTTTATACAGTTTATGTGGCATTATTATATATACATTCTTACACAAACTTTAACTTACATACTTAATAAAGAAAATATATAACACACATTAAACTATGACCAATTAGATATACCCCGTGTGCTTCATATTACCATGCAAAAACCATTTAATGGACAAGTATTCTAGGGCTAAGTAATAGACCATAAAAAACAAAGCCATTTTTTTTATCATGCAAATAAGTAATAGTCTAAAAGAAACAAAACTATCACAGCTTAATAACCAAAAACCCATTTATAAAATACAATACCATAAAACCAAAACAACATCAAACATTTTTAAAATTTTATACAAGAAAGTCAAAACGTTTCATACAACATACTAAACAATAATTAAGCATACACTCGCCAATACACAAGCTAATGTAGTAGCAGATACGTTAAGCCGGAAATAACGATTAAAAACCACTCAGGGGTTAGATCGTTAGGAATGACTATTTGTTCACCTTTTCCACTCACCTTTACTGTTTTATTACAAGCCTTCCAACAACTACCTTAGCCTGGAATCCCGGGACGGGATTCAGTTTAACAGGTAGGTACTGTAATACATCGTAAATTTTCCTATCATTGTAAACAACTAATGAATAATAATCCATCATCACAATTTAATTAACCGTTTTTACGGGCAATTTTTTTTTAGTTTAAATGACGTTTAAACGCTCTGATACCACTTTGTAACACCCTCATTTTGTAAACTCTGATATTTATAAAGTTCGAATGATAAATCTTTAAAATGACTAAAATGACAATCATTTTCTACTAATAAACTGTGTGCTATGAAGTAACACCCAATCTAAATTCCGCTGCATGTTTTCAAAAATGGGGGTGTTGATTAACAATTGGATTCGAAGCCTGTGCGTAGCACGGGTTCTTCATGCCTCGTTGTAATATTATGTTTAAGGGCGTTTTTAATGGTATTTAATGTATAATTCTAAGATTTTGGTCTGAATTTCGAGTTATGCTTGTTTTTGTTGTACATAATGCTTTGCTTGTTGTACTTATGAAAAAACTTTGCTTTAAAGTGTTGTAAAAATTGCATAATTTTTTGTACAATTGAAATTTTTGGAGAGAGAGTCGTTTGTCTATTATATGTAGTATAGATGTCCCGTTGTCACTGCATGTTTCTTTTTCCTCACCACTGTATCAGGATTTCTTTTAGCTTTCCGTCTGTAGTTAAGACATAATATTTATATTATTTAGTTTGTTTTATTATTTAAGAATAAATATCCATGTTGGTTAACTAAGCTAATCGTTAGTGTGTGACAATTAAAAATAAACGATTGACGTAGGCATTGTTTAAATATTGCTAATATCGACATTATCGGACATATATACTATACCAGGATAGCTACTGATGACGTATAATACGGATAGTAGGTTTACCGGGCCTGAACTGTATCATACAACTGGGCCTGAACCATATCACACACAACTGGGCCCCGGCCCAACAAACAAACATACTGGATATCGCTAAAGCTCAAGCTATGCGCAAGGCACGGCCCAGACTTATAAGGGCGCACACAGATCACCCAAATGACACTTTCAAAGTGAGCTTACGGACCGGCCTACGGTCCGGAAGGTGATCTACGTCCACAATCATGATTAAGCTAACGTATCCTTGCCCGACAAGGGTCCCACTCCATCCCACTCGACCACCTATAAAAGGTAATCTCAATACACATTCGCGAGGTATGACTTTCACACACATCTCAATACACACACTCCTCTAACAATATGAATACTTACTCACGTCAGAGCTTAATCGTGGGGTCCGTCCCCACGATAAGGCTATGTTAGGAATTATTGAAGTCAGAAGATAGTTTCTGCTGATGGATAATGCTGACAGGTTCCTGCTGAAGTGTTTATAGTTTCTGCTGATGATCTGGATCCTGCTGATAAAGATATTCTGCTGAATTAGTTAATCCGTAGGATGTGTTTAGTTTATTTTAGGAAGAGATGTGTAATATATTATATATTCTTAGATTACACGTTTTCTTGTAAGAGAGGTTAGGGTTCCTTGTAGTATAAAAGGAACACCCGGATGAATGTTTTGTATACGAATAACGTTTCAATCTTTAGTGATTAATAAAAGATCCATAGAGGATCATAATTATTAGTATATTGTGTTCATAATACTTGTGTTTAAATTCCGTGTAGATACAAGTATACAAAGATTTTCCACATAGCATTGCTTTTGATTACATTGGCAAGCTATCAATCCATTGGCTCAAAGATCTATCAAGGAGTAGATCCTACAAGTGGTATCAGAGCCATAGGAGAGTCTCTGTAAGTAAAGAACAACCTTTATTCAACACCCTTTCACACTATGACAATATCAGATGCAACATCCGATGAAACAAAGGTCACACAACCAAACAACGCTTTGGCACAACAACTTCAGAAGCTCACTCTTACCAGTAGCAACAATGCAAAGTTCCCATATCTCAAGAAGGATAAATACGAGATATGGGCAATGAAGATGCAGAATTGGATAACTAACAGTGATTTTAATCTCTGGAATATTATCCTGAATGGCAATAGTCTGAAGAAGATTGGGAAAGACCCTGATGGTAAGATCACCATCTTTCCTCCTTCTACTGTTGAGGAAGTGATAGTTGTGCAAAGAGAAACCAAGGTAAGAACCATCTTGCTTCAAGCCATCCCAGATGATCACATGAGTGATTTCCACTATCTTGATGATGCCAAGGATATCTGGTTGCCAATCAAAGCAAGGTTTGGGGGCAACGATGAGTCTAAGAGGATGAGAAAGTCCATGCTCAGGCAGGAGTTTCAGGAATTCAAGATCTCAGAGGAGGAAGGTGTACACAAGGGGTATGACATATTTGAAAAGATCTTGAGTCAGTTGAACCAACTGAAAGCCAAGCCTGATAATGAGGAATGCAATTCCAAGTTTCTAAGAGATTTACCTCCTTGGTCCCAGGTCAGTATTACACTAAAAACCAAAGGTGGACTAGACTATCTCTCGTTTGATGATCTGTATAACAAGCTCAGAAGTCTTGAGCTTGATATCAAGGGGTACTCGACTTATTCAACAACTCCTACAAACTCAGCCTTTGTAAGCACCACCTCAAACAGGAAGACACATGTTGTAAGTCCAAGTTCTTCGTCCACAATATCTTTCACCTCTACTGGTCCAAAGAGTCATCCACAATCTGGTAATGTGGTAGAGGATGTACTTCATTCGTTTGTTGCTGACTATGAACAACAGCAGCAACTGGCTTATGAAGACTTTGAGCAAGTTGACATGTTGGATCTGGAAGAGATGGATTTGAAGTGGCAGATGGCTATACTTACTGTAAAAGTCAAAAGGTTTGAGAAGAAAGATGGCAGAAAGCTCAATCTCAGAGGAAGGGATCCAGCTAGGTTTAACAGGAGAAAGGTCAAGTGCTACCCATGTGAAGAGATAGGCCATTTTTCAAGAGAGTGTACTGGAAACAAGACTGAAGACAGCACAAGGTATTCAGCCTACAAGTAGAAGGAGTTGGAATCTGGCAATTCAAAGGCTTTGGTGACTACTGTGGATTCTTGCATTGATTGGAAGGACCATGATACTGAAGATGCTGAAAGCAGTGCTTTTCAGCAATTCTCTTGCCTGGCAGGTTGTGATGAAGAATTTGTCTTCATGGGCATCTCATCGCAGGTACCTAATTGTGTTTTTGGTTGTGATATAAAATATGCTGCACTTGAAGAATCTTATGATGAAATTGAACCAAAATATAAAGAGTGTTATATTCAGGCTCAAGCCTATAAGGAAGCAGTTAGAACACTAGAGCAACAAAAGGTTTGGTTTCAACAGAATCAATTGGCTTATGAAGAGAAAATTAGGGTGCTAAAAAGAGACTTAGAGATTAATAGTAATGTGTTAAAGTTTTCTGAAAAAGAAAAAGCTAAAGTTGATTTAGAACTACAAGAGTTGAAGGTTAAGTTTGATAATGAAGTTGCAGGTCATATGAAGTGGCAACAAGGGGCTAAAAGTCTTGATAGAATCATTTATAGCTTTTAGTCCATTAAGTGTAGAAGAGCATTAGGGTATGGTGGGCCTGATGAGGTCTATGACCCTAATGAACCTAGTATGTTTGACCCTGAACCACCTCTGCAATTTCAAAATCCTGTAAAGTTTGTTAAAGAGGGAGAGATGCACAATGTTTCTCCCACCATTACAGGAACTTTTATGCCCACCTCACACCATTTGGACTTATTTGAACCACAAAAAAAAACTGGCAATAGGTCTATTACTCCCCTGACTCTAGCAGTGTCTCTAGCAATAATTCTAATGAATTTGTATCTTGTTCTTTCAGTGACAAGACCTCAGAGACCTCTACCTCTAGCTATGCTAGTTGTAATTCCAGTGTTAAGTCAGACTCACCCAAGCCCTCACCCAAGTCTCTTGCAAGTCTGCTGACTTTTCTAGAGTTGCTGCTGATGAAGTTTCTTCAAAGACAGCTTCTCTTGAAAACTTATCTTTTACTTCTCAAAAAAAAAAACAATTCTTTTCAGTCTTTACAAAACAATTCAGTTTCTAGTATTGGTTTGAATGATTTGGTGTATAATAAGACATATTTTGTGTTGAATAAATCTTCTAGAAAGAAGAAATGTTTTGTTTGTGGTAGTAAATTTCATCTTATTAAAGATTGTGACTTTCATGAGAAGAGAATGGGTGTTTATGTTGACCAAAAGAGACCTAGACCATATGTCCCAAAGGCAACACACACCACCAACAGACCCAAATCAGTTCCTACTGATAAGCCAGTTTCTTCTGGTAGGTCTGTTTCTGCTTGTGGATCAGTTTCTGCTGGTAGGCCTTTTCCTGCTGGCTGGAACAACCATATTGCTAGACCATTTTTCAGACATAATAATAATTTCTTTCAAAATGGTTATTGGCCTGGTTTCTATGACCCAAGGTTTATGGGAGGGGCATACTGGGATTCTGCTATCAAGCCCTCAGCAGATTGTTCTTGGAGAAATAATAGACCATTTGCACACAGGGGGCCCAAGAACAATGGTGGATCTTATTCATCTACATGGCTTCACTCTGATGATCCACAAGGCAGGCTCAAGTCATTTATGCCTTGAGTCTCTCTTTGGTAACTAATGTTGTTGTAACTTTTGTAATTGTAGGAACATCCTCTTAAGAGTAAAGATTTAGGTATTGTTGATAGTGGGTGCTCTAGAAGCATGTCTGGGAATCAAGAGAAGTTGCATGATTTTGTGCCTATTAGTGGAGGCACAGTGACATTTGGAGGAGGAGTTGGAAGGATCACTGGAAAAGGAACCATTAGGACTCCCAAGGTGGATTTTGAAAATGTTTACTATTTGAATGAGCTACAAAACTTCAATTTGTTCTCTGTTTCACAAATCTATGACAAAAAGATTCCTATTCTATTCACTGAGGAGGACTGTCTTATCCTCTCAAAAGACTTCAAGTTACCTGATGAGAGTCTTGTTTTGCTAAGAGTTCCTAGGAATCACAATTGTGTTGCCTGCAATAAAGGGAAGCAATAAAGGCTTCATACAAAGCCATTACTGCAGTGAGCAATATTTCAGAACCTCTTCAGTTGCTGCATATGGATCTCTTTGGTCCAACATCTATCAGAAGTATTGACCATAAGTACTTTTGCCTGGTGATCACTGATGACTACAGTAGGTTTTGTTGGGTATTCTTTTTGAGCACTAAAGATCAAACTCTTAAAGAATTTATAGCCCTGGTTGAAAATTAATTGAACAAAAAGGTTAAAAGTATCAGGTGTGATAATGGGACATAGTTCAAAAATGCTAACTTGATTGAACTCTGTGGGACTAAGGGAATCAAAAGGGATTATAGTAATGCCAGAACCCCACAACAAAATGGAGTTGCTGAAAGAAAGAATAGAACCCTGATAAAGGCAACAAGATCTATGCTAGCTGACTCTAAACTTCCCACTATGTTTTAGACTGAAGCAGTAATCACTGTGATGAGGCGGAAAATGATCCGTTTTTAAGGGGTCATTTAAGCCCGGAATTGAATTTATTTGATCAAATATTGCCCTAAATCATTCCTTTTGTGATTTTAGGTACTTTTGGAATGAATTCTGGAAAAGGAAGCATTTCGGACATTTTTGGTGCATAAAAGTGAAGAAAACGGCAAAGTCTTAATTTTCCTTGCTGGGAACAATACTTGACGGCGTCACCAATTCCTTAATGACGGCGTCAAGAGGAAAACAAGAGGTGAAGAGGGTAGACACCAGGACGATCCAGAATGTTTTTACACTAGGGCGTGACGGCGTCACCATAGGCCGTCATGGCCCCATTACTCTTGACGGCCCAGAGAAGATTTACTCTTGACGGCGTCAGATCTGGATCTAGGCAATCCGATTTTATTATGGGCGGCTGGTTGACGGCGTTAGAATTTTGTTTTTGACGCCGTCACCTTGGAAAATCTATATATACTTTTGTAATTTTCATTAATTAAGAGAGGAAAATTTTAGGGACGACTTGAATAAACCCTAGCACGATTTTAACAGTATTTTCAAGGGTTTTCACCCCTTGAATCCTTTCATGTTCAATTAAGATAAGTATCCTTTCAATTCATTCAATCTGTCTATGTGTTGTTTGAATATATCTTACGCTTGTCTTGATTTCAACATGCTAGGCTAGATCTCTTGTGTGTTTTCTTAGATGTAATGAAACCTAGATGTTGATTATAGGTTGATTTCTTGTTTATAGTTGTAATGGATGAATGATTTCGATGTTAGGCTTAAGAAAACTGGCTGACTTCCATAGTGTAACTTGCTTGAACGTCTTAAGAAGCATGAACCAATGCGTACTAGGTTTTTATGGTTATATTTAATGCATGAGCGAATTCTAGTGATCCCATGTTAGGAGCTTCTTGCAAGCTCGACATAGGAGTGAAGTAGGAGCTTATAGAGTTGGGGAAGTACGTACGCCACCCCACGATTGGTATTAAGGAATATAACCCATCATCCACGCAACTGTAACAAACTATCAACCTGTAAAAGATATCTAGGGAGTAATGAAATCTAAGTAAACACAATTTTCCCATTTATTGCTCACACCACATTAGTAATTAGCTTTATTTTCATTTTTGTTATTTTATTTTGATTGCATTTTTAGTTATTGGGTTAGTTGACTAGCAACTAATTCCGCCCATTCTTCTAAAACCCGAGATTTTACTTGCTTTTATAAAAATATAAAAATACAAAAAGAATCATCCCTCACCTCTAGACCTAGTTTTTAGGCTTTCTAATCATAGCGACACTATTCCTGAGTTGAACGATCAATCCCCCGGTACTTGTCACTATACTATACTACAACGATCAGGTACACTGCCTGGTGGGGGTTGTAAGCTTCTAGAGATCCCTTGAGAGGTAAAGCCTGGTGCAATTCCACGCATCAAGTTTTTGGCGCCGCAACCCGGGGAATAGTTATTGTCTAGGTTAGGATTTCTTTTTATTAGGACTACTTGCTAGATTCCTTTCTAGTAAGATTTTATTTTTATTTTTTAGGTTTTCTTTAGTCTATCTTATTTCTTTGTGTCTCTGTTCGTATTAGGTTGGTCTTTATGGATTTAGAGAATTGCCATTTAGAAGTTAGGAAGAGGCTTATAGCGCATAAAAGAAGAAAGAGAGAAGTTAACACATTTAAGGAATTTATTAAGCCTCTCCAAATGAAAATTGAGTTTACGGACTTCGCTCCAACCCCTAATGAATCGAGTTACCATAGATTTCTTTTACAACACCCCTGTCCCTCAAAATATAGAAAGATGCCATGGATTAGGAGGCATAACTTTAGTAACATAAAAATTCCTTGCATGATTGGGTACATGTCTAGAGAGCATACATACATTGACCTAAAAGCACCCATGAATATTATGTCTAGGCTCTACTACAACTGGATAATGAATGAAAGGTTAAGCCCTAGAAAAGACCCCTACAACTCTAATAGACTATGTAATTTCGTCAGGAGAGTTAAAGGGGTACACAACTTTATAGGAAATTTTACTTATCAATGCGACTTTGTAATCTTAGAAGATGTTAGAGGCATTATAGACCCACACCTAGGAGAAATGGTTTTAGGACAACCTTTTGTTGAGAAGACTAAGATGTATTGTGATCATGGGAAGGGAATAGTTTAGTTTACTGATGGGATAGAAAAGATTACTTTTATGATGCTTCACATGAAGGAAGAATTAAAGGACATCAAGAATTTACAAATTGATGAGATTTGACCTTATGAGGTTAAGGAAGATGGAATTGATGATGATGCTTATTATGAGAGGAGGCGAACATACTATTCAGGTTGCATGAATCTAGGCCCTGAGTACAAGCGTGATGAGAATTGGGTTAGATGTTTTGAGTTAGCACAAAAGTGGGAAAGGAAAACGTAACACATGACCTTGAGTCTAGCTACAAGACTCGTAAATAAAGAAAAGCGCTTCTTGGGAGGCAACCCATGCTTTGTGTGATTTTTATTTATTTGATTGTTATTTGTTTCCGTATGCATGCTTTATTTTTATTGTTGGTAGATCATCTTTCAAAAATAAAATGGTGAAAATACTTCATTTTGTTGTTTGGCTTCGTCTTAACTTCATCCAAAGGTATTTCGTAAAAGATAAGTGTAAGGGGAAACCCCAAATATGTTTTTAAGAAACAAAGTTGATCATCATTCTCCACAATATTAAACGGACATGTGTATTAGTATTTGTTAGAGTCAAATGCTTGTATCGAGTCATAATGATGTTTTGCAGGATTTTCCAGGAAGTAGGACATAAGTTTTTCAGAAAATTTTTAGAAACTTAACGTAAGAATTTCTGCAGATCACTTCTGACGACGTCAGGAATTAATTCCTGACGGCGTCATGTGTAAAATTCTGGAAATTTTGCTAGTTTTGTTTTTCTAACGGAGTCTTAAAGTTTTTGTTAAATCTTTAGTTTTATAAACTCCAGGAAATCTGCAAACATTCATTCCACAAGCATTATATCTTACATTGTTTTCTAGGATTTGTTAGCATATATAGATTGCCGCCGATTTTACGCGAGGTTGCCTTGTTTGTTTTCTCAGGATTGACAGGTTATGTATGACAAGAAGATGATTTATATTCTGGAAGGGAAGCTTTGATTGTTCATTTTCTTGGAGGAAGATCTAACCTTGTTACCGCACTATCCATACCGAGCGAATTAGGGGAGTATTTGATTTCATTCCTTTACCTATTTTACTTTTACATTCTTTAATTGAACATTGGGGACAATGTTCATCCTAAATGTTAGGGGAGGGTAAATGATGAAACCTTATAGGATACACTTTCACTTGAGTTTGTTTGTTTGATGGTAGGTGTGTAATAAAACTATGAGAAATACTTGTTAATGTAATTTTAGCGCCAAATTTAAATTTTTTTACAACATTTAGGAGTGAAACTTTAGCCTTAGCAAGCGTCTCATGGATAGGAGTCGTATGACTAGCACAAAACCGTACTATTCAGAAAAATTTTCCACCCAAATATGTGAGGTTCGCCTTTAGATTTGATAGGAAAAGCATTTACTATTAGTGCTTATGAGTGTACCGGTAGCATTTAGATTCTAGAACTTGCGTTAGTGATGCATCCCGAGACCGCTAGTGAGACTACATTCGTGTGGTAGGATTTACTACATGATAGGAGGCATTAGGATCACCCTTGTGTTAAACCCGTATCATAATTACTTGACCATTTAAGTCATATTACTTGGCTAGTTAAGTCAACTAATTTTTCCCACACCTTTAGCGTTGTACTCATTTTTAGTACACGAAACCCCTAGTACACCCCTCCGAGCCTATCTTTTCGTTTCTAACTTTAAGTATCTTACTTAAAGGAAGAATTTCTTACACCCCACTTAAATGTACACCCAAATCGCCTTAGCCTTCCGTGTATGCACTCATCTTTAGTGCATTATTGTTATTTGTTTAAACCCTTAGTTAATTATCTAATTGATTACATGGTTGCTAAGTCATGTCATATCTTGTACATATTGTTTTGGGACGATTGGGACTCATGGGTAAAGTACTTATGTTATGGAGTAATGGGGAAGAACATCATATTATTACCCCCAATATGTGCGTTAATCTTAAAAATACTCCAAGTGTTTTGATTATCTTAATTCGAGTCATTAGATTAGTTTATTATAAAGTATGTAAAAATTCAAGTGTAAGGGGAATGTTCAATCCCTATGATGTATTATTTTGGATAGTAGGGTAAAAGTGTATGCAAAAAAAAAAAGAAAAAAGAAAAAATCGAAGAAAGTAAGAAAAAGAAAAAAAAATAGAAAAAGAGAAAAGAGAAAAAACATACGGACTACCATCCCGTTTCATTCTATGTTTATTTTATGTTTTTGTTATTTTTGATTTATTAGCTTAAGTCGAGTCTAGTCTTGGCTTAGCAACGCCATATTGTACATGTAATTAACCAAGATTATTAACTCGCCACCAGTAAAGATTGCCTTTATCCAACAAAACCGTGTATTCCATATCCCTACACCTAACGTTATAACTCTTTGAAAGTCCTCTTTGATAGTTTATCCAAGGTGCTTAGGCCATGTGGTGGAGGTTTGATCATTTCCCAAGCCTATGGTAATCTATTTTGCTATGACAGGTAGTGAGAGATGTTTTCCATTTTCATATTGTGATATATACTTTATTACACCCGAGAGATGTGAGTATCTAAACACTATTTGTGAGGTTGTCTTTGGTCTTTAGTGGAACGATTATTTGTCGTAATTACTTTTATATTAGTGTTAAATGACCCCTAACTTGTATTTTGATTAGAATAAAAGCGCATTTGCTTGAGGACAAGCAAATCTCAAGTGTAAGGGTATATGATGAGGCGAAAAATGATCCATTTTTAGGGGGTCATTTAAGCCCGGAATTGAATTTATTTGATCAAATATTGCCCTAAATCGTTCCTTTTGTGATTTTAGGTACTTTTGGAGTGAATTCTGGAAAAGGAAGCATTTCGGACATTTTTGGAGCATAAAAGTGAAGAAAACGGCAAAGTCTTAATTTTCCTTGCTGGGAACAGTACCTGACGGCGTCACCAATTCCTTAATGACGGCGTCAAGAGGAAAACAAGAGGTGAAGAGCGTAGAGACCATGACGATCCAGAATGTTTTTACACTAGGGCATGACGGCGTCACCTTAGGCCGTCATGGCCCCATTACTCTTGATGGCCCAGAGAAGATTTACTCTTGACGGCGTCAGATCTGGATCTAGGCAATCCGATTTTATTATGAGCGGCGGGTTGACGGTGTCAGAATTTTCTTCTTGACGTCGTCACCTTGGAAAATCTATATATACTTTTGTAATTTTCATTCATTAAGAGAGGACAATTTTAGGGACGACTTGAATAAACCCTAGCATGATTTTAATAGTATTTTCAAGGGTTTTCACCCCTTGAATCCTTTCATGTTCAATTAAGATAAGTATCCTTTCAATTCATTCAATATGTCTATGTGTTGTTTGAATATATCTTACGCTTGTCTTGATTTCAACATGCTAGGCTAGATCTCTTGTGTGTTTGCTTAGATGTAATGAAACCTAGATGTTGACTATAGGTTGATTGCTTGTTTATAGTTGTAATGGATGAATGATTTCGATGTCAGGCTTAAGAAAACTGGCAGACTTCCATAGTGTAACTTGCTTGAACGTCTTAAGAAGCATGAACCAATGCGTACTAGGTTTTTATGGTTATATTTAATGCATGAGCGAATTCTAGTGATCCCATGTTAGGAGCTTCTTGCAGGCTCGACATAGGAGTGAAGTAGGAGCTTATAGAGTTGGGGAAGAACGTACGCCACCCCACGATTGGTTTTAAGGAATATAACCCATCATCCATGCAACTGTAACAAACTATCAACCTGTAAAAGATATCTAGGGAGTAATGAAATCTAAGTAAACACAATTTTCCCATTTATTGTTCACACCACATTAGTAATTAGCTTTATTTTCATTTTTGTTATTTTATTTTGATTGCATCTTTAGTTATTGGGTTAGTTGACTAGCAACTAATTCCGCCCACTCTTCTAAAACCCGAGATTTTACTTGCTTTAATAAAAATATAAAAATACAAAAAGAATCATCCCTCACCTCTAGACCTAGTTTTTAGGCTTTCTAATCCTAGCGACACTATTCCTAAGTTGAACGATCAATCCCCCGGTACTTGTCACTATACTATACTACAATGATCAGGTACACTGCCTGGTGGGGGTTGTAAGCTTCTCGAGATCTCTTGAGAGGCAAAGCCTGGTGCAATTCCGACGCATCACACTGCTTGCTATGTGTTGAATAGGGTTTCAATTACTAGACCACACAATAAGACTCCCTATGAACTTTTGACTGGGAAGATTCCTACCATTATTTACTTCAAGCCTTTTGGATGTCATGTGACCATTTTGAATACAAATGATCATCTAGGAAAGTTTGAAGGGAAGGCTGATGAGGGTTATATAGTTGGATATTCAGCTCATAGTAAGGCTTACATGGTATATAATTTTTCTGCTAAGAAGATTGAGGAGACTCTTAACCTGAGGTTTCTAGAAGACAAGCCTAATGTTTAGGGTAAAGGTCATGATTGGTACTTTGGCCTTGATTACTTAACAGATCATTTGGGCTATGCAAGATTCAAATCTAACCATTCTGCAGGTACACAAGAGTCACCAACTAACAATGCAGGTACCTTGGATGATGACTCAGACTATGACTCAAAGTGTGATAAAGCTACTATTGTTCTTTCTTCTCTTCCTACTAACATTGCAGGTTCTCATGACAAAGTTGCTTCTGATGTGGATGACTCAACTTATGCAGAAGATCTTGCTAGGCTTAAAAAGCAAGAACATGCAGCAAATGAAGAAGCTGAGAGGTTTGGTCTTGAGTTTGCTAAAGATACTGAGGCACTACTATGACAAGCTGCTCTTGACAATAGCAGGATCATGGATTCAGCTGATCGTGGTTCTGTTTCTGCTGATGTGTCTCCTGTTGTTGCTGCTGATGCCAATTCCCCTGATGGTATTTCTACTGTGGTACCTGTTTCTGCTGTTCCATCCACAAGCTTAGATTAACCTTTTACAAGGTTTCCAAGCCCCTCAGACCTTGGCAATCATCAACAAAGTGTTGGCATTTTCCAATCTTCTTCTTATGATGATGATTTTGCTCCAACTCTGACCAATCTTCAGTCTTCTGTTGAAGTTAACCCTAATCCCACTAAGAGGATAAACACTATTCATCCTCAAACCAATATTCTTGGTGATCCCAATGCCATGGTTCAAACAAGGAGTACAGTGAAAAAGACAAAGTTTGGTGAATGTGCTTTTATCACTTACATCCAAGGTTGTAAAAATCGCTAGGCGCTAGTAAGGCGGTCGGGTAGGGCCTAGCGATTAATCGGTTAGGCGGGGATTAATCGGATTGGAATTTTTATGCACAAAATTGTAATTTTAGATATTATATAATATTATATATATGAGATAAGCATAATGCATTAAAGTTCAAGTATTTCAAGTGTTCAAATATAAATATAATACATAATTCTTCAAAGTTTAAAGTCAAACATAGATATTACTCGGTTTGTTAACTATTTTTAAGCGATCTTTGACTGATTTTGTCCGATTAATCGGTTTGTTGACCGATTTTTAAGCAATTTTCACTGAATTTTAAGCGATTTTGTTGACCGATTTTTATGCGATTTTGTCTGATTAATCCGATTAGACCGATTTTGTCTGATTAATCAGTTTGTTGACCGATTTTTAAGCGATCTTTGACCAAAGCGATTAAATAGGCCGATTATGGTAAATCTAGGCGCTTAGTGAGCGATCAGCGATTATGCGGGGATTAATCGGCCGCCTGGACCGATTTTTACAACAGAGCTTACATCACTAATCAGAAAAGGGATAATCATACAGATCAACAACATTGTTTGTTTGATTGTTTCCTATCTCAAGTTGAACCAACCAGTGTTGCATAAGCACTAAGTGATCCTAGTTGGGTAGAAGCAATGCAAGAAGAAATGCAATAGTTCAAGAATCAAGATGTATGAGTACTTGTTGATCTACCTGCAGGAAAGATTGCTATTGGGACCAAGTGGATTCTGAAAAACAAAAGGGATGCTAGGGGTATTGTGGTCAGAAACAAGGCAAGGTTGGTTGCCCAGGGTTTTAGACAAGAAGAAGGCACATATTATGATGAGGTATTTGCACCTGTAGCAAGGGTTGAGGCCATTCGACTATTTTTGGCCTTCGCTTTTTACATGGGTTTTGTGATTTATCAAATAGATTTGAAGAGTGCCTTTCTCTATGACAAGATTGAAGAGGAAGTGTATGTTACTCAACCCAAAGGTTTTGAAGACCCACAGAATCCAAAGAAGGTGTACAAGGTTGTAAAAGCACTTTATGAACTTCATCAAGCACCCAGAGCCTGGTATGCAAGATTGTTAACCTTCCTCTTGAAGCATGGTTATAGAAGAGGAGCAATTGATAAAACTCTCTTCATCAAAAAGAATACTAGAGACATAATTCTTGTCCAAGTTTATGTGGATGATATCATTTTTAGTTCCACAAAGGAAGCTTGGTGTAGAGAGTTTGAGAACTTGATGAAGAGTGAGTTTTAAATGAGTGCTATGGGGGAGCTAACATTTTTCTTGGGGTTACAAGTAAAGCAACAGCATGATGTGATCTTCATCCATCAGGAGAAGTATGTGAGAGATATTCTCAAGAAATTTGACTTTGAGAATTTGAGGACTGCAACTACCCCTTATGAACCTCCAAAGCCTAAGAATCAGAATGAACCAGATGAAGATGTGAATGTTCACCTATACAGATATATGATTGGTTCACTGATGTACTTAACAGCTTCAAGGTCTGACATCACATTTGCAGTCAGTGCTTGTTCTAGACATCAGGTCACTCCATTGACTTCCCATCTGAATGCAGTGAAGAAAATTTTCAAGTATCTTAAAGGACAACCTAAGTTAGGTCTTTGGTACCCAAGAGAATCTCCATTTGTGTTGGAGCCAACCTAAGTTAGGCCAACCTAAGCTTATAGTGACAGTGATTATGCTGGAGCTAACCTGGATAGGAACTCCACAACAGGAGGTTGTCAATTCCTAGGTAGAAGGCTAATTTCTTGGCAATGCAAAAAACAAACCATTGTGGCTACCTCATCTACTAAAGCAGAATATGTTGCTGCTACTAACTGTTGTGGCCAGGTACTTTGGATACAAAATCAAATGCTTGATTATGGGTTCAACTTTATGAACACTAAAATCTATATTGATAACCAAAGTACAATTTCAATTGTTAAAAATCTAGTATTTCATCAAAGAACAAAGAATATTGAAATTAGGCACCATTTTATTAGGGATGCAAATGAGAAACACTTAATTCAGGTGCTTAAGATTCATACTGATGATAATGTGGCTGATTTATTAACAAAGGCTTTTGACGGACCTAGGTTTAATTACTTAGTTGTCCACATTGGGATGGTTAACCCTTAAATGCTTATTTTGAGGGGAGGCATAAGCCTAAGGAGAGGCATATGCCTCTGGGGAGGATTAATGTTGTAAATTCTGTATCTTATTATGATTTTGTCACTAACTTTGTTTTACAGGTTTGATTTTATTTAGACTAACCATTATGTGTATAAGTTTGTCTTCTGTGTTCTGTTCTTAGTGTTTGTTTTGCAGGTTTTTGTTTCTGCTGATGGACAGAGTATATCTGAGATTCTGCTGATCACTAAGTCACATATCAGTAGAATAGAAGAAAACAGAAACAGGAAATTTTATTCATCCATTCCATGCAGTGTTACAACCAACAGTGTTTAAAGATTACAAACAGGATCAACAACAGCAGTACAACAAAACAACCACCCAAGACACCTACCCAACAACCTACACACCGAATCCCCTACTCCATCTTCCTCTTCCCCTTTCCCATGTTCTTGTCCTTGGGGTCAGGCATTCTTTTGTAGACCCCTCTGGCCTGCATATCTTTGTCCCACAATCTGGGACAAGCAAGCCCTAGGACAACCTTCAGTGGACATTTACGCCTTTGGGAGGATCGAGGTTCCTCAGGGACTGAGATCCTACTCATGCTAGCTATAACCCTCTCCATCTCACTCGTGAGAAACTCAGAGACTTGAGTGTATGCTGTTCATATCACTGCTAGGGGAGTTGGATTAAGAGTTTCCTCCTCATCCTCCTCAGATGAAGCTGGAGATGGATTGACCTCAGAAGGTCCCTCACCACTGGGGTTATACGCAACCATCTGTCTCTGAGGTTGGAAGGCCAATAACCAGTGTGGATCATTGGTAGAGGCAGGAGATTCTGATGATGATTCAGAGGAAATGTCAATAACTTCTGGTCTGGGGTTCATGATTGCTATTGTTGGGAGGATATTTGGTGTGTTTGGGACTAGTGTGTATTGATACGCGGGATTGCACCCTCGCAACAGGTTTTGCCTCTCAAGGGATCTTGAGAAGCTTGCAATCCCCGCCAGGCAGTGTACCTGATCGTTGTAGTATAGTATAGTGATAAGTACCGGGGGATTGATCGTTCAACTCAGGAATAGTGTCGCTAGGATTAGAAAGCCTACTAAACTAAGTCTAGAGGTGAGGGATGATTCTTTTTGTATTTTTATATTTTATAAAAAGCAAGTAAAATCTCGGGTTTTGAAGGAGTCGGCGGAATTAGTTGCTAGTCAACTAACCCAAATAACTACAGATGCAATCAAAATAAAATAAAAGGAAATGAAAATGAACTAATGTAATTATGTGGTGAAAACAACAATGAGAAAAGATGTGTTTACTTAGATTTCATTACTCCCTAGATATCTTTTACCGGTTGATTAGCTTGTTACAATTGCATGGATGACGGGTTATGTAACACCCCCATTTTTCAGTTACGCAGCGGAATCATAAGTTGGGGTATTACTCCTGGTATCACAGTCACAATCATAGAAAACGACTCGAAAGAGACGTTTTTAAATAAAACGGTTATCATTCATTATTTAAATCAGAGTTTACATATAGAGGTCCCAACGGGAGTTCTGAAATACATATAAAAGTTTATTCGTTGAATGATAACATAAATGGACACTCTTTTTATAAGAAAGCCCATTGCCACTCCGTGCCAAGTTATACATCAGTTACCTGAGATAAAACATGCTAAAAATGTCAACACAAAGGTTGAGTGAATCCACAGTGTTTATAAACAAGTAGTAGGTTGAACACAAGTTAAATAGTTGTAAAACAATAGTATTGCAGCACAGCATATTGCCCTAAGTCTCATGACACGCAAACCTTAACAGTGGGACATCATAGTAATGAACTATAATGTAAGTTACTAACATTATAATAATATTGTAAGTAATAATGTCCTCGAGTAGGAGCTTGCCAACTTCCTATTTAGTTTTCAAATATAATGCATTTGGTCACTTATCCAGCAACACAAATGGGGCGTCAACTGCCAATAGATCTATTCACTATATTCGCGTTCACTCGTAAGTGGTTAATGGCTCATGATATGAGGGTCTTTTAGTGGCAACAAAGCTAACTTAGGCAATACCAGATCAGGATAGCATACAGAAAAATACTTGTGTTCGGTTTGTAGCATGTATCTCCCCACAAGTTTGAAAAACATATAAAAGTGGGACTATGAACTCACCTTGGTGATAAAGTAATCTGGATGGAAAACAAATGATGTTTATCGAATAAACTGCTCCGACACGTAACCTAGGGAATGATGTCAAGTATTTGTGAGTTTAAGTATTCGTATTTTGAAAGGATTAAATGTTTGAGTGAGACAACATGAAGTCTCTTCAAAAATTAGTTGGTGATTAAGATTTATTTATGTTTTGTTAATTGGTACCGACATGTCTCATAAAGGTTTTATATTAATTCCTGAGTTATCTCAGTGTTATAATTATATTCTCGTAATAAAATAAAATATTACACTTTTTACCCTGAAGTTTTAGATATTGACAACATTTACCCCTGAACTATCATTAAATGACAATTCATACCCCCAAGTTTTATATATTTACAACTTATACCCTTCAAGTTTTATAAAATTACAATTTATATCCTTCAAGTTTTATAAAATTACAATTTATACCCTGAAGTTTGGTGAAATGACAGTTTACCCCCTTCTACTATAGTGAAATGACAATTTCTACCCTGAACTTTCCAATATAACACTTTCTACCATTTGACCTTAAGTTTATTTCATTTTAAGTCCGACTCATAAAATTAGTTTAGAGTTTTGACATAAAATACCCTTCATGCAAAAATAACCTTTCACCCGAAGTCCTTTTTATACGAAAACGCACTTTTAGCTTAGGAAAAAGGCACAACTTTCTACGACTCTTATACATATGTTAAAATAAGTTTACAAATATGTTTTACGTAGCTTATTATCTTATATTTCCAGCTTATTAGTTCAAAATAATTAAAAATATATGTTTATAAAGTACTCGACAAGGTCATATTCAAGGGTGAATAAAGGCGAGGCATTGAAATGTTTTTTCTACGTTTTCAATCTTTTCAATAGTTTGTCACATGGTCTATCTATAGGTTCAAACTAGAGGTCGTGATTTGTTATAGTTAAGTCACAATAAATCTCTGAAGTTGGGCGTTTGAAACTTATTTTTAGTAAGTTAAACTAAGTCTTTTAGTTATTTTTAGCAAGTAATAGGCCAAAAGTATGGCTCGATAAAAACGAGGTCTTTCAATGAAAATGAAAAGTGTTTGTTCCAGGTTAATCTATGCCATGAGGTCTTCAAATCCTCCAGGTTTCGAAATTTAAAGCTCGTTTGATAGGGGTAAATAGTGACCAAATTTGACCTCACAGAAACATGTCTCGACATGTTTCTGTTATAACAAGGTTTTTAGTTTTCGACTTTTAAACTTCCAACTCAGTATCTTTAGTATAGAAACATGTATTTAAGCATAGATAAGTAAACTTTAAACAAGATTTAAGGTTCCTTGATTTGTTGTTCACAAAACAACTCATATAGTTGTCTGTTGTCTGCTCGACCAAAACAGAAAAAGAGAAGAAGAAAAGAAATGTTTGTGTTGGTTTAATATTTGATTCAAGCTTACTAAAATGAAGTATTAACATGAACTAAAGAGATTAGAAAGGTGGGAACTTACAGAAATTGATGGTGGAAAGGTTCGACTATATTGAGCTTCAACAAGAACCAAAGCTTCCCAAGCTTCAAGCTCCTATCCCACTTGTTCTTATCTCTGCTAAGGCACTTCTAAGATCAGTAGGTGTATGAATGAGTGAGTGGGTTGCTGTTTTGAGTGAGGGATGGAGAAAGAGGGGAGGAGGGGCCTCGCTATTTATAGAGAGCTTGGCTAGGGTTCAATAAATGCACCAAGGCCACTTGTTAGGGCTTGTTATGAGTTTTGAGGACACAAGAAAGCTTAGTACAGATTTTGTTGGGGATTACATGACCAAAATGGTCTAGGTTCGATCCATAGAAGCTTATGGAAAGCTTATGCACATGATAAGCTTGAAATGTTTGACCTAGGTTTGAAAATAGATATGACAAGTGTAGGGTGAAGGTTTATGGCTTCTAAGAGAAGCTTGATCTCATGGTACAATTCTAGTTTGGTTTCTAGTTCTAATCGAACTACATAGTTGGTGTTGGATCGAATGGTGCTTTAGGTGGGTTGTACATAGGCTTTAGTGTATTGTACTTAGGCTAGGAAGTGTAGTGACCTTTGGTTAGGGTTTAGTTTAAGAGAAGTGTGGTTAGAATCAAACTAGGGTTTGTTTAGGTTTAGGTTTTAGGTCGACATAGTGTAGAAAACAAAAGAAATTGATTTGTGCTAATAGGGTTTGTACCATGGGCTAGAGTGAGTTGTACTTAAGGTTTATAAATGTAAAAAACATATTGCTATGGTTTTGATTAGGTTTACATAGGTTTTGGTTAGTTTTAGTTAGGTTAAAGTAAGGATTTGTAGGGTTTCTAGGTCTTTATGCATAAGGGAGTTGTACATTAGGTTTAGAGACTTGTACATTTTAGTTTAAATGTTGTAAAAATATCAAGTTTAAGTTTTGGTGCATAAGGACCTTGTTTTATGTGCTTTAGAGTAGATACACTGAAGTTTATAATGTATTTAAGTCATTATTATACTCCTATGCATTACTAACTTGTACATAGGCTTGAAAGACTTGTACCCTTATGTTTTGAATAAAACATGTTACTAATAGTTGGGGTTTGTGATTTTCTCACATGAAATCATAGATTTATGAAGTTAGGGTTTATATCGGGAGTTGAAGTGAAATTAGGGTTTTCGTGCTTTGGATATCTTGTACATTACACTATAGAGTATTATACTTTGGAGTTTCGTGGTTTTGATACTTAATATTAGTATTACATTAGTTTTAGGGTTTAGCGGAAACCCTAATGGGTAGAAGTTGTTTAGTGTGAGCGTACGTTAACGTATTAACGTAAAGTGGCAAGTGTGTTGTTGTAATGTTGTATACTTGACATGTAAGGATGTTTATGTGAAATAAACATAAGTAAGTTGGTGTTGGTCTATGTGGGAGCACGTTTATCAAGTTTGTGAGTTATATCACACTTAATAATAATTGTTAGAAAAAAAAATATACGTAGAAAAAGGATAATCATTTTATTAGCACATGAAATTTTTTAGTACAAGGTGAAATTTTCCCAGTGGTTACAGTATCCCCCAGTTGAAAGGAATCTCATCCCGAGATTCAATCTATGTTGGTTGATAGGTTTGTGAAAAGATGTGGGTAAGTTGCTCGGATTTGATCTTCTCGCTCCCAAGTAAATTCTGGTCCTCTCTTGGAGTTCCATCTCACCTTAACGATGGGTATGCGGCTTCGTTTCAATTGTTTGATCTCTCTATCCATAATCTCCACAGGTTCTTCCACAAAATTAAGTTTGTCAGTGAGACGACTTTCATGGGAATCACAAGGGTTTCGTCTGATAGACACTTTTTCAGATTTGAAACGTGGAAAGTAGGGTGTATATTACTAAGTTCTACCGGAAGCTCTAGTTTGTAGGCTACTGGTCCGATTCTCTCTAGAATCTTGAATGGTCTGATATATCTGGGATTCAACTTTCCTCGCTTACCAAATCTAACCATACCTTTCCATGGTGATACTTTTAACATTACCCTGTCACCGACTTCAAATTCCATAGGCTTTCTCCTTACATCAGCATAACTCTTTTGCCTATCTCGTGCAGCTTGCAAACGTTGTCGAATCTGTACTATCTTATCAGTGGTCTCTTGAATGATCTCCGGTCTAGTAAGTTGGGCTTGAGCTTCTCCTACTTCATCCCAACAAACAGGTGATCGACACTTTCGTCCATAAAGGGCTTCAAATGGTGCCGCTTTGATACTAGCATGGTAACTATTGTTATTTGAGAATTCTGCCAAAGGCAAATGTCTATCCCATCCTTTACCAAAATCTATTACACATGCCCGGAGCATATCTTCTAATGTTTGGATAGTACGTTCACTTTGTCCGTCAGTCTGTGGGTGATAAGCAGTACTCATATCCAACTGAGTACCCAAAGCTTTCTGAAGCGTATCCCAAAATCGAGACGTGAAACGAGAATCTCGATCCGAGATAATAGAAATGTGTACTCCATGTCGGGAGACTACTTCTTTCAAGTATAATCGTGCCAGACTTTCTATTTCATCTGTCTCCTTGATTGGAAGAAAATGCGCTGATTTCGTAAGTCGATCAACGATGACCCAAATAGTGTCATAACCGCTTGACGTCCTAGGTAGCTTGGTGATGAAATCCATAGTTATTCTTTCCCATTTCCATTTGGGAATCTCTGGTTGAGTCAACAAGCCAGACGGCTTTTGATGTTCTGCTTTAACTCGTGCACATGTCAAACATTTACTGACGTACTCAGCTATGTCAGCTTTCATATTTGGCCACCAATAAAGCTTTTTGAGATCCTGGTACATCTTTTCAAAACCAGGGTGAATGGAATATTTTGACTTATGGGACTCGTGCATAATCACATTCCTTATATCACCAAAAAGTAGTAACCAACTCCTATTCCTTATACAACGTGTTCCATCAGAATGAACTTCAAATTCCTTATCCATACCCCTCAAATTCTCAGCTTGAATATTTTCTTCTTTTACCGCTTCTGTTTGTGCATTTAGAATTTGGGACGACAGATTTAAGTTAACGGTCATGACTAACGCTCTTACTCGTAGAGGCTTAATCCGCTCCTTCCTGCTCAAAGCATCTGCCACTACATTTGCCTTTCCAGGGTGGTAACGAATTTCACAGTCGTAGTCACTTAACAACTCTAACCATCGCCGTTGTCTCATGTTTAATTCTTTTTGATCAAGAATATGCTGAAGACTCTTATGATCAATGTACACAACACACTTCGTGCCGTATAAATAATGTCTCCAAATCTTGAGAGCAAACACCACTGCTCCTAGCTCGAGATCATGAGTCGTATAATTCTCCTCATGAGTCTTAAGCTGTCGAGAGGCATAAGCAATCACCTTCTCTTTTTGCATTAGCACAGCACCAAGACCTTGGTGCGATGCATCACAGTAGACAACAAAATCGTCATTCCCTTCCGGCAAAGCTAAAATTGGAGCTTCACAAAGATTTTGCTTTAACAGTTGGAAAGCTTTCTCTTGATTTTCTCCCCATACATACTTCTTGTTCTTTTGAGTCAATTCTGTTAATGCCTTAGCAATCTTTGAGAATCCTTCTATAAATCTTCGATAATGGCCAGCAAGTCCTAGAAATTGACGCACCTCAGTAGGGGTTGTAGGTGTCGGCCAATTCTTGACTGCCTCTATTTTGGAAGGATCCACATGAATGCCGTCGCGATCAATCACATGGCCAAGAAATTGTACAGTGTGAATCCAAAAATCACACTTGGAAAATTTTGCGTACAATTGTTCTTTCTTGAGTAATCCCAAGATAGTCCTTAAATGCTCTGCATGTTCTCTATCACTTCGTGAGTAGATGAGAATATCATCAATGAACATGATCACAAATTTGTCCAAATAGGGTTTGCATACCCGGTTCATGAGGTCCATAAACACGGCTGGTGCATTGGTTAACCCAAATGGCATCACCTGAAATTCATAGTGACCGTATCTTGTTCGGAAGGCTGTCTTGGGATTTAGTTGCACATTTGCGCGGATTGTAAACAAATTCTTCCTTTAAGTAAGATGCTTAAAGTTAGAAACGAAAAGATAGGCTCGGAGGGGTTTACTAGGGGTATCGTGTACTAAAAATGAGTACAACGCTAAGGTGTGGGAAAAATTAATTGACTTCGCTAGTCAAGTAATATGACTTAAATGGTCAAGTAATTATGATACGGGTTTAAACACAAGGGTGATCCTAATGCATCTTATCATGTAGTAAATCCTACTACACGAATGTAGTCTCACTAGCGGTCTCGGGATGCATCACTAACGCAAGTTCTAGAATCTAAATACTACCGGTACACTCATAAGCACGAATAATGAATGCTTTTCCTATCAAATCTAAAAGCGAACCTCACATATTTGGGTGGAAAATTTTTTAAGTGGTACGGTTTTTGTGCTAGTCATACAACTCCTATCCATGAGATGCTTGTTAAGGCTAAAGTTTCACTCCTAAATGTTGTAAAAATTTTAAATTTGGTGCTAAAATTGCCCTAGCAAGTATTTCTCTTAGTTTTATTACACACCTACTATCAAACAAACAAACTCAAGTGCAATTGTATCCTATAAGGTATCATCATTTACCCTCCCCTTACACTTAGGATGAACATTGTCCCTAATGTTCAATTAAAGGATGTAAAAGTAAAGCAGGTAAAAGAATGAAAACCAATACTCCCCTGATTCGTTCGGTGTGGATAGTGTGTCAACAAGGTTAGATCTTCCTCCAAGAAAATGAACTTTGAAAGCTTCCCTCCAGAAATATAAATCATCTTCTTGTCATATATAACCTGTTAAACCTGAGAAAACAATCAAGGCAAACCTCGCGTAAAATCGGCGGCGATCTATATATACTAAAAATCCTAGAAAGAAATTTAAGATATAATGCTTGTGGAATGAATGTTTGCAGATTTCCAGGAGTTTATAAAACTAAAGAATCAACAAAAGCTTTAAGACTCTGGTTTAAACAAAACTCGCAAAATTTTTTAGAATTTTTAGTACCTGACGCCGTCAGGTAATAACTCCTGACGCCGTCAGAATGTTCCTGGAAAAATCTTATGTTAAGTTTCCGGAAAATTTCTGGGAAAACTTATGCCTTATTTCCTGGAAATTCCTGCAAAACA
The DNA here is from genome assembly GCA_030686995.1 of Artemisia argyi. Lineage (NCBI taxonomy): Eukaryota > Viridiplantae > Streptophyta > Magnoliopsida > Asterales > Asteraceae > Artemisia > Artemisia argyi. The sequence goes on along the minus strand of CM060690.1, from coordinate 52,768,528 downwards.
TCATTATGACTCGATACAAGCATTTGATTCAAACAATTACTAATACACAGGTTCATTTAATATTGTTGTGAATCATGCTCATTTTCGTTCTTATAAACAAATTTGGATTTCCCTTACACTTAGCTTTTGCAAAATACCTTTATATGTAATTAAGACGAAGTTAAAAATAAAATAAAGCATTTTCACAATTTACTTTGAAACATGATTTACCAACAATAAAAATAAAACACGCATACGGAAATAAATGAAATCAAACAAATAAAAATCAAACAAATAAAAACACACAAAACATGGGTTGCCTCCTGATTGGCTCAGAACAGTCAACCTAAATTGACCAAGGATGTGGTCAACAAAGTCAAACTACCTAGACCAATGCTCCGTGGAATATAGGGTTTCCCTGGGTCGTTATGTCCCGACGAGGTGTGGATTGTATTCAAAACGGGTTTGTGATCGGGTGAATTTGGACAGAAAGGGTTTTGTGATTGATTACACTAAGGAATCTACAAGGAAATGGCTTAAATAAGCTATATGAATAAGACTGGAAAATTGGAAAACCCAGAAACGTATTAAACCTAAAGACGCGTACGTTTATATTTTAAATAACGTAAACGTACAAAATAAAACGTGAAAACTGAAATCTGAAAACCCCCAGGGGGTGAAAATGACTTTTTTACAAACTTAAGGATAAAAGAAAACTTTTAGAAAAATAAAACTAATCTTTACACTAATTACTTATTTATTATTAATTAAATACTAATTAATACTAATTATCAATATTTAAATAACTTAAATAGAATATAATATTAATTTAATACTAGAAAAATGAAAATTAACTTTCTAAAATTATAAAATAACTAAAAACAAATTTTAAAATTAAAAATATGTATTTTTGTCTTTTTGTGATTTTTATATTAATTAATTACTAATTAAATATTAATTACCTAATTAAACTATTTGAATTATAAAAAATAGAATATGAAATGTAATAATTCTAGAAAAATTCCTAAAAATGTTTTATAACATATAAAAGCTAGGAAAAATATAAAAACTAGGTCTTACTTAATAAAAACTAATTATGCTATTTAACACTTAATTATTAATTAATTATTAATAAAACTAATATTAAATCTAATAAATACTAAATGACAAAACAAAAATCTGAGAAAATTTCTAAAATTGCCTTAATATAAAAGGAATTTAAGAAAAATATAAAAAGCTAAGTGCTTAACAAAAATTTAAAAATGAAAATTAAAATTTAAATTGCATTAAATAGAAACTATCACTTAAAATTAATTTGGATTTTCTGGATTTTTTTTTGGAAACTTATTTTACAACTAAAAACATGAAACTTTTACAAAAACAACTTTTGTGGAAATCAAAAATAAGCTCTATGGAAGCTTATTTGCTCCACAGTTGACTTTAGTTGACCAAGTGAGGAAAATAGCTGAAACTAGCTTGTGTTGGGCCCACAAGGGTGGAACTTGGTTCACTTAACTTGTTTGGACATGTTAAAGCAGGATTCAAATGAATAAGCTCATAGGATAATCAATTAAGCAAGAATAAGCAATTGGCTAAACAAATTTCAACTCAGAAATTGGACAAAGATTGAGGGCATCTAGGGGGCTCACAAGGGTGATTGGGGGCACAAGCTTGGGTGCAATGGAAATCCACCCACCTTGGGAGTTCAAAGAACCTAGAGGGGAACAATGGAGCCCACTGTGGTGGCCAGAAACCACTACCAAAGTGGTGGTGTTGGCTGTGTTGTCTGCTACAGCAGGGGAGGTGTTCCTCCCTGCAGCTGTGTTTCTTGCTATGTGGGACCCACAAAAAATTCTCAAAAATAAAAGGAAGGTGGGATTCAAGAGTTGAGCTGGGGGGCTTTACATAGGAACAAGTTTCAAGTCCTCAAACATAACACAAAATTCTAATTAATTCTTGCAAGTTTTGTAAAAACTGGATAACATGCACATTGACTTTTTGATTTTTGCTAGTAATTTGACTTTGGTGGATTTTGATTCACTCTAATGAACTGTGAACATAATTATAAGATGTAATAAGGCTATAATGAACTAAACTAACAACTTTTTGATAGATTATAGGGATTATGAGACCTTTAATCTAGACAGTGTATGCAAAATGAAAGTGGAAATGAGATTTTGACTTTCCTCTCAAATAACCATGAATGTTTAAGGTTGAACTATCCTAATGAGACATAAATGGGTATGTCTCAGCTGAAAATACTCAACAAAAACACTTCATAGTGCCTTGAACGAACAATTGCCAAACACCCCTGAAACAAACTAGTTAATGACTTTTCAAAGTAAATACTTAATTTAACCTTTAAGATTGAATCAGAAGCACAGATTATGACCCTATGAACTACTTGAAACACAGGTTTGCCAATTAAAACATCAATCACCTAGGAATTACTAAAATGCTAAAATGATAACTAAATAAGCAAAAGTGTGCATAACAGATTCAAAAGCAAAAGGTATGCAAGATCAGGCAAGAACTCAACTAAGAATTATCAAACAAACATAAATCAGTATTAATGAGCATGCACAAGCTAACCTACAGTGGAAATGCAGAAAAATGGGAAGATGCTTACAATTGGTGTCAAACTGAGGAACTAGTCATCAGGGTACAACACATATCCTAACACCTCCCTTGAGGTTTTAAACCCATTGCAATCCAAATAAGTACCCTGCTCCATCTTCTATATTTAATTCCATTGAATTTTTATTTTTCACTATTTTTTATGATTTTTTAGTATTTTTTGGATTTTGGATATAAAATATGTTCTAATGCCTAGTAAGCTTAAAAAAACTTAACAGGGACCAAATTGAACTGAACTAACCACTAAACAACACTCTCTTGCAATATTAAAGCTAAAGTGAGTTTTTGACTGAGGAATTGCTAAAATAGAACATGAACTGAAATTTGCTTGAAATTTATATACTGAAAGTGAATTAGAATACACATAAACTACTTAATACAAGCTTTGAAAGCTAAATTTCTTAATTGAAATGGAAATTTTACATTAAACTACAAGCTACCTATACTACTAAAACTACTACTCTCACTAACTGCTGCTTCCCTTCCTTTTCTTTTCTTTTATAAACCTTGGATTGTTTCTCTCACTTTCCCACCATCTCTGGACCGTTGGATTGGGATAAAACCATCTTGGCCTTTAAAATTGATTTGGCGGGAAAAAAGGGTGAGGCAGTTGGGATGGTTTCTTGGAGTGATTTGTGGATAATTAATGCATATTGGTTGTTTGTGGAGGCTAGGGAGACAAAGAGTGGTGTGTTGGGCAGAGTTGGTGAAGGTAGGGGAACACAGTGTTGCAGCCAAGTGGGGGTGAAGGAGATGGTGGTGTGTTGGGTTTGACCTGGTCAAACGACCAGGGTGGTGTTTTTATTAAAAAGGGAGTGGGGTTGGGACGGTTTTTGTTGGGCTTGGTTATTGGATTAGGATTAGTTTGGTTTTGGATTTGGGTTGTAATAATAAAAAGGTAAAGGTCCATTTGGTTATTTGTTACAAGGACCATTTTTGTAATTATTCTAAAATTGAGGGGCTGCAAATGAAACTTTCCCAAAGTTATCACAAGGATCAAAATTGACAACTTCAATAACCCAAAGACCCAAAATGTACTTTTTCATAAATAAACACCAAGGACCATTTTTGTAAATTTCCAAACCCCGGGGTCTAAAATTGCCATTTCACCAAACTTTCATTCCAAGGAATAATCTTGCCAAAATAAGTAACCACAGGACCATAAATTCTTTTTCTTCCAAAAATTTCCCACCAGGGACCAATCTTGCCAAAATTTGAAACTCTAGGGACTAAATTGCCAATTTCCAAAACTTTTGAGATTTTTCACCAAAGGACTAAATATGACAACTTATGATTTCAAAAGGACCTTTGGTGATAATTTTCCATATTTTGAATAACCAGGGACTAGTTTTGATATTTTATGAAAGTTGGGGGACTGAAACTGCCAATTTTGCAAACTTTGTACGTTTTTCATTTGTTTTTACTCTTTTTGCATATAAAACACAATTTTGAAATATTTTTAGTATTTTGATGCATTTCTGAGTATTTTTGTATGTTTTGCAGTTCAGATTTAACTAAAAATGATGAGTGTTTGAGCACTCATCACCTCCCAAGAAACGCTTTTCATTATTTACGAGTCTTGTAGCTAGACTTAAGGTCACGGGCAATTACATGACCTCGTCATTGGTCACATCCTCTATTTCATCCTCAATCTTAGTTTTGTGTTCCGGACCCGATTGTAAATGTTCTTTATAAAGATCAACCACCTTTTTCTCAATTGCTCCTATAATCCTTTTGGCAAACTCCCTATCAACTTTATATTTTGGCCCTAGAGTTAAGCAATCCTTAGAGAAAAGGCTTTTCTTCTCCCATACATATTCTATGCCCTTTTTCTTATCCTCTTCATTGATGTCCTCAAAAGCACCAATGTTATCCACATCAAATCGAGGCACAAAATGAAATTCCTTCATTCTATTAGGCATCCTATATGTGATCCTATCAGTTTCACTAGTAAATCGGATCGTCCCTTCTATCCCATCATATTCTAACTTGGACTCTTCAACAAAAGGCTTACCTAATACAACATAGGATAGGCGACAATCTATAACACTAGCTAAATCTTCAACAACCATAAAGTCAATGACATAAGTAAAGTTCCCAACGAAGACATGTAAACCTTTAATTCTCCCGACAAAATTACAAATTCCGCCGGGGTACTTAGGGTCCCTTCGAGGTTCAAGACATGTTTTCACTATATCATTATAAACACTTGAGGACATAATGTTGATTGGGGATTCAAAATCAATGTAAGCGTTGTCAATGTACTTATACCCAATCATACATGGTATCTTAACAATCTTAGGATCACCTGTCTTTATCTTAGGGTCAATTCTAGCAAAAGGAGGCCGAGGATTATCAACAAGATTATTATAGTACGTAGTTTCCTCCTTAGTGGGATATAGATTGAAATAATCATCCTGTTTTGGATCTATCTCCCCTTCCTCAAGTTCCTTCACATTCTCAACAAAAACCTCAAAATCATTAGATACTAGTTCCTCATTTGAATACAAGGCGGTCGCTAGGTCACTAAATGCATGATCGAGCTCAACATTAATCAACCTATTAAGTTCCCTAATCTCATTCTCAATCTGTTCACGCAGCAAAGCAACTTCACTAGGGGAAAGGGGTGGATTCGTGTTTTTCATAATGGCTAACGGAATAGTCAATGAACTTAATTTACTAACAAAGGCACGAAGAAAAAGATAGACTAAAGAAACCTAAAAATAAAAATAAAAATCTTACTAGAAAGGAATCTAGCAAGTAGACCTAATAAAAAGAAATTCTAACCTAGACAATAACTATTCCCCGGGTTGTGGCGCCAAAAACTTGATACGCGGGATTGCGCCCTCGCAACAGGTTTTACCTCTCAAGGGATTTTGAGAAGCTTGCAATCCCCGCCAGGTAGTGTACCTGATCGTTGTAGTATAGTATAGTGATAAGTACCGAGGGATTGATCGTTCAACTCAGGAATAGTGTCGCTAGGATTAGAAAGCCTACTAAACTAGGTCTAGAGGTGAGGGATGATTCTTTTTGTATTTTTATATGTTATAAAAAGCAAGTAAAATCTCGGGTTTTGAACGATTGGGCGAAATTACTTGCTAGTCAACTAACCTAAATAACTACAGATGCAATCAAAATAAAATAAAAAGAAATGAAAATGAACTAATGTAATTATGTGGTGGAAAGAATAATGAGAAAAGATGTGTTTACTTAGATTTCATTACTCCCTAGATATCTTTTACCAGTTGATTAGCTTGTTACAATTGCATGGATGACGGGTTTTATTCCTTAATACTAGTCGTAGGGCCGTGTACAATATTCCCTAACTCTATAAGCTCCTACTTCACTCCTATGTCGAGCCGACTAAAAGCTCCTAACATGGGATCACTAGAATTTACTTATGTATTAAATACAACCAAAAATCGTAGTACACCTCCGATCATGTTTCTTAAGACGTTCAAGCAAGTTACCAATGGAAGTCTGCCAGATTTCTTAAGCCTAACATCGAATACAATCATCCACAACAATTATAAACAAACCATCAACTAATAATCAACATCTAGGTTTCACTACATCTAAGCAAACACAATAAAAACCTAGCCTAGTATGTTAAAAGAAAGACAAACATAAGATAGAATCACACAACACATAGACATATCATTTGATTATTGGAAAACGTATCTTCAATTAAGCATGGATGGAACAAGGGTTGAAACCCTTATTTTTACAGAAAATCCATCTAGGGTTTAAGCTCTCTAAAGTTCTCCTAATGTTCCACACACTATGAATGAAAAATTGAAAAAATATATATAGATAATACATCCTGACGGCGTCACGTTACAGCTTGTGACGCCGTCAACTCGCCGCCAAATTAAGGTTCGTATTGCCTAGATCCAGTCTTGACGTTGTCATGTAGAAATTGAGCTCTGGGCCATCACTTGCAAAATGACCCTAACGGCCTTGGTGACGCCGTCAGGCATTTTATACTTGAAATAGTTCTGGGCCGTCATGTGTATTCCTCATATCCACCTCTTTTGCCAAGCTTGACGCCGTCATGTGTGAGGTCTTGACGTCGTTAGGTATTGTTCCCATCAAGGATTTTGAGACTTTGTCATTTTCTTCACTTTTATGCTCCAAAAGCGTCCGAAATGCTTCCTTTTCCATATTTCTCCTCAAAAGTACCTAAAATGACAAAAGGAATGATTTAGGGCTGTAATTGATCAAATAATCATGGATTCGGGCTTAAATGACCCCTTAAAAGCGATACACTTTTCGCCTTACCATGTATCTGATTTGGGTGAATTGTGAATTGAAGGCTTCTTTATAGACCTGATTCTGAGTTAATGGGAGTTAATGCAACTTAATGTGAGGTGGTTGAATGGTAAGAATTTGAGATATTTACTGAAAACCACATTGACTATAAAGAAGATTCTACTGATGGGTAATCCTGCGGTTTGACTAATTTCTGTTGATTGACTTTCAATCCTGCTGATGATCTTAGAACATATCAGTGTTGTTCATATCAGTGGATTTGGTACTCATCAGTGGTAATGAGCTAAATATCTTTCAATAAAATAGTGGAAACAAACATCATGACTCTTCTACAGCTACTCATGAGACTGATTTGCCTACTGATGAACCACCTTCTCCTTACTCTGCCATCTACATTCCTGACAGAAGGGCCAAAAGGATGGCTAAAAAGAAAGTTTCTTTTGGAGATTTAGATCTTGATGCTGATGATGATTCTTTTATTGAAAGGATCTGCTGAAGATTTTCCAGAAGGTTATTTTAATGTCTTGGTTACTGGGGAGTTTCTTCTAATGGGCAGACTAATACCATTTATAGGCTAGATCAATCATCTATGCAATTCACCTTTTTGCAAGAAATTTTGCATCTTGTGGATCACTAAGATCTTATCACCCTTTATAACCTGGTGACCAAGTATTATTCTACTCATACTCCTGAAGGTGTTGGGCTATATTTATTGGGTGATCTTCAAGTGCTCATGGATTGTAGGTCTCCCACTGGTACTAGTTATGAAGTTTGGAAGAATAATCACAAGTGGAAAGTTTTAAAGAGGTGGTTCTATCCTATTCCATATGTTCATGTATTGGAGACTACAGCTGGTTTACGAGTATCTCTGTTTGTAGACCAGGATTATCCTTTGTCAGTGACTCTTATGGAGAAGATACTTAAACATAATCTGGAAGTTCCTCCTAATCCAGTTGGGAATGATAGACTTTTTGTTGAATCATTGGTTCGTTTCTTCAAATCCAGGATAAGGGCACACAGAGCTACCTGATAATTGTATTATGTATTTTTGTAAATTTCTTTTCTTTCTTTTATTAGTACAAAAAAAAAAACTAACTCACAGATTTGTATAGTGCTATGTTTTGTTGTATGCATGTTTTGGTGTTAGGTCACCATTTTGTAAACACAAGTATGATTTAGAAAGAAATAAGATGAGAAAAGAGATTGGTTGATTATGAGACAATATGAAAGGTGAAAGTGCAAGAGTTTCCTTAAGACAATCAAATAACCAACAAATGAAATGTTTACTCTCCGGAATCTTCGGCTGAACCATTGCCACTCAACCGCAAAGAATTGGAAACCTTGTTTGCTCCACTATTTGATGATACAATTGTATACCGTTCTACTGAGGTCTCACCTAATTCCGCTGCTCAACCTGACAATATTCCAGTACCAGACTCACCTCAACAAACTACTACAAGTGTTGAGAGAAACGGTCCTCCAATTGCATCACCATCTACAGTAGAACAAACTGTTTCTAACTCCCACCATTCAGCTGAAGATCCAACACCACCATCAGTTCCCCAACTAGCAGAGCAAGATCCTGATGCGTTCTTTAATCCGTTTGCACCGGCTCCTATTATTCCTGATATAGCTGAGTCGTCAACACGCAATTTGGATCCTGCTAATATGCGAGATACCTATCAACTACACCCTTCCACACACAAATGGACTCGAGACCATCCACTAGTTCACATTATTGACCATCCAGATGCACCTGTTATGACAAGACAACGACTTCACACGGATGGAGAAACTTGTATCTATGCACTCACAGTTTGTCATGAAGAACCTAAGAACATTAAAGATGCAATGACTTATGACAACTGGATTGAATCTATGCAAGAGGAATTTCCGCAATTCATAAGACTGGAAGTCTGGGAATTAGTTGAAAGACCTGACGGAGTCTTTGTCATCGGGTTAAAATGGATTTGGAAGAATAAGCTTGATGCTGAAGGAACTGTCATACGTAACAAATCATGTCTGGTAGCGAAAGGATACTCTCAACTGGAAGGACTTGATTTTGCTGAATCCTTTGCTCCAGTGGCTAGACATGAAGCGGTTCGGATCTTTTTGGCCTATGCTGCACACAGGAACATGGTTGTTTACCAAATGGATGTGAAAACCGCATTTCTTAATGGAGAACTCCGTGAAGAAGTTTATGTTAGTCAACCTGAAGGCTTCGTTGATCCTGAGCGTCCTAACCACGTTTACCGACTCAAAAAGGCACTCTATGGACTCAAGCAAGCCCCACGGGCGTGGTATGACAAACTGTCCACTTTCTTGCTGGCCAATAAATTTTCTAAAGGATCAGTGGATCCCACACTATTTACAAAAACCTACGGGGAGGACTTACTTGTTGTTCAAATATATGTCAATGACATCATTTTTGCCTCAACAAAAAGAAATTACTCTAATGATTTTGCAAAATTAATGAAAGATAATTTTGAAATGTCCATGATGGGTGAACTTTCGTTCTTTCTAGGACTACAAGTTCATCAATCACCCCGTGGAATTTTTATAAATCAGTCCAAATATGCTCTTGAAATTTTAAAGAAACATGGGATGATGAGTTGTGATACTTATAATACACCGATGGGCTATACCACAAAACTAGATGCTGACTTACATGGGACTCCCGTTGACCCTACCAAATACCGAAGTATGATTGGGTCCCTCATGTATCTCACAGCTAGTAGACCTGATATAGTATTTGCTGTCTACATGTGCTCTCGTTATCAGTCCAAACCAACTGAAAAACACCTCAGTGAGGTCAAGAGAATCCTTCGATACATAAAGGGAACCATTAACTTGGGAATCTGGTATCCGAAGGATTCTGGCTTTGAACTAATTGCTTTTTCAGATGCTGACCATGCAGGATGTTTAGACACACGCAAAAGTACATCTGGTGGATTACAATTTCTCGGAGACAAACTTGTGTCATGGCAATCAAAGAAGCAGGACTGCACATCACTGTCGTCAACAGAATCTGAATATGTAGCCATGTCCGCCTGTTGTGCTCAAGTCATTTGGATGAGATCACAACTTAAGGATTATGGCTACCTATTCAACAAGATTCCCATCTACTGTGATTCCAAAAGTGCAATTGCTATCTCCTGCAACACCGTACATCATTGCAAACACAAACACATCGATCTCCGATATCACTTCATCAAAGAGCATGTGGAAAAGGGTACCGTTGAACTTTATTTTGTTGGGACTGAGTACCAATTGGCGGACTTACTTACCAAATCCTTAGCACCATCAAGGTTTGCTAGACTAGTTCACCAAATTGGTATGCGATGTTTGACTCCAGAGGATCTGGAAAAGTTTTTAAAATACAATTGATCGTCAAACATCAAAACTATCTTTGTAAATATTTTTTCAAAAACAAAATACAAAAATATAAAACCAATTAAAAACTCAAAAAGATTTTTGGTCATTAAAAAAAAAAAAAAAAAAAAAAAAATGCAAGTATAAACCACCTCTTTCAACACTATTTTATAAATGTCTTCAATCATTCAAAACAAGTGTTGAGGGGGAGGAAAAGTAATGTTTTTCAAATTTCTCAAAATATATATATATATATATATATATATATATATATATATATATATATATATATATATATATATATATATATATATATATATATATTTTGTTTCTTTATACTTGCATTTTACCAAAAAGATATACATTTTTTTTTAATAATAAGTGTTGATTCAAAAGGTGTTTCGGGTTACTCTCCTTAACCAATACAATTAATTTTTCAGTATTACTATGATCTAAGGTCGAGGGGGAGTACCACAAGTTGTTCTTATCATGTCTTGGTGTTAACTTATGAAAGTTACACGTGATTAAGTGTTTAAGCATTAAGAATAAATGTTAGTTAAGGTTAAGGGACTAATAGTGTCAATACATGATTCTAGTTTAACCTTTGGTCAAAACCTCACAAGGACCGAACATTTACTCCACCTGCAAAATTATTTACTACCCTCAACCACCTAATCTACGATCCACAATCATTTGCTTGATCTAATCATCAATCTTCGAATCCGTAAGTGTTAACATGTTTTGATCATTATTTCTAACAAAGGTTTTTAATTTCATAACGATCCAACGGTTCAATTTGTGTCAATCGATTAGTCATTTTTTAGGGTTATGCGTAATCAAGAACCCAGAATTTTGTGATTGTTATGGTTGAATTTGTTAGTGGGAAATGTTCTTAGGATGTAAATAAACATGTTGTCACACTCTAATTGCACCCAGAAACACCAAATCGTCTAGTTTGATTTTAGGGTTCATACGAAGGATTTGGGGGATCTTGATTTTAGACGTTAGGATTGTAATTGGTGATGGGGATTATGTTCTTGTAGGCCTAGGATCATGTTGTCATGGTTTAATTGCTTCAAAAACATCTCTTGCTTATGATTGTATGATTTAGGGTTCGAATGACACTAGCAGTCATGATCATTCGATTGTGTGGATGATTTGTGTTAATAATTGAACCATATGATCCTTATGTTGTTAGAAACATTTGCCCCATGCTTAGACATACCCAGATTCATGTTTGATTGTGATTGTGATTGAATGTTCATACGGGTTTACGCGTATCTTAGTATCATGCATGTTTACGCGTAATAATAGGTAGTTAAGTGCGTTAATATGGATATTGATCAGTGGTATTGTGTGTTAAACTTTCAGGAATCATAACAATCTTGTTACGAAAGGTGAATTTTCTGGAAAAGGCAACTTTACGCGTTAATAGTTCATCCTACGCGTTAATTGTTCATCCTACGCGTAAGATTGAATCTTACGCGTTAGATTCGACACGTGGACAAACTGTGTCTTGGATAAGACATAGTTTACGCATAAATGTAACTCTTACGCATAAGTTCTGACCTTACGCATAAGTTCTGAACTTACGCATAAGTCATTACCTACGCATAAGTTACACTTTACGCTTAAGGGTAATCCTACGCGTAACTTCAATTTCTACGCCTAAGATTTATCTTACGCATAAAATTGATCTTACGCATAAGATTCACCTTACGCGTAATATTCTAACTTACGCGTAGCTTTTGCACTTACGCATAACTTCTTCTCTTACGCCTAAGTCAGGTTACGCGTAAAGTTACCCACTTACGCGTAAACTTGTCAAAATCCAATTTTTTTTCTAAGTGTTGGAAAATTTTCCAAAGTGTAACTTCTTGTAATGATAAACTTATGTTGTAACTGAATTGTTTTAAGTTTCTACCAAGAAATATAACTCAAGTTTGTCATATAACAAAAGTTTTCACAACACACAAACCCCCCACTGATCAATGTATAACATGCAAATCTATAAGTGATGAGGCGAAAAATGATCCGTTTTTAGGGGGTCATTTAAGCCCGAATCCGACTTTATTTGATCAAATATTGCCCTAAATCATTCCTTTTGTGATTTTAGGTGGTTGGAGAGTGAATTCTGGAAAAGAAGCCATTTTGGACGTTTTTGGAGCATAAAAGTGAAGAAAACGGTAAAGTACCAAATTTCCATGCTGAAGATACAAGGTGACGGCGTCAAGACCACCATCTTGACGGCGTCAGACATGAGGAATTAGACACCGAAGGTGGTGACGGCGTCAAAGTGGCAAGAATAAAATACCGTGGGTGGTGACGGCGTCACATAGGCCGTCATAAGTGGATCAAGGCCGTCCGAGGAAGTATATGGCGGCGAGGTGACGGCGTCACAAGTAACTCTTGACGCCGTCAGCCTGTTTTTCCTATATATAGTTTTCTAGTTTTTTCATTAAGAAAGGAGAAGTTTTGGTGAAACCCTAAAGACGATTTTGGTGCCTCTTTTACAGGTTTTTCAAGGGTTCCAAACCCTTGAGACCTTGCATTGTAATTGAGATAAGTGTACTTTCAATTCAATCAATATGTCTATGTGTTGGTTGTTTATATCTTGTTCTTGTCTCAATTCCATTATGCTAGGCTAGATCTCTTTTGTGTTTGCTTAGATCTAATGAAACCTAGATGTTGATTATGTGTTGATTACTTGTCTATTCTTGTTTTGAATGAATGATTTATATGTTAGGCTTAAGAAAACTGGCAGATCTCCAAATGGTAACATGCTTGAACGTCTTAAGAAACATGAACCGAGGCGTACTAGGTCTTTATTGGTTGTATTTAATGCATGAGCCACTGTTTACAATCCCTATAGTTGTGCTGGGTCATGGTGTAGGAGGAGATAAGAGCTCATAGAGTTGGGGAGTTATGTATGCCACCCCACGAATGGTATTAAGGAATACAATCCGTCATTCATACAAGTGTAACAAGTAATTAACATGTAAAAGATATCTAGGGAGTAATGAAGTCTAAGTAAACACAATTTCTCCAATCACTGCTCACAACCTTAGTATAATTTAGTTTAATTTCATTTTCATTATTTTATTTTAATTATATAATAGCTTTGGGTTAGTTGAATAGCAACTAATTCCGCCCACTCCTTCAAAACCCGAGATTTTACTTGCTTTCATAAAAATATAAAAATACAAAAATAATCATCTTTCACCTCTAGAACTATTAATTAGGTTTTCTAATCCTAGCGACACTATTCCTAAGCTGAACGATCAATCCCCCGGTACTTGTCACTATACTATACTACAACGATCAGGTACACTGCCTGGTGGGGGTTGTAAGCTTCTCGAGATCCCTCGAGAGGTAAAGCAAGGTGCGATTCCCACGCATCAAGTTTTTGGCGCCGCTGCCGGGGAATAGTTATTGTCTAGGTTAGGATTTCTTTTTATTAGGTCTACTTGCTAGATTCCTTTCTAGTAAGACTTTATTTTTACTTTTAGGTTTTCTTTAGTCTATCTTTTCTTTGTGTCTTTGTTTGTAAAAACCTTTCCATTGACTATTCCGTTTGCCATTATGGAGAACGCGAATCCACCAAGTCCGACACTAGAGTTTTACCAGAAAAAATATAATTACACTAGTTTGGATATTACAAGATGGAGGAACGAAATGAGGAGGACAGGATCTTATATTGATTTTATTGAGTACCTTGAGAAAAGAGGCCAAGTGCATGATGCTTTTAGAGAATTCACCTTAAGAGCTCCATCAACCCCTCAAAATGCCTCACTTAGTGAAACCTATGCACCATATGAGCTTTCACCTAGGATAGTTTCGTATGAGCCACCTAGCTGCATGTCTTGGTTAGGCCCTACCAGAATACAGGATGAACACATGGGTGACCTTGATGTGATGGAGGATGTAGCTGAACATGATCACATTGATCAAAAAGACCTAGGTTTTATGATCGATGATGATGAATCTCAAGAAACAGATGATGAATCTCTTTGGCAATTTGTATATAGCAGTCAGAATATTGAGGATGACCCTTATGATTCGGACATAGAAGTTGAGATGCCTAGAGAAGCACGTGAGATACTTGGGAGAATATTAGGACTAGATCCTGACACATGGAATGATGAGATGAACAACATAAGCCCACAAAATACTCAACCATCATTTGAGGCACACACACCGCCCGTGACTTACCCGGAAGAAGTAGAAGAAACTTTAGGAATTCCGATGGAGGTAGAACCTTTGAACCAAACACAACTAGAGGATATAGGTTTGAATACTTATAATGATAACCTTACTCTTAGTTCTAGGGAAGTTCCTAGTTTTGATGAACCGGAGCCTCAACCAAAACCGTTACCTAATCTTCCATCCGTGGATGTGAATTTAGGAATTGAGATAGGTTCCGATCCACCCATCAAACCATATAGTCCGGGTAGTCTTAGGATAAAGGGAGTGGACTCTAAGCCTTGTAGAGAGGAAGCCAATATAGGAGTGGAACATGGCCTTACATGCTTACATCACCCATTTATGATTGATCACAAGAATTATGGGTTTAAACCGGGTTTATTAGGTCAAGATGGATCCCCAACTAGTAGTCTCTTGAAGTTGATAGAAAATGATCCCTTTCTAGGAGAATATATTAATCAACTCATTAACCCGATTGAATTAGGTAAGGTTATGATGATAGGAGCACACCCTTTTGAGCATATAATTCATCCACCACTCTTTCCTCACATGGCATACTTCCACCGAGATGGTGTGTATCGCTACTATCACCCGCACTTAATCCTAAGTGTAGGGAAAACCTCACCTTTATCCGTGAAATAAGGGTAGAGTCAGGCTCGTGACTCGAACAAAAACCAGCGCTTTTTGGGAGGCAACCCATGTTTTGTGTGATTTTATTTGTTTGATTGTTAATTGCTTCCGTATGCATGTTTTATTTTTATTGTTGGTTGATCATGCTTCTAAAATAAAACGTGAAAATACTTTACTATGTTGTTTAGCCTAGTCTTAACTTCAACCTAAAGGTATTTTTGCAAAAGATAAGTGTAAGGGGAAACCCCAAATATGTTTTCAAGAAACAAACCGATCATGATTCTCCACAATATTTAATGAACATGTATATTCGTATTTGTTAGAGTCAAATGCTTGTATTGAGTCATAATAAAGTTTTGCAGGATTTTCCAGGAAGTAGGACGAAGTTTTTCCAGAAATTTTCCGGAAACTTTACATAAGAATTTCTGCAGGTCCATTCTGACGGTGTCAGGAGTTAAAAATCTGGAAATTTTACCGGTTTTGTTTATCTAACGGAGTCTTATGGTTTTTGTGAATTATTAAGTTTTATAATCTCCAGAAAATCTGCAAACTTCATTCCACAAGCATTATATCTTACTTTGTTTTCTAGGATTTAGTAACTTATATAGGATGCCGCCGATTTTACGCGAGGTTGCCTTGTCTATTGTTGTCAGGATTTACAGGTTATTTGTGACAAGAAGATGATTTATATTCTGGAAGGGAAGCTTTGATTGTTCATTTTCTTGGAGGAAGATTTAACCTGGCCAACCTAAAATCCATACCGAGCGAATCAGGGGAGTATTTGATTTCATTCTCTTTACTTTTTAACTTTTACATTCTTTACTTGAACATTGGGGACAATGTTCATCTTAAGTGTAAGGGAGGGTAAAAAGATGATACCTTACATATGCACTTTCGCTTGAGTTTGTTTTGTTTGATAGTAGATGAGTAATAAAACTATGAGAAATACTTGTTAGTGTAATTTTAGCGCCAAATTTAAAATTTTTTACAATATTTAGGAGTGAAACTTTAGCCATAGCAAGCGTCTCATGGATAAGAGGTTGTATGACTAGCACATAACCGTATATTCAGAAAAATTTTCCACCCAAAAATGTGAGGTTCGCCTTTAGATTTGATAGGAAAAGCATTTATTATTGGTGCTTATGAGTGTACCGGTAGCATTTAGATTCTAGAACTTGCGTTAGTGATGCATCCCGAGACCGCTAGTGAGACTACATTCGTGTGGTAGGATTTACTACATGATAAGAGGCATTAGGATCACCCTTGTGTTAAACCCGTATTATAATTACTTGACCCTTTAAGCCATATTACTTGGCTAGTTAAGTCAACTAATTTTTCCCACACCCTTAGCGTTGTACTCATTTTTAGTACACGAAACCCCTAGTACACCCCTCCGAGCCTATCTTTTCGTTTCTAACTTTAAGCATTTTACTTAAAGGAAGAATTTGTTACACCCCACTTAAATGTACAACCAAATCGCCTTAGCCTTCCGTGTATGCGCTCATTTTTAGTGCATTATTGTTATTTGTTAAACCCTAAGTTAACTTTCTAATTGATTACATGGTTGCTAAGTCGAGTCATATCCTTGTACATATTGTTTTGGGACGATTGGGACTCATGGATAAGTACTTATTTTATGGAGTAATGGGGAAGAACATAATATTATTACCCCCATATGTGCATTAATCTTAAAAGTGCTCCAAGTGTTTTGATTTTCTTAATTCGAGTCATTAGATTAGTTAATTGTAAAGTATGTAAAGATTCAAGTGTAAGGGGAATGCTCAATCCCCTATGATGTATTATTTCGGATGGTAGGGTAAGAGTGTATGCAAAAAAAAAAAAAAAAAAAAAAAAAAAAAAAAAAAAAAAATCGAAAAATCAAGAAAAAGAAAAAAAAAATAGAAAAAGAAAAAGAGAAAAAAACATACGGACTACCATCCCGTTTTCATTCTATGTTCATTTTATGTTTTTGTTATTTTTCGTTTATTAGCTTAAGTCGAGTCTAGTCTTGGCTTAGCAACGCCATCTTGTACATGTAATTAACCAAGATTGTTAACTCGCCACCAGTAAAACTTCCTTTATCCAACAAAAACGTGTAATTCATATCCCTATACCTAACGTTACAACCCTTTAAAAAGACCTCTTTGATAGTTTATCCTAGGTGCTTACGCCATGTGGTGGAGGTTTGATCCTTTCCCAAGCCTATGATAATCTATTTTGTTATGACAGGTAGTGAGAGATATCTTCCATTTCCATAATGTTATATTACTTTATTACACCCGAGAGATGTGAGTATCTAAACACTATTTGTGAGGTGCTTGTGTATGACCTCCGTGCTTGTCTATTGGTCTTTAGTGGAACGATTATTTGTTGTAATTACTTTTATATTAGTGTTAAATGACCCCTAACTTGTCTTTTGAGTAGAATAAAAGCTCATTTGCTTGAGGACAAGCAAATCTCAAGTGTAAGGGTATATGATGAGGCGAAAAATGATCTGTTTTTAGGGGGTCATTTAAGCCCGAATCCGACTTTATTTGATCAAATATTGCCCTAAATCGTTCCTTTTGTGATTTTAGGTGGTTGGAGAGTGAATTCTGGAAAAAAAGCCATTTTGGACGTTTTTGGAGCATAAAAGTGAAGAAAACGGCAAAGTACCAAATTTCCATGCTGAAGATACAAGGTGACGGCGTCAAGACGACCATCTTGACGGCGTCAGACATGAGGAATTAGACACCGAAGGTGGTGACGGCGTCAGAAGGATTCATGACGGCGTCAAAGTGGCAAGAATAAAATACCGTGGGTGGTGACGGCGTCACATAGGCCGTCATAAGTGGATCAAGGCCGTCCGAGGAAGTATATGGCGGCGAGGTGACGGCGTCACAAGTAACTCTTGACGCCGTCAGCCTGTTTTTCCTATATATAGTTTTCTAGTTTTTTCATTAAGAAAGGAGAAGTTTTGGTGAAACCCTAAAGACGATTTTGGTGCCTCTTTTACAGGTTTTTCAAGGGTTCCAAACCCTTGAGACCTTGCATTGTAATTGAGATAAGTGTACTTTCAATTCAATCAATATGTCTATGTGTTGGTTGTTTATATCTTGTTCTTGTCTCAATTCCATTATGCTAGGCTAGATCTCTTTTGTGTTTGCTTAGATCTAATGAAACCTAGATGTTGATTATGCGTTGATTACTTGTCTATTCTTGTTTTGAATGAATGATTTATATGTTAGGCTTAAGAAAACTGGCAGATCTCCAAATGGTAACATGCTTGAACGTCTTAAGAAACATGAACCGAGGCGTACTAGGTCTTTATTGGTTGTATTTAATGCATGAGCCACTGTTTACAATCCCTATAGTTGTGCTGGGTCATGGTGTAGGAAGAGATAAGAGCTCATAGAGTTGGGGAGTTATGTATGCCACCCCACGAATGGTATTAAGGAATAAAATCCGTCATTCATACAAGTGTAACAAGTAATTAACATGTAAAAGATATCTAGGGAGTAATGAAGTCTAAGTAAACACAATTTCTCCAATCACTGCTCACAACCTTAGTATAATTTAGTTTAATTTCATTTTCATTATTTTATTTTAATTATATAATAGCTTTGGGTTAGTTGAATAGCAACTAATTCCGCCCACTCCTTCAAAACCCGAGATTTTACTTGCTTTCATAAAAATATAAAAATACAAAAATAATCATCTTTCACCTCTAGAACTATTAATTAGGTTTTCTAATCCTAGCGACACTATTCCTAAGCTGAACGATCAATCCCCCGGTACTTGTCACTATACTATACTACAACGATCAGGTACACTGCCTGGTGGGGGTTGTAAGCTTCTCGAGAGGTAAAGTAAGGTGCGATTCCCACGCATCAAGTTTTTGGCGCCGCTGCCGGGGAATAGTTATTGTCTAGGTTAGGATTTCTTTTTATTAGGTCTACTTGCTAGATTCCTTTCTAGTAAGACTTTATTTTTACTTTTAGGTTTTCTTTAGTCTATCTTTTCTTTGTGTCTTTGTTTGTAAAAACCTTTCCATTGACTATTTCGTTTGCCATTATGGAGAACGCGAATCCACCAAGTCCGACACTAGAATTTTACCAGAAAAAATATAATTACACTAGTTTGGATATTACAAGATGGAGGAACGAAATGAGGAGGACAGGATCTTATATTGATTTTATTGAGTACCTTGAGAAAAGAGGCCAAGTGCATGATGCTTTTAGAGAATTCACCTTAAGAGCTCCATCAACCCCTCAAAATGCCTCACTTAGTGAAACCTATGCACCATATGAGCTTTCACCTAGGATAGTTTTGTATGAGCCACCTAGCTGCATGTCTTGGTTAGGCCCTACCAGAATACAGGATGAACACATGGGTGACCTTGATGTGATGGAGGATGTAGCTGAACATGATCACATTGATCAAAAAGACCTAGGTTTTATGATCGATGATGATGAATCTCAAGAAACAGATGATGAATCTCTTGGGCAATTTGTATATAGCAGTCAGAATATTGAGGATGACCCTTATGATTCGGACATAGAAGTTGAGATGCCTAGAGAAGCACGTGAGATACTTGGGAGAATGTTAGGACTAGATCCTGACACATGGAATGATGAGATGAACAACATAAGCCCACAAAATACTCAACCATCATTTGAGGCACACACACCGCCCGTGACTTACCCGGAAGAAGTAGAAGAAACTTTAGGAATTCCGATGGAGGTAGAACCTTTGAACCAAACACAACTAGAGGATATAGGTTTGAATACTTATAATGATAACCTTACTCTTAGTTCTAGGGAAGTTCCTAGTTTTGATGAACCGGAGCCTCAACCAAAACCGTTACCTAATCTTCCATCCTTGGATGTGAATTTAGGAATTGAGATAGGTTCCGATCCACCCATCAAACCATATAGTCCGGGTAGTCTTAGGATAAAGGGAGTGGACTCTAAGCCTTGTAGAGAGGAAGCCAATATAGAAGTGGAACATGGCCTTACATGCTTACATCACCCATTTATGATTGATCACAAGAAACATTATGGGTTTAAACCGGGTTTATTAGGTCAAGATGGATCCCCAACTAGTAGTCTCTTGAAGTTGATAGAAAATGATCCCTTTCTAGGAGAAAATATTAATCAACTCATTAACCCGATTGAATTAGGTAAGGTTATGATGATAGGAGCACACCCTTTTGAGCATATAATTCATCCACCACTCTTTCCTCACATGGCATACTTCCACCGAGATGGTGTGTATCGCTACTATCACCCGCACTTAATCCTAAGTGTAGGGAAAACCTCACCTTTATCCGTGAAATAAGGGTAGAGTCAGGCTCGTGACTCGAACAAAAACAAGCGCTTATTGGGAGGCAACCCATGTTTTGTGTGATTTTATTTGTTTGATTGTTAATTGCTTCTGTATGCAGGTTTTATTTTTATTGTTGGTTGATCATGCTTCTAAAATAAAACGTGAAAATACTTTACTATGTTGTTTAGCCTAGTCTTAACTTCAACCTAAAGGTATTTTTGCAAAAGATAAGTGTAAGGGGAAACCCCAAATATGTTTTCAAGAAACAAACCGATCATGATTCTCCACAATATTTAATTAACATGTATATTCGTATTTGTTAGAGTCAAATGCTTGTATTGAGTCATAATGAAGTTTTGCAGGATTTTCCAGGAAGTAGGACGAAGTTTTTCCAGAAATTTTCCGGAAACTTAACATAAGAATTTCTGCAGGTCCATTCTGACGGCGTCAGGAGTTAAAAATCTGGAAATTTTACCGGTTTTGTTTTTCTAACGGAGTCTTATGGTTTTTGTGAATTATTAAGTTTTATAATCTCCAGGAAATCTGCAAACTTCATTCCACAAGCATTATATCTTACTTTGTTTTCTAGGATTTAGTAACTTATACAGGATGCCGCCGATTTTACGCGAGGTTGCCTTGTCTATTGTTGTCAGGATTCACAGGTTATTTGTGACAATAAGATGATTTATATTCTGGAAGGGAAGCTTTGATTGTTCATTTTCTTGGAGGAAGATTTAACCTGGCCAACCTAAAATCCATACCGAGCGAATCAGGGGAGTATTTGATTTCATTCTCTTTACTTTTTAACTTTTACATTCTTTACTTGAACATTGGGGACAATGTTCATCTTAAGTGTAAGGGAGGGTAAAAAGATGATACCTTACATATGCACTTTCGCTTGAGTTTGTTTTGTTTGATAGTAGATGAGTAATAAAACTATGAGAAATACTTGTTAGTGTAATTTTAGCGCCAAATTTAAATTTTTTTACAACATTTAGGAGTGAAACTTTAGCCATAGCAAGCGTCTCATGGATAGGAGGTTGTATGACTAGCACATAACCGTATATTCAGAAAAATTTTCCACCCAAAAATGTGAGGTTCGCCTTTAGATTTGATAGGAAAAGCATTTATTATTGGTGCTTATGAGTGTACCGATAGCATTTAGATTCTAGAACTTGCGTTAGTGATGCATCCCGAGACCGCTAGTGAGACTACATTCGTGTGGTAGGCTTTACTACATGATAAGAGGCATTAGGATCACCCTTGTGTTAAACCCGTATTATAATTACTTGACCCTTTAAGTCATATTACTTGGCTAGTTAAGTCAACTAATTTTTCCCACACCCTTAGCGTTGTACTCATTTTTAGTACACGAAACCCCTAGTACACCCCTCCGAGCCTATCTTTTCGTTTCTAACTTTAAGCATTATACTTAAAGGAAGAATTTGTTACACCCCACTTAAATGTACAACCAAATCGCCTTAGCCTTCCGTGTATGCGCTCATTTTTAGTGCATTATTGTTATTTGTTAAACCCTAAGTTAACTTTCTAATTGATTACATGGTTGCTAAGTCGAGTCATATCCTTGTACATATTGTTTTGGGACGATTGGGACTCATGGATAAGTACTTATTTTATGGAGTAATGGGGAAGAACATAATATTATTACCCCCATATGTGCATTAATCTTAAAAGTGCTCCAAGTGTTTTGATTTTCTTAATTCGAGTCATTAGATTAGTTAATTGTAAAGTATGTAAAGATTCAAGTGTAAGGGGAATGCTCAATCCCCTATGATGTATTATTTCGGATGGTAGGGTAAGAGTGTATGCAAAAAAAAAAAAAAAAAAAAAAAAAAAAAAAAATCGAAAAATCAAGAAAAAGAAAAAAAAATAGAAAAAGAAAAAGAGAAAAAAACATACGGACTACCATCCCGTTTTCATTCTATGTTCATTTTATGTTTTTGTTATTTTTCATTTATTAGCTTAAGTCGAGTCTAGTCTTGGCTTAGCAACGCCATCTTGTACATGTAATTAACCAAGATTGTTAACTCGCCACCAGTAAAACTTCCTTTATCCAACAAAAACGTGTAATTCATATCCCTATACCTAACGTTACAACCCTTTAAAAAGACCTCTTTGATAGTTTATCCTAGGTGCTTACGCCATGTGGTGGAGGTTTGATCCTTTCCCAAGCCTATGGTAATCTATTTTGTTATGACAGGTAGTGACGGCGTCAAGACCACCATCTTGACGGCGTCAGACATGAGGAATTATACACCGAAGGTGGTGACGGCGTCATAAGGATTCATGACGGCGTCAAAGTGGCAAGAATAAAATACCGTGGGTGGTGACGGCGTCACATAGGCCGTCATAAGTGGATCAAGGCCGTCCGAGGAAGTATATGGCGGCAAGGTGACGGCGTCACAAGTAACTCTTGACGCCGTCAGCCTGTTTTTCCTATATATAGTTTTCTAGTTTTTTCATTAAGAAAGGAGAAGTTTTGGTGAAACCCTAAAGACAATTTTGGTGCCTCTTTTACAGGTTTTTCAAGGGTTCCAAACCCTTGAGACCTTGCATTGTAATTGAGATAAGTGTACTTTCAATTCAATCAATATGTCTATGTGTTGGTTGTTTATATCTTGTTCTTGTCTCAATTCCATTATGCTAGGCTAGATCTCTTTTGTGTTTGCTTAGATCTAATGAAACCTAGATGTTGATTATGTGTTGATTACTTGTCTATTCTTGTTTTGAATGAATGATTTATATGTTAGGCTTAAGAAAACTGGCAGACCTCCAAATGGTAACATGCTTGAACGTCTTAAGAAACATGAACCGAGGCGTACTAGGTCTTTATTGGTTGTATTTAATGCATGAGCCACTGTTTACAATCCCTATAGTTGTGCTGGGTCATGGTGTAGGAGGAGATAAGAGCTCATAGAGTTGGGGAGTTATGTATGCCACCCCACGAATGGTATTAAGGAATAAAATCCGTCATTCATACAAGTGTAACAAGTAATTAACATGTAAAAGATATCTAGGGAGTAATGAAGTCTAAGTAAACACAATTTCTCCAATCACTGCTCACAACCTTAGTATAATTTAGTTTAATTTCATTTTCATTATTTTATTTTAATTATATAATAGCTTTGGGTTAGTTGAATAGCAACTAATTCCGCCCACTCCTTCAAAACCCGAGATTTTACTTGCTTTCATAAAAATATAAAAATACAAAAATAATCATCTTTCACCTCTAGAACTATTAATTAGGTTTTCTAATCCTAGCGACACTATTCCTAAGCTGAACGATCAATCCCCCGGTACTTGTCACTATACTATACTACAACGATCAGGTACACTGCCTGGTGGGGGTTGTAAGCTTCTAGAGATCCCTCGAGAGGTAAAGCAAGGTGCGATTCCCACGCATCAATAAGTATACATCATAATTGAATGTCTTTGCTAACACAGTCAACAATTGCCATGTTTGTGTTTGTTTATGATCTATTCAGATGGCAGAACACAACGACATTCCATACGGACCAGAACCCGAACCTAAGCTTTCTTGGGAAGAGACATTCCCAGAAGACTACAACAGGAAGATTGGAAAGAACAACCTCCGTATCAACTTCAACAAGATGACCTGCAACTAGTCCTTTTGTATTGTGGCTATAGATGCTCTTCTTTACCACCCGAATAAGCTATTGTTCACCAAGTCTGCCTCGGTTTCCTGCTTCTACATCCACCAATTCTGGCACACACTACAGCTAGATCTTGGGGAGGCTTCCTTCACCTGTACACTTCATAACCGTGAGGTCTCTGTGGATATTGATGTGCTCAGGAATGTACTCGGTTTACCAGAACTCGGCCCTAATGAGGAGTATGTTACAGTCCCCACTGAAGAAGAGTTGATAATATGGTTAAGGGATATTGGGTATGACGAATCAGAAGAAGTTATCACCAGACATTCTAGGGTCAACATTAGGTATCTCCCACAACCATGGAGAACCCTATACATACTGATTGCCAAGTCCTTATCTGGCAGAGATTCTGGGCATGAACATCCAAAGCTCCAACACCTCAAACTCTTCTGGGCAGTGGCTAACGTGAAGAAAGTTGATTATGCCAGCATCATTTGGGAAGACCTGGTGTGGCACATTCAACACAAGACTACTAACATCCCGTTTGTCCGCTTCACAAAACTACTCATCGAAAGCTTTCTTCGTGAGTACGATGACATCCCACAGAGACTCGATGACCAAGAGAAGAACACATTCAGAAATGAACATACTCTTAGAGTCGTCAAGAGAATGGACACCAGCACACGCAAGCAGGGAAAGAAACTTCCCGACTGTCTCTTGATCGACAAAGTGAAGGCTTGCACAAACTACAAGTATTACGAACAAGCTCTTCGAGATGACAAAGTTGGTTTCTTGGATGAAGTTCAACCATTCAGGGGAAAGACAGGTACCAAGACTGGAAGCTCCGGCAGCTCAACTAAGTCCAAACATAAGAAGAAGGGTACTCCTAAGAGAAGGATCCCTACCAAGCAGCCCGCATCTATTCCCGAACCTGGATGGTTTCCCTCACCACAATCTTCTCCAAAGCCGTCTGACTCTGAACAAACCAAATCTGACGAAGGTCCTCAGTATAGGGAAACATATGCTAATATTGAGAAAGATGAGAATCCTGAAGACATCGATTGGGATAAAGACATTGATGCATTTGCTGACAATGCCGTATATCCATCTTACCTCACTCAAAGACCATTTACCGAAGCTCAGACTATCTTGGAAGAAGAAATGATCAGAAGAAAGAAGATGAAAGAACAAGTGACTGCTGAACCAGAGACTGGAGGCCCTTCAGTCGAAGAAGAAAATGAAAGGGCTCTCAACTTAGGTCTCCTCCACAGCCGTATTGATACATTCAATGCTAATCTACCACCACCTCCAGTGTTCTCTCTGGTGGTTCAAGCAGCATTCCTGAGCCTACCACAGGAATCACCTCTGACTTAATTGCTTATGACAATCCCTTAGTATCTCCCACCGACATTGAAATGACAATGGGAGAGGACGAAGAGGAAGATCCCATGGACACTGATGCTCCAAGACTTATGACTATGGAAGAAATGGAGCTCAGAGAAAGGGCTCAGGAAGAAGAATTGAAGAAGAAACAGGAAGCTGAAGAGGCTAGGCTTGAAGAGATTGCCCAAGCTAAACTAGAAGAAACTATCCGAATGGAAGAGAGCAGAAGAGGCAGCCAAGATGGCTGAAGAAAAGTTAAATAAGGAAGAAGAAGCCAGGCTTGCTGAAGAACTAAGGCTTAAGGCCGAAGCTGAGAAACGGGCTGAAGAACAAAGGGTAATAGAAGAAGCAGCAGCCAAAGATAAGAAAGTTGAACAAACCGAACCTAAGAAAGGAGATGACAAAGACTCTACCACCATCATTGAATCATCACAGTCATCTCCTCCTGCATCTGAATCAACACATGACAAATCAATCAAGAAACCGAGCACCAAAGCCTCTGCTGCAGCAAAATTACTCAAGTCAGCTTTTAAGAGAGTACATGAGAAGAAGAGAAGCAGACTGGAAGATCAGGTTGCAACACTTGTAACCCAAGTTGCTGAACTGACGAAGCTGAACTCGAACGTTCAAGAACTACAAGACAAAGTTGATACTTTCTTAGCTAAAGACGTTCAAGAGAACTTGGAAGCCACTCTAGCAGCTCAAGCACAAGAATACATGGCACAACACTTAGTTGCTGAGTTGAAAGATCTGCTGGCACCCATGAGAGACGAACTCACCAAATTCGCAGAGCAAGCAGTCAAGAAAGAGATCCGATCAACCACATTCACTCTTCGAGCTGACAAGTCCACTGTTCCACTACCAGGGCTATCTCTGGATGAATTAGAAGCTCAACTCTTAGAAAAGCTGGCAAACAAGTTCACCTTGACTCATGAAGAAGCCAAAGTCCTGGAAGCATTAAAAGACAAGATGAACAAAGATACTTGCAGCACAGAGGCCGATAAGCTGAAACGTCAAAGAGATGATGAAGACAGGGATCCGAATTCTCAGGCAAAGAAACAAAAACAAGCCGAAGGACCCTCATCTCATACACCGGTCATCCCCCCAACCACAACAACTTCCTCACAACAACCGAAGGCATTAGGTTCTGCTCCCAAGGCACACGACCACTTCGAATACACTGGTGGTGACGACATACCTCAACCCGATGAAGTTCCAGAACCGTCTCCTAAGAAGAAGAAGAAAGATAAGAAAGGAAAGCATCATTAACCCAAACCGGACACCTCATCTAAAGGCACCGAACCAAAGAAACCTAAAACAGTCCTTAGCTGGCTAGATCAAGACAATAGTGCTGAATACTCCTGGTTTGAGAAGATGATCAATTCGCAACCACCACTGGAAGACAATCATGAACCTCAAGATGGTCGAACGGTGGAATATGCTCAAATGATTCAGCAAAGGTTTAAGATGAAAAAGATGAATAAGAAAGAGCTGCGAAGAATCAAGAATGATGCTTTCAATCTTCTGAAAGATAGGTCTGCTAACTCAATCGAGCTTGAATACCATCTGGAAAATATTGCTCGAGCTATGTCAAGCAATATTGACTGGATCAATCCTGAATCATATGTCGATCCGGTCACAAAGAAAACCGCACCTTACATTACTGACTGGTCCAAACCACTACCGATGATTGGGAAGCCTAAGGAACCAAAGATCCCATACAAGTTCTTCTACAACACAGACTTGGAATTTCTGAAACTTGGCAGCAAGATTGAGAAGAAGTACGTTACCTCACTCGCCTTTCTCCCTGCAGCTCGATATCTCAACAATGCCATCGAAGAAGAAGCTTCAGCATTATTCGTTGACAAAATTATTGAATATGACCGGAATGCTCTTTACGGCATACATCATTGGCCAAACAACCGGGCACAGTACTATCAAAGCAGCAGACTTAATCAGACGATGGGTAATGTAGCAAGTGATCTGAAGATAGTCTCCATTCAATTCATCTCGACTGTCACTTTCTTTGGGTACCCCTTCCTCAGCAAAATCACACTTAAAAGACTTGATGAAAAGGAGTACGATATTTCCGAGTCTGACTTTCCACGACTACGTCTAAACGACATCAAAGACATGTACCTGCTCAAAGTTCAAGGAAAACTCTGTGGCTTGCCTAAAGAGATGCAGCTTGCCTTTATCCAAGCTCTTCTAATCTTCATCAGGCAGATTGTCATAAGAGAAAGAGTTGAAGATCTTCAGTTGGGAGTAGAAATGTTGGGACCATAGTTTTACTATTTTATCAAGTCTCGGTCATTTGTAATAATGCTAGGTTGCTTAGTTATTATTTACTTTCATTTACATTTTGTATTAAGTTTACTAGGCTTAAGTATGTAGTCCATGGGCCTCAAAGCCCATACGATTTGTAAGGAGGGAAGGAGTAGGAATGTTGCCCTAGCTCCTTTCCTATAAATACTAGTCTTAGGCCTCTTGTAAACTGGGTTGGTTATTTGAAAACATTAAGGAAACTCTTGCATTTCATTTTCTCAAATTTCTCATAATCATCCCACTCTCATTCTCATCTCATTTCTTTATCAATCTTACTTGTGTTTACAAAATGGTGACCTAACAAGTGGTATCATTCGCTAGAGGAAGGTGTAGTTATTGTTTTTTCATTGATTTCTTTCTTTTAAAATCGTTTTTTATTATCGAATTGTTAGTCAAAGTTTATTTTTTGTTTGTTTCTTGGTTTTTCTCACATCTTTGCTTACAAACTTGTGTTTAAAATCAATACAAACCAAAAAGTTCCAAACTTTTACTAAATATTCGATTTTTTAGATATTTGTACTTTTTTTCGAGATCTTTACAAGTGTGAAATTTTTCATAAAGTTTTCTACTTTCCTTAAGATTTACACATTTTATACACAAAAGTACAAGTATCTTGAAAGAAAAACGAATTTAAGGATTGCTTTCTTTGAAAAACAAAACCTACAAGTTATCGAGATCTTCCTACTTGCTTATTTCGAGATCTTCTCAAAGTGCACTACCTCGTCTTCGTTTGTGTGGACTCGGTATTTTCTTTCTTGTATAAGAAAGTTAAGTACTTCGACTTTTGGGAAAGTTTTCGAAATTGTATAATTTCGAAAACTAAGTTTCGAAATTTTTCGATAATTATCGAGAAAATTTTTGGTTATCGAAATCTTATTTTTCGATAAACCTGATTAAGTATCGAAATCTAATTTTTCGATATATCTGCTTCAGTATCGCAATCTTATTTTTCTCGATAATCTTCCAAGTTTCTCGATAAGCTGCCAAGGTTCTCGATAATCTTCCAAGTTTCTCGATAAGCTGCCAAGGTTCTCGATAATCTTCCAAGTTTCTCGATAATCTGCCAAATTTTCGAAAACTGATTTTCGAAATCT
Source organism: Artemisia argyi (assembly GCA_030686995.1). Taxonomy (NCBI): domain Eukaryota; kingdom Viridiplantae; phylum Streptophyta; class Magnoliopsida; order Asterales; family Asteraceae; genus Artemisia; species Artemisia argyi. The sequence continues at coordinate 52,739,691 of CM060690.1, read as the reverse complement.
CATTTGAAGTTTGGCTAAGTTTCTCGATAATTGGTTAAATCTACACTTTCTACAAGATCCATTTCTACACAAGTGTTCGAAGATGTCTCAGCCACCGAATCACTACTTTCCTCATGTTCAACAACAAACACCTCAGCAACAACAACCTCAGCAGTATCAGCAACAACATTACCTTCCGCACCAGATGAATCAACAACCTCCTAAATACAATCCACAACAACATTACCTTATGATGCAACAACAGCTCATTCCTCAACAACTACCATATCAAGTGACACAACAAACCACTCAGTTTTCCTCCAAACAACCTCACTGGTTTGACAGAATGTGTGAAGTTATTACAACTCAACAATCCCGACATGAGGTAGGATCACTTGAAACACCTCCAATGCTTACACCTGGTAATTATGTGCAATGGTCAAGTCGATTCCTACGATTTCTTGAACTCAAGAAACCTCATGGGCCATTCTTGAAGCAAGTGATACTTGAAGGACCATTTGAGTGGCCAACACGATTTGAAGCTGGTGATCCAAATGCAGATCCTCCACGTCCTCCTGGTGATAGACCCCTTCCAGAAACTGCACTCACTGAAGAACAGAAACTACATCGTGAAGCTGATCAGTATGCAATGGCTTATATACTTCAAGGTATACCCAATCCGATCTATCGCAGTGTCGATGCTTAGAAAACAGCCAAAGCTATGTGGGAACACGTTCATCTCCTCATGGAAGGCACTCAATTGAACAAAGATGACATGGAATCCAAGCTTTACATGGAATACACTGACATCACAATTGAACCTGGAGAGTCACTTGAATCCTACTATCATCGTTTCACAAATGTGGTTAATGATCTGGAACGTCACAAAATCACTGTACCAAGGATCGCTGTGAACTCCAAATTTGTGGGTAGTCTTGGCCCTGATTGGCATAAATATGTGACATTTGTTCGACAAACGAAGAATCTTCATGATGCTCCATATGGGTTGTTGTATGATTTTCTGAAACACCATGAACCTGAAGTGGAAAAAGATAGAGCTTTACGAGGAGGATACACACCATCATCAACACCAAATTCCTTGGCTCTCGTAGCTCAATCTCCCTATGCTCCACCACCAATGTCTAATCATGCATATGTTCAAGAGCAGAACTACTTCAGTTATCCACAATCTTCCACCTCGAACCAAATGGTCCCTTATGATTCATCTCCACAAGATTCTTCTACTCTACTTGTTTCATCAAACAACAATGATGCTGTGTACTACTCCAACTCCAATGATGATGACGATGATGACTTTAATACGTTGAATCAGGGACTTGCTCTTATTGCTCGTGCATTCAGCAAATTCTCCAACAAAACAAACAACCGTCAACGTTCATCTTCAAACACAAGAAATCAAGCTGTTGTTAATGATGGAAGAGTGGAAATTCAGAATCGTAGCTATGGTCGATCTGGTTCAGGAAGCTCTTCAGGAAACTATGGGAATGGTCAGAGGTTTAGTAACAATACCGGGTTCAGAAACAACTCAGCATCTCCTCAACAAAGGTCTGACTCAGTTGCTACAAGAAACTCCAGCTCAGGGAATGCAGTTTGGTGCTACAATTGCAATGAACAAGGTCATATAGCTACAGCATGTCCCAAACCGAGAACTCGAGGTAGTAAGTTTCACAAGCAGGCATTACTCATGGCTCTTCAAGATGAAAAGGATGGACATTTCCCTGAACAAGACAACAACTTCATGGCAAATGTACACAATGATGATGACATGGAAGATCTGGAAGCTAATGCAGCTGTGATGCTTATGGCCAACATGCAGGAACTTAAGCTCAATGATTCAGGTCCAGTGTATGACACTGACGGCTTGTCTCAGGTACATGACCTCAATGCATGCTTTATAAATGAAATTATCTCACCCTCTGCTTCTGAATCAGATATGGCGCAAGTTGTTCCATCTACATCATCTTCATCCTCTCAAACAGATGAACAAATAAGCACAGTTGTCATATTTGATGATGACACAGTTGTTTCATTTGATGATCCTATTGAGAATGATAAATATGATCAGTTAGAACAACATGAACCATCATTTGATACAGACCCTGACCTCATAATGTTATCTAAACAACTGAATGCTCAACAATTGCTAATTGCAAAGTGTAACGAGAAAAACAAAGTTTTAAAAGAAACTAATGCAACACTTGCAAGAGACATTGAGTGTTATAAAATTCAGCTTTCTAATCAAGAACAAAAGATTAAACACACTAAAAGTTTTGAAAAAGCTTTTCAAGATTCTTACAACAAAGAACAAGATCTTCAACGCAAAATACAAGATTTAATTGAGTCACATGGAAAGTTGATTTCGAAACTTGAAAGTGAGAAGGGTGAATTGCAAAACCAAGTTGAATGTCTTCAAACTGAACTTTCAAAAACAGAAACAAAATTGTCAAGTTGTCAAAAAGATTTTCATGAACATAAAATACGGAAAAGGAAGTACATAGACAACTTACTCGGTGATATTGTTGATCTTGAAAAACAACTCAAAGAATTTCGTCACATTGTTTACAAACACGGGAACTCTGTCACAACAATTCAGAAATTTACTTTAAAACCGAAACCCAATTGCGGTTATGCACTTGGTGATTACAATTCAATGTTTCTACACACGGCATTCAAAGAAATTCCAAAGATTTACAGTATGGATTATTTTCTTGATAATACGGTTGTGCGTGCTGTTGTTTTTGATACTGAGGAGGAAGAAGAACTTGAAGACGAGAGTCGATCTAAAATGTGTCAAGTTCAATATTGGACACCATATGACTATTCAAAAGCTCCTCCACTTTCAAAATCTTTTGTCACTCAAAAGGAATTACCTGAGAAATCATGGTTTATCGAAGAGTCATATGTTTCATCTCACAATGCGGCTCCTGTCCCACCTGTAGCACAAATAAATGGTCCTTTACCATCATCCGGTGAACTTACACGTTTACCAAAATGTCGTGTCTTAAATTATTTCAAAACCTTTATGGAAGACATCGATATTTTGGAGGAAACAATTGAACGCAATTCAGAAATAAAAATTGAAACTTTTCAATCCGCTTACGAGCGAGAAAAGAGAGATATTTTTCAAAAACAAATGAAACCAATTGTTCAACACCTTCGTCTATGTGCTACACGTTGGGATCAGGAACTTCAAAAGGAGGTCAAAAATATGATAAACGTTTTTGATACTGCTGAAAATGAGATTTTGGTCCAAAAGCTACAAACTAAAGTTTTCAAAAATGATGCTGATCGACTCTTGGAACAAGTTCTCTGTGCTGCTATTTTGTCTGTTATCATGAATGATCTTTATAATTCTGGTACTTCTGTGCTTAAGCATGATCATTGTGTTGATAATATCTTGTTGAATGAGGAAATTGAGACACTTAAACTGGAAAATGAAAAGTTGAGAATTAAAAATGATGATGTGACAAAACAATTTTCAAAAGAAATTTGTCAACTCAATCAAAGGCTTGAATGGTGTCAAGCTAAAAGTCTTGAAAGGGAATTGAAGTTTCAAAGTCAAAATGTTTCAAACTCTTGTCAGATTTGCAAAAACAACGAGTCTTTAAAAGGTCGATGTTTCAAATACGAGAAAGAAATTGCGGATTTAAAAATTGAAAACGCCGAATGGCAACAAAACCGCGACGACATCAAATATTGCAATGGTTTACTTGAGTCTGAAATTCAGGACAAAAATCACATCATCATTGATTTGAAAGAGAAAGTTAAGCTACTTCAAAAAGGAAAAATGGTTGACACCACGGTGATAGCACCAGGAATGTATCAAATAAACAAAACTGATAAAGGAAAGGTTGTTCAAAACACTAATGTTGATACCTCCACTTCTACAAGACTAGTCTCCACTTCTTGCGTTAGCAGACCCAAGCGAAAAAGTAAAAAGAAGAATAGGATCTTGCAACGTAAGAGAGGACACCTAGAAGCTCAGGAAGTAGAAGACCAACTTAGGACTTTGAATAAAACTCATGTTGCATCCGATTTAGATTCTAATCTGGCAAATTGTAATCAAAATCTAAATGTAACGAATGATGAACCTTTGAATGTTTTGAATATTAATGCATCTTGTGTATTTTGTCGTAAAAGCGTATCATCTGGTGATCATACAAAATGTTTAGCTAATTCTCTTCTCAATCGTCATAAGAAACGTAGGACACGCATTCCTTTTAGGCCCACTAATGCCTCTAAGTCTAACTTAGGAAAGCCGTCTTCTACGGTTTCTAATGATGTCCCAGTTACCCCCATAGGTGCCGAGAACAAATCTAGGACTGAGCCAACTACTAGTGCATTTAACATTAAGAAAGCAAAAACTAGTTGGAACTGGCAACGTTGGTTACAATACAAACCAGATTTTAAATGGATTCCTAAATTGTTAATTACATGTGTTACTAACCAATAGGAACCCGCATTGTCTTTGGATTCCACCCTTACTTCTGTTCCACCCGTGTCTTCTTCTGGTGATGCAGGTGGTACAGATTGTTCTCTGGATTGTTGATAGCGGATGCACCCAACATATGACAGGCAATCTCAAACTGCTACACAACTTTGTCTCAAAGTTTATAGGAACTGTCAGATTCGGGAATGATCATTACGCTCTTATAATGGGATATGGTGACTACATCAGCGGTAACATTGAAATTAGTCGTGTTTACTATGTGGAAGGCCTTGGACACAACCTTTTCTCTGTTGGTCAATTCTGTGATGGGGATCTAGAAGTTGCATTTCGTGAGAAAACTTGCTTTGTTCGCGACCTACAAGGAAACGATCTAATGTCTGGCTCACGCGGCTCCAATCTTTATACAATATCAATGTCAGATATGATTGCAACATCTCCGATATGTCTTCTCTCCAAAGCAGAGTCAACTAAATCTTGGTTATGGCACAAACGTCTTTCTCACTTGAATTTCAGAACCATGACTGACCTTGCTCGTTATAAACTTGTCGATGGATTTCCAAGATTCCGTTTCACCAAAGATCACTTATGTCCAGCCTGTGAACAAGGAAAAAGTACTCGTGCTCATTTTCCGTCTAAACCTGAGCAAAGTACGAATCATGTTTTACAACTGCTTCATATGGATTTGTGTGGACCGATGCGTGTTCAAAGTATCAACGGTAAACGGTACATACTCGTAATTGTGGATGACTTCTCCAGATGGACTTGGGTTTATTTTCTACGAAGTAAATATCAAGCTCCTTCGATGATCATCACCTTTCTCACCAAAATTCAAGTTCAGCTTCGAAACACAGTACGAATCGTCAGAACTGACAATGGTACTGAATTCAAGAATCAGACACTTCGGTCTTACTATGAGAAAGTGGGAATTGAACATCAAACGTCTATACCTAGAAGCCCAGAACAGAATGCTGTGGTTGAAAGACGCAACAGGACGTTAGTGGAAGCTGCTAGAACTATGTTGATTAATGCTCAATTACCAGATTACTTATGGGCAGAAGCTGTTTCAACCGCATGTTATACTCAAAACCGTTGCATGATCACAAAACGTCATCGCAAAACACCATATCAAATTGTTCACAAAAGGAAACCGAACATCGATTACTTTCATGTATTTGGAGCACTTTGCTATCCGAAAAATGATCGTGATGATTTAGGTAAACTCAATGCTAAGGCTGACATCGGAGTGTTCGTTGGATATTGTGAAAATTCCAAAGGTTTTCGGATATGGAATCGTCGTACAAGAGAAATTCAAGAAACCATTCACGCTAATTTCGATGAACTCACCCAAATGGCTTCTGAGCAACACAGCTTAGGACCCGAATTTAACCGTCTCAACTCTCCGGCATCTTCAGCTGAACCTTTACCACTTAACCGCAAAGAATTAGAAACCTTGTTTGCTCCACTATTTGATGACACGATTGAATATCGTCCTACTGAGGTCTCACCAAATTCCGCTGCTCAACCTGATCACATTCCAGTACCAGACTCACCTCAACAAACTTCAACAAGTGTTGAGAGAGACGGTCCTTCAATTGTATCATCTACAGCAGAACAAACTGGTTCTACTCCCTGCCATCCAGCTGAAGATCCAACACCACAATCAGTTCCACAACCCGCAGAGCATGATCCTGATGCGTTCATTAATCCGTTTGCACCAGCTACTACAGTTCCTGATATAGCTGAGTCATCAACACGCAACTTGGATCCTGCCAACATGCGAGATACATATCAACTACACCCGTCAACACACAAATGGACTCGTGACCATCCACTAGTCCATATTATTGGCCATCCAGATGCACCTGTTATGACAAGACAACGACTTCACACCGATGGTGAAACTTGCATCTACGCACTCACAGTTTGTCATGAAGAACCCAAGAACATTAAAGATGCAATGACTTATGACAACTGGATTGAATCTATGCAAGAGGAATTTCAGCAATTCATAAGATTAGAAGTCTGGGAATTAGTTGAAAGACCTGACGGAGTCTTTGTCATCGGGTTAAAATGGATCTGGAAGAATAAACTTGATGCAGAAGGAACAGTCATCCGCAACAAATCACGTCTGGTAGCGAAAGGATACTCTCAACTTGAAGGTCTAGACTTTGCTGAATCCTTTGCTCCAGTGGCACGACATGAAGCTGTTCGGATCTTTCTGGCTTATGCTGCTCATAGGAATATGGTGGTTTACCAGATGGATGTGAAAACAGCATTTCTGAATGGAGAACTCCGTGAAGAAGTTTATGTCAGTCAACCTGAAGGCTTCGTTGATCCTGAGCGTCCTAATCATGTCTACCGACTCAAAAAGGCTCTCTACGGACTCAAGCAAGCCCCACGGGCGTGGTATGACAAACTGTCCACTTTCTTATTGGCCAATAAATTTTTTAAAGGATCGGTGGATCCCACACTATTTACAAAAACCTACGGGGAGGACTTACTTGTTGTTCAAATATATGTCGACGACATCATTTTTGCCTCAACAAAAAGAAGTTATTCTAATGATTTTGCAAAATTAATGAAAGATAATTTTGAAATGTCCATGATGGGTGAACTTTCGTTCTTTTTAGGACTACAAGTTCATCAATCACCCCGTGGAATTTTTATAAATCAGTCCAAATATGCTCTTGAAATCTTAAAGAAACATGGAATGATAACTTGTGATACTTATAATACGCCAATGGGCTATACCACAAAACTAGATGCTGATTTACATGGGACTCCCGTTGACCCTACCAAATACCGAAGTATGATTGGGTCCCTCATGTATCTCACAGCTAGTAGACCTGATATAGTTTTTGCTGTCTACATGTGCTCTCGCTATCAGTCCAGACCAACTGAAAAACACCTCAGTGAGGTCAAGAGAATCCTTCGATACATAAAGGGAACCATTAACTTGGGGATCTGGTATCCGAAGGATTCTGGCTTTGAACTAATTGCTTTTTCAGATGCTGACCATGCAGGATGTTTAGACACACGCAAAAGTACATCTGGTGGATTACAATTTCTCGGAGACAAACTTGTGTCATGGCAATCTAAGAAGCAGGACTGCACGTCTTTGTCATCTACAGAATCTGAATACGTAGCCATGTCGGCTTGCTGTGCTCAAGTCATCTGGATGAGATCACAACTCAAAGACTATGGCTACCTATTCAACAAGATTCCTATCTACTGTGATTCAAAGAGTGCGATTGCTATCTCCTGCAACACTGTGCATCATTGCAAATCCAAACACATCGATCTCCGTTATCATTTCATCAAAGAGCATGTGGAAAGGGGTACAGTTGAACTTTATTTTGTTGGAACTGAGTACCAATTGGCAGACTTACTTACCAAATCTCTGGCACCATCCAGGTTTGCTAGTCTAGTCCACCAAATCGGTATGAGATGTTTGACACCAGAGGATCTGGAAAGTTTTTAAAATACCACTGATCGTCAAACATCACAACTATCATTGTATAATATTTATCTTTCTTTCTTTACTATAAACTAATGAAAACCCAAAAAAAAAAGATTTTTTTTTTCACATTTTATTTTTTCTTAAAAAAAAAAAAAAAAAAAAAAATGCAAGTATATCGCTTCCATTCAACACCTTGTTCTTTCTTTACAAGTGTTGAGGGGGAGTCACGCTTAAATCTTTTACCAATTAATTGGTATACTTGCATATTTCTCGGTTCGGAAAATGTGCGGGTGATTTTAATTCACTACACTTTGTCTCTTTTGGTGTAAGTCTTCATAAGTTAACTTAACAAAGTCACATCTCAAATGTCAATAGACTTGCTAGTTACTTTAGGGTTCTAGTTAAAGTACTTCTTAGTTAAGGGACCCTTGTTGTCAAAGTTTTTAAGATTCTAATACTTTTGTACACTAGTTTGTTTGTTATTAAAGTCCAAGGACTAAAAGTGACAAAAATTCAAAGTTTTTAAAATTACTTAAACATACAAACCGTACCACTTAAACCCTACATATTTCAAAACCACCAAAACCCTCTTCTAAAACCCACGGTTCATAATCAATCGAGCAAACCACGACTTTGATCTTTTAATTGTAAGTTCCTATGGATTCACTAGGGTATTTCAAACATAGGATCTTGGTAAATTGATTTTTCAATGGTTAGATCTCTTGTATTCGTGATATCGAGAACTAGGGTTAGGATTTCGAAAATGCGAGTAACCTGTTGTGATGGTTAATTCTTGATGGGGTTTAGTCACTTTACTTGTTTCTAATACTTTATCATCAGTTTTTATCTCATTCTATCATGTTTGCTTCGTTCTCGATTTCAAAAAGAATGGGTCGAAGTGGATATTTTGCTTCTGTGATTATTTGGTTGATGTTAGTGGTGGGATTTGCTTATTTGGTCTCTAATGTGCATAATCAATCTTGCTTGGATTATTCTCACAGTTTATTCATGGTTCTCGATGAAACATGTATGCTTTGTTCGGAATATCATCGAGATACACTTGTATCTTGTATTAGAATATCTGTGACTGGCCAATCTCTGTGGTAACATGATTTGTAATGCATACAAAGGTGTAATCTCATGCGAATTCGATTAATTCTTGTATAAGAATGTTTTCGAAAATCTGTGTAATATCGAAATCTTTCTAAAATTATCGAGAAACTCAAGTTCTCGATAAAAATGGTTTCTCGATATAATAAAGGTTCTCGATATTCTGAGGAAATTTTCAAGAAATCATTTTCTCGATAAATTTTTTCATTTATCGAAATCTTTCTGGGAACTCCATTTTTTTCGAAATCTTCAGTTTCTCGAAATATTGATATAGGAAAGATCTCGATAAAGTTTCTCGATAAATATCAATGTTTCTCGATATGACACTTTCTCGATAATGTTTCATTTATTGAAATCATTCAATTTATTAAACTTTCTCGATAACACCAGGTTCTCGATAAGATTGATAATAGAATTTTTTCCGATAATATCAAGTTTTTTCGAAAAATAAGAAATCTCGATAAAAGGTCCATGATGCATTTTTTTTTCGAAATATTGTTTGGTATTATATCAATGTTACCTTGGTGTGATTCATTAAGTGTTGTGTAATGTGATGTAATGTGAATTGTGCTTGTCATGTTGTACTTATTTGCCATTTTGCATTATGTGACTCATTCTTAAATGACGCATTTGTGCTTAATTGTTTCAAGTAGATATCTACATCCAATATCTAAACTGTGCTAACTCCTAACACATTTAGATGTTTGATTTATGGTGATATTTTTCAGAAAAACATGGCTGAACACACTGAGAACGTCACAGAACAACCTCTTCCATTACTCACCTTGGATGACATCACTCCTGAGAACTACAATGTCACAATTGGCAACAACAATCCCAGAGTCGATTTCAACAAGTTGAATATCACAGAGAAATCATGCAAGATTGTGAAAGATATCCTACTGGCACATCCATGCAAACCACTTCTCACCTGCTCAACTTCAGTTCCACTGTTCTATCTTCATCAATTCTGGCTTACTGCTCAGACCAACTTGGATAATGAGTCTTTCACTGTTACCTTAGATGACCAAGATTACTCTGTAGATCATGACGTTCTTCGAACAGCTCTTCTCATGCCACAAACTGACAACGAATTTGCTCCGATACTACCTGACCTGGAACTTCTTGACTTCTTCATTGAATTAGGATATGAGGTTGATGATGATGAACCTCTAATCAAGCTTTCCAAATTCTATGTCAAGTATATACCTCAGCCTTGGAGAACATTCTGTTTGTTGGTTGTTAGATCTATATCTGGAAGGAAAAGTGGTCATGAACATCCAAGGCTCGAACACCTGCAAACATTCTGGGGAATGGTGACTTTGACACCAATTGACTTTGCAGTTCCTATCATGAATGATATCATCTACAGTATTCAGACCGACCGTGTGAAGACTATGATACCATTCACAAGATTCACCAAGCTTATCGTTGAACATCTCTGCAAAAGTTCTCCAGAATTCATCAAGAGGATGGCTGATCCTAATGAGCCGAAGCACCTCTTCGAGGACGACTTCACCACCTTATTCATCAAATCGACCACTTCCTCTACCAAGATCAAAGGTATGAGGATTCCCGAATACCTTCTGAATGACAACATTAAGAATAGGGCAAACTTCAAGTTGTATGATCTGGCTTACAAAGGGGAACTGGAAGAAGCAACAATAAAGACTCGTAGCAAAGGAAGTGTAAAGTCTGGAAGTACCACGAGCACCACTGGATCACCTCATACAAGATCTAAGTCTGCTACAAAGGCAAAACCCAAGACTACTACCACACCTAAACCTACATCCAAACCTAAACCAGCTACCAAACCAAAGAAGAAGGCAACTCCTGAGTACTTTATTCGGGATGAACCTACTCCTCCACCTTCTGACACCGAGTCCGAATTTGATACTGAATCTGATGAAGAAGAACCAGACTATGAACTGAGATACAGAGCACCTGATGAAGGATTTCCAGCAATAGAGATTGCAGTACAACAAAGTCTGGAAACTTATGAAGAAGAGACAAGGAGAAGAAAAGGAGTCACTATCAATGAGCCAAATGATGATGAAGATGAACCAATCGTTGAACCATTAGTTGATAAACGCAAACTTAAGAGTATAGTTGTCGACACTAGAGATGAAGAAAAGCAGCTTAAGAAAGAACAGAGGAAAGCAAGTCTTGAAAGCCGACTTCTATCACACCCTCCAACACCACCACCTATTGATCAGTCAGAACATGTAGGGGCTACAAGCAGTATGGTTCCTCCAACAACGTCAGAATCAGCTCCTCAACCTGATGACAACGTTAAGGATACAGACAAGACTGAAGATGTCCACATGACAGAGACTGCTACTTTAGAGGAGAATGTTGGCGGTCAAGAGAACTTAGCTACGGATCAGGAACATGAATATCTTATTACTCCAGAGTTTCTTGCACGAGAAGCAGAGGAAGCAGAGGAACGTCGTCGAAAGGAAAACGAAGAGAAGAACGCGTTCGACACCAACATGTTTCTTAAGTCATCTTCTCAGCAGACCTCCTCCGCACAACCTCCACCTCCTCAAGACTCTCCACCAAAGGATCCGACTCCTCCCGCTTCTTCTTCAGACTCTCACAACGAGTCTTCGTCCGAATCATCACCAGAGCACTCATCACCCACACCATCTGAAACTGCATCTAAACAGCATTCGATCAATGAACCAAAACAACAAGTTGATCTTCAGGAGCAAGTGAACAAACTCACCGACATGGTTACCAAACTTACTAAACAAGTTGAGGAATTCCAGGATTCTACGCAGCTGATTGACAAGTTCTTGAAATCTGATTACGAAGGTTTTATCAGAACTGCAACACATGATTTTCTCACTGATAATCTGGTTGAGATGATCACTCCTGAAGTTGCAAACCTTCTCAAACCAATCAATGACAACTTGGATCACAGAATTAGAAGTGTTACGAAGAAAATGTTGTCTACTACACCCTTCACGCTTCACACCGCAAAATCTTCTACTGTGGCTCCAACCGTCCAAGAATTGTCCCTCAATGACATGCTTGTAAAAATCTTCGACAACCTTGCCACCAAAACCACATAGACAGCTGAAGAAAAAGGCCTGTATGATGCTATGGTAGCTTATATGTCAAAAGAGTCATGCAAAGATGCTGCTGGATCCCGAAAACGGACAAGAAAAGATGACGATCCTGACCCAAACTCCAAAGGCAAGAAACCGAAGTCTGGAACAGGTCCCTCATCCTCTCTACAACCACAAAAGGACTCCACTCCTCCTGGAACTCAACAACAACCCTCAGCTACTGGTGAAGGTCAAACCGAAGATGAAGAAATGTTCATGGAACAAACTGATGACTTCCAAGATCAACTTGACACCGATTACCGTGCTCCACCTACTCATGATTCTCATGCTGGTCCATCATCACCGTCCAAAGCCAAAGACAAAGATGCTACATCCAAGTCTAAGAAATCCAAGAAGAAAACACGTCATTCATGGCTCGACAATGATGATAATCCTCAGAATGATTGGCTGACAGAAATGGTCCAAGCTCAACCTCCTCTGGAAGAAGAAGAACCTCTTCCTGGTAACACTCTTCAGTTCACCCAGGCCATTATGAAGGATCTTCACATCAACAAACTCACAAAGGCAGAGCTTAGGAGAATCAATAGGGATGCACAAGAATTCCTCAAGAAAAGATCTGGAAACAAAGTCGAATACGAATATCACATGCAGAATATAGCTAGTGCAATGTCTGCCGACTTTGACTGGTTAAATCCTGAAGTGAATATCGATTTAAGTTCCAAGAATCATGAAAAACCTTACTTCACCGACTGGACCAAACCATTACCGTTGAAAGGATTTCCTGACAAACCGAAGATACCTTACAGCTTCTTCTTCAACAAAGATCTTCGTAACATCCAGCTCACTCAAGAGATATCCAAGAAGAAATATGCTTCCTCACCCACAATCTCAGTACCAGCCGCTAGATACGAAATTCCAGCCATTGAAGAAACTACCCGTATTTTCAGCAACTCCATCGTAGCTTACGACAGAGATGCTCTACATGGAATTCAACATTGGCCTGATCGTCGTCGTCTCGGTTATACAAGCAGATTAGGAGAGACATCATTGGAAAATGTGAAGCAGAAATCAAAGATCATCGCTATCTTGGAGATTCAGCAGTCGAAACGGTTTAACTACTTATTCATGCATGAAATTGTTGTTAAACGACAAGATGAAAAGAAGTACAAGTTCTCCGAAGCAGACTTTCCCAACCTTTATCTCAATGACATAGAAGATATGTATCTTGAAAAGGTTCAGAGTAGAATTCGCGGATTCGATAGAGACGTTCAGTACAACTTCATGGCATCGCTACTTCTTTACATCCGACGACTGATTGTTCAAGAAAGAGTGGAGGATCTTCAGCTTGGAGTGGAAAGTTACCAACAAAAGATCAATTTGACAAAGCCACAATTCTACTTTGATGGTCTCTATGACACACCACAGTTTACTCTCATCCAAGAACCATTTGGCTTCACCTACATCAACAGCAAAAAGCTACAAAGCTTCATGAGGTTCGATGAGGTACATAAATTCTGTGATGTTACACTCAAGTTTGTTCGTGATGGGCTTGTCAAAAGGTTGAATGATGATCGACGTAAGATAGCTAAGGGGGAACAACCTAGATGGAAATCCAGCTCCAGAAGACAAGTTCGTAACTTTGTCTTAAAGATTGAAGAACGGTTATTTCGACGGGAACAGATCAGACGACTGGAAAGCTACATCGGTGCCAGACCATCGTTTCCTGTCAGAAACTTCGAAAGACCAGAACCTCAGTTCACAAACTTCAATGCTCCACTTCCAGACGAAGAATAACTTGGTACATTTGGTCATATTTTTTCAATATCAATTGTTTCATTGATTGAATCATTTTTTCCATTATGGTTTGTGCACACATAATAGTGTACAACCCGTGCTTGTAATTAAAGGACCCTGAGGTACGCTTCAGTGCCTCAATCCTAAACATAAGGAGCGAAGGCTTCTTACTTTTGAGTAGAATTAATCAAACATTTATGATTTTTTCATAATTCTGCTCAAAAGGACAAGTATTTCACCTCAATAAGACCTAATCACTTGTTGAGGGGGAGCACTTGTCAAAACAAAATACTTTGCTCAAAATCAAAAGTTCTTGATGTATCTCCCCATAAGACTCAAAAGGCATATTTTAATCTAAAAAAAAAAAAAAAAATTTGTCAAAAACACCATCTTATATGCTATTTTTGAGGGGGAGAAAATGTAAAAGTGATTAAAACATACGAAGTCAAAGCTTTAAGTTGTATCATGTGCGAGCTAGACTCAGTATTGACCCACGAATTGACGAGATAATACAAGTTAGTTATATCGAAAGGACAAATCCTCGACGGGTAATAACATCAAGTTAGTTACTAGAGCTAGTTGTCACCTAAAAGCTGACAATGCAACTCTTTAACTAACCACGTAAGCGTGTCTCGAAAAGGATTTGTCTCAGTAGAAACGTACCATCTCGAGAAACCTTCTGTGGACTTGACCAGGCCGGGTAATAACTTCAAGCTAGTCTAACTAGTGATGTAAGCGTGTCTCGAATCGGTCCTGTTCACAGAAAGTGGATCAATTCAAAAGTGTTTGCTCCTCCCGCATGTGCAAATTTATTAAATACTTATGAGCACATGTGCAGGGGGAGCCCTTTAAAAGTGTACACAAAACTCTCAAAGTGTTAACCAAATTATTTGATTATCACAAACACTTTGAGAGATTTTCAATCAAAGGTTTCCTGGCTACTGTTGGAGTTATAAGGTGATTAAGATAGGAATATCCGTCCTATGATCCGCCAGAGCCGGAGGGATCTACCCAAGGACATCTCCCATAGTTAGAATTAGAAGTCCTTAGGTATGATACGAAAAAAGGAGAAATGAATGAAAGGGAAAGAAGGAGTTGAAGAATTAAAAAGAAAAGCAAAGAAAAGGGTGAAAAGAAATAGCCCTCCATATGTTCAACCTTAGGGCAGACACCGGGTTCAATACGTATGCTACTGGTTGTTGCTAGGGCAACACCGGTATTGAAGATTAAGTCGTCATGGACCCAGTGACGCAATGCACTAAACCTTCTTAACCACTCAAGTTCTCTTAAAAGGACTTGTTTCATTCTCACAGGGGAACCCGCGTAACCTATCGACCTATCTCTTAGAGACGGTTGATATTGAAATAGGACATCCCCAGTCTCCGCATAGGAAACCTAGGTGTGCACTTATAGAGTCTAGAGCCTTGAGATACATCAAAGATCTCTTAGGAACACTTAGTATTTCTGCAACTGGTGTTCTACATCAATGGGCATCAGTTGTAAATTATCGAGTCCTTCGCAGATCTCAGCAATCTGCCAAGAACGTTTATGAGAGGATTACTTATGTATTTCTCAATGATTGAACGGAAATCCTGCCAGGGTCAACATTAAACAGCCCTGACAGCAGGTCACTTCGGTAACCCCACAAGGGTTACGCTTAGTGTTTGCGGTGGTTCCATTACGGTCTACAGTCGTGGAGTGATCCCCAGCGACTCACCCAGTCATTGAGCTACCTAGTAGGTCTCGTAAGCTCCTTCGGGAGTATCTGATATGGGAACTGCCTGGATAAGGATTAGAAGGAGTCTTCACAATATGCTGTTGATGAGCTCTAATTCCTTATCCGTAAGTACCGGTGATTTATTGCTAACTGTCTACTCGCAGGTACCTCACTTCCATGATGACGGATTCCACATGCTCATACATGCATCTTGAAGTCATCAAAAGCTCCCTCAAAGATCAAAGCAACACAAAGTTCAAAGAAAGATTCTACGCCAAAAGGAAGAATCTACAAAGTATAAAGACTAAAGATCTTATGTGAAAGAAAGGGACTACGTGCATGTATAAGTCAGTACTCAAAGATGTATGAGCATGTTGGAATGGCGGACAACCACCACAGACGCAGGAGTGACGAACGGCAGATTACTTCATAACATAATCACAACAACATCATCAAAGAACAAAGTCAAAGAGCAAAGTACATCCATCATTATTCTAATCATTTCTGAAGACGTCTAAAGCTATGAAAGTCAAAGATTAAGACGAAGACGTCAAGCAACCATGATGACCGACCCTTAGGGGGAGATTGTTGGAACCATAGTTTTACTATTTTATCAAGTCTCGGTCATTTGTAATAATGCTAGGTTGCTTAGTTATTATTTACTTTCATTTACATTTTGTATTAAGTTTACTAGGCTTAAGTATGTAGTCCATGGGCCTCAAAGCCCATACGATTTGTAAGGAGGGAAGGAGTAGGAATGTTGCCCTAGCTCCTTTCCTATAAATACTAGTCTTAGGCCTCTTGTAAACTGGGTTGGTTATTTGAAAACATTAAGGAAACTCTTGCATTTCATTTTCTCAAATTTCTCATAATCATCCCACTCTCATTCTCATCTCATTTCTTTATCAATCTTACTTGTGTTTACAAAATGGTGACCTAACAAGAAAGTTATCAGAAGAAGCTCAATCTCACCAAACCAAACTTGTTTGACATCCCCGACCTTCAACATCTACCTCAATACTCCCTGATCAGACGTCCATTTGGATTCACCTACCGCAGTATTAACGGTCGCAACTGCTTTATGGGTTATGAAGAAATTCATAAGTTCTGTGATGAAACCCTGAAGTTCGTCAGAGATGGG
The DNA here is from genome assembly GCA_030686995.1 of Artemisia argyi. Classification (NCBI taxonomy): domain Eukaryota; kingdom Viridiplantae; phylum Streptophyta; class Magnoliopsida; order Asterales; family Asteraceae; genus Artemisia; species Artemisia argyi. Next base: position 52,722,945 of record CM060690.1, on the reverse strand, counting down.
ATCAAAGGCAGAATCAATGACATAGAACTGGGGAAATCCAAAAGGTGGAACACCAATGAAGCCAGGGATGCTCGCAGATTCATCTTAAGGATTGAGAACAGATTGAAGCGCAGGGATCAGTTTCGAAGGTTGGAAAGTTATGTGGGAGGCAGACAGAAGTTTCCGGTGTTGACATTTCAGAGACCTGATTGGTAGATCATTGTAAGAATTTGATTTGATTTGTCAATAATTTACTTCATAATGGTTTGTGTACGCATTACAGTGCACAACCCGAACTTGTAAAGAAAGGACCCTGAGGTACGCATCAGTGCCTCAATCCTAAATATAAGGAGCGAAGGCTTCTTACTTTTGAGTAGAATTAATCAAACTTTTATGATTTTTCATAATTCTGCTCAAAAGGACAAGTATTTCACCTCAATAAGACCTAATCACTTGTTGAGGGGGAGCACTTGTCAAAACATAATACTTTGTTCAAAATCAAAAGTTCTTGGTGAATCTCCCCATAAGACTCAAAAAGCATATTTTAATCAAAAGTTTAACAAAAACAACATCTCATATGCTATTTTTGAGGAGGAGAAAACGAAAAAGTGATTAAAATATACAAAGTAAAAGCTGAAAGTTGTATCTTGTACGAGCTAGACTCAGATTCACCCAGGAATTGACGAGACAATTAAAGTTAGTTAAATCGAAAAGACTTATCCTCGACGGGTAATAACATCAAGTTAGTTACTAGAGCTAGTTGTCACCTAAAAGCTGACAATGTATCTCTTTAACTAGCCACGTAAGCGTGTCTCGAAAAGGTTTAGTCTTAGTAGAAATGTACCATCTCGAGAAACTTTCTTTGGACTTGACCAGGCCGGGTAATAACTTCAAGCTAGTTTAACTAGTGATGTAAGCGTGTCTCGAATCGGTCTTGTTTACGGAAAGTGGATCAATTCAAAAGTGCTTGCTCCTCCCTCATGTGCAAATTTATTAAACACTTATGAGCACATGTGCAGGGGGAGCCCTTCAAAAGTGTACACAAAACTCTTAAAGTGTTAAAAATAATATTTGATTAACATAAACACTTTGAGAGATTTTCAATCAAAGGTTTCTTGGCTACTGTCGGAGTTATAAGGTGATTAAGATAGGAATATCCGTCCTATGATCCGCCAGAGCCGGAGGGATCTACCCAAGGACATCTCCCATAGTTAGAATTAGAAGTCCTTAGGTATGATACGAAAAAGGAGAAAAGAATGAAAGGGGAAAGAAGGAGTTGAAAAATTAAAAAGAAAAGTAAAGAAAAGGGTGAAAAGAAATAGCCCTCCATATGAATCAACCTTAGGGCAGACACCGGGTTCAATACGTATGCTACTGGCTGTTGCAAAAGACAACATCGGTATTGAAGATTAAGCCGTCATGGACCCAGTGACACAATGCACTAAACCTTCTTAACCACTCAAGTTCTCTTAAAAGAGCTTGTTTCATTCTCACGGGGAACCTGTGTAATCTATCGACCTATCTCATAGAGACGGTTGATATTGAAGAAGGAGACCCCTCCCTAGTCTCCGCATAGGAAACCTAAGTGTGCACTTATAGAGTCTAGACCTCGAGATACATCAAAGATCTCTTAGGAACACTTAGTATTTCTACAACTGGTGTTCTACATCAATGGACACCAGCTGTAAATTATCGAGTCCTTCGCAGATCTTAGCAATCTGCCGAGAACGTTTATGAGAGGATTACTTATGTATTTCTCAATGATTGAACGGAAATCCTGCCAGGGTCATCATCAAACAGCCCTGACAGCAGGTCACTTCGGTAACCCCACAAGGGTTACGCTTAGTGTTTGCGGTGGTTTCATAGCGATCTACAGTCGTGGAGTGATCCCCAGCGACTCACCCAGTCATTGAGCTACCTAGTAGGTCTCGTAAGCTCCTTCGGGAGTATCTGATATGGGAACGGCCTGGATAAGGATTAGAAGGAGTCTTCACAATATGCTGTTGATGAGCTCTAATTCCTTATCCGTAAGTACCGGTTGTTTTATTGCTAACTGTTTACTCGCAGGTACCTCACTTCCATGATGGTAGATTCCAACATGTTCATACATACATCTTGAAGCAAAAGATAGCTCCCCCAAAGATCTTAGCAACACAAAGTTCCAAGAAAGATTCTACGACAATAAGAAGAATCTACAAAGTATATAGACAAAGATCTCAATGTATCAAAAGGAACTTCTTGCACGTGAAAGACTAAGTCCAAAGATGTATGAGTATGTTGGAATGGCGGACAACCACCACAGACGCAGGAGTGATGAATGGCAGATTACTTCATAACACCATCACTACATCATCACCAAAGAACAAAGACAAAGAGCAAAGTATATTCATTATCATTCAACCATTTTGAAGACGTCTAGAGTTTTACATGTCACAAGTCAACGACAAAGATGAAGACGTCAAGCAACCGTGATGACCGACCCTTAGGGGGAGATTGTTGGGATCATACTTTTGTATTTAGTCAAGTCTCGGTCATTACATTTTGTAATAGGTTGCTTTAGTATTTATTTCATTTAGTTTATGTTACAAGGCTTATGTGTTAAAGCCCTATGGGCCTTAAAGCCCACGAATTAAGAGATAAGGAAGGAAGGGAGTGTTGCCCTAACTCCTTCCTTATAAATAGAGAGCTTATGTAAACATTTCATTTGTTGGTTATTTGATTGTCTTAAGGAAACTCTTGCACTTTCACCTTTCATATTGTCTCATAATCAACCAATCTCTTTTCTCATCTTATTTCTTTCTAAATCATACTTGTGTTTACAAAATGGTGACCTAACATTTGGTGTTGGTTACTCACCACACCTTATATGGTTATCAACTTACCATGATGTTAACTGTTCCATCAAAAAGTTGGCTAGTCCAAAGGGTACAACTTTGGTAAAGACACATCAAAACTGTTGATCGCTGTAATAGTTTGCTAAAAACTATTGGGTACTCAACTCACCCAGCTTCATAGCTGAGAGTTGGATGTCAATTCACCATGGATTTTTCCTTTTGGATTCCTAAGAATTGGCTAGCCCACAAGTGTATGGCTTGTGGTAAAGGCAGTGGGAAACCATATTTGGTACTCAATTTACCAAGGTGATTTAATCAACCAAATAATTGACTAGTCCTAAGCAAACGGCTACAGGTAAAGACATATCAAATCCGTTTACAGCTGATGATTTGCTAAAAATCATATGGTTATCAGTATACCAATAAGAGCATGCAGATACACAAATACTAGAGGTGGCAAAATGGGCGGGCACGGGCACGGGCTAGAACGGGTACGGGCTAGAATGGGCACGGGCTAAACGGGCACCGGCCAAACGGGCACATGTTATACAAATAGTTTTATAGAAGAACAAAAATAACGAAATAAATTCATCAAACTTAATACTTCATTTATATTTAAAAAATTAAATATATTATATATATAAGTTTTTATTTGAAAACGATTATAACGTTCTCCAATTAAGAGAAAATATGTGCCCATTTGATTTTTCAATGGGTTAAATATGCCCATTTCAAAAAAAAGGATGGGGCTAAATGTGTCTAATTCTTTTACAAAGTAGTCAAAATTAGCCAATTTTTTTTTCATTTCGGGCACAAATTGCCACCTCAAACAAATACCTATCTGATATACATATAAAATAGATAAAGATAAAGCAAATAAAAACAAGACAAAATCAGGAATCTACCTTCCTTCCTTCAAGGCACAAGCTGCACATAAACACCTTATGCTGGTGAAACAAATGAACCTTAAGCTGGCCAATATCACGAAAACTAGCTTTTCTCTTTGAAGCATTACCCGCATTCTCCTCCACCTTGTCACATACACTACACGAAAGCCTACACAACGCCTTGATCATCTTATACTGTTCCAAATCATCAAAGTTGGACTGTGTATCTTCATGATACCAATATTGTCCAGATCGACCCTCCTTATCATTCGCAGGAAACACAACATAGCCATTTATAGTCTTAGTGTAGTCTTCTAAAGCCTGCAAAACATCCCACAATCATACATACAAATCAGCAGTGTGACGGAGTATAAGCAATTTCAAAAAGCAATCCTGATGAAACTAACCCAGTGATCAATCAATAAAGAGATGCATGTACCAAGGTGCTTATACTATAGCACTATACTAACAGAAGACAAAGCATGTTGTACACATTGACAAAAAGATCCACAGAAACCAATTGGCACTTAGCCAGAATGACAGCTTTGATCTACACATTCAGAGTATCTTATTTTACTCACGAATAATCAGTGAAAACACAAATAAAACGGGCTTTTTACTAAAAGATGATCTATTTAACTTAATAAGAACGGCTTTTTCTAAAACCGATCTTTTTGAAGTGATCTCCATAACCTTTTGTGTAGTAGTGAATTGTGAAAAGGTTACTTCCAATGCATATAGTGTATCATGATTATGTACTCTTATAAATAGTATGTTTAAAACATTTTTTGCATTGGATGACTATCTCTTACCATCAATGTACAAAATATCCTAAACAACATTTTACACATGCCGATACCTTAAAATACACTTTACGTCCCTACTTATATACACCACTCCCATCAATTTTATACCATTTGTTTTATATTTAAACATATTGATGGTAGGGGATAAGGCACACAATTATGCAATTATCAACTACAACTAATGGAAATGCTTTTGCGTCCATTAGTTGCAAAATTTATTTTTCCCACTATTTATAGCTACAGATTTATAGAATATGCAATATGGTCATAAAGACACATAAAACGATCAGCTTAAAAACTATTTTCTCCGACGTTAAATCATCAAGAAGATATATTAGGAATCCCCTGCATACAAATTCTACAATAATAATAATAATAATAATAATAATAATAATAATAATAATAATAATAATAATAATAATAATAATAATTAATTAAAAAAAATCGTTTAGCTAATCTGAAATATGGTATAATCAATTTGAAGCAAAGGAGTCTGAGCCTTTCTAATATAAGTACTTTTATAATCCAGGTTCTTGCTGGATGGTACACAAAAAGCAAAGGTATGCTCTTTTTTTCCGTTTAGTATCTTTCTAGTCAATGTATGTATATTCATTATTTGGTTTTGAGGTTTTTTTGGTCGTATGAGTCTCATCCCTTTCTCTGTGTACTTTAGTTTTCTAGCAATAAATTTGATGCCTTACCTAAAAAACAAACATGTTGAAGATGAGAAAGAGGATAAAGACAAGAGAAAATTATCAAAAATATAGAAAAATTCAACATTGATCCATTATCTAGACGTACACTTGAGGTGAGTCATTTTAAGGAACAAGTTTTTGTTGCATATTGAGGGACAAATCTCCAACATTCATCTAATTTGATCTAATGGTAAAGATTAATCTAAGATTAAATATGAAAACATAAGACCATTTTTTGTTTTTTTTTTCTTTGTCTTTTTTATTATTCACTTTTTTTTTCCCTTTTTTTGTGTTTTTTCCTTTTTTCTTTCTTTTCAAAATCATGTTTATATATATATATATATATATATATATATATATATATATATATTAAATAAATTCACGGTTTTTTAACTTTATTACGTATTCGTCCGTTTTTATCTATTTTCATATGTTTATATACGTTTTTGTCCGTTTTAGTCCGTTTTTTAATGTTTTCGTACGTTTTCAGACGTTTTCGTTCGTTTTTATACGTTTTCGTCCTTTTTTTACGTTTTCGTCTATTTTAAGACGCTTTCGTCCGTTTTTATACGTTTTCGTCCGTTTTTGTCCGTTTTCATACGTTTATATACGTTTTCATCCGTTTTTATATGTTTTCGTCTGTTTTATACGATTTTGACCGTTTTTGTATGTTTCCGTCCATTTTTATACGTTTTCGTCCGCTTTTTTATGTTTTCGTCTGTTTTAAGGGATTTTTGTCCGTTTTCATATGTTTTCGTCCGTTTTTTACGTTTTCGTCCATTTTTTACGTTTTCGTCTATTTTTATATGTTTTCGTCCGTTTTCATACATTTTCATCCGTTTTTATACGTTTTCGTTCGTTTTTTGTCCATTTTCATACGTTTATATACGTTTTCGTCCGTTTTTATACGTTTCCGTCCATTTTTATACGTTTTTTTCCGTTTTCATACGTTTTCGTCCGTTTTCTTACGTTCTCGTCCGATTTCAGACGTTTTCGTCCATTTTTAAACATCTTTGTCCGTTTTCAAACGTTTTCGTACATATTCATCCGTTTTTTTTACATTTTCGTCCATTTTAAAATGTTTTTGGCCATTTTCAGACGTTTTTATACGCTTCTGAATATCAAAAGTATTATTCTTTTATACTCAGAATATCAGTGATATTCTGAATATCACAGGTGATTTTCAACTAATGTTTTGTAACATGAAAATCACTTGTGATATTCAGAATGTCACAAGTGATATTCAGAAAAACACAAGTGACATTCAGAAAATCACAAGTGATATTCTAAATATCACAAGTGATATTCCGAATATCACAAGTGATTTTCAACTAATGTTTTGTAACATGAAAATAACATGTGATAATCTAAATATCACAAGTGATTTTCAACTAACATTTTGTAACGTGTATATCACTTGTAATTTTATGAATATCACTTGTGATATTCAGATTATCACTTGTGATTTCATGTTACAAAACATTAGTTGAAAATCACTTGTGATATTCAGAATATTACAAGTGATATTCAGAAAATCACAAGTGATATTCTAAATATCACAAGTGATTTTCAACTAATGTTTTATAACATGAAAATCACAAGTGATATTCTGAATATCAAAAGTGATATTTAGAAAATTACAATTGATATTCAGAATATCATAAGTGATTTTCACATTTTTTTAATTCATGTTTTATCACTTTCTTACGTTTTTCTTCGTTTTCATACGTTTTCGTTCATTTTCATACGTTTCTGAATATCACAATTGATATTATTAATATCACAAGTGATATTTTGAATATCACAGAAAATCACTTGTTATATTAAGAATATCAATTGTGATATTCAGAAACATATGAAAACGGACGAAAACATAAGAAAATGAACGAATACGTATGAAAGCGTAGAAACACGCCTGGAAAGGGACGAAAACGTATGAAAAATTGAGGAAAATGGATGAAAACGTATAAAAGCTGCTAAAAAGTATGAAAATAGACGAAAATGTCTGAAAACAGACAAAAAATATATAAAAGCAGACGAAAATGTTTATAAACGTATGAAAACGGACAAAAATGGATGAACACATATAAAGACGGACGAAAACGTCTTAAAATGGACGAAAACGTCTAAAAACAGACGAAAACGAAAGAAAACGTATGAAAACAGACGAAAACAAATGTAAACATATGAAAACGGACGAAAACGGACAAACTCATGTAAAAATGGACGAAAACGTATGAAAACGGACGAAAACGTATATTATCGTATGAAAACGGACAAAAACGTATGAAAATGGACGAAAACGTCTGCAAACGGACGAAAACGTAAAAAAACTGATGAAAACGTATGAAAATGGGCAAAAACGTCTGAAAACCTATAAAAACTGCCGAAATTTATAAAAACGTCTGAAAACAGAAGAAAACGTAAAAAACAAACGAAAACGTATAATAACATACGAAAACGGACAAAAATGTCTGAAAACGGACAAAAACGTCTGAAAACATATATAAACATGTGAAAAAAGAAAAAAACGGACGAAAACGTAATAAAGTGAAAAAAACGTGAATTTATTTAAAAAAGAAAAGCTTGATTTAAAAAAAGCAAAAAAAAAATAATAAAAGGAAAAAATAACGTTAATTGGAAAAAAAAGGCAAAAAAAAAAGAAAAAAAGAAATTGAATTATAAAAAAGTCAAAGAAAGCGGAAAAAAAGACATGGAGTTATATTTCTATATTTAATCTTAGGTTAATCTCCACCATTGGATCAAACTAAATGGATGATAGGGATTTGTCCCTCAGTATGTAACAAAAACTTAGTTACTAAATGAACTTTTCTCACGTACACTTTTAACACCCTTTTCTTCTTTTGGTCATACTTAACTGATGAGCTACTCGACTCCATTAATTTTGTGGCATGTGTCATTCTCTTTTACCTTTTTTTTGGTACATCTTTAGCCCACTAAGTGTCCCACCAAAGGAAAAAAGTACACCGTCAATTATGCAGTTGCAAGTCGAGCAACGTCGGTTGAGCATTGACTTTTGTTAAAAGACAAAAAAGTAAATAGTGTACTAGATTTGTTTTAGATTTTGTATACTATTGTAAGCTAAAGAAAAAGATACAAGTAGGGCTGTAAACGAACTGAACGTTCAGTGAACATTTCATGAATCGTTCGATAAAAAGTTCGTTTATTTAGTTAAATGAATGAACATGAACAATATTTTACGTTTATTTAGTTAAATGAACGAACATGAACAAAAGCCGCGTCCGTTCATTTATGTTCGTGAATGTCCGATTATACGTTCGTTTATGTTCATTTATTTATTTGTGTTCGTATATCATATCTTTTAATTGTATAATTTTAAAATTAGTTTGTTTAAACAAAACAACACTTATAAAACTATATATTATGAATAATTTAATAAAGTTATTGTTTGTTTGTCAATGTTCGTTTACCGTTAGTTTAATGTCTTAATAAACGAACATAAACAAATATGAACAACTCATTTTCTTAATAAACGAACATGAACACTCGTCCGTTTAAGGGTTTGTGTCTGTTTATTTGTCTGGTAAAAACTAAATGAACGAACATAAACAAGGCTCCGTTCGTGTTCATCCGATTTGTTTACAGCCTTAGATACAAGAGAATGACACGTGTCACAAAATTAGTGGAGTCGAGCAGTTCATCGGTTGAGCATAATCAAAATGTGAAAAGGATGTTAAAATTGTCTTGATAATGGATCAAGGTTGGATTTTCTACCTTTATGGTAATCTTTTTTATATAATAAAACAAAACCTCAAGTGAGGACTTTTCTATTTCCAAAAAACTAAACCATACCTTATTTAGTAATAATATTATTTAAAAAAATAAGATTATTTTCTTATTAGATTACATTTTATATTTATCTATAACACAAGTAGAAGATAAATAAAAAAAAATATAGATAAGATGCAATTAACAACAGGATTAAAATTTTTAAATAAATATCTTTAATAATAAAAAACTATAATTAAAAATCATAAATCAAACAAAACAAAGATTAAATTATTTGTTTTTTAATAAATAAAAATATATGATTCAAAAAATTTTAACAAAAAAAACCCCGCGCGGGCATTATAACTAGTTTTCTCTAAAGGACAATCCCCGAGTACACGTCTTTTTGTTAACGTTTGACAATTAAGATCGGCTTAAAAGGGATAACTCGAACAAATTAAAGGGGTTCATCTAATCCAACTAACGAGACATATCGAAGCATCTCATCCACCAGAATTAACGCATATGCATAAATAGACTTTTAAACAATTATATTGGAGCGATCACGCTAGACGAATATACAACAACAACATACCCAATCCCGCCAGGGAGTGGTATGGGGAATGTAAGATATAGACAGATCATACCCCTACCCCAGGATAAACCTAAAGGTAAAGAGACTGCTTCCAGGAAGACCTCCGGTTGGTGACCACCCACGCACAACACACACACACACCTACTAGTTTATGCTCATTTAATCTCTTAATTGTACTCTCATTTGTTCAGTTCATTAAACGAAACAAGTTAACATATTTCAGTTTATGTTTGGTTTAAACAAGTTAATATATTTCACTTTGTTGTCGTGGCTTACATGAAAATGAAGAAAACAAAGCTGAGAAACCGGATCGCTAAATTTGACCGGATATCTTCCCTTAATACAGTATCAATTAATAAAACTTTACGTACAATTCAAGGTTCATATTGCATGTATGTGATCTAGATGAGTTGTAGTCTGGTTTTTGTTTGTATTTCATTTTTGGTTGGAACAACTTATTGAGTTCAACTCATATGTTGGGCTACTCATGTTTATACCTCTTTCTGTCAGATTTCAGAAACACTATATCGAGTTTGATTTGATGTATTTATTTTCTACATTTAGCCGAGAAAGATTGATATGTAGTTTAAACTTGTGTTGCAGGTTGTCGGGTTGATCATAGATAATGTTTATCAGTTAGGAGTAAAAAAACTTTCCAATGAATGATGGTTATGTTAGATAACTAGATTAGTTAGCTCAAACCTAATTGTTGGATTTGGGTCCATTAGGTTTATGGTTTGAATTGCTTCTTAATTAAGCTATGTATTTATATAAATACATATGCAATCTTTATTATGTAATCACAAAACACAATTTAATAATAGATTTTTTATACATAGATACACTTATACATGTGATGCTTATCCGTGCTCTGACAACTAGTGGTAATTATCCGTGCTCTAGATCATTGCACACCCTCAAAGACGGCCCTGGGTATTTATTTAATCATCATAGAATTTTCGACGTTGGAGTTTCCATTGCTAGTTGTGCACAACCTTTTGTAAACACTTAATTATGTGCCTACCTGTGCACAATCTTTTAGGTAATATATACATATTTATAGGTATACTAACTTAAAAACCCGTGAAATTCTATAACTTGCGTATTATGAAGGTATACGTTCGAAAAACCACGTTATTATGCACAATTATAGATAGTTGGGTACTAACGAAACAGATGAGGTTTATCCAACAAAATAGCCAAATAACCCAAAAAACAAAAATCTTCACAAGTATTTTGTTTTGATTTGTAATGAACTCATTTTTATTTTGGGGAGCAATCAATAAATCAATCCAATATAGACTCCATTCATCTACTAAGCTTTCTGATATGATAGATTTCCCTTGCAAAGTCTAAAGTCATCCTTCCTTTTTGCACATTCTACTTGTAAAGTCCAGCGAATCGCCTATCTTTCCTTTTACTATTATTACTTATAAAGACATTAAACTCAAATCTTTGAAACTTAAAATTGCTTACAAGTGAGCAAAGTGTTTAGACTTTAATTACCCCTTAATAATTCTTAATAAACTTCAAATGACACAGTCACTTTAATAAACGTTTAAATGTCACGCTTAATAGATGAAAACTTAATCAACTTACACACTATCAGATTTTAATAGTGAGCAAAGTGTTGCTACGGTTTATCAACTGTTAAAAATGACAACACGTTTTCTCAACACTTATTAAAACACATACTTGGTTTATTTATGATTTTTTTAAATACAAATAAAAGAGACGACTTTTATATTTAATAATTTTCAAAAATAAATTCTAATCTCTACTATCCATAATATTTTTATTTTATTTTTTTATTATTTTTTTTATTTTTTCATTTTGTGGTAATTCATAGTTAAGTTGACGAAAAATGAATAACAGAACAAATGTTGATGTTGAGGTTACTATATTGTCATCTTTGAATTATCGTTAAAAGTTTGTATTGCATGAAAATGAATTATAAAAAAAATAAAAATAACTATAAATTAAACCCGTAAGTGTTGCATCATGAATCACACCGAGGCCACAAGTTTGTAGGTATGATTATTTGTCGCTATACATTGTCAATTTACGCGAATATTCATAGTTATTATACAGTAACAAAAGTGTCAAATAAGAATAAAACGATTTACGCGAATATTCGTAGTTATTATACAGTAACAAAAGTGTCAAATAAGAATAAAACGAAAATTATAATTTCTTTTTTTTTAAATAATCTTTTACAACATCTTAAAGTCAAAGGCTCTACATAGGTTATTGAAATAATATATTTTTTAGCTCTCGTTTCATGTGTGAAACGTATTAGGATTGATTAGGGTTTTGGAGATGATTTTAGGAGAAGATCGTAAAAGATTGTAATACCATAATACGTTTTACACCATCTATTTACAACTATATCTCTCGTTAAAGAAAAAATCTTGAGAATGATTACAGATGTTAATACCACTTCATGTTCCATTAACTACAAAGCATTATTTTGATAATTATAAAAGCCTGTTTGGTTGGGCCTGTTTTAAAGCTTTTTAGAGTTTCTAGTTTTTGTATTAAAAAGCATTGTTTGATAACACATGCTTCAACTTCAAACTTTAAGTTCAAACATCTAGCTCCAAAACACACAGCAACTTAATGAAACATTCTTTAAATTTAAAGCTTTTTAAACTCGAAATTACTTAATTATCTTCCACTTAAATAACACTAGCAGGGTACCCGCGCGTTGTAGTGGCGGGTACTCTGAAATAAAATTTTTCGAACCCGTTGGTCCGTGCCTGTTCGTGCTCGATCCCGTTTGGTCCACGCCCGTTCGGGCTCAAACCCATTTGGCCCATTACCTGTTCGGGCTTGAATATTTGTATAATGTACTTTATTATTTGTATTAGTGAAATTTAATTCAGAAATTGGGTTTAATTTAATTGATATGTTGGACATTAATTTTGAATTGGGTTCAAACCAGTGATACTTACAAACGAAGTCCACCTAGAGATTTGTATAATTTGTATAGTACATATAACAATTTGGTGCAAACTATATCAGGCATATGATAAGTACATATTTGGTATTTGTATCACTCGCTGGTTATAACAAAGAGTTATAGACATTCTTGCAAACTATATCAGGCATATGATAAGTACATATAATTTGTGTTTATTTCACACAAATAAACACACACACACTCATTCTCTCTTTTCTCTCTCTCTAACCCACCGCCGGCTGCCTTTTTTCGGTGACACAAGCAGTTTTCGGCCGCCGGAAATATTTTCCGGCCACCACGCGCTACCACCACCCACTGCCGTGTACCACCGAGACGCCGCCACCCCTCCTCCTTGTTTCCGACGGTAACATGCGTCCCCACGCGCCCTTATCTTCATTTTTAATAAAAATTATCAAAACCCTAATTTTTTATTTTTGTTTAATCCGATTTTCTAAATTTTTCTTTTATAAAACTTGTACTCCTTTGGTCGCGACTCGCCTCGACTCAGACGAACTCATCGAGTTAACTCGGTGAGGTTTTATTATTTTGGGAAATATATAGAGGGTTGTACATTATGTTATAATAATCTATAATATTGTAAGATTAGGCCCTCTAATTTATTGTGTAGGCGTCAAGATTGCATAGAGTACAAGATATGTAATGCTCGGAATTCAATGCAGCCTCATAATAACTATAAAATCATGAAAGGAGATGAAGTGCAAGAGTTGCCCGAATTGATCACAAGGCATTTAGTATAGAATTAAAAGTCGGTTAGATGAAGTGCAAGAGTTGCGAAAGGTTGCAAGAAAAAAATTAATGATTTAGCCTAATTCTTGCCTATATAAACCGGCCAAATCACATTTAGTATGTACATTTGAAGATGATTCACATATTTTTTAGATCTTTGATTGTTGGTAGCGGTATGTAAATTCTCTTTTGCAACATTTTGGAGATAATTCACACATCTTTTATATCTTTGTAATTAAGTTGGTCTTTGATGAGTGCTCAAACACTCATCATTTTTGGTCAAATCTGAACTGTAAAACATACAAAAACACTCAGAAATGCATCAAAGTACTTGATGAGGCGAAAAATGATCCCTTTTTAGGGGGTCATTTAAGCCCGAATTCGAATTTATTTGATCAAATATTGCCCTAAATCGTTCCTTTTGTGATTTTAGGTACTTTGGGAGAGAAATCTGGAAAAGGAAGCAATTCGGACGTTTTTGGAGCATAAAAGTGAAGAAAACGCCAAAGTCTTAATTTTCCATGCTAGGAACAGTAGGTGACGGCGTCAAGAGTAACTCTCTGACGACGTCAAGAGCAAAATTCCATGACGACCCAGTACAGATTTGACGGCGTCACGAAGGTAGGGCGTCAAGAGTAAAAGTCATGACGGCCTGGAAATGATTAAGTCTTGACGGCGTCAAATGTAGATCAAGGCAGTCCGAGAATAGTTTTGGCGGCGAGGTGACGGCGTCACAATGTTGGTCTTGACGCCGTCAGACCCCTTTTCCTATATATAGTTTTCTAATTTTCACATTAAAAAGAGAGAAGTTTTGGAGAAACCCTAAGTACGATTTTGGTGCGAATTTTACAGGTTTTTCAAGGGTTCCAAGCCCTTGATACCTTTCATGTGTAATTGAGATAAGTGTTCTTTTAATTCAATCAATATGTCTATGTGTTGGTTGTCTATATCTTGTTCTTGTCTTAATTCCATCATGCTAGGCTAGATCTATCTTGTGTTTGCTTGGATCTAATGAAACCTAGATGTTAATTATGTGTTGATTACTTGTTTATACTTGTCTTGGATGAATGATTTATATGTTAGGCTTAAGAAAACTGGCAGATCTCCAATTGGTAACATGCTTGAACGACTTAAGAAACATGAACTGACGCGCACTAGGTCTTTATTGGTTGTATTTAATGCATGAGCCACTGTTTACAATCCCTATAGTTGTGCTGGGCATGGTGTAGGAGGAGATAAGAGCTCATAGAATTGGGGAGTTAAGTGTGCCACCCCATGAATGGTATTAAGGAATACGATCCGTCATCCATGCAATTATAACAAGTAATTAACGTGTAAAAGATGTCTATGGAGTAGTGAAATCTAAGTAAACACATTTTCTCCACTTATTGCTCACAACTTCAGTATAATTTAGTTTATTTTCATTTCTAGTAATTTATTTTGATTGCATCTTTAGTATTGGGTTAGTTGATTAGCAACTAATTCCGCCCAAATCCTTCAAACCCGAGATTTTTACTTGCTTTCTAAAAAATATAAAAATACAAAAATAATCATCCCTCACCTTTAGAACTAGTATTTAGGTTTTCTAATCCTAGCGACACTATTCCTAAGCTGAACGATCAATCCCCTGGTACTTGTCACTATACTATACTACAACGATCAGGTACACTGCCTGGTGGGGGTTGTAAGCTTCTCAGGATCCCTTGAGAGGTAAAGCCTGGTGCAATTCCCACGCATCAAGTTTTTGGCGCCGCAGCCCGAGGAATAGTTATTGTCTAGGTTAGAATTTCTTTTTATTAGGTCTACTTGCTAGATTCCTTTCTAGTAAGATTTTATTTTTATTTTTAGTTTCTCTTTAGTCTATCTTATTTCTTTGTGCCTTTGTTTGTAACCACCCGACATCATGGACAACGGGAACATCTTTGAACCCGTCATCCCACCACAACAAAACCCACCATTAGAACCCCTTAGGCCCCGAACCTTAGGAGAGTATTCCCGACCTAGCCACCAAGGCTATCGAAACACCATTGAGCTCACCGGAGCCAATGTGACCCCCTTACGATCCGACACCATCCGGTTGGTGCAAAGCGGATGTGCATTCCATGGACTTCGTTCCGAAGATCCAAACCAACATCTCAAGGACTTCCTCAAAATCGTAGATTCCATAGACCTAGATGTTGCAACTAGAGAGACAACCCGATTACGCCTATTCCAATTCTCTCTACGGGATCAAGCTAGTCAATGGCTTGAGCGTTTACCCACGGGATCCATCACCACATGGGATGATCTCACTACTCGTTTCCTTGCTCAATTTTTCCCACCGGGGAGAACTACTAAGCTTAGAAATGACATCTTGATGTTCCAACAACGTCAAAATGAATCTCTTTATGAAGCATGGACTCGTTTCAAGGACTTACTCCAAAAAGTCCCTCATCATGGCATAGATCTTTGGCTCCAAGTCCAAATCTTTTATGACCATATCGACATCTCCACGAGGCGAGCCATTGACCAATCGGCCGGTGGTAAACTACGTGATATAAGTGCGGAACAATCATGGGAACTCATAGAAGATCTTGCTCTCTATGACAACGAAAGTTGGAATGATCCCCGTGACTTGAACAAAACGGTCAAGGCAATATCTTTGCCTTCAAACAATTCTAGCACTCCCGACCGTAGGATCATGGAACTTGAGGACCAAGTCAAGTTTCTCATGAAATCTTACGAAGGTCCTAAGCCTTCAAGCCAAGTGAACAAAATCACTTCTTCATGCGAATTATGTAGTGGTCCCCACGACACTCGTGATTGTGTGGAACTCCCCGGAACAGCTTTTGCGGACTACGCATCCACGCGTACCGACGAAGCGGGAGATAAGTGGTACACTTTCAAGCCCGAGCCAAACACATACGGTGATTCATACAACCCCTCATGGAAAAATCACCCAAACCTTAGGTGGAAACAAAATCAACCCAATTCTTCCAATCCGCCTAATCGTTACCAACCAACCGGTCCACCCTCCAACCGTACTTTCAACAACAATCCTTCTAACAACTTTGGTAGTACCAACAACCTTGAAGGATTGATGTCTAAGTTCATGGCATCTCAAGAAGCTCGCATATCTAAGTTTGAAGCCGATTTCAAACAAAAGCAAAGCGAGATGACCACTAGAATTGATGCATTGTTGAAAGTTCTCAATGACCGAGAAATGGGAGCCCTTCCAAGCGACACAATCAAAAATCCGAAACTAAACGTTAATTCCATATCTTCAGTTTCGTCACCCACTTCATGTCCACAATACTACTCGGTCAAATCAACAAGCACGTGTTTCAAACAAAACCAAATTCTTCAAAAGGACCAATCAAATAAAACACCCAATATAGAGCCGGTCAAAAGCATAGTTGAAACACCTCTTACACAAGACCTTGACGATGAATTCAAAGAACTTCACCTTGAACGCCCCGTCATTGATGTCTTAGCGCGTGCTCCTTACTATAGTGCCCTCCTAGAAAAATATGAGAAGTGTAAGTTAGGTAAAAATGGGACCGCCTTCGTTCAAAACGAGTTGCCTAAAAAGCTTGATGATCCGGGTATATTTGTTTTGCCTTGTAAGATAGGAAGATCCAAAGCTTTCGACACACTAGCCGATTTAGGGTCAAGCCTCAACTTGATTCCCTTATCCTTATTCACCGCTCTTAAGCTAGGAAAGTTAGAAGAAACGGAGGTATTGATAGGGCTAGCGGATGGGAGTATTGCCCACCCGGTTGGAATGATTAAGGATGTAGTTTTTCACGTAGGAAAGTTAACTATATTAGCGGATTTTCACGTCCTAGACATGGTTAGTGACACTACATGCCCATTATTGGTAGGAAGAGGATTTTTAGCAACCGCTAGCGCCATGATAGATTGTAAGGAGTCTAAGATAGCGGTAGGTGAAGGCGATACTTGGTCGGTGTACGATGTAAAGAAGCATAGTTATGATTGTGATGATGAACCGACACCGCATTGGGTAGAGATGAATAGGAGACCATCTAGATATGGACCTTGGATAGAAAGGAACTTTATAGGACCTCAATGCCCATTTTATCTAGAGAAAGATTTCGTTGAAAAGACACATTCGGTGGAACAACTCATAGCTAGAGATGAAGAGCTAGACCCTTTTGAGGACCCCTTGGTCTTTAGGAAGATGATTGAGTTCTTAAGCGTAATGCCCTTTAACATAGAAAGGAATAAATGGAAAAGAGAGGGAGACAAGTGTAAATGGAGGTGGGTCAAGCCACCTAAAGAAGGTGACGGATCATGGCATATGAGGATGACTTTGTATGATCCGGATGGAGAAAAGTTTGAAAGGTCATACCATACTAAGGAAACCGATAGGAAGTTGAAACCTAAGTTTGATCCCAAAGATGTCATCAATGAGGAACTCACCCGTGTCACGTAGTAACCCATGACCTTGAGTCTAGCTACAAGACTCGTAAATAAAGAAAAGCGCTTCTTGGGAGGCAACCCATGTTTTGTGTGATTTTATTTGTTTGTTTGTTATTTGCTTCCGTATGCATGCTTAATTTTTATTGTTGGTAGATCATGTTTCTAAACTAAATAGTGGAAATACTTTACTTTGTTGTTTTGGCTTAGTCTTAACTCCACCTAAAGGTATTTTTGCAAAAGATAAGTGTAAGGGGAAACCCCAAATATGTTTTCAAGAAACAAACTGATCATGATTCTCCACAATATTAAATGAACATGTATATTCGTATTTGTTAGAGTCAAATGCTTGTATTGAGTCATAATGAAGTTTTGCAGGATTTTCCAGGAAGTGAGACCAAGTTTTTCCAGAAATTTTCCGGAAACTTAACATAAGAATTTCTGCAGATCACTTCTGACGGCGTCAAGAGTTTACTCTTGACGGCGTCAAGTGTAAAAATCTGGAAATTTTACCGGTTTTGTTTTTCTAACGGAGTCTTATGGTTTTTGTGAATTATTAAGTTTTATAATCTCCAGGAGATCTGCAAACTTCATTCCACAAGCATTATATCTTATCTTGTTTTCTAGGATTTAGTAACTTATATAGGATGCCGCCGATTTTACGCGAGGTTGTCTTGTCTATTTTATCAGGTTTTACAGGTTATGTATGACAAGAAGATGATTTACATTCTGGAAGGGAAGCTTTGATTGTTCATTTTCTTGGAGGAAGATTTAACATGGCCACCTTATTATCCATACCGAGCAAATCAGGGGAGTATTTGATTTCATTCTTTTTAACTTTTTCACTTTTACATTGTTTACTTGAACATTGGGGACAATGTTCATCTTAAGTGTAAGGGGAGGGTAAAAAGATGATACCTTACATATGCACTTTCGCTTGAGTTTGTTTTGTTTAATGGTAGATGTGTAATAAAACTATGAGAAATACTTGTTAGTGCAATTTTAGCGCCAAATTTAAATTTTTTTACAACATTTAGGAGTGAAACTTTAACCATAGCAAGCGTCTCATGGATAGGAGATTGTATGATTAGCACATAACCGTATATTCAGAAAAATTTTCCACCCAAATATGTGAGGTTCGCCTTTAGATTTGATAGGAAAAACATTTACTATTAGTGCTTATGAGTGTACCGGTAGTATTTAGATTCTAGAACTTGCGTTAGTGATGCATCCCGAGACCGCTAGTGAGACTAAATTCGTGTGGTAGGATTTACTACATGATAAGAGGCATTAGGATTACCCTTGTGTTAAACCCGTATCATAATTACTTGACCATTTAAGTCATATTAATTGGCTAGTTAAGTCAGCTAATTTTTCCCACACCTTAGCGTTGTACTCATTTTTAGTACACGATACCCCTAGTACACCCCTCCGAGCCTATCTTTTCGTTTCTAACTTTAAGCATCTTACTTAAAGAAAGAATTTGTTACACCCCACTTAAATGTACAACCAAATCGCCTTAGCCGTCCGTGTATACGCTCATTTTTAGTGCATTATTGTTATTTGTTAAACCCTAAGTTAACTATCTAATTGATTACATGGTTGATAAGTCGAGTCATATCCTTGTACATATTGTTTTGGGACGATTGGGACTCATGGGTAAGTACTTATTTTATGGAGTAATGGGGAAGAACATAATTTATTACCCCCATATGTACGTTAATCTTAAAAGTACTCCAAGTATTTTGATTTTCTTGATTCGAGTCATTAGATTAGTTTAATGTAAAGTATGTAAAGATTCATGTGTAAGGGGAATATGCATTCCCTATGATGTATTATTTTGGATGGTAGGGCAAGAGTGTATGAAAAAAAAAAAAAAAAAAAAATCGAAAAAATCAAGAAAAAGAAAAAAAAATAGAAAAAGGAAAAGAGAAAAAAAACATACGGACTACCATCCCTTTTTATTCTATGTTCATTTTATATTTTTGTTATTTTTCATTTATTAGCTTAAGTCGAGTCTAGTCTTGGCTTAGCAACGCCATATTGTACATGTAATTAACCAAGATTGTTAACTCGCCACCAGTAAAACTTCCTTTATCCAACAAAACCGTGTATTTCATATCCCTACACCTAACGTTACAACCCTTTAAAAGACCTCTGTGATAGTTTATCCTAGGTGCTTACGGGATGTGGTGGAGGTTTGATCCTTTCCCAAGCCTATGATAATCTATTTTGCTATGACAGGTAGTGAGAGATATCTTCCGTTTCCATATTGTAATTTACACTTTATTACACCCGAGAGATGTGAGTATCTAAACACTATTTGTGAGGTGCTAGTGTATGACCTCCGTGCTTGTCTATTGGTCTTTAGTGGAACGATTATTTGTTGTAATTACTTTTATATTAGTGTTAAATGACCCCTAACTTGTATTTTGACTAGAATAAAAGCGCATTTGCTTGAGGACAAGCAAATCTCAAGTGTAAGGGTATATGATGAGGCGAAAAATGATCCGTTTTTAGGGGGTCATTTAAGCCCGAATTCGAATTTATTTGATCAAATATTGCCCTAAATCGTTCCTTTTGTGATTTTAGGTACTTTGGGAGAGAAATCTGGAAAAGGAAGCAATTCGGACGTTTTTGGAGCATAAAAGTGAAGAAAACGCCAAAGTCTTAATTTTCCATGCTGGGAACAGTAGGTGACGGCGTCAAGAGTAACTCTCTGACGGCGTCAAGAGCAAAATTCCATGACGACCCAGTACAGATTTGACGGCGTCATGAAGGTAGGGCGTCAAGAGTAAAATTCATGACGGCCTGGAAATGATTAAGTCTTGACGGTGTCAAATGTAGATTAAGGCAGTCCGAGAATAGTTTTGGCGGCGAGGTGACGGCGTCAAAATGTTGGTCTTGACGCCGTCAGACCCCTTTTCCTATATATAGTGTTCTAATTTTCACATTAAAAAGAGAGAAGTTTTGGAGAAACCCTAAGTACGATTTTGGTGCGAATTTTACAGGTTTTTCAAGGGTTCCAAGCCCTTGATACCTTTCATGTGTAATTGAGATAAGTGTTCTTTTAATTCAATCAATATGTCTATGTGTTGGTTGTCTATATCTTGTTCTTGTCTTAATTCCATCATGCTAGGCTAGATCTATCTTGTGTTTGCTTGGATCTAATGAAACCTAGATGTTAATTATGTGTTGATTACTTGTTTATACTTGTCTTGGATGAATGATTTATATGTTAGGCTTAAGAAAACTGGCAGATCTCCAATTGGTAACATGCTTGAACGTCTTAAGAAACATGAACCGACGCGCACTAGGTCTTTATTGGTTGTATTTAATGCATGAGCCACTGTTTACAATCCCTATAGTTGTGCTGGGCATGGTGTAGGAGGAGATAAGAGCTCATAGAATTGGGGAGTTAAGTGTGCCACCCCATGATTGGTATTAAGGAATACGATCCGTCATCCATACAATTATAACAAGTAATTAACGTGTAAAAGATGTCTAGGGAGTAGTGAAATCTAAGTAAACACATTTTCTCCACTTATTGCTCACAACTTCAGTATAATTTAGTTTATTTTTCATTTTTAGTATTTTATTTTGATTGCATCTTTAGTATTGGGTTAGTTGATTAGCAACTAATTCCGCCCAAATCCTTCAAACCCGAGATTTTTACTTGCTTTCTAAAAAATATAAAAATACAAAAATAATCATCCCTCACCTTTAGAACTAGTATTTAGGTTTTTTAATCCTAGCGACACTATTCCTAAGATGAACGATCAATCCCCCGGTACTTGTCACTATACTATACTACAACGATCAGGTACACTGCCTGGTGGGGGTTGTAAGCTTATCAGGATCCCTTGAGAGGTAAAGCCTGGTGCAATTCCCACGCATCAGTACTGAAAATATTTCAAAATTGCGTTTTATATGTTTTAGATGCAAAATGAGTAAAAACAAATGAAAAACGTACAAAGTTTACAAAATAGGCAGTTTCAGTCCTTCAACTTTCATAAAATTACAAAATTAGTCCCTGGTCATTCAAAATATGGAAAATTATCACCAAAGGTCTTTTTACAATGATAAGTTGTCATATTTTGTCCTTTGGTGAAAAATTGGAAGAGTTTTAGAAAATTACAAAATTAGTCCCTGGAGTTTCAAACTTTGGCAGATTTGGTCCCTGGTGGGATATTTTTGATAGAAAAATCATTTTGGGTCCTTGGGAAGTTACAAAAGTCATTTTTAGTCCTTGGGTGTGAAAGTTTAGGAAATTTACATGTTTGGTCCCCGTAGTTTGGAATTTTGCAAAATTGGTCCCCAGGAAATTTAAATTCGGAAAATATTATGTAAGGTCATTGGATTTTGGAAAATGGCAAGTTTTGTCCTCACTTGTACCTTGGGAAAGTTTCAAAATCAGTCCATGGATTTTCAGATTCTACAAGATTGGTCCTTGTGTTTTTGTTATTTAACCAAACGGACCATTGTTATTATTTTGAAACAAAATCAAACCCAAAACCATACAACACCCTCACAAGCCCACTAACCATTGGCCCAAAACCCCCATAAGCCCAAAACTCCCACCCCTTTGATAATATAAGCCGGTCAACCCCAGTCAAACACCTCACCCTCACCACTGTTCACCTTCCACCCCACTTCCCTGGTTTCCCTCAGCCATGTCTCCCCCCTCCTCTCCTATTTTCACCAACTCACCAACTTTCATTAATATCAATCACCTACCAAACCAACCCACCCCCTCCTCATTAATTCCTCACCTAAAACACTCAACCTGCCACTTCACCCATTTCCCGCCAAATTGTAATCAAACGGCTGTGATCAATTTCAAGCATCCAATAGCCATAATACAAGTGGGAAAAGCAAAGGAACACTCCAAGGGCTATAAAAGTAAAGAAAAAGAGCAGAAGAAAAATTATTAGAGTAGTTAGTTTAGAGTAGTGTCGAATTTAGTGTAATTTTAATTTCCAGTGTTAATTTAAGATTCCAAGTTGTAATTTTGATGTTTTCAGTATGTTAGAAACCTATTTCATCCATCAATTTCAAGTTTCAATCCAATCTCAGTTTATGCAATTTAATTTTATTTCAATTATCTCAAATAACTTGATTGTTGTTTCTAGTTAATGATATGGACATATAAGCTAATGTAAGCTCCTCACAAAGCTTCTATAAGCTTTTAGAAACTTTAAAACCAGCTTTAGTCATTAAAAGCAAAAATTCAAAAAATAATAATAATAATAAGAAAAATAGAAATTAAAAAAAATCACAGGTTATGAAGAAGGAAGCAAGAAGGATGGCTGAATTTGGATGGCTTGGGTTTAGCAGCTTAGTGGTAAGCTATTAGGTTTGGTTTTTGGTCCTTGTTCTTGGTTCTCAGCTGGAAAGCCTCTTGTAAGCTTTTTGATCAAATTTTGTATTTCACTATATAAGTAGCCAGTAGCGTTAAATCCTTGTGTTTTTATGTTTCTGTGTTGTAGTTAAGTAGAAATATCAATTAAAATACTCAGCTTGTTCTTAGATATTCATAGTTGCTCATATTTTCATTTTTCACTGCCAAAATAGTTTATATATGATTCATAGGTTTCTGTTGTTATTATTGGTGTTTTTGTGGTTAAATGATCTTATGTTTTCATAATATAGCCTTGGAATTCAGATTTATGGTAGTAATTAGTTAAACTCTTTGAAAAGCTCAAATCCATCTTTCTAAAGGTGTGTTTGGATCAGGTGCATTCCCTGTGGTCCAAGGAGTTTTTGTTGTTACTCAGTGTTCAAGCATGTTTCTTTAAGTCCATATAGCATATTTAAACTCTTAAAACCAATAGTTATAGTATAAAAAGTGAAAATCACATACATCTATCAATTGCAGTCCACTGTTGAGTGTTTTAAGGTTCATAATCATCTTCTTAGCTGTTAATCTTGTTGTTATTGCTTAAAGTAGTCTTAGTATAACTTATTATAACATTCTTAGTTAATTTGAAGTAATCAAAAGTCATTAAAGTCAAATTCCTAGTTTTGCTTAAAAAGTCAAAGTGCATCATCTCAGAAAAACCAAATATGGCATGATTTAATTAGAATTTTGTATGAGGTCTTAGGAAGTGAAACTTGTTCCTAATCATTGTCTATCAGCTCAATTTTAAGTTCCCATCATCCTTTTATTTTTTCAAATTTCTCTCTGGGCCCCACTGAGCCTTAAACACACCTGCAGGGGGAGTAGTCTCCCCTGCATCAGACAACCACCACTCAACCACCACCTTTGGTCATGGCTGTAGCCCTCCACAGTGAGCCCCATGGTTCAAATTTTGGTTCTTTGAACTCCCTAGGTGGGTGGCTCTCCATTGCACCCAAGTTTGTGCCCCCAATCCTCCTAGTGGGCCCCCTAGACAGCCCTTAAGTTTGTCCCTTTTCTGTGTTGGCTTTGGTATAAGCCAAGTGCTTATTTTGATCCATGTGCTTATTCAGTGGTCACCATTGGTTTTTTTCCAGCTTAACCATGTTACTTTAGTTTATTCTAATCATAATCCACCCTTGGTTTAAGCTTAAAGCTTATTTCAAAGCTTATTACTTAGACAGTTGACCAAAGTCAACTGTCCAGGTAATAAGCACTTGTTGTGCTTATTTTTGAGTTCCACCAAGTTTGTCTTCACAAAAGTTTTTCAATTTTAAGGATAAATTAGTTTTCTAAAAGAAAAATCCAGAAAAGTCAATTTATTTTTTAAGTGATAGTTTCTATTTAATGTAATTCAAATTTTAATTTTCATTTTTAAATTTTTGTTAAGCACTTAGCTTTTTTATATTTTTATTAATTACCTTTTATACTAAAGTAATTTTAGTAAATTTCTCAGATTTTTATTTTATCATTTGGTATTTATTAGATTTAATATTAGTTTTATTAGTAATTAATTAATAATTAAGTTTTAAATAGCATAATTAGTTTTTATAAAGCAACACCTAGTTTTTATATTTTTCCTAGCTTTTATATGTTGTAAAATAATTTTAGAAATTTTTCTAGAATTTTTACTGTTCATTTTCTATTTTTTTTATTTAAATTAGTTTAATTAGATAATTAATATTTAATTAGTAATTAATTAATAGAAAAATCACAAAAAGACAAAAATACATTTTTTTAGTTTTAAAATTAGTTTTTAGTTATTTTATAATTTTAGAAATTTTATTTTCATTTTTCTAGTATGAAATTAATATTATATTGTATTTAAGTATTTTAAATATTAATAATTAGTATTAATAAGTAATTAATTAATATTAAATAATTAAATAGTGTAAAAATTAATTTTCTTTTTCTAAAAATTTTCTTTTATCTTTTAGTTTGTAAAAAAGTCATTTTCACCCCTGGGTGTTTTCAGATTTCAGTTTTCACGTTTTATTTTGTACGTTTACGTTATTTAAAATGTCAACGTACGCGTTTTTAGGTTTTGAACGTTTCTGGTTTTTCAAACTTTACAATCTTGTTCAAATAGCTTATTTAAGCTATTTCCTTGTAGATTCCTTAGTTAAATCAATCACTCTCAAACCATTTCTGTCCAAATTCACCCGATCACAAACCCGTTTAATTACCATCCACACCTCGTCGGGACATAACGACCCGGGGAAACACTGTATTCCACGGAGCATTGACTCTAGGCTGTTTGACTTTGTTGACCATTCCCTGGTCAATTTAGGTTGACCGTTTAGCATCAATCAATTTTTGGCGCCGCTGCCGGGGAGGTGTGCGCGATATACATCCATTGTATATTTACCACCCTTGTTCATATTATCTTCTTATTTTCATATAAAAACAAAACCGTTCCTGAAAACATTTTAAATCAAGTTTTCAACGAACACAAAAACATTTTCTTTCCTATTTGTACAAAATGTTTATTCAAAAATCCAAAAATAATCACCTTTACCCTCTCACATTTTTTATTCTTCATCCCTACCCCTCCCAAACCTTTTGATTCTTTCTATGTCTCTTCCACACCTTCTTACTTGCCATTGGTGTGGTAATCCTTATAATGGTGGTAATTGCCCCAGTTGTGGCATGGTAGAGTCGGGAAACAGGTCTGTCTATAACCAGAATCTCTATTCCTACCATGACACCACTGATTCATTCCATCAGTTACCACACCATGAGACTCAACAGTTTTACTGTTGTGAGTACTGTGGTGGTTCACATTACAGTTCTGATTGTCAATCGGGAAACACGCTTATCTATGAGCAGTTTCCTGGTAACAATTATAGCTCTAGCACATACAACCCACAGCCACATCAGTTTTACTGTTGTGATTACTGTGGAGGTCCACACTCTAGCTCGGATTGTCAAACAAGGAATCCATTTCCTCGTAACAATTACGACTATTCGTTTTCAGACCCACCTCCACAATACCAAATGATTCACACAACTCCTCAGGATACTGAGCAAGACCTTTTACTAAAGGCTCTTGATATATTGAAAGAACTTAAGGAGGAGTTGGTTACTACATCGTTTCGAGACTCTCGTGAGAAATCTATGGCAGAATTACTTGCTGAAGAACGAGAGGCTAAAAACGAATTGAGCATGGAAGAATTGCTAGTCTTAGAACAAGCAGCTGTAACACGTGCCAAATTTCGTCAAGCTGCTCTTCTAGACTGTGATGATGATAGTGATAACAAGGACACCCTTGATATCCTTCAATTTTATAAGGGTTCGTCAGATTCATCATTTGTGATTCCTCCCATTGGAAATCAAGGAGAAAATAATGAGAGGGAGAAATTACTAGCAGAAGATCAAATGGAACTTGTACAATCCATGAATGCTAGCTCCTCTCATCTCCCTCAGTCTGTTGTTATCACACCCGAAGTTCACACTCACTCTCTAAACATGTGGGATGAGCATCTTAGCATTGTTCCTAATAAGGAATCGGACGAATTAATAAAGTCTAGTGTTGAGATCCTTGTCCCAATCCCGAGAGAGTCATAGGGGACTTTTGATCAAGTGTGTGATATTCCTTCTCACCCTAATAATCCAAATGATCAAATTGAGACTGTCTCTGATTCCAGTGATGATTGTTTATCTTATGGAGACATTGAGTATGTTGATGCATCCTTTCCCCACTCTAATGTTGACTTTCTTCTCGAGGAGTTCGCCGATTAAGTCACTCACACCAATCCACTTCCATCGGGATGTGATGATGATCTCTTTGATTTCAAAGATGATATGGAAGAAGTAGAAGAATTCCTTGCCCTAGATAGTTCAACTTCGTATGAATTTGATGATAACTATCTTGATTCTGAGGGGGATATTCTTTTCCTTGAAAGCCTATTGAATGATGATCCATCACTCAATTCCTATCTCAATACCGGGCTTAGTGATTCACACACTGATAAAAAGTCTTTATCTTATGGAGACATCAGTGACGTTGATGAAATACCTTCTGAGCCCATCATTGATCACCTTATCATGACTCCTCCGGAGTATGATAGCCCGGGGGGAGATACACTCAATCATGAGGATTTGCAAATTCCCACCCACCCTCCCGGGATGTTTTTTTGCTTAACCCTTGAAATCCAAACTCAGGCTAATGAGCCTGCTCTCAAGGTGCCTTCCTCTCTTCTTCACTCCTTCGGGAACGAAGATACCATCTTTGATCCCGGCATTTTCATTTACCATTATCTTGAGTCGGGATTATATCTCATCGGTGTGGAACTTTCACGTGCTTCAAATGTTTGTCCAAACATCTTGAATGAAAGTCCGATGGAGATTGTTTCTTCCATATCATGCTTCCCCAAGGACAAATGGATTCGGGGTCGAGTCAAGCTAGCGACTCGGTAAACAAAAATAGTAGCATACTTATAGGGTTTTCACCCTAAGTGTGGGGGAGTCACCCATGCTATGACTACAAAAGTGAAAAACAAAATGGTGTTTTCCACGCTTAGCTTGTAATGTTGCCCTTTTACGTTCAAAATGTCGGCATAATAGCCGGGACTTTGAATATTGAGGACAATATTCATTCTAAGTGTGGGGGGGGGGGGGGGTATTTCGCTATTCTAGCGAATTTTATCACATTTTACTATCTAGTACCTCCGTTTTTGGCCAAAATTTCAAAAAACTTAAATTTTTTTTCACTAAAGTTTCAAAATTTTTGTGGTTATCAGTCCGCCTTGTCTAACCGACAAAAAGGATTGGCTAATCCAGGAGCAAACGGCTCTTGGTAAAGATATATCACATCCATTTATGGCTTGCAATTTGCCCAAAATTGTATGGTACCTCAACTCGCCATATCCTAAAAAGCGAATGAGTTGGCTAGCCCGCAAGATTATGGCTTGTGGTAAAGGCAGTGGAAAATCCATAATTGGTAATCAGCTCACCAAGATGTTGAGTTTGTCCATCAAGAGTTGGCTAGTCCAGAAGCAACCGGCTTTTGGTAAAGACTAATCAAATCCGTTGACAGCTGGTGGTTTGCTCAAAATCACACGGTTATGAGGTGTACCACAGTTCTCACACCTGGCTACTCCAGAAGTGATGGCTTTTGGTAAAGAGTTAAAATCCATCAAGTTTTCAAAACAGTTTATTGCTAGGGACAAGCAATAGTTTAGTGTGGGGGATTGATGAGTACTCAAACACTCATCATTTTTGGTCAAATCTGAACTGCAAAACATACAAAAACACCCAGAAATGCATCAAAATACTGAAAATATTTCAAAATTGTGTTTTATATGTTTTAGATGCAAAATGAGTAAAAACAAATGAAAAACGTACAAAGTTTGCAAAATTGGCAGTTTCAGTCCCCCAACTTTCATAAAATTACAAAATTAGTCCCTGGTCATTCAAAATATGGAAAATTATCACCAAAGGTCTTTTTACAATCATAAGTTGTCATATTTTGTCCTTTGGTGAAAAATTGGAAAAGTTTTGGAAAATTACAAAATTAGTCCCTGGAGTTTCAAACTTTGGCAGATTTGGTCCCTGGTGGGATATTTTTGATAGAAAAATCATTTTGGGTCCTTGGGAAGTTACAAAAGTCATTTTTAGTCCTTGGGTGTGAAAGTTTAGGAAATTTACATGTTTGGTCCCCGTAGTTTGGAATTTTGCAAAATTGGTCCCCAGGAAATTTAAATTCGGAAAATATTATGTAAGGTCCTTGGATTTTGGAAAATGGCAAGTTTTGTCCTCACTTGTACCTTGGGAAAGTTTCAAAATCAGTCCATGGATTTTCAGATTCTACAAGATTGGTCCTTGTGTTTTATTTATTTAACCAAACGGACCATTGTTATTATTTTGAAACAAAATCAAACCCAAAACCATACAACACCCTCACCAGCCCACTAACCATTGGCCCAAAACCCCCATAAGCCCAAAACTCCCACCCCTTTGATAATATAAGCCGGTCAACCCCAGTCAAACACCTCACCCTCACCACTGTTCACCTTCCACCCCACTTCTCTGGTTTCCCTCAGCCATGTCTCCCCCCTCCTCTCCTATTTTCACCAAATCACCAACTTTCATTAATATCAATCACCTACCAAACCAACCCACCCCCTCCTCATTAATTCCTCACCTAAAACACTCAACCTGCCACTTCACCCATTTCCCGCCAAAATGTAATCAAACGACTGGGATCAATTTCAAGCATCCAACAACCATAATACAAGTGGGAAAAGCAAAGGAACACTCCAAGGGCTATAAAAGTAAAGAAAAAGAGCAGAAGAAAAATTATTAGAGTAGTTAGTTTAGAGTAGTTTCGAATGTAGTGTAATTTTAATTTCCAGTGTTAATTTAAGATTCCAAGTTGTAATTTTGATGTTTTCAGTATGTTAGAAACCTATTTCATCCATCAATTTCAAGTTTCAATCCAATCTCAGTTTATGCAATTTAATTTTATTTCAATTATCTCAAATAACTTGATTGTTGTTTCTAGTTAATGATATAGACATATAAGCTAATGTAAGCTCCTCACAAAGCTTCTATAAGCTTTTAGAAACTTTAAAACCAGCTTTAGTCATTAAAAGCAAAAATTCAAAAAAAAGAAAAAAGAAAAAAGAAAAAGAAAAATAGAAAGAAAATAAAAAAATCACAGGTTATGAAGAAGGAAGCAAGAAGGATGGCTGAATTTGGATGGCTTGGGTTTAGCAGCTTAGTGGTAAGCTATTAGGCTTGGTTCTTGGTCCTTGTTCTTGGTTCTCAACTAGAAAGCCTCTTGTAAGCTTTTTGATCAAATTTTGTATTTCACAGTATAAGTAGCTAGTAGCTTTAAATCCTTGTGTTTTTATGTTTCTGTGTTGTAGTTAAGTAGAAATATCAATTAAAATACTCAGCTTGTTCTTAGATATTCATGGTTGCTCATATTTTCATTTTTCACTGCCAAAATAGTTTATATATGATTCATAGGTTTCTGTTGTTAATATTGGTGTTTTTGTGGTTAAATGATCTTATGTTTTCATAATATAGCCTTGGAATTCAGATTTATGGTAGTGATTAGTTAAACTCTTTGAAAAGCTCAAATCCATCTTTTTAAAGGTGTGTTTGGATCAGGTGCATTCCCTGTGGTCCAATGAGTTTTTGTTGTTACTTAGTGTTCAAGCATGTTTCTTTAAGTCCATATAGCATATTTAAACTCTTAAAACCAATAGTTATAGTATAAAAAGTCAAAATCACATACATCTATCAATTGCAGTCGACTGTTGAGTGTTTTAGGGTTCATAATCATCTTCTTAGCTGTTAATCTTGTTGTTATTGCTTAAAGTAGTCTTAGTATAACTTATTATAACATTCTTAGTTATTAAAGTCAAATTCCTAGTTTTGCTTAAAAAGTCAAAGTGCATCATCTCAGAAAAACCAAATATGGCATGATTTAATTAGAATTTTGTATGAGGTCTTAGGAAGTGAAACTTGTTCCTAATCATTGTCTATCAGCTCAATTTTAAGTTCCCATCATCCTTTTATTTTTTCAAATTTCTCTCTGGGCCCCACTGAGCCTTAAACACACCTGCAGGGGGAGTAGTCTCCCCTGCATCAGACAACCACCACTCAACCACCACTTTTGGTGGTGGCTGCAGCCCTCCACAGTGAGCCCCATGGTTCAACTTTTGGTTCTTTGAACTCCCTAGGTGGGTGGCTCTCCATTGCACCCAAGTTTGTGCCCCCAATCCTCCTAGTGGGCCCCCTAGACAGCCCTTAAGTTTGTCCCTTTTCTGTGTTGGCTTTGGTATAAGCCAAGTGCTTATTTTGATCCATGTGCTTATTCAGTGGTCACCATTAGTTTTTTTCCAGCTTAACCATGTTACTTTAGCTTATTCTAATCATAATCCACCCTTGGTTTAAGCTTAAAGCTTATTTCAAAGCTTATTACTTAGACAGTTGACCAAAGTCAACTGTCCAGGTAATAAGCACTTGTTGTGCTTATTTTTGAGTTCCACCAAGTTTGTCTTCACAAAAGTTTTTCAATTTTAAGGATAAATTAGTTTTTTTAAAGAAAAATCCAGAAAAGTCAATTTATTTTTTAAGTGATAGTTTCTATTTAATGTAATTTAAATTTTCATTTTCATTTTTAAATTTTTGTTAAGCACTTAGCTTTTTTATATTTTTATTAATTACCTTTTATATTAAAGTAATTTTAGTAAATTTCTCAGATTTTTATTTTATCATTTGGTATTTATTAGATTTAATATTAGTTTTATTAGTAATTAATTAATAATTAAGTTTTAAATAGCATAATTAGTTTTTATAAAGCAACACCTAGTTTTTATATTTTTCCTAGCTTTTATATGTTGTAAAATAATTTTAGAAATTTTTCTAGAATTTTTACTGTTCATTTTCTATTTTTTTTATTTAAATTAGTTTAATTAGATAAAAATACATATTTTTAGTTTTAAAATTAGTTTTTAGTTATTTTATAATTTTAGAAATTTTATTTTCATTTTTATAGTATGAAATTAATATTATATTGTATTTAAGTATTTTAAATATTAATAATTAGTATTAATAAGTAATTAATTAATATTAAATAATTAAATAGTGTAAAAATTAATTTTCTTTTTCTAAAAATTTTCTTTTATCTTTTAGTTTGTAAAAAAGTCATTTTCACCCCCTGGGTGTTTTCAGATTTCAGTTATCACGTTTTATTTTGTACGTTTACGTTATTTAAAACGTCAACGTACGCGTTTTTAGGTTTTGAACGTTTCTGGTTTTTCAAACTTTACAATCTTGTTCATATAGCTTATTTAAGCTATTTCCTTGTAGATTCCTTAGTTAAATCAATCATTCTCAAACCATTTCTGTCTAAATTCACCCGATCACAAACCCGTTTAATTACCATCCACACCTCGTCGGGACATAACGACCCGAGGAAACACTGTATTCCACGGAGCATTGACTCTAGGCTGTTTGACTTTGTTGACCATTCCTTGGTCACTTTAGGTTGACCGTTTAGCATCAATCAGTCTTCTTTTTTTCTTAATTTAGTTATCATGCGCAGGTACCATGAAAATCACACAAGATCATGCATGCTCAGATAAATGGAACCAAAGATTGGGATACCAACTATTTTCTTTGTTTACATATTTAGGTGATTGTTATAGATAAGCATATATATAGATATATGTATTATTTTAATGCATTTTCATATATAAGTAATTTATATGTGTTTTCTATTGATGTAGCTTACATGTGCGAATTGATTGAAGAAAATGTGTACGAGCATGTATGTAAAGCAACATTTAAATGGTTAAATGATACTTTTTAGCGTGATTAGTTTATGTAAGTAGTTGCTTTCGAATGCTCTTTGAGAAATATTAGAATGAATTTATCGTGTGCAATTGAATTATTATTAAAAAGAAGAAGGTCCGCGCATCGCAAAGTGTTTTCTTTTTCCATATGTAGAATCATTAGTGAGAAACCAATATTTACGCCCATTAAATGAGTTTGCCATAATAGCAAAATATGACATATTAAAAATATCACATTGAGTAATGAATAGAAAGGGAAAAAACATACATAATTTTGACTTAAAGCCGTTTGTAAATTATAATATCAAATAAAAAAGTTGAGTTTTAAACATAAGCAAAAGTTCAAACTTTTGTCGGAAAAATATAACCGGTGCATTTAATGTGAATTATATACAACATCGAGATGGAAGTGCAAGGCTTGCCGGAATTTATCACATGATATTTATTTTTTGGGTAGGGGGGGGGGGTAATCCTGCACCCTTGTTATCACATGATATTTAGCAATTAGTATAGAATTAAAAGTCGGTTATGAATTGAGATGAAGTTAAAAAGGTTGCAAGAATAATTGATGATTTAACCTAATGCAATATATATAAATATATGTATTATGTTAATGCATTTTCATATACAAGTAATTTATGTGTGTTTCTATTGATGTAGCTCATATGTGCGAATTGATTCAAGAAAATATGCACGAGCATGTATGTAAAGCAACATTTAAATAGTTAAATAATACTTTTTAGCGTGATTAGTTTATGTAAGCATGCAACTTGAATAATGAATATAAATGAAAAAGTACATAATTTTTGCTCAAACCCATTTGTAAATTAAAAAAATTAAGTTTAAGACATTATAGTTGAGTCTAAAGGTTTTAAGAAGTATTAATAGTGTGTTAATTAATATTCATTTAGTTAGCTATTTAGAATTGAGTTTATTGATAAAATAATATTAGTTAGACTTCAATGTTAATTTTCAATGAAATTAGTTGTACAATAAAATGAGATGAAGCTAAAAAGGTTTGTAACGATTTTTATACAGTTTATGTGGCATTATTATATATACACTCTTACACAAACTTTAACTTACACGAGGCATGCAGAACCCGTGCTACGCACGGGCTAAGAATCTAATTGTTAATCGTGTATTATTTCTGTATATTGGCGAGTGTATACTTAATTATTGTTTAGTATGTTGTATGAAATGTTTTAACTTTCTTGTATAAAAATTTAAAAGTGTTTGATGTTGTTTTGCTTTTGTGGTGTTGTATTTTGTATATGAGCTTTTGGTTAATAAGTTGTGATGGCTTTATTTCTTTTGGCCTATTACTTATTTGCATGATAAAAAAATGGCTTTATTTCTTTTGGCCTATTACTTAGCCCTACAATACTTGTCCATTAGATGGTTTTTGCATGATAATATGAAACACACGGGGTCTATCTAATTGGTCATAGTTTAATGTGAGTTAAATATTTTCTTTATTAAGTTTGTAAGTTAAAGTTTGTGTAATAATGTATATATAATAATGCCACATAAACTGTATAAAAATCATTACAAACCTTTTTAGCTTCATCTCATTTTATTGTACAACTAATTTCATTGAAAATTAACATTGAAGTATAACTAATATTAATAAATTTTATCAATAAACTCAATTCTAAATAGCTAACTAAATGAATATTAATTAACACACTATTAATAATTCTTAAAACCTTTGGACTCCACTATTATGTCTTAAACTTAATTTTTTTTAATTTACAAATGGATTTGAGCAAAAATTATGTACTTTTTCTTTTATATTCATTATTCAACTTGCATGATTAAATAAACTAAACATGCTAAAAAGTATCATTTAACTATTTAAATGTTGCTTTACATAAATGCTCGTGCACATTTTCTTTAATCAATTCGCACATGTGAGCTAAATCAATAGAAAATACACATAAATTACTTGTATATGAAAATGCATTAACATAATACATATATCTATATATATTGCATTAGGTTAAATCATTAATTATTCTTACAACCTTTTCAACTTCATCTCAATATTCATAACCGACTTTTAATTCTACACTAATTACTAA
Organism: Artemisia argyi; assembly: GCA_030686995.1. Classification (NCBI taxonomy): domain Eukaryota; kingdom Viridiplantae; phylum Streptophyta; class Magnoliopsida; order Asterales; family Asteraceae; genus Artemisia; species Artemisia argyi. The sequence continues at coordinate 52,688,478 of CM060690.1, read as the reverse complement.
ATATCATGTGATAAATTCCGGCAAGCCTTGCACTTCCATCTCGATGTTGTATATACTTCACATTAAATGCACCGGTTTTGTTTTTCAATAAAAGTTTGAACTTTTGCTTATGTTTAAAACTCAACTTTTTGATTTGATATTATAATTTACAAACGGATTTAAGTCAAAATTATGTATTTTTTCCTTTCTATTCATTACTCAATGTGATATTTTAATATGTCATATTTTGCTATTATGGCAAACTCATTTAATGGGCGTAAATATTGGTTTCTCACTAATGCTTCTACATATAGAAAAAGAAAACACTTTGCGATGCGCGAACCTTCCTCTTTTCAATAATAATTCGGTTGCACACGATAAATTCATTCTAATATTTTTCAAAGAGCATTCGAAAGCAACTACTTACATAAACTAATCATGCTAAAAAGTATCATTTAACCATTTAAATGTTTCTTTACATACATGCTCGTGCACATTTTCTTGAATCAATTCGCACATGTGAGCTACATCAATAAAAAACGCACATAAATTACTTGTATATGAAAATGCATTAACATAATACATATATCTATATATATGCTTATCTATAACAATCACCTAAATATGTAAGAAATAAAGAAAATAGTTGGTATCCCAATCTTTGGTTCCATTTATCTGAGCATGCATGATCTTGTGCGATTTTCATGATACCTGCGTATGATAACTAAATTAAGAAAAAAAAGAAGACCAAGTTAATTACAAAGATCTAAAAAGATGTGTGAATCATCTCCAAAATGTTGTAAAAGAGAATTTACATACCGCTACCAACAATCAAAGATTTAAAAGATGTGTGAATCATCTTCAAATGTACATACTAAATGTGATTCTCGCCGGTTTATATATGCATGAATTAGGTTAAATCATTAATTATTCTTGCAACCTTTCGCAATCCTTGCACTTCATCTAACTGACTTTAATTCTATACTAAATGCCATGTGATCAATTCGGGCAACCCTTGCACTTCATCTCCTTTCATGATTGTATAGTTATTATGAGGCTGCATTGAATTCCGAGCATTAGCTATCTTGTACTCTATGCAACTACTAAACGACTCCAACTTGCTTCTAACTCTAAAAACTCTATCATCATAGCTCCACATTAAATTTAGGGACAGAATCTTATAGTATTATAGATACTTAATAAAGAAAATATATAACACACATTAAACTATGACAAATTAGATATACACCGTGTGCTTCATATTACCATGCAAAAACCATCTAATGGACAAGTATTGTAGGGCTAAGTAATAGACCAAAAAAACAAAGTCATTTTTTTATCATGCAAATAAGTAATAGTCCAAAAGAAACAAAACAATCACAGCTTAATAACCAAAAACCTATTTATAAAATACAACACCATAAAACCAAAACAACATCAAATATTTTTAAAATTTTATACAAGAAAGTCAAAACGTTTCATACAACATACTAAACAATAATTAAGCATACACTCGCCAATACACAAGCTAATGTAGTAGCAGATACATTAAGCCAGAAAGAACGATTAAAAACCGCTCAGGGGTTCCGACAAATACCTTAGCCTGGAATCCCGGGACGGGATTCAGTTTAACAGGTAGGTACTGTAATACATCGTAAATTTCCCTATCATTGTAAACAACTAACGAATAATAATCCATCATCACAATTTAATTAACCGTTTTTACAGGCAATTTTTTTTAGTTTAAATGACGTTTAAACGCTCTAATACCACTCTGTTACACCCTCATTTTGTAAACTCTGATATTTATAAAGTTCGAATGATAAATGTTTAAAATGACTAAAATGACAATCATTTTCTACTAATAAACTGTGTGCTATGAAGTAACACCCAATCTAAATTCCGCTGCATGTTTTCAAAACTGGGGGTGTTGATTAACAATTGGATTCGAAGCCTATGCGTAGCACGGGTTCTTCATGCCTCGTTGTAATATTATGTTTAGGGGTGTTTTTAATGGTATTTAATGTATAATTCTAAGATTTTGGTCTGAATTTTGAGTTATGCTTGTTTTTGTTGTACATAATGCTTTGCTTGTTGTACTTATGAAAAAACTTTGCTTTAAAGTGTTGTAAACATTACATAATTTTTTGTACAATTGAAATTTTTGGATAGAGAGTCGTTTGTGTATTATATGTAGTATAGATGTCACGTTGTCACTGCATGTTTCTTTTTCCTCACCACTGTATAAGGATTTCTTTTAGGGGTGTTTCTTTTTCCTCACAATTGAAATTTTTGGAGAGAGAGTCGTTTGTCTATTACTGATGATGTATAATACGGATAGTAGGTTTACCGGGCCTGAACTGTATCATACAACTGGGCCTGAACTGCATCACACATAACTGGGCCCCGGCCCAACAAACAAACATACTGGATATCGCTAAAGCTCAAGCTATGCGCAAGGAACGACCCAGACTTATAAGGGCGCACACAGATCACCCAAACGACACTTTCAAAGTGAGTTTACGGACCGGCCTACGGTCCGGAAGGTGATCTACATCCGTAATCATGATTAAGCTAACATATCCTTGCCCGACAAGGGTCCCACTCTGTCCACTACAACAATATCTGAAATACTAGGAAATCCTAACATTTCGATCACCTATAAAAGGTAATCTCAATACACATTCGCGAGGTATGACTTTCTCACACATCTCAATACACACATTCCTCTAACAACATGAATACTTACTCACGCCAGAGCTTAATCGTGGGGTCCGTCCCCACGATAAGGCTATGTTAGGAATTATTGAAGTCAGAAGATAGTTTCTGCTGACGGATAATGCTGACAGGTTCCTGCTGAAGTGTTTATAGTTTCTGCTGATGATCTGGATCCTGCTGATAAAGATATTCTGCTGAATTAGTTAATCCGTAGGATGTGTTTAGCTTATTTTAGTAAGAGATGTGTAATATATTTTATATTGTTAGATTACACGTTTTCTTGTAAGAGAGGTTAGGGTTCCTTGTAGTATAAAAGGAACACCCGGATGAATGTTTTGTATACGAATAACGTTTCAATCTTTAGTGATTAATAAAAGATCCATAGAGGATCAGAATTATTAGTATATTGTGTTCATAATACTTGTGTTTAAATTCTGCGTAGATACAAGTATACAAAGATTTTCCACATAGCATTGCTTTTGATTACATTGGCAAGCTATCGATCCATTGGCTCAAAGATCTATCAAGGAGTAGATCCTACAAGTGGTATCAGAGCCACAGGAGAGTCTCTGTAAGTAAAGAACAACCTTTATTCAACACCCTTTCACACTATGACAATATCAGATGTAGCATCCGATGCAACAGAGGTCACACAACCAAACAACGCTTTGGCATAACAACTACAGCAGCTCACTCGTACCAGTAGCAACAATGCAAAGTTCCCATATCTCAAGAAGGATAAATACGAGATATGGGCAATGAAGATGCAGAATTGGATAACTAACAGTGATTTTAATCTCTGGAATGTTATCCTGAATGGTAATAGTCTGAAGAAGACTGGTAAAGACCCTGATGGTAAGATCACCATCTTTCCTCCTTCTACTGCTGAGGAAGTGATAGCTGTGCAAAGAGAAAACAAGGCAAGAACCATCTTGCTTCAAGCCATCCCAGATGATCACATGAGTGATTTCCACTATCTTGATGATGCCAAGGATATCTGGTTGGAAATCAAAGCAAGGTTTGGGGGCAACGATGAGTCTAAGAGGATGAGAAAGTCCATGCTCAGGCAGGAGTTTCAGGAATTCAAGATCTCAGAGGAGGAAGGTGTACACAAGGGGTATGACAGATTTGAAAAGATCTTGAGTCAGTTGAACCAACTGAAAGACAAGCCTGACAATGAGGATTGCAATTCCAATTTTCTAAGAGCTTTACCTCCTTCTTGGTCCCAGGTCAGTATTACACTAAAAACCAAAGGTAGACTAGACTATCTCTCGTTTGATGATCTGTATAACAAGCTCAGAAGTCTTGAGCTTGATATCAAGGGGCACTCGACTTATTCAACAACTCCTACAAACTCAGCCTTTGCAAGCACCACTTCAAACAGGAAGACACATGTTGTAAGTCCAAGTTCTTCGTCCACAATATCTTTCACCTCTACTGGTCCAAAGAGTCATCCACAATCTGGTAATGTGGTAGAGGATGTACTTCATTCGTTTGTTGCTGACTATGAACAACAGCAGCAAATGGCTTATGAAGACTTTGAGCAAGTTGACATGTTGGATCTGGAAGAGATGGATTTGAAGTGGCAGATGGCTATACTTATTGTTAAAGTCAAAAGGTTTGCGAAGAAAGATGGCAGAAAGCTCAATCTCAGAGGAAGGGATCCAGCTAGGTTTGACAGGAGAAAGGTCAAGTGCTACCCATGTGGAGAGATAGGCCATTTTTCAAGAGAGTGTACTAGAAACAAGACTGAAGACAGCACAAGGTATTCAGCCTACAAGTAGAAGGAGTTGGAATCTGGCAATTCAAAGGCTTTGGTGACTACTGTGGATTCTTGCATTGATTGGAAGGACCATGATACTGAACGATCAGCTACACTTCCTGGTGGGGGTTGTAAGCTTCTCGAGATCCCTCGAGAGGTAAAGCCTGGTGAAATTCCCACGCATCACACTGCTTGCTATGTGTTGAATAGGGTTTCAATTACTAGACCACACAATAAGACTCCCTATGAACTTTTGACTGGGAAGATTCCTACCATTATCTACTTTAAGCCTTTTGGATGTCATGTGACCATTTTGAATACAAGTGATCATCTAGGAAAGTTTGAAGGGAAGGCTGATGAGGGTTATATAGTTGGATATTCAGCTCATAGTAAGGCTTACATGGTATACAATTTTTCTCCTAAGAAGATTGAGGAGACTCTTAACCTGATGCCAATTTCCCTGATGGTATTTCTACTGTGATACTTGTTTCTGCTGTTCCATCCACAAGCTTAGATTAACCTTTTACAAGGTTTCCAAGTCCCTCAGACCTTGGCAATCATCAACAAAGTGTTGGCATTTTCCGATCTTCTTCTTATGATGATGATTTTGCTTCAACTCTAACCAATCTTCAGTCTTCTGTTGAAGTTAACCCTAATCCCACTAAGAGGATAAACACTATTCATCCTCAAACCAATATTCTTGGTGATCTCAATGCCATGGTTCAAACAAGGAGTACAGTGAAAAAGACAAAGTTTGGTGAATGTGCTTTTATCACTTACATTACTAATCAAAAAAGGGACAATCATACAGATCAGCAACATTGTTTGTTTGCTTGTTTCCTATCTCAAGTTGAGCCAACCAGTATTGCACAAGCACTAAGTGATCCTAGTTGGGTAGAAGCAATGCAAGAAGAAATGCACCAGTTCAAGAATCAAGATGTATGGGTACTTGCTGATCTACCTGCAGGAAAGATTGCTATTGGGACCAAGTGGATTCTGAAAAACAAAAGGGATGCTATGGGTATTATGGTCAGAAACAAGGCAAGGTTGGTTGCCCAGGGTTTTAGACAAGAAGAAGGCATAGATTATGATGAGGTATTTGCACCTGTAGCAAGGGTTGAGGCCATTCGACTATTTCTGGCCTTTGCTTTTTACATGGGTTTTGTGGTTTATCAAATAGATTTGAAGAGTTCCTTTATCTATGAGAAGATTGAATAGGAAGTGTATATTACTCAACCTAAAGGTTTTGAAGACCCACAGAATCCAAAGAAGGTGTACAAGGTTGTAAAAGCACTTTATAAACTTCATCAAGCACCCAGAGCATGGTATGCAAGATTGTTAACCTTCCTCTTGAAGCATGGTTATAGAAGAGGAGCTATTGATAAAACTCTCTTCATAAAAAAGAATACTAGAGACATAATTCTTGTCCAAGAGACTTGGGTGAGGGCTGACATCAAGGTCTGACATCACATTTGCAGTCAGTGCTTGTTCTAGACATCAGGTCACTCCATTGACTTCCCATCTGAATGCAGTGAAGAAAATTTTCAAGTATCTTAAAGGATAACCTAAGTTAGGTCTTTGGTACCCAATAGAATCTCCATTTGTGTTGGAGCCAACCTAAGTTAGGCCAACCTAAGCTTATAGTGACAGTGATTATGTTGGAGCTAACCTGGATAGGAAATCCACAACAGGAGGTTGTCAATTCCTAGGTAGAAGGCTAATTTCTTGGCAATGCAAAAAACAAACCATTGTGGCTACCTCATCTACTGAAGCAGAATATGTTGCTGCTGCTAACTGTTGTGGCCAGGTACTTTGGATACAAAATCAAATGCTTGATTATGGGTTCAATTTTATGAACACTAAAATCTATATTGATAACCAAAGTACAATTTCAATTGTTAAAAATCCAGTATTTCATCAAAGAACAAAGCATATTGAAATTAGGCACCATTTTATTAGGGATGCAAATGAGAAACACTTAATTCAGGTGCTTAAGATTCATACTGATGATAATGTGGCTGATTTATTAACAAAGGCTTTTGATGGACCTAGGTTTAATTACTTAGTTGTCCACATTGGGATGGTTAACCCTTAAATGCTTATTTTGAGGGGAGGCATAAGCCTAAGGAGAGGCATATGCCTCTGGGAAGGATTAATGTTGTAAATTCTGTATCTTATTATGATTTTGTCACTAACTTTGTTTTGCAGGTTTGATTTTATTTAGACTAACCATTATGTGTATAATTTTGTCTTCTGTGTTCTGTTTTTAGTGTTTGTTTTGTAGGTTTTTGTTTCTGCTGATGGACAGAGTATATATGAGATTTTGCTGATCACTAAGTCACATATCAGTAGAATAGAAAAAAACAAAAACAGGAAATTTTATTTATCCATTCCATGCAGTGTTACAACCAACAGTGTTTTAAGATTACAAACAGGATCAACAACAGCAGTACAACAAAACAACCACCCAAGACACCTACCCAAAAACCTACACACCCAATCCCCTACTCCATCTTCCTCTTCCCCTTTTCCATGTTCTTGTCCTTGGGGTCAGGCATTTTTTTGTGGACCCCTCTGGCCTGCGTATCTTTGTCCCACAATCTGGGACAAGCAAGCCCTAGGACAACCTTTAGTGGACCTTTACGCCTTTGGGAGGATCGAGGTTCCTCAGGGACTGAGATCCTACTCATGCTAGCTATAACCTTCTCCATCTCACTCGTGAGAAACTCAGAGACTTAAGTGTATGATGTTCGTATCACTGCTAGGGGAGTTGGATTAAGAGTTTCCTCCTCATCCTCCTCAGATGAAGCTGGAGATGGATTGACCTCAGAAGGTCCCTCACCACTAGGTTATATGCAACCATCTGTCTCTGAGGTTGGAAGGCCAATAACCAGTGTGGATCATTGGTAGAGGCAGGAGATTCTGATGATGATTTAGAGGAAATGCCAATAACTTCTGGTTTGGGGTTCATGAGTGCTATTGTTGGGAGGATATTTGGTGTGTTTGGGACTAGTGTGTATTGATACGCGGGATTGCGCCCTCGCAATAGGTTTTGCCTCTCAAGGGATCTTGAGAAGCTTGCAATCCCCATCAGGCAGTGTACCTGATCGTTGTAGTATAGTATAGTGATAAGTACCGGGGGATTGATCGTTCAACTCAGGAATAGTGTCGCTAGGATTAGAAAGCCTACTGAACTAGGTCTAGAGGTGAGGGATGATTCTTTTTGTATTTTTATATTTTATAAAAAGCAAGTAAAATCTCTGGTTTTGAAGGAGTGGGCGAAATTAGTTGCTAGTCAACTAACCCAAATAACTACAAATGCAATCAAAATAAAATAAAAAGAAATGAAAATAAACTAATGTAATTATGTGGTGGAAACAATAATGAGAAAAGATGTGTTTACTTAGATTTCATTACTCCCTAGATATCTTTTACCCGATGATTAGCTTGTTACAATTGCATGGATGACGGGTTATATTCCTTAATACTAGTCGTAGGGCCGTGTACAATATTCCCTGACTCTATAAGCTACTACTTCACTCCTATGTCGAGCCGACTAAAAGCTCCTAACATGGGATCACTAGAATTCACTTATGCATTAAATACAACCAAAAATCACAGTACACCTCCGATCATGTTTCTTAAGATGTTCAAGCAAGTTACCAATGGAAGTCTGCCAGTTTTCTTAAGCCTAACATCGAATACAATCATCCACAACAATTATAAACAAACCATCAACCAATAATCAACATCTAGGTTTCACTACATCTAAGCAAACACAATAAAAACCTAGCCTAGCATGTTAAAAGAAAGACAAGCATAAGATAGAATCATACAACACATAGACATATCGTATAATTATTGGAAAACTTATCTTCAATTAAGCATGGATGGAACAAGGGTTGAAACCCTTATTTTTATAGAAAATTCGTCTAGGGTTTAAGCTCTCAAAAGTTCTCCTAATGTTCCACACACTATGAATGAAAATTTGAAAAAAAAATATATATATAATACATCCTGACGGCATCACGTTATACCTTGTGACGCCGTCAACTCACCGCCAAATTAAGGGTCGTATTGCCTAGATACAGTCTTGACACCGTCATGTAGAAATTGAGCTCTGGGCCGTCACTTGCAAAATGACCCTGACGGCCTTGGTGACGCCGTCAGGCATTTTATACTTGAAATAGTTCTGGGCCGTCATGTGTATTCCTCATATCCACCACTTTTGCCAAGCTTGACGCCGTCATGTGTGAGGTCTTGACGTCGTCAGGTACTGTTCCCAACAAGAATTTTGAGACTTTGCCATTTTCTTCACTTTTATGCTCCAAAAACGTCCAAAATGCTTCCTTTTCCAGATTTCTCCTCAAAAGTACCTAAAATGACAAAAGGAACGATTTAGGGCAGTAATTGATCAAATAATCACGAATTCCGGCTTAAATGACCCCTTAAAAGTGGCACACTTTTCACCTTATTAAATATCCATACACTTGATATTTGCTTGTCCTCAAGCAAATGCGCTTTTATTCTAATCAAAATACAAGTTAGGGGTCATTTAACACTAATATAAAAGTAATTACAACAAATAATCGTTCCACTAAAAACCAAAAACAAGCACGGAGGTCATACACTAGCACCTCACAAATAGTGTTTAGATACTTACATCTCTCGGGTGTAATAAAGTATATATCACAATATGGAAATGGAAAACATCTCTCACTACCTGTCATAGCAAAGAGATTACCCTAGGATTGGGAAAGGATGAAACCTCCACCACTTGGCGTAAGCACCTAGGATAAGCTATCAAAGAGGTCTTTTAAAGGGTTATGACGTTAGGTGTAGGGATATGGAAAACACGGTTTTGTTGGATAAAGGCAATATTTACTGGTGGCGAGTTAATCATCTTGGTTAATTACATGTACAATATGGCGCTGCTAAGCCAAGACTCGACTCGACTTAAGCTAATCAAAATCTAACAAACTATGAAACAAACATAAAATGAAATGGTATGGTAGTCCGTATGTTTTTTTCTCTTTCTTTTTCTATTTTTTTTTCTTTTTCTTGATTTTTCGATTTTTTTTTAATTTTTAATTTTATTGTTTTATTATTATTTTCTTGCATACACTCTTGCCCTACCATCCAAAATAATAAATCATAGAGGGTTTGCATTCCCCTTACACTTGAACTTTTACATACTCTACAATCAACTACTCTAATGACTCGAATTAAAATAATCAAAACACTTGGAGTACTTTTTAAATATTAACGCACATACGGGGGTAATAAATTGATGTTCTTCCCCATTACTCCATAACACTAGTACTTTACCCATAAGTCCCAATCGTCCCAAAACAATATATACAAGATATGACTCGACTTAGCAACCATGTAATCAATTAGACAATTAACTAAGGGTTTAAACAAATAACAATAATGCACTAAAGATAAGTGCATACAAGGAAGGCTAAGGCAATTTTGTTTGCACATTTGGGTGGATTGTAAACAAATTCTTCCTTTAAGTAAGATGCTTAAAGTTAGAAATGAAAAGATAGGCTTGGAGGGGTGTACTAGGGGTATCGTGTACTAAAAATGAGTACAACGCTAAGGTTTGGGAAAAATTAATTGACTTCGCTAGTCAAGTAATATGACTTAAATGGTCAAGTAATTATTATACAGGTTTAAACACAAGGGTGATCCTAATGCCTCTTATCATGTAGTAAATCCTACTACACGAATGTAGTCTCACTAGCGGTCTCGGGATGCATCACTAACGCAAGTTCTAGAATCTAAATACTACCAGTACACTCATAAGCACGAATAATGAATACTTTTCCTATCAAATCTAAAATCGAACCTGACATATTTGGGTCGAAAATTTTTTAAGTGGTACGGTTTTTGTGCTAGTCATACAACTCCTATCCATGAGATGCTTGTTAAGGCTTGATGAGTGTGTAAATACTCATCGTTTTTACCGTATTTTAACTGCCAAAACGCGTGAAAACATTCAAGAATGCATCAAAATAATGGAAATATCCCAAGGATCGTGTTTTATATGTTTTGAATGCAAAATGATTGAAAACAAACGAAAAATGAACAAAGTTGCATAATTGGCAGTTTCAATCCCCCAACTTTCAAAATTCATCAAAACTAGTCCCTGAGCGTTTATTTTGAAAGAAGTCTTTAAAAATCAAAAGTGACCAAAAAATGATCTTTGGGTAAAAAGCTTTAAAAAATGAACAAGTTTAGTCCCTGAAGTGAAAAGTTTGGAGATTGGACGAGTTTGGTACTTGAAGTTTGGAAAGTTGGCAGAAAAGGTCCCCGAATATTTATGTTTGGAAATTAATCAACCCTTGGGAAAATGAAAGGTTGTCAACAATGGTCCTTGAAAGTGATTTTGAAAATAAGCAAAAAGAGCCTCGGAATTCAGTGATTACAAAATGGTTACTTGTGTTTTAACTCTTAATATTACAACCAAACGGACCAACATTTGTATAACCCCATCACCTAGCCCATTACTATCCTCGGCCCAAACTATCCAATCCACTTTACACCTTATATCTCCCCCAAAGCCCTAACCAAACCAAACCCTATCTACGTTTTAATAAGAACGCCCCCCCCCCCCTCCCAACCTTTTTACCCAAAACCAGTCAAACACAGTACATACACCTTCCCCCCCCTTCCCATCCACGTCTTTACCCACTGAGTATAACCCTCACCCTTTTCCAGTTACACTCCAAATATATCACCATCTTCCCCCTCCTCAAAAGCCACACCCCGTTCACATGATACCACTTCCTCACGGGTTACCAACTCCAAGTCATCCATCCACCATATTTGAGCGCCAAAATAAGAATTGAACGGCTGAGATCAAGTTAATGGAAACCAAGGGCTGGGATTGACTCGAAGAGAAGAACAAGACAAGAAGTGATCAAGAAACCCTGGTGTAAAAAAAATATATATAAATAGTATGCCATTGTTAGGCAGTTGGGGGAGTGAATTTTATTAGGTTTTTATTTTAGCAGTTAGTCATTATTAGTTATAAAAAGTCAGTCTTGTTTTAAGTTTCAGTAGTCGTTTTTTTAATTAAGTAGTAGTTTTAAAATTCTGTATTTTCAGTTTATCGTTTGTAATCTTTTCTTTAGAATCAATGAGAGCTTAAAACTTCTTTTTACTCACTGTGCATTATCTAGGGCTTGTTCTCTTTAACAGTCAATTAATCCTTGGTTTAGTTCATCTAAGTTGAGGAAAGCTTAGTTTATAGTATTTTACTTAAGGCTTTTGCTCAATTCCTTGGTTTGTGTCCCAAAACCTCATAAGGTATCCACGAAGGGGTGTTTAGAATTGGGTCAGTTTTGATGTACGAAATCCTTGTGTTTGCTAAGTTAAGTTATTTAAAGTTGCTTCAAGTCTTATCGTGCGTACTGCATAACTATAGCTCTTGCCCCATTGCTTGCTCCCTTTAGTTTAGTTTTTGAATAGATTATTGTTAGATTCACCAAAAATTTTTGTGGTCTTGTGGTTCTCAGCTTCTATCCTCAAGCAGCCCACCATATTCAACAGACCCTTGAGCAGCCTGTCGACCCAATCAGTTACCAACAGTCCCTAGGTTAGCATTTGTTTATGTTTGGCTTATGTTTAGTGCTATTTTCTGTTCTCTTTTATCTTAATCGGGTTCACCGTCAGATAATCTTGCTCGTTGTTCCCCTAGTATTGCTCTATCGTAGATGACTGTAGTGTAGATTTCTGCCTTAAGTTCTGTTTGGTGAATCAGCTCTACGTATTCTGTTTCAAGTTTATTAGGATATCTAGGGTTAGTTAACGTAGTGACTTTTGCTTGTTTAAATCGTTCTTAGCAGTTGCTAGCTCATTTAGGATTTAGAGGGGTTTATGACCTCTTATTTTGGCTTTTGAATTTTTTTTTGTTACTACGGAATTTCAAGCTATTGTTCGGCGCTTAGTTTCTTTACTTGTATGCAACTCTTTGGTCGATTGTCAAAATCCAAAAGTTTACTCTTTGCTTAATTTGGTTTGTGATTAATTGTTTAACTGGTATGTTTAGCTTGATAGTGGTTGCTTGTGTTTGCCTTGGCCTTTGTTAAAAGTGCTGGTGTTGGTGAGTTGTAATTTTTCAAAATCTCACTTAAAGCTACAATTTGCACTCCTAAAAGCTTTCATAAGCTTTTCAGTAAAAGATCTTTTATAAAAATTGTATTTTGTTGTTGTTGAATGGTTCTACAAAAAGGAATTTTGAAAAGAAGAAAAAATAATAAAATGTGCAAAAAGGGTGGTCAAGGGGATTCGAACCCCTGATCTTTTGCTATACACAGACGACCCAAACACAAACAACAAAGCCATCTGTGCCAATTGATCTTTTGATTATACTTACTTTAATTAATTACTTAGTGTAGTTTAATACTAGTAGCTTATTTAATTTCAGCTTGTTAGGATTGCTCATTACATGCTTATTTTCAGTGCTTATTTCATGGTCATATTTTTCTCAACTTCTTATTAGTAAATTCGATTTTCTTAAAAATTTTCATAATTTTCCAAAATGTTTTAGTATTTATTTTGTATTTAATTAGTTTAATTAGTTTTTAATTCATTATAAAAAATATAAAAGCCTAAAAAATGTTTTTCTTCTTCTCAAAATTTTCTTTTACATTTTAGAACGTAGGAAAATTAATTTCGCACCCGTAGGATTTACGTAGCTCTAAATTCACGTTTTATTTCGCGCACTCGCGTTTTATTTAAAGTAACTTTTACGTTTTTTAAATTAGATTACGTTTTAGGTTTCCCCTATTCCCTATTATCATTCCCGTAGTATTTTAAGTAGTTTTTAAGTTTTAATTTTCATTCCTTGTTTGTATTCCTAGTTTAGTTGCGTTTATTTTATTTTTCGGACGTCATTTGCAATTTAGCATAATTCAACAATTCCAAATAATCAAAATCATTCCTTACAAGCATTTTAATCTCGAATTTCACACGATATTGTCAATTCACACCTCGGTGGGACACGACCCGGGTAATCACTTACCCGGTATCACATATATATATTGTATTCACGAGTCTTTACAAGTCTCCCTTTTCCTAAATGTTGATCGGTAAACTCTACTCACGTCTACCTTGTATATATTTTTGATACGCACGCAAAAACGTAATGTCAAAATGGCGCCGCTGCCGGGGAGGCTGTGTCGCGACAATATCGTTATGATTTCAACGATTAGTGACTTGTAGAACCTTCGTCAAGAAGTTATCATTTTCAAAAACTTATAAAACACAAAAATATTTTCCTTTTCTTTTGTATATATATCTATCATATAAAAAATACAAAATTTTTTTCCATTTTTCTTGTTAAATAAAAAAATAAGCATAAAACACACCGCCGAGAACCAAGGTTGATCACCTACCAACTGGGGGTGTGAACATTAATAAGTTCCCAAATAAAAGATCAAAACTTGCCATTGTATCCTTGTGAATTGGTGTACCTTTTTTAAAGAAGCCATTTACATTGTGATTATTGGTTTAAGTTCACAATTGTCTTTTTAAGTTGGTCTCGTTTTGATTGATGTGTTTTTCGAAAAACCCAAAAATATTCTTCTTTACCCTCCATCCGTTTGATTCTACCTTCTTATACCCCTCTCATGTATAATTCTTATGGCGTCTCTCGGCTACACGTGTTTTCACTGTAAAAGCCCGATTGAGAATGGCTATCGTTGTTTCCGGTGTATTTGTGAGAAGTGTGGAAACAATTGTAGTAACAGCTTTTGCACTACGTGCAATTTGTTCATACATCCAAATTCTCTCGATGATTCATCAAATTCTTCCAACTACCCATCACTGCCTGAGATACGTGCTATTAATGACAAACCATCAAGAATTGATCATAACCTTTCAGGATTTACGGTTAAAGGTTTGTCAAGCAAACGTACAGAGCATAGTGTAGTGACTGAAAAGAACGACTTGCCCAATCTTCACGTTTATCAAAACCAAAAACCTGAGACCATAACGGAAGTGGTGGAAATTCCTAGCTCTCAGAGCACACCACTTGTCCCACCTCTGATTTTTATTCCTTGTGTCGGTTGTGGTGAGCCGCTTTTCGGGTTGCCATGTCGTTGGTGTACATGTGAACGGTGTGGTAATGATATTCAAAACGGAAGTTGTTTGTTTTGTGGTTCGAGTAATTCATTCGCTTACGATACTAATCTGAGCTTTTGCAATGAGCCACAAAACGATTTCATTTCATATGAGCATAATCCGTGTGATCAAAATTGCAATGCCGTATCGTTTCAAAATGCACCAACTTCACAACAATACGGTTGTGAATATTGTAGAGGTCCGCATTTCAGCACCGATTGTCATACTAGGAATCTTTTTCCTTGTGACAACAATTATCACGACCAACCTCCACAATACCAAACTTTTGAAACACAACCTCAACCATTTCCTCAAGAACTTTTGCAAAATGTTTTAAATACTTTAAATGACCTTAAGGATTTGGTTAACAAACCTGCTCCGGAAGAACCTCGTCCGAAGTCTTACAAAGAAATACTAGCTGAAGAAGCAGCTAGAGTAAGATTTCGAATGCGTAAAACTATCATCTACAATGACGATGACGATAGTTATGATGAAGATACCCTTGATATTCATCAAGGCTCATCAAATTCATCAGATGAGGTTCCTTCCATGAAAGATCAGTCTGTAGTTATCACACCCGAAGTTCACACTCACTCTCTAAACATGGGGGATGAGCATCTTAGCACTATTCCTGATAAGGAATCGGACGAATTCATAAAGTCTAGTGTTGAGAGCCTTGTCCCAATCCCAGGAGAGTCACAGGGAACTTTTGACCATGTGTGTGATTTACCCTCCCCTCTTGAGTGTTCAAACGATTAAATAGAGACTTTCTCCGATCTTAGCGATGATTATACATCTTATGGAGACATTGAATATGTTGAGGCATCACTTCCGCATCCTGATGTTGATCCTCTTCTTGAGGAGTTCGCCGATGAACTCACTCACATCATTCCACTTCCACTGGGAAGTGATGATGGTCTCTTTTGAAAGTCTCCTATATCATGATCCGTCACTCACTTCTTATCCCAACAGTCCAATAGAGAATATTGATCATCGTGTTCCCGAAACATTTAATACGACTCTCACCAATCCTTTGTTTGAATTCGACTCTGAATTCACTTTGATTTCTGATAATCCAATCTTTGGTACTCAGATTGAGGATTGTGATGAGTCTACTCCGGAACATGAATTCACAGACTTACATCTTATGAAAGATTCTCTTCATGAGGAGTTCTCCGGTGAACTCACTCATATCATGACTCCTCCGGAGTATGACAGCCCGGGGGGAAATGTACTCAATCATGAGAATTTACAAATTCCCACCCTCCCTCCCGGGATGTTTTTAAACCCAATGAGCTTAACCTTTGAAATCCAAATTCAGGCTACGGAGCCTGATCTCGAGGAAGAAAATCTTATCATGATTTTCATCATGGTTTTCTTCCTTTTCTTCACCTACGGGGTGACTTCTTTTCTTCTTCACTCCTTCGGGAATGAAGATACCATTTTTGATCCTGGCATTTTCATGTATCATTATCTTGAGCCGGATACTTATCTCATCGGTGTGGAACTTTCACGTGCTTCAAATGTTTGTCCAAACATCTTGAATGAAAGTCCGATGGAGATTGCTTCTTCCACATCATGCTTCCCCAAGGACAAATGAATTTGGGGTCGAGTCAAGCTAGCGACTCGGTAAACAAAAACAGTAGCATTTACTTAGGGTTTTCACCCTATGGTTACAATAGTGAAAATACAAAATGGTGTTTTCCACATTTAGCTTGTAATGTTGCCCTTTTACGTTCAAAGAGTCGGCATAATCGCCGGGACTTTGAATATTGAGGACAATATTCATCCTAAGTGTGGGGGGTATTTCGCTATTCTAGCGAATTTTATCACATTTTACCATCTAGTACCCCCGTTTTTGGCAAAAATTTAAAAATTTTTTCACTAAAATTCAAAATTTTTTGTGGTTATCAGTCCGCCTTGTCTAACCGACAAAAGGGATTGGCTAATCCAGGAGCAAACGGCTCTTGGTAAAGATATATCAAATCCGTTTATGGCTTGCAATTTGCCAAAAATTGTATGGTTCCTCAACTCCCCATATCCTCAAAAGCAAATGAGTTGGCTAGCCCACAAGATTATGGCTTGTGGTAAAGGCCGTGGAAAATCCATAATTGGTAATCAGCTCACCAAGATGTTGACTATTCCATCAAGAGCTGGCTAGTCCAGAAGCAAACGACTTTTGGTAAAGACTAATCAAATCCGTTGACAGCTGGTGGTTTGCTCTAAATCACACGGTTATCAGGTGTGCCACAGTTCTTACACCTGGCTACTCCAGAAGTGATGGCTTTTGGTAAAGAGATTTTCAAATCTATCAAGTTTTTCACAAAAGATTGCTAGGGACTAGCAATACTCAATTGTGGGGGATTGATGAGTGTGTAAATACTCATCATTTTTACCGTATTTTAACTGCCAAAACGCGTGAAAACATTCAAGAATGCATCAAAATAATGGAAATATCCCAAGGATCGTGTTTTATATGTTTTAAATGCAAAATGATTGAAAACAAACGAAAAACGAACAAAGTTTGCATAATTGGCAGTTTCAATCCCCCAACTTTCAAAATTCGTCAAAACTAGTCCCTGAGCGTTTATTTTGAAAGAAGTCTTTAAAAATCAAAAGTGACCAAAAAATGATCTTTGGGTAAAAAGCTTTCAAAAATGAACAAGTTTAGTCCCTGAAGTGAAAAGTTTGGAGATTGGACGAGTTTGGTACTTGAAGTTTGGAAAGTTGGAAGAAAAGGTCCCCGAATATTTATGTTTGGAAATTAATCAAATGCCTTTGGGAAAATGAAAGGTTGTCAACAATGGTCCTCGAAAGTGATTTTGAAAATAAGCAAAAAGAGCCTCGGAATTCAGTGATTACAAAATGGTTACTTGTGTTTTAACTCTTAATATTACAACCAAACGGACCAACATTTGTATAACCCCATCACCTAGCCCATTACTATCCTCGGCCCAAACTATCCAATCCACTTTACACCTTATATCTCCCCCAAAGCCCAAACCAAACCAAACCCTATCTACGTTTTAATAAGAACGCTCCCCCTCCCAACCTTTTTACCCAAAACCAGTCAAACACAGTACATACACCTTCCCTCCCCCCCCCCATCCACGTCTTTACCCACTGAGTATAACCCTCACCCTTTTCCAGTTACACTCCAAATATATCACCATCTTCCCCCTCCTCAAAAGCCACACCCCGTTCACATGATACCACTTCCTCACGGGTTACCAACCCCAAGTCATCCATCCACCATATTTGAGCGCCAAAATAAGAATTGAACGGCTGAGATCAAGTTAATGGAAACCAAGGGCTGGGATTGACTCGAAGAGAAGTACAAGACAAGAAGTGATCAAGAAACCCTAGTGTAAAAAAAAATATAAATAGTATGCCATTGTTAGGCAGTAGGGGGAGTGAATTTTATTAGGTTTTTATTTTAGCAGTTAGTCATTATTAGTTATAAAAAGTTAGTCTTGTTTTAAGTTTCAGTAGTCATTTTTTTTTAATTAAGTAGTAGTTTTAAAATTCTGTATTTTCAGTTTATCGTTTGTAATCTTTTCTTTAGAATCAATGAGAGCTTAAAACTTCTTTTTACTCACTGTGCATTATCTACGGCTTGTTCTCTTTAACAGTCAATTAATCCTTGCTTTAGTTCATCTAAGTTGAGGAAAGCTTAGTTTATAGTATTTTACTTAAGGCTTTTGCTCAATTCCTTGGTTTGTGTCCCAAAACCTCATAAGGTGTCCACGAAGGGGTGTTTGGAATTGGGTCAGTTTTGATGTGCGAAATCCTTGTGTTTGCTAAGTTAAGTTATTTAAAGTTGCTTCAAGTCTTATAGTGCGTACTGCATAACTATAGCTCTTGCCCCATTGCTTGCTCCCTTTAGTTTAGTTTTTGAATAGATTATTGTTAGATTCACCAAAAATTTTTGTGGTCTTGTGGTTCTCAGCTTCTGTCCCCAAGCAGCCCACCATATTCAGCAGACCCTTGAGCAGCCTGTCGACCCAATCAGTTACCAACAGTCCCTAGGTTAGCATTTGTTTATGTTTGGCTTATGTTTAGTGCTATTTTCTGTTCTCTTTTATCTTAATCGGGTTCACCGTCAGATAATCTTGCTCGTTGTTCCCCTAGTATTGCTCTATCATAGATGATTGTAGTGTAGATTTCTGCCTTAAGTTCTGTTTGGTGAATCAGCTTTACGTATTCTGTTTCAAGTTTATTAGGATATCTAGGGTTAGTTAACGTAGTGACTTTTGCTTGTTTAAATCGTTCTTAGCAGTTGCTAGCTCATTTAGGATTTAGAGGGATTTATGACCTCTTATTTTGGCTTTTGAATTTTTTTTGTTACTACGGAATTTCAAGCTATAGTTCGGCGCTTAGTTTCTTTGCTTGTATGCAACTCTTTGGTCGATTGTCAAAATCCAGAAGTTTACTCTTTGCTTAATTTGGTTTGTGATTAATTGTTTAACTGGTATGTTTAGCTTGATAGTGGTTGCTTGTGTTTGCCTTGGCCTTTGTTAAAAGTGCTGGTGTTGGTGAGTTGTAATTTTTCAAAATCTCACTTTAAGCTACAATTTGCACTCCTAAAAGCTTTCATAAGCTTGTCACTAAAAGATCTTTTATAAAAATTGTATTTTGTTGTTGTTGAATGGTTCTGCAAAAAGGAATTTTGAAAAGAAGAAAAAATAATAAAATGTGCAAAAAGGGTGGTCAAGGGGATTCGAACCCCTGATCTTTTGCTATACACAGACGACCCAAACACAAACAACAAAGCCATCTGTGCCTATTGATCTTTTGATTATACTTAATTTAATTAATTACTTAGTGTAGTTTAATACTAGTAGCTTATTTAATTTCAGCTTGTTAGGATTGCTCATTACATGCTTATTTTCAGTGCTTATTTCATGGTCATATTTTTCTCAACTTCTTATTAGTAAATTAGATTTTCTTAAAAATTTTCATAATTTTCCAAAATGTTTTAGTATTTATTTTGTATTTAATTAGTTTAATTAGTTTTTAATTCATTATAAAAAATATAAAAGCCCAAAAAATGTTTTTCTTCTTCTCAAAATTTTCTTTTACATTTTAGAACGTAGGAAAATTAATTTCGCACCCGTAGGATTTACGTAGCTCTAAATTCACGTTTTATTTCGCGCACTCGCGTTTTATTTAAAGTAACTTTTACGTTTTTTAAATTAGATTACGTTTTAGGTTTCCCCTATTCCCTATTATCATTCCCGTAGTATTTTAAGTAGTTTTTAAGTTTTAATTTTCATTCCTTGTTTGTATTCCTAGTTTAGTTGCGTTTATTTTATTTTTCGGACGTCATTTGCAATTTAGCATAATTCAACAATTCCAAATAATCAAAATCATTCCTTACAAGCATTTTAATCTCGAATTTCACACGATATTGTCAATTCACACCTCGTTGGGACACGACCCGGGTAATCACTTACCCGGTATCACATATATATATTGTATTCACGAGTCTTTACAAGTCTCCCTTTTCCTAAAGGTTGATCGGTAAACTCCACTCACGTCTACCTTGTATATATTTTTGATACGCACGCAAAAACGTAATGTCAAGGCTAAAGTTTCACTCCTAAATGTTGTAAAAATTTTAAATTTGGTGCTAAAATTGCCCTAGCAAGTATTTCTCTTAGTTTTATTACACACCTACTATCAAACAAACAAACTCAAGTGCAATTGTATCCTATAAGGTATCATCATTTACCCTCTCCTTACACTTAGGATGAACATTGTCCCTAATGTTCAATTAAAGGATGTAAAAGTAAAGCAGGTAAAAGAATGAAAACCAATACTCCCCTGATTCGTTCGGTGTGGATAGTGTGTCAACAAGGTTAGATCTTCCTCCAAGAAAATGAACTTTGAAAGCTTCCCTGCAGAAATATAAATCATCTTCTTGTCATATATAACCTGTTAAACCTGAGAAAACAATCAAGGCAAACCTCGCGTAAAATCGGCGGCGATCTATATATACTAAAAATCCTAGAAAGAAATTTAAGATATAATGCTTGTGGAATGAATGTTTGCAGATTTCCAGGAGTTTATAAAACTAAAGAATCAACAAAAGCTTTAAGACTCTGGTTTAAACAAAGCTCGCAAAAATTTTTAGAATTCTTAGTACCTGACACCGTCAGGTTATAACTCCTGACGCCGTCAGAATGTTCCTGGAAAAATCTTATGTTAAGTTTCCGGAAAATTTCTGGGAAAACTTATGCCTTATTTCCTGGAAAATCCTTCAAAACATCATTATGACTCGATACAAGCATTTGACTCAAACAATTACAAATACACATGTTCATTTAATATTGTTGTAAATCATGCTCATTTTCGTTCTTATAAACAAATTTGGATTTCCCTTACACTTAGCTTTTGCAAAATACCTTTATATGTAATTAAGACGAAGTTAAAAACAAAATAAAGCATTTTCACAATTTACTTTGAAACATGATTGACCAACAATAAAAATAAAACACGCATACAGAAACAAATGAAATCAAACAAATAAAAACACACAAAACATGGGTTGCCTCCCAAGAAGCACTTTTCTTTATTTACGAGTCTTGTGGCTAGACTTAAGGTCACGGGCAATTACGTGACCTCGTCATTGGTCACATTCTCTAGGTCATCCTCAATCTTAGTTTTGTGTTCCGGACCCGATTGTAAATGTTCTTTATAAAGATCAACCACCTTTTAATCAATTGCTCCCATAATCCTTTTGGAAAATTCCCTATCAACTTTATATTTTGGCCCTAGAGTTAAGCAATCCTTATAGAAAAGGCTCTTCTTCTCCCATACATAGTCCATGCCCTTTTTCTTATCCTATTCATTGATGTCCTCAAAAGCACCAATGTTATCCACATCAAATCGAGGCAAAAAAATGAAATTCCTTCATTCTATTAGGCATCCTATATGTGATCCTATCAGTTTCACTAGTAAATCGGATCGTCCCTTCTATCCCATCATATTCTAACTTGGACTCTTCAACAAATGGCTTACCTAATACAACATAGGATAGTCGACAATCTATAACACTAGCTAAATCTTCAACAACCATAAAGTCAATGACATAAGTAAAGTTCCCAACGAAGACATGTAAACCTTTAATTCTCCCGACAAAATTAAAAATTCTGTCGGGGTACTTAGGGTCCCTTCGAGGTTCAAGTCATGTTTTCACTATATCATTATAAACACTTGAGGACATAATCTTGATTGGGGATTCAAAATCAATGTAAGCGTTGTCAATGTATTTATACCCAATCATACATGGTATCTTAACATTCTTAGGATCACCTCTCTTTATCTTAGGGTCAATTCTAGCAAAAGGAGGCCGAGGATTATCAACAAGATTATTATAGTACGCATTTTCCTCCTTAGTGGGATATAGATTGAAATAATCATCCTGTTTTGGATCTATCTCCCCTTCCTCAAGTTCATTCACATTCTCAACAACAACCTTAAAATCATTATATCGTAGTTCCTCATTTGAATACAAGGCGGTCGCTAGGTCACTAAATGCATGATCGAGCTCAACATTAATCAACCTATTAAGTTCCCTAAGTTCCCTAATCTCATTCTCAATCTGTTCACGCAACAAAGCAACTTCACTAGGGGAAAGGGGTGGATTCGCGTTTTCCATAATGGCCAACGGAATAGTCAATGAACTTAATTTACTAACAAAGGCACGAAGAAAAAGATAGATTAAAGAAACCTAAAAATAAAAATAAAAATAAAAAACTTACTAGAAAGGAATCTAGCAAGTAGACCTAATAAAAAGAAAATTCTAACCTAGAAAATAACTATTCCCCGGGCTGCGGCGCCAAAAACTTGATACGCGGGATTCTCTCAAGGGATCTTGAGAAGCTTGCAATACCCGCCAGGCAGTGTACCTGATCCTTGTAGTATAGTATAGTGATAAGTACCGGGGGATTGATCGTTCAACTCAGGAATAGTGTCGCTAGGATTAGAAAGCCTACTAAACTAGAAGGGATGATTCTTTTTGTATTTTTATATTTTGTAAAAAGCAAGTAAAATCTCGGGTTTTGAAGGTGTGGGCGGAATTAGTTGCTAGTCAACTAACCCAAATACCTACAGATGCAATCAAAATAAAATAAAAAGAAATGAAAATGAACTAATGTAATTATGTGGTGGAAACAATAATGAGAAAAGATGTGTTTACTTAGATTTCATTACTCCCTAGATATCTTTTACCCGATGATTAGCTTGTTACAATTGCATGGATGACGGGTTATATTCCTTAATACTAGTCGTAGGGCCGTGTACAATATTCCCTAACTCTATAAGCTCCTACTTCACTCCTATGTCGAGCCGACTAAAAGCTCCTAACATGGGATCACTAGAATTCACTTATGCATAAAATACAACCAAAAATCAAAGTACACCTCCGATCATGTTTCTTAAGACGTTCAAGCAAGTTACCAATGGAAGTCTGCCAGTTTTCTTAAGCCTAACATCGAATACAATCATCCACAACAATTATAAACAAACCATCAACCAATAATCAATATCTAGGTTTCACTACATCTAAGCAAACACAATAAAAACCTAGCCTAGCATGTTAAAAGAAAGACAAACATAAGATAGAATCACACAACACATAGACATATCGTATGATTATTGAAAAACTTATCTTCAATTAAGCATGGATGGAACAAGGGTTGAAACCCTTATTTTTACAGAAAATCCATCTAGGGTTTAAGCTCTCTAAAGTGCTCCTAATGTTCCACACACTATGAATGAAAAATTGAAAAAATATATATAGATAATACATCCTGACGGCGTCACGTTATAGCTTGTGACGCCGTCAACTCGCCGCCAAATTAAGGGTCGTATTGCCTAGATCCAGTCTTGACGCCATCATGTAGAAATTGAGCTCTGGGCCGTCACTTGCAAAATGACCCTAACGGCCTTGGTGCCACCGTCAGGCATTTTATACTTGAAATAGTTCTGGGTCGTCATGTGTATTCCTCATATCCACCTCTTTTGCCAAGCTTGATGTCGTCATGTGTGAGGTCTTGACGTCGTCAGGTACTGTTACCAGCAAGGATTTTGAGACTTTGCCATTTTCTTCACTTTTATGCTCCAAAAACGTCCAAAATGCTTCCTTTTCCACATTTCTTCTTAAAAGTACCTAAAATGACAAAAGGAACGATTTAGGGCAGTAATTGATCAAATAATCACGAATTCGGGCTTAAATGACCCCTTAAAAGCGGTACACTTTTCGCCTTATCATGTATCTGATTTGGGTGAATTGTGAATTGAAGGCTTCTTTTATAGACCTGATTCTGAGTTAATGGGAGTTAATGCAACTTAATGTGAGGTGGTTGAATGGTAAGAATTTGAGATATTTACTGAAAACCACGTTGACTATAAAGAAGATTCTACTGATGGGTAATCCTGCGGTTTGACTAATTTCTGTTGATTGACTTTCAATCCTGCTGATGATCTTAGAACATATCAGTGTTGTTCATATCAGTGGATTTGGTACTCATCAGTGGTAATGAGCCAAATATCTTTCAATAAAATAGTGGAAACAAACATCATGACTCTTCTACAGCTACTCATGAGACAGATTTGCCTACTGATGAACCACCTTCTCCTCACTCTGACATCTACATTCCTGACAGAAGGGCCAAAAGGATGGCTAAAAAGAATGTTTCTTTTGGAGATTTAGATCTTGATGCTGATGACGATTCTTTTATTGAAAGGATCTGCTGAAGATTTTCCAGAAGGTTATTTTAATGTCTTGGTTAACTGGGGAGTTTCTTCTAATGGGCAGACTAATACCATTTATAGGCTAGATCAATCATCTATGCAATTCACCTTTTTGTTGTGGATCACCAAGATCTTATCACCCTTTATAACTTGGTGACCAAGTATTATTCTACTCATACTCCTGAAGGTGTTGGGCTATATTTATTGGGTGATCTTCAAGTGCTCATGGATTCTAGGTCTCCCACTGGTACTAGTTATGAAGTTTGGAAGAATAATCACAAGTGGAAAGTTTTAAAGTGGCGATTCTATCCTATTCCATATGTTCATGTATTGAAGACTACAGCTGGTTTACGAGTATCTATGTTTGTAGACCAGGATTATCCTTTGTCAGTGACTCTTATGGAGAAGATACTTAAACATAATCTGGAAGTTCCTCCTAATCCAGTTGGGAATGATAGACTTTTTGCTGAATCATTGGTTCGTTTCTTCAAATCCATGAGGCACACAGAGCTACCTGATAATGGAATTATGTATTTTTGTAAATTTCTTTTCTTTCTTTTATTAGTACAAAAAAAACTACCTCACAGATTTGTATAGTGCTATGTTTTGTTGTATGCAGGTTTTGGTGTTGGTTACTCACCACACCTTATATGGTTATCAACTTACCATGATGTTGACTGTTCCATCAAAAAGTTGGCTAGTCCAAAGGGTACAACTTTGGTAAAGACACATCAAAACTGTTGATAGCTGTAATAGGTTGCTAAAAACTATTGGGTACTCAACTCACTCATGCTTCACAACTGAGAGTTGGATGGTTTTCAATTACCATGGATTTTTCCTTTTGGATTCCTAAGAACTGGCTAGCCCACAAGTGTATGGCTTGTGATAAAGGCAGTGGGAAACCATATTTGGTACTCAATTTACCTAGGTGATTTAATCAACCAAATAATTGACTAGTCCTAAGCAAACGGCTACAGGTAAAGACATATCAAATCCGTTTATAGCTGATGATTTGCTAAAAATCATATGGTTATCAGTGTACCATAGTTTTCGAACTTAAACATTTGGCTACTTCAGTAGTGATGGCTATTGGTATAGAGACATCAAATCCATTATTTTCAATGATTCACCTCTCACAGGAGTTAACACACCTGGAAGTGATGAGAATAGTATGAAACTTATGTTTTGATGAACAATTTGTCATTTGTTGCTTCAAAGAATGAAGGATTAAAGTATTTTCTGCTCATAGAGATGTTGATGATTTGATTCTTTGCTGCTGATGTTCAAAATTCAATCCTCTTTTTCTGCAAGTTAAAGATCTATCAAGAATCTTGAAGTTAACAGAGTCAAATTCAAGATTAGGGGAGGATTGCTAGGAATTATTGAAGTCAGAAGATAGTTTCTGCTGATGGATAATGCTGACAGGTTCCTGCTGAATTGTTAATAGTTTCTGCTGATGATCTGGATCCTGATGATAAAGATATTCTGTTGATTTAGTTAATCCGTAGGATGTGTTTAGTTTATTTTAGGAAGAGATGTGTAATATATTTTATATTATTAGATTACACATTTTCTTGTAAGAGAGGTTAGGGTTCCTTGTAGTATAAAAGGAACACCCGGATGAATGTTTTGTATACGAATAACGTTTCAATCTTTAGTGATTAATAAAAGATCCATAGAGGATTAGAATTATTAGTATATTGTGTTCATAATACTTGTGTTTAAATTCCGCGTAGATACAAGTATACAGAGACTTTCCACACAGCTTTGCTTTTGATTACATTAGCAAGCTATCAATCTATTGGCTCAAAGATCTATCAAGGAGTAGATCCTACAAGCTAACAGTTTACGTTCATTTGTGCAGGGAATCGATCTATAACTTGGATTAGTGCAGAACTCATAATAATGGACAGTCCATCAAGGACGGCTCAACGCATAACTAAGCTCAATCCTAACCTATCACACATTTTGCACTAACAGCTACAGATCACGATTCGTGTATTTGGAGATTGTTGTTTTCACAGACTAGTAACTCGATATTTAGATTATTTTGTTTTAGACTAAATTCTAGAGATCGACTTGCAATATTTCTTATTATAAAGAATTTTGGCATCATCTAAATTATATACTACAGTAAAAACTCTTTAAATTAATAGTGTTGGAACCGAGATATTTTATCAATTTAGCGAGATATTATTATATCGATAAATTAATAAATTACTAATTTAAAGAAGTGTTATGTATAACCTTTAAATCTCCAAGTCCAATATATTAGTTATAGTGTATATTAATTAGAGATGAAAAAATAATTAGAAAAACAAGTTTCAATTAACATTTTAAAAATTCACATTCACAAATTAATTGAATTTGTCAAGTTGATTGATTTTGAATAGGTAAAAAGTTAGTTTCATTGGGACAAATTCAATTACTTATGGCCTTAATTGAATTTGTACAAGTCCGAATTACGTATGACCTTTATATATATGTGTATTTTTGTTAGTTATTATTTTATAGTTTCGTTGGGATCAATATATATACACTGGCACTACTACAAAAAACTACTCCCTCCGTCCCACATTAAGTGTCCACTTACATCATGCACAAAGTTTTAGGAAATTCCACTAATTACACTCTCCACCAATCAAATATAATTTTTACCCACTAAAGTCTCATCTCATTGGTTGAAATAGAATCTGGACACTTAATTTGGGACAATTCAAGATTCCATTGTGGACACTTAAAATGGGACGGAGGTAGTAGCTTTTTGATGCGTGGGAATCGCACCTTGCTTTACCTCTCGAGGGATCTCGAGAAGCTTACAACCCCCACCAGGCAGTGTACCTGATCGTTGTAGTATAGTATAGTGACAAGTACCGGGGGATTTATCGTTCAGCTTAGGAATAGTGTCGCTAGGATTAGAAAACCTAATTAACAGTTCTAAAGGTGAGGGATGATTATTTTTGTATTTTTATATTTTTATGAAATCAATTAAAATCTCGGTTTTTGAAGGAGTGGGCGGAATTAGTTGCTATTCAACTAACCCAAAGCTAAGATGCAATCAAAATAAAATAATAAAAATGAAAACAAACTAATTTATACTAATGTTGTGAGCAGTAATTGGAGAAATTGTGTTTACTTAGACTTCACTACTCCCTAGATATCTTTTACACGTTAATTACTTGTTATACTTGTATGGATGACGGATTGTATTCCTTAATACCATTCGTGGGGTGGCATACATAACTCCCCAACTCTATGAGCTCTTATCTCCTCCTACACCATGACCCAGCACAACTATAGGGATTGTAAACAGTGGCTCATGCATTAAATACAACCAATAAAGACCTAGTACGCCTCGGTTCATGTTTCTTAAGACGTTCAAGCATGTTACCATTTGGAGATCTGCCAGTTTTCTTAAGCCTAACATATAAATCATTCATCCAAGAACAAGAATAAACAAGTAATCAACACATAATCAACATCTAGGTTTCATTAGATCTAAGCAAACACAAGAGAGATCTAGCCTAGCATAATTGAATTGAGACAAGAACAAGATATAAACAACCAACACATAGACATATTGATTGAATTAGAAGAACACTTATCTCAATTACAATGCAAGGTATCAAGGGTTTGGAACCCTTGAAAAACCTGTAAAAGAGGCACCAAATTCGTCTTTAGGGTTTCACCAAAACTTCTCTCCTTTTTATGAAAAAACTAGAAAACTATATATAGGAAAACTGGGCTGACGGCGTCAAGACAAGCATGTGACGCCGTCACCTCGCCGCCAAATACTTCCTCGGACGGCCTTGATCTACTTATGACGGCCTATGTGATGCCGTCACCAACCATGGTATTTTATTCTTTGTACTTTGACGCCGTCAGGATGACTTTTGACGCCGTCATCAACTACGGTGTTTTATTCTTGATGTCTGACGCCGTCAGGGTATAACTCTTGACGCCGTCACCTAGTGTCTTCAGCATGGAAAATTGATACTTTGTCGTTTTCTTCACTTTTATGCTCCAAAAATGTCCAAAATGGCTTCTTTTCCAGAATTCACTCTCCAAACACCTAAAATCACAAAAGGAACGATTTAGGGCAATATTTGATCAAATAAAGTCGGATTCGGGCTTAAATGACCCCCTAAAAAGGGATCATTTTTCGCCTCATCATATACCCTTACACTTGAGATTTGCTTGTCCTCAAGCAAATGAGCTTTTGTTCTACTCAAAAGACAAGTTAGGGGTCATTTAACACTAATATAAAAGTAATTACAACAAATAATCGTTCCACTAAAGACCAATAGACAAGCACGGAGATCATACACAAGCACCTCACAAATAGTGTTTAGATACTCACATCTCTTGGGTGTAATAAAGTAATATAACATTATGGAAATGGAAGATATCTCTCACTACCTGTCATAGCAAAATAGATTACCATAGGCTTGGGAAAGGATCAAACCTCCACCACATGGCGTAAGCACCTAGGATAAACTATCAAAGAGGTCTTTTAAAGGGTTGTAACGTTAGGTATAGGGATATGAATTACACGGTTTTGTTGGATAAAGGAAGTTTTACTGGTGGCGAGTTAACAATCTTGGTTAATTACATGTACAATATGGCGTTGCTAAGCCAAGACTAGACTCGACTTAAGCTAATAAATGAAAAATAACAGAAACATAAAATGAACATAGAATAAAAACGGGATGGTAGTCCGTATGTTTTTTTTTCTCTTTTTCTTTTTTTTTCTATTTCTTTTTCTTGTTTTTTCATTTTTTTTTTTTTTTTTTTTTTTTTTTTTTTTTTTTTTTTTTTTTGCATACACTCTTACCCTACCATCCGAAATAATATATCATAGGGGATGAGAATTCCCCTTACACTTGAATCTTTACATACTTTACATTAAACTATTCTAATGACTCGAATTAAGAAAATCAAAACACTTGGAGCACTTTTAAGATTAACGTATATATGTGGGTAATAAATGATGTTCTTCCCCATTACTCCATAAAATAAGTACTTGCCCATGAGTCCCAATCGTCCCAAAACAATATGTACAAGGATATGACTCGACTTAGCAACCATGTAATCAATTAGAAAGTTAACTTAGGGTTTAACAAATAACAATAATGCACTAAAAATGAGCGCATACACGGAAGGCTAAGGCGATTTGGTTGTACATTTAAGTGGGGTGTAACAAATTCTTCATTTAAGTAATATGCTTAAAGTTAGAAACGAAAAGATAGGCTCGGAGGGGTGTACTAGGGGTATCGTGTACTAAAAATGAGTACAACGCTAAGGGTGTGGGAAAAATTAGTTGACTTAACTAGCCAAGTAATATGACTTAAATGGTCAAGTAATTGTAATACGGGTTTAACACAAGGGTGATCCTAATGCCTCTTATCATGTAGTAAATCCTACCACACGAATGTAGTCTCACTAGCGGTCTCGGGATGCATCACTAACGCAAGTTCTAGAATCTAAATGCTACCGGTACACTCATAAGCACTAATAATGAATGCTTTTCCTATCAAATCTAAAGGCGAACCTCACATTTTTGGGTGGAAAATTTTTCTGAATATACGGTTATGTGCTAGTCATACAATCTCCTATCCATGAGACGCTTGCTATGGCTAAAGTTTCACTCCTAAATGTTGTAAAAAATTTTAAATTTGGCGCTAAAATTACACTAACAAGTATTTCTCATAGTTTTATTACACATCTACTATCAAACAAAACAAACTCAAGCGAAAGTGCATATGTAAGGTATCATCTTTTTACCCTCCCCTTACACTTAAGATGAACATTGTCCCCAATGTTCAAGTAAAGAATGTAAAAGTGAAAAAGTAAAGAGAATGAAATCAAATACTCCCCTGATTTGCTCGGTATGGATTTTAGGTTGGCCAGGTTAAATCTTCTTCCAAGAAAACGAACAATCAAAGCTTCCCTTCCAGAATATAAATCATCTTCTTGTCATAAATAACCTGTAAATCCTGACAACAATAGACAAGGCAACCTCGCGTAAAATCGGCGGCATCCTATATAAGTTACTAAATCCTAGAAAACAAGATAAGATATAATGCTTGTGGAATGAAGTTTGCAGATTTCCTGGAGATTATAAAACTTAATAATTCACAAAAACCATAAGACTCCGTTTGAAAAACAAAACTGGTAAAATTTCCAGATTTTTAACTCCTGACGCCGTCAAGAGTAAACTCCTGACGCCGTCAGAATGGACTTGCAGAAATTCTTATGTTAAGTTTTCGGAAAATTTCTGGAAAAACTTCGTCCTACTTCCTGGAAAATCCTGCAAAACTTCATTATGACTCAATACAAGCATTTGACTCTAACAAATACGAATATACATGTTCATTTAATATTGTGGAGAATCATGATCGGGGTGTTTCTTGAAAACATATTTAGGGTTTCCCCTTACACTTATCTTTTGCAAAAATACCTTTAGGTTGGAGTTAAGACTAGGCCAAACAACATAGTAAAGTATTTCCACATTTTAATTGAGAAACATGATCAACCAACAATAAAAATAAAACATGCATACGGAAGCAAATAACTATCAAACAAATAAAATCACACAAAACATGGGTTGCCTCCCAAGAAGCGCTTTTCTTTATTTACGAGTTTTGTAGCTAGACTCAAAGTCATGGGTTACTACGTGATTCGGGTGAGTTCCTCATTGAGGACATCTTTAGGATCGAACTTAGGTTTCAACTTCCTATCGGTTTCCTTAGTGTGGTATGACCTTTCAAACTTCTCTCCATCCGGATCATACAAGGTCATTCTAATATGCCATGACCCGTCACCTTCTTTAGGTGGCTTGTCCCACCTCCATTTACACTTATCCCCCTCTCTTTTCCATTTATTCCTCTCTATGTTGACGGGCATTACGCTTAATAACTCAATCATTTTCCTAAAGACTAACGGGTCCTCAAAGGGATCTAGCTCTTCATCTCTAGCTATGAGTTGTTCTACCGAATGTGTCTTTTCAACAAAGTCTTTTTCTAGATAGAATGGGCATTGAGGTCCTATAAAGTTCCTTTCTATCCAAGGTCCATATCTAGATGGTCTCCTATTCATTTCTACCCAAGGCGGTGTTGGTTCATCATCACAATCATAACTATGCTTCTTAACATCATACACCGACCAAGTATCGCCTTCTCCTACCGCTATCTTGGATTCCTTGCAATCTATCATGGCACTAGCGGTTGCTAAAAATCCTCTTCCTACCAATAATGGGCATGTAGTGTCACTAACCATGTCTAGGACGTGAAAATCCGCTAATATAGTTAACCTTCCTACGTGAACAACTACATCCTTAATCATTCCAACCGGGTGGGCAATACTCCCATCCGCTAGCCCTATCAATACCTCCGTTTCCTCTAACTTTCCTAGCTTAAGAGCGGTGAATAAGGATAAGGGAATCAAGTTGAGGCTTGACCCTAAATCGGCTAGTGTGTCGAAAGCTTCGGATCTTCCTATCTTACAAGGCAAAACAAATATACCCGGATCATCAAGCTTTTTAGGCAACTTGTTTTGAACGAAGGCGGTCCCATTTTTACCTAGCTTACACTTCTCATATTTTTCTAGGAGGGCACTATAGTAAGGAGCACGCGCTAAGACATCAATGACGGGGCGTTCAAGGTGAAGTTCTTTGAATTCATCGTCAAGGTCTTGCGTAAGAGGTGTTTCAACTATGCTTTTGACCGGCTCTATAGTGGGTGTTTTAGTTGATTGGTCCTTTTGGGGAACTTGGTTTTGTTTGAAACACGTGCTCGTTGATTTAACCGAGTAGTATTGTGGACACGAAGTGGGTGATGAAACTGAAGATATGGCATTAACGTTTAGTTTCGGATTCTTGATGGTGTCGCTTGGGAGTGCTCCCATTTCTCGGTCATTGAGAATTTTCAACAATGCATCAATTCTAATGGTCATCTCGCTTTGCTTTTGTTTGAAATCGGCTTCAAACTTAGATATGCGAGCTTCTTGAGATGCCATGAACTTTGACATCAATCCTTCAATGTTGTTGGTACTACCATAGTTGTTAGAAGGATTGTTGTTGAAAGTACGGTTGGATGGTGGACCGTTTGGTTGGTAACGATTAGGTGGGTTGGATAAATTGGGTTGATTTTGTTTCCACCTAAGGTTTGGGTGATTTTTCCATGAGGGGTTGTATGAATCACCGTGTGTGTTTGGCTCGGGCTTGAAAGTGTACCACTTATCTCCCGCTTCGTCGGTACGCGTGGATGCGTAATCCGCAAAAGCTGTTCCGGGGAGTTCCACACAATCACGAGTGTCATGGGGACCACTACATAATTCGCATGAAGAAGTGATTTTGTTCACTTGGCTTGAATGCTTCGGAGCTTCGTAAGATTTTATGAGAAACTTGACTTGGTCCTCAAGTTCCATGATCCTACGGTCGGGAGTGCTAGAATTGTTCGAAGGCAAAGATATTGCCTTGACCGTTTTGTTCAAGTCACGGGGATCATTCCAACTTTCGTTGTCATAGAGAGCAAGATCTTCTATGAGTTCCCATGATTGTTCCGCACTAAGATCACGTAGCTTACCACCGGCCGATTGGTCAATGGTTCGCCTCGTGGAGATGTCGATATGGTCATAGAAGATTTAGACTTGGAGCCAAAGATCTATGCCATGATGAGGGACTTTTTGGAGTAAGTCCTTGAAACGAGTCCATGCTTCATAAAGAGATTCATTTTGACGTTGTTGAAACATCAAGATGTCATTCCTAAGCTTAGTAGTTCTCCCCGGTGGGAAAAATTGAGCAAGGAAACGAGTGGTGAGATCATCCCATGTGGTGATGGATCCCGCGGGTAAACGCTCAAGCCATTGACTAGCTTGATCCCGTAGAGAGAATTGGAATAGGCGTAAACGGGTAGTCTCTCTAGTTTCAACACCTAGGTCTATGGAATCTACGATTTTGAGGAAGTCCTTAAGGTGTTGGTTTGGATCTTCGGAATGAAGTCCATGGAATGCACATCCGCTTTGCACCAACCGGATGGTGTCGGATTGTAAGGGGGTCACATTGGCTCCGGTGAGCTCAATGGTGTTTCGGTAGCCTTGATGGCTAGGTCGGGAGTACTCTCCTAAGGTTCGGGGCCTAAGGGGTTCTAGTGGTGGGTTTTGTTGTGGTGGGATGACGGGTTCAAAGATGTTACCACCTTCCATGATGTCGGATGGTAAAGAGTTACGAACAAAGGTACGAAGAAATAAGATATACTAAAGAAGACCTAAAAATAAAAATAAAATCTTACTAGAAAGGAATCTAGCAAGTAGACCTAATAAAAAGAAATCCTAACCTAGACAATAACTATTCCCCGACAGCGGTGCCAAAAACTTGATGCGTGGGAATCGCACCTTGCTTTACCTCTCGAGGGATCTCGAGAAGCTTACAACCCCCACCAGGCAGTGTACCTGATCGTTGTAGTATAGTATAGTGACAAGTACCGGGGGATTGATCGTTCAGCTTAGGAATAGTGTCGCTAGGATTAGAAAACCTAATTAATAGTTCTAAAGGTGAGGGATGATTATTTTTGTATTTTTATATTTTTATGAAATCAATTAAAATCTCGGTTTTTGAAGGAGTGGGCGGAATTAGTTGCTATTCAACTAACCCAAAGCTAAGATGCAATCAAAATAAAATAATAAAAATGAAAACAAACTAATTTATACTAATGTTGTGAGCAGTAATTGGAGAAATTGTGTTTACTTAGACTTCACTACTCCCTAGATATCTTTTACACGTTAATTACTTGTTATACTTGTATGGATGACGGATTGTATTCCTTAATACCATTCGTGGGGTGGCATACATAACTCCCCA
The DNA here is from genome assembly GCA_030686995.1 of Artemisia argyi. NCBI lineage: Eukaryota > Viridiplantae > Streptophyta > Magnoliopsida > Asterales > Asteraceae > Artemisia > Artemisia argyi. Next base: position 52,654,267 of record CM060690.1, on the reverse strand, counting down.
ACTCTATGAGCTCTTATCTCCTCCTACACCATGACCCAGCACAACTATAGGGATTGTAAACAGTGGCTCATGCATTAAATACAACCAATAAAGACCTAGTACGCCTCGGTTCATGTTTCTTAAGACGTTCAAGCATGTTACCATTTGGAGATCTGCCAGTTTTCTTAAGCCTAACATATAAATCATTCATCCAAGAACAAGAATAAACAAGTAATCAACACATAATCAACATCTAGGTTTCATTAGATCTAAGCAAACACAAGAGAGATCTAGCCTAGCATAATTGAATTGAGACAAGAACAAGATATAAACAACCAACACATAGACATATTGATTGAATTAGAAGAACACTTATCTCAATTACAATGCAAGGTATCAAGGGTTTGGAACCCTTGAAAAACCTGTAAAAGAGGCACCAAATTCGTCTTTAGGGTTTCACCAAAGCTTCTCTCCTTTTTATGAAAAAACTAGAAAACTATATATAGGAAAACTGGGCTGACGGCGTCAAGACAAGCATGTGACGCCGTCACCTCGCCGCCAAATACTTCCTCGGACGGCCTTGATCTACTTATGACGGCCTATGTGACGCCGTCACCAACCACGGTATTTTATTCTTTGTACTTTGACGCCGTCAGGATGACTTTTGACGCCGTCATCAACTACAGTGTTTTATTCTTGATGTCTGACGCCGTCAGGGTATAACTCTTGACGCCGTCACCTAGTGTCTTCAGCATGGAAAATTGATACCTTGCCGTTTTCTTCACTTTTATGCTCCAAAAACGTCCAAAATGGCTTCTTTTCCAGAATTCACTCTCCAAACACCTAAAATCACAAAAGGAACGATTTAGGGCAATATTTGATCAAATAAAGTCGGATTCGGGCTTAAATGACCCCCTAAAAATGGATCATTTTTCGCCTCATCACTTTTGCTACGGTTTTTAAAGGCTTTTAGTACAGTTTTTGAACCAGTACTAGATAAGAGTATGTTACCAAAAAATGAGTTTTTGGTACGGTTTCTTTTACAACCGTACCAAATATATTCAATCAAAATCAATGATAATTTGTCATTTTGGTACGCTTTCTTTATAAACCGCTAAAATCTTTTGCTTTTAACAAAAATATATTTGTGATTTTCTTTTTTTCCAAAACCTTTATATCTAAATATTCAAAAACCAAACAGCACCCTTTTACCATAAACACAAACAATATCTAACAAGCTAAAACAATTCATATATATAGATCAACAAAGTATTATACTATAATATAATAGACATTTTTTTATGTGACACTAATTACTAAGCTTAAACTCTTTATTAGTGCCTAATTTGCATTCCTATTGGCTGAGTAGTTGTGATTAACCCAAGTCAAAGGGCCAACAGTGGTAACACACCACTTTGGCAACATCCCATTGGCCAAGAAACATATGAGAAGTTACTGTTCATTGTTTACTGGCCTTAATCACCTCCATCATACATTATACTGTTTTTGTGAGAGGATGATATTATTTGGTCTCCCACTCTCACAAATTCTAGATCCATCCATAACTCATAGATCAGAAACACAAACAGAAAACGCACACATCCTTCCTCCTCCTCCTCTCTCTCTCTCTCTCTCTCTCTCTCCGTCTTCTCCATCAAATTTTTTTTATGAAGAATCTCAAAGCTCAAAAAGAGGGGAAAAAATGCGGTTAATGATGATTGTTACTTTCTAGGGTTTGTTGTAGATCTTATTCCGGTATTCGAGATGCAGAAAATGGTATTTTCCAAGATGGAGATGAAAAATATGAATATTGCAACAAGGAAATCATAAATCACAGGTTCAATGTTAGTTAGTGATTCGTCGTGAAAACCAATTATATAATATATATAGTAGTATAGTATCGAAATGATCCGCAAGAAATACGGATCACCCGAGTCGTTTCCAAGTGAAGGTGAATGGAATCAAGAATATCGATTCGTGTAAATCGTGAATTGAAAAGTGATAAGAGAAAAGTGAAAATATTGGGTTCTAAACTAATGATAATGAACTATAGGCAATAGAAAATCAAATAGGCAATTAAGGCAAACAAATAAGGCACACGTAACCTAAAATGCAAAGGAATCCTAAAAACGCAAAATTACCGGAAAATAACGCACCTATAAGTCAAACTTAAACAAAATAAACCTTAAAAAGTCAAACTTAGCTTCTAAAAGTTCTAAAAACTTAAAAAGGATTTAAGAAATAGAAATATATTTTTTTTTTATATATATATATTTTTTAATTAAAATGATTTAAAAAACTATTTTAAGCTAATTAAAATATTAAGAATACTAAACTTTTAAAGAAAAATCCAAAATTTTAAGGATAAGATTATGGCTAATGTTTTTAGATTTTTTTTTTTATTTATTAATAAAAATAATAAAGGTTTAAGAAAAAGGTATAATGAAACAAATAGCAAGGAACTAATCTAAGGATAACAACTAAAAATATCTAACTAAATTATGCTAACCAAGCAAATATGAGATTTATGATAAAAAGATATACTTGTAAAGCAAATTATCAAGATCCTTAGGTGTGGTTTATTATTTCGATTAAGTCCATTATTGATCTATTAATATCTTTTACAATAAATTGTTTTCTCACAACAATTTTTCATAAAGAAAGATAAAAATCTAACCAATATATTTTATAAACCACACCTAACTCACTAAATAATCTACTCCACAAGTATATAAAAAAAACTTTACTCACTAAGCATAGCAAGCCAACACATATCGAATATTATGATAAACATAAACATGATTATTTTAACAACTATTAAAGGTTTAAAAAGTAAAGAAAGTAGAACCCGGATGAATAAACGAGAGGAATTAAACACCCGATCTAATAAGCTCAATTTAACACAAAAGTCTACAACTTTATTAATGTTATCCACTTATTAGTAAGTAAAGTTTAAAACCTTACTACTAAAAAGCTTAAAAATTAATAAGGTTTCAAACTTTATGAATTAAAAATGCTTAATAGACCCTTAAGCTCCGGCCTTAGTGGTAGAATGGCAAGAAATTAAAGAAAGACAAGAACTTTATTAGAGGTTAGCAATAATAAACAATATAAAGCACTACTTCTAAATGAAATAAGCTAAGAGTGATCTAAAAATTTAAAAAGATTAAAACTTTTTAACTAAAAACTACTAGATCTAAGTCCACCCGAAGCTAAGTTTCCCACTCAAAGAATAGACGTGAATCTGGTATAATTAAGGACTAGACCTAGATGAACAAGCTATTAAATAGCTTATAGCTCAAAATAAACTTAAAAAGTTGCAAACTTTTTTATTAAAAACTTGATAAAACTAATGGATCTAATCAAAAAGCTATTTAACAAGCTAAAAAGCTACTAAATGCATAAATAAAGAAAGTGCTCTCAAACTTAAGAAATGTCAAGACTTATTTAAAAAAAATAAGTCGAGCTTAACAAGCTCATGCATATCTTTTGTTGTTTGAATTGAGGTAGAAGGTAGAGAAGAGAAAATGTAATAGGACATAATAAGCATAAACAAAAAAAATGAAAATATTTATAAAAATAAATGAAATAAAACTATTTTTTTTTATATTTTTATTTTTATAAAAGATAAATTATAGAAGATTAGTAAATAAAAGAAAGAGAAAAGATCTTAATGAATAAGCTTATTAAAAAAGCTCATCAAAAAGCTACACCTAAATAAACCATAATAAGCTAAAAAGCTTATATAATTTATGTAGATATAAGAAAGAATAAAAATAAAGAAAGAAAGAGATGAGAGAAATAAGCTAAGAATTATCCATAAGAAGTACGTTCATTAAATATAAAAGTTGTTACAATAAGCTAGATAAGCTATTACAAATAAAAATTATATCTAAAACTTCAAATAAAACTTCTCTCTAAAAAATAAACACTAAAAATAAAACTACTCTCTAAAATTTTTTTAACCAACCCAAATTAGGTCTGGTGCGTCCTATTTATATCAAATGAGGAGTGAGGGGTATAATAGTCCATTCAGGCCACTTTCAATCCAAGCCATTCAATCAGGGGTAATCTGGTCATTTCACAGCGCCGAATGCTATTTTGTCTTATTCTGGAATGCCACGTGTCACGCTCCCATTGGTGGATCTGACTGCTAGAAGTTTCCTCGGACTGACACACGCCTGTGCACTCTGACCTCGTACTGACACACACTGACCTCGTACTGACACACGCCTGTTTCGTCATCTTGTACATGTGTCATCCTCTGATTGGTCAAGAATACTGCCACGTCGGAACATCGTACTGACAACCTCGTACCTGCCATGTCAGACCTGCCACCTGTACCTGCAACAATAAACTCGTACAAATCATTAACATTTAATGAGCCGCCACGTGGCAGGCTCTGATTGGTCCACGTCACTGCCACGTCAGCAGGTGGGGCCCACTGGTCAATGCTGGTCAACGACAGTCAACGGTCAACACTGACCGGTCAATGGGTCAAAGTCAACGGTCAACGCTGACCGGGTCGGGTCGGATTCTGGGTCGGGTCTGGAAACGGTTCGGGTCAGCCACGTGGACCACTCACAGAGTGCCACGTGGCAGGCAGTAATAATACTACCATTTGTGTCCGGTGGGATTCGAACTTAAGCCTCTCGTGTGAGAGGTGAAGGTGCTTGCCAACTGAGCTAGCAAAGCCTTCAGTTAATAACTGCGTTTGGTTCTTTTTATAATAGTTTTGAGCCCAGTCCAGATTATTACAAGTAAAAAGGGTCAAAATCAGTTTTGACCTGTCATTTAATGGAGTTTTGGACCTGATAAAAATTTGAGAAAAATACCGTTGAACTCGTTTTTCCGTGCTCTTTCCAATGGTGTGATCGGGAAACATTTTTGACTTCATCTTTACCACGAAAAACGTGAAAACGTCGTCGAAACTCTTCGAAAATCACCGTTTTTCTTTTGTATTCAAACCCTTTTATCATCAACACATAATCACGCGTTCCAAACATATTTGTAACATAATAAATGTGATCCCGGCTTACATCCCCGGCCTCGGCTATTTACACTTTTCCAAATCTCGTGCTCGTTTTGTCATTTTCTTGTGATTTTTCGTCCTTTTCTTAAATATCCGTTCCTGCACATTCACAAACACAAAAACATACATTCTTTGGCAATTTTGGTTAGTTTTTGGTTTATTTGGTCATTTTATGGCTCAGAAAAGGTGAGTGAATAAGCACTCACCAAAATCCCCCGGACTAAAGTATTGTCGTGTCCTCACGCAATGTGATCAATTTACGCTCACGAGATAAATAATTTCATAACTCTTTCTACTAACTTTGTAAAGTAGCAAGGAGGTTCAAAAGAAGTTATAAAATCATTTATTCCCGTAAACGCTCCGTTTTCCAAAATCTTCCTTTATTCCTTTATTCCACTTACACTTTCTATTTTTGTACTTTTCCATACTTCACACTTGTGATGGTTTGTTGAACTTTCATTATTTTGCAATAATTGTTAGGGTCAATGAGTAGAAACACTTCTATTAAGAAGCGACCATATGGATAAAAATCGTCATCCTTGATTTTTCACAAGTCCCCAAACTAAGCGTACAAACGAGATCACAGCTTATCTACAAATTAGATGCTAACACTACTCATAACAGTTACTTGTGGAAACTTCTTACTCCCATTTCCTAGGTTTGTATCTCAATATTTTATTTTGTTTAGAAATGAATTGCTTCATATATTCTCGTTTCAATAATTTTTACTCCGATAGTGATACCTAAGTTAAAACGATAAGTAGTTATTAATTTTCTCTTAAGAACCACTGCAATAGAAATTCGGTCCACATCAAGGAATTTTGGTACATACAACATCACAGATATAAGTTGCGGAGTACTACACGTGCACCTCATGTAATTGATTACTAATCAAACACATGCACCTCACGCGCCAACAACTTATTTATACATAAGCTCTTATTTGATACAACTTTCAACTTTCACTTTTCTTCATTTTTCACTTTTTTTCATACTTTTCTCATATTTTTCATACTTTTCACTTTTTTTCTTTCTTTGACTTTTCTCAATACATCAATGGAAGCTTATCAGGTAGCCCCAAAACCACATAGATAATCAACTTTTGACTTTTGATTTTTTCACTTTTTGCTCTTATTTTTGATGTTCCTTGATATGTACCCAACTTCTAAAGCAAAAATTCTCTTAAGAAAACAAAGAACTAAATATTATTCAAACCTAAATACCACAAATTAACCTAGAACATCTATTATATATGGGTGACGTTTCTGATGGGAGTAAAAAGCCACAAGTACCTCTTATGAGCTCTAAAGAGAACCACTACTCCATGTTTAGCATTAAACTTGTAAATAAACTCTATCATTTCTCGTTCTCTGCAAATTTAAGACCTCAAATAATGAGATTAGCAGATGCTTAGCCAATAATCAGCCACGCATATATAAAGTCAAATACGGGGGCTTGCAAACTCTTGGAAGGAATTCGCGTTTTGTAGCTCCTAGTGTAAGTGACTAGCGAAAGCTTTTCAAGTCTTGCATGTATAAAGTCGAGTACGGGAGCCGACAAAAGAGTAGCTCCTAGTGTACAAGGCTAGCACAAACTTTTATGATTATCATTGGTTAAGGGAACAAGCTAGGGCTCAACACGCCCGGTCAAGTCAAAATATTTATTCCTACTCTCTCGCCAGCAAGAAAGTCAACAAGGTGTCAAATCACTTATTCAAACTCTTATTATATTTTTGCACAACTTTTTCAACTTTTTCTCATTTTTTTGTGCTTTTTCATGACTTTTTCATTGATTTTTCTTCAAAATTTTTGAAATTTTCAATTTTTTTCATTTTGGTGGAAAAACGGAGTTGCAAGAGTACATGACATGGTGAAAAATGCAAGGTCAAATCGAATCGAAGATTCACCCTCCCCCGGACTAGAATTGAACATTGTCCTCAATGTTTTAATGGGTAAAGGTAATCCTAACATAAATCTAGGGCCGTTTATTAATTATGCCAAAGAAAACGTTAGTCGATAAGATTCACGGATATAGGATTTCCAAAAGCATCGATGAATGAGACTCGAGTGGAGAGAAAGACAAAACCACGAGCATGAGAGTCATCATAAATCGGGGACAATCCTGGACAATCATACACAAACAACCACGAAACACAAGATTGGAAGAGGTACCCTATCACAACCCACAATTTCAGGTCATTTTTCCAAACTTCGACATTCTACTATTCACAAATTACTATTCATCAATCACTATTCATCGTTTTACTATTCATCATTTTTGAGGTCAATTTGACATTCCGAGACACATTCAGAAATTTTACTATTCACTTGACACTATTCATTTCCGAGAGAAAACCACTATTCACGTGTATTACTCATGTCATCGTAAATTTAGTTTACGAGTGTTCAAATTCGCGTAACCGTATTGGTTCAGGAGCGAATTCATGCATTATTATCAGGGACACTTCATATGGACTAGAAATAGTCTGCATATCATCAGTAGGGCACTTGCATACTATTCCACTCGTAGGATAACTAAATTAATACTTTTGGTATTATTAACGATTTACGTATGTTTATTTTGAATAAACACTAATACGCGAACTATAAATGTGTCTAACATGTCCGACACTCCCGACTATGATCCCAATACATTTTTATACTCATTTTTACAATATAAAAACTATAATATTAATTTACCCGGTATTTTGGAAATTTAACTAGTACGTATCATACGTTTAACTTAATAACGACGGTTTTCACCAAAATTAAACGATAATCACCCTAACTCTCCGTACTTGTACCCGACCTATTTTTACAATTTTTATAACTTTATTATGACCCGAATAACTTCAATAAAATTTATTTTTAGTTAACCCGGTACCCGACTAAACTTAAAACTAATAATACTACACTAAAACCACTAACTTTCTAAAATAAATCACAAAACATTTCCCCCCCCCCCTTTCCTCCTTTAGAACCGGCCAACCCCCCCCCCCCCCCCCCATGGTCTTCATTCATTTAAAACTTCACCAACACTCTTAAATGCTACCAAACTTTTGTCTACAAGTATATATTAAACTCTTTTCACTCAATTATCACAAAACTCATTTTACTTGCACTAGAAAAACTTTTTCTCTCTTTTCTCTTGAGGATTGGATCGACCAAGGTGGTCAAGGAAGCAAAAATCATAAATTTTTACAAGATCATATTGTAAACTTGTTCATTTAGTAGTCCTTGTTAGAGTTTTGAAATAAAAACTCAAGGATTAGTAGACTTTTTATCATCTAAACTCTCTAAACCATCAAGTAAGTTAACAAACTCATTTTTATGATTTTTACAAGTTATTATTATGTTTATATAATTTTCTTACAAGATCTTATACATGCATCAACTTGTACCACTCCATTTTTGTATATATTAACTTTGAAGCCCTAGAAATGGAAACATATGAAACCCTTGTTAGACCTAGTGGATTGATGATGTTTAAGGACCCATGACACCCTAAGAAGGTGTATGGTAGGATTAGATTAGCTTTGTGGTGTTTGAAAGTGGTTTGATGGAGGATGGAACTAGTTTGGAGACTTGAAAATGGTTTTTGAAACTTTTGATATACCTACTGTCCCTATTTTAATTTCGTGGGAAAATCAGTAGATGATGGCTAAGTTTTGACCAAAGATTTAGAAAATACATTCAAAAACGAAACTTTAGGCGAAAGAATGGACTAAAACAAGCTTATAACGAAGGAGATATGATTTTTGCAAATTTAACGACGAAAACTACTTTTACAAAAACTGCTTGCTGTTTGGCAGAATACGACGGGTAATTTGAGGCATTAAACATAACCTAGAGGAGCCGAGTTATCAAAAATATACTAGTATATACAAAGACGAATCCGTGGACATAAAGAACAAGGAAAACGAGCCTAAAACGACCGAGTTATACCCGTTTTAACATTGTCAAAACTATATATATATATATATATATATATATATATATATATAGTCACAAATAAAAATAATAACGTACGTACTAAACGGTATATTTTCTAGAAAATATTACTAAGGACTATTTTCTTATCAAACGAATACGTATGATCCAAGAGAATACTTATACGACTTAACGACGTATTTCAAGGTTTTCAATACAAGGATTATAACGCTAACTTTTTCGTACGAGTTAATATGACAAGTTATATACTCCTATATATGGATATATTTTCCTAAGTATGGAAACCATTTTCTACGACGATAACTAGTATTTTCAAATTACGAGTGGTATGAGTATCATGTGCATGTGCATTCATTTCATTACGGCTTGATCTAAGTTAGATCATGATTATTCATTTAGGTTGCGGCTAGTACTCGCGCCTCATTGTCCCGACTACTTTTACCTCATTGCACCATCTTTGTACCATCACTTCGAGGTGAGTTCTCATAGCCCCGTTTTAATTCTATATTTTGATTTCAAATCCCACGGGGGAGAATACATTGCATTACTTATTTTTGTGTACATGCCTAAGTATAAAATTCATACATTGCTTAAGTTGCCTTATTACCACGTCTTGAAAAGTCCCCTTTATTATCATGGACCGTTAATTTCTAGTACTAAGCGGGAGTGAGTGGATAGATCTATTGAGGGTGACTCCTCCATCTGTGTTTGGGTTGCTCCAACAGTATTACAGATGCATTTCATGTCTTTATTATTAGAGTGCCTGGTAAACACTCATTGGGGCCAAGTAACGTCTAGCTTCGGGGTCATGAGCTTAAGAGCCAATGTATATACTTTTCGGACATCCTATTTCTTGGCATTACTTATGGCATTTGTACACTAGATTTTACTTATAAACCTATGATTATTCACCAACTTTATGTTGACCGTTTTTCGCAATGTATTTCTCAGGTAACTAATGGCATATTCGCATGGCATTGCATGGAGTCACTTTGTGTATCAAGGATGACGCGTCACTTTTGGATTTCATGCACTTTGAACTATCATTTGATTGTACTAAACTGGTTTCCTTAAACCTTTTCCAACTTTTGGGACCTATGTTTTATAACTTTGAATATTTGGAATGAATCAAACGATGTATTTTTTTTTAAACGACACTTTAGGTCGTTCAATATTTCCTTGCTTGTGTGCTATGATCCGTTACACCCTCAGGTATTCCATTCCGCTGCCATTCAGGTATTTTGGGGGTGTGACAGATTGGTACCAGAGCTAAGGTTATAGCGAACTAGGTTGCATCATAGACCCTAGACTATAACCACACCATCATAGCATATCATCATTTCATCATAAGTGCATATTTACTTATTTTTAGGTGATGCCATTATACGAGTTATTTATTTATTTCACCTTGATTATCACAGAGTCATGTCTTCGAATCCCAACACTGTTGTACTTTACACTATATCAGATTCTGATGATGAGGGCCCTGTGTCCTCCACTGCTGTTTCACCATTTGTTTCTCCTACACCTGAGTTGCCACTTTTGGCGTCAGATGATGATACCGAACCTTTCGAGGAGGAGGAGACGGCTCCTACTCCCCATGTCCATCCTACTATACCTACTGACATACCATCATCTCCTACTACTACTATCCATTCAGAGCCGAGACTTATGTTTCCTAGGGATAAGACTATCCAGACTGCTAGGAAGAGAGTTCGTTATGCTACATCTACTTATAGGAGTCTCCCTAGTCCTACTGTGCCTACACCACCACCACCAGCCATACCCATTACTACTCCTGTACCTACCTCACTCTTGCCGCTCAGGAAGCGTGCAAGGCTTACCACTCCAGATTCACCTACCACCGAGACTGCTGACTTTTCACCACCACCAGAGTACCACATAGGTGAGAGTTCTAGAGCGGCTGCGGCTAGGAGCCCTACAGCCGTCACATTAGAGGATCAGATGGGTGCTCAGCAGGAGCAAGTAGATAGGTTGGGGTATAGAGTTGATGAGATCATTACCACTCGACTTGAGACTGTTGAGGAGCAGGTTGAGGATTTGATTCAGGGCAGGGTTAGTATTGATGTGTCTTACCATGGACTCGAGGCACGACAGTTGAGGCATCAGGAGGAGATTGAGCTACTTAGGGATGAGTTACCTGAGATTCGAGATAGAGCTCAGGCGACACAGGAGACCCAGTGGGAGCAGGTAGACCAGTTGACACTGCTTCGAGAGAGAGTAGTTGTATTGGAGCGTAGGGATGCTTCTTCTCAGTTACGACTTGAGCATCTTGAGGAGATCGTGGTTGCGATGGATCGTGAGATTCGCCGCTTGAGGGGAGAGCCTGGACCATCTAGAGCACCGAGAGGAGCCTAGACGTAGACTGGTATTATATTAGCTTGTATTATTTCCTAGTCCCGGGGTGTGGGACATAGTTCAAGAACTTGTAGTCTTTTGGTTGTTGTACAAACAAATATATCAAGTGCGACTCTACTATGTTGGAAATGTTGTGCTATATATATTATATCGGTCCATGTAGGCCGAAATTTTCATGTATTATATTCATGTGTTGTGATTATATTTATGATGTTTCGTGGTTGCTCTTTATTATTGTCGCATTTATACAGATTGTGGTTGTATTCGTACATGTTGTGGTTGTATCGACACAGGTTGTGGATGTATATATACGTGACGTGGTTGTTGTGGTTGTATATATATACTTGTCGTGGTGATGTCTAGACAGATTGTGGTTGTACTCGCACATGTCGTGGTTGTATTTATATTTGTTGTGGTTGTATATTTATATACGTGTTGTGGGTGTATATCTTTGGTTCGATGACTATTTCTATTATGATTTTTCTCATGGTTATTTCCATTGTGATTTATCAGAAGTATGGCGCCAAGGAAGAGTAAGACTGCACCAGAAACATCCGCCATGACTCAAGCCGCTATCCGCAAGTTGGTCAGGGATAGTATTGCAGAAGCTCTAGAGATTGAGAGAGCTGAAGTTGCTGCAAGGGCTGCTGAGGCTGCTTCTAATACAGAGGTCATTGAACCGCCCACTGCTAGGCGTGAATGTACATGGAAAGATTTCAAGATTAGTGATCCTATCAAATTTAAGGGCACTGAAGGAGCGGTTGCTCTAATCCGCTGGTTTGAAAAGACTGAGAATGTATTTCTCATGTGTGAATGCCCGGACGTTAGCAAAGTAAAATTTGCTACAGGTATGCTTCTTGATGAAGCTATGTCTTGGTGGAATTCTTATGCTCAGCCCATTGGTATGGAAAATGCTCACAAGCTCACTTGGGATCAATTCAAGAAATTGATGACAAAGAAGTTTTGCCCTCGTACTGAGGTACAAAAGTTGGAAACGGAATTTTATGAGCTGGTAACTAAAGGCGATGATATCGAGACCTACATCAGAAAGTTTCAAGAGTTGGCTGTACTGTGTCCAACTATGGTTCCCGATGATGAGAAAAAGATGGAAAACTTCATTGGTGGATTGCCTGAAAGTATTCGAGGAGATGTGATTTCTTTTGATCCTCAATCAATGGAAGAGGCTATTCGTATAACTCAGAAACTTATGGTCCAAGTGGTCAAAGGGAAAGCTGCTGTCAACAACAATAACCGTTCAAACAACACCAACTACACCAATACTCGGAACAACAACAACTATAACAACAATCGAAACCGCAACTATCCCAATAACCGAAACAACAACCCAAATAACAACAACAACAACAACAACAAGAGAAGGTTTGATTACAACCAAGGTGGATATGCTGTTCAGCCGCCACCTAAGAGACAGGAAGTAGCAAAGGTTTATGCTGCAGGACCAAATGACAGAAAAGGTTACACTGGTAACCTACCTAAATGTGAAAGGTGTCAGAGGCATCATAACCCAGGTCGTTGTCCAGATATTTGTGGAAATTGCAAGAAGCTTGGTCACCACATCAAAGATTGTAGACTTCCAATCGTGGGTGACAATCAGAAACCACCAGTAACATGCTATGGTTGCGGAGAAATTGGACATTTTAAGAGTGATTGTCCAAAGAAGGGGAAGAATCAAGGAACTGGAAATCAAGATGGAAAAGCTCGAGGAAGAGCTTATGTCATGGGAGGAGACGATATCAAAGAAGACCCGAATGTTGTTGCGGGTACGTTCCTCGTTAATAATCGTTATGCATCCATTTTATTTGATTCAGGAGCGGATAGAAGTTTTGTTTCTATTGCATTTGCACCTTTGCTTAACATAGAACCTACCCCATTAGACATTTCCTATATCGTTGAATTAGCCGATGGGTCTCTAGTTAACACCAACACCATTGTTCGTGGTTGTACTATAAATTTCCTAAACCATCCATTCAATATAGACCTTATGCCCGTAGAACTTGGAAGTTTCGACGTTGTGATCGGTATGGATTGGTTATCTCGGCATCGAGCGAGAATTATTTGTGATGAGAAAGTTGTTCACCTTCCTTATAACGGTGAAACTTTGGTTGTTCGTGGAGAACGAAGTGGAACTAGACTCAGTATCATATCGTGCATTAAGACCGAGAAGTACATAAAGAAGGGTTGTTATGCATTCTTGGCTCACATCACGGAGAAGAAGTCGGATGAGAAACGACTTGAAGATGTGCCAATTGTTAAGGAATTTCAAGAGGTTTTTCCGGAAGAATTGCCAGGACTTCCGCCTACACGACAAGTTGAGTTTCAAATTGAATTAGTGCCAGGAGCTGCACCAATTGCACGAGCACCGTATAGACTTGCACCTTCGGAAATGCAAGAATTGTCTAATCAACTGCAAGAACTTTTGGACAAAGGATTCATTAGACCGAGTTCCTCGCCTTGGGGAGCGCCGGTTTTGTTTGTGAAGAAGAAAGACGGAACTTTCAGAATGTGCATCGACTATCGTGAGCTGAACAAGTTAACGGTTAAGAACCGTTATCCACTCCCCAGAATTGACGACTTGTTCGACCAGTTACAAGGTTCTAGTTTTTATTCCAAGATTGATTTAAGATCCGGTTACCATCAACTTAAGGTTCGGGAAGAGGATATTCCCGAAGACGGCATTTAGAACACGCTATGGTCATTATGAGTTTCAAGTGATGCCTTTTGGATTAACCAACGCACCTGCGGTATTTATGGATCTCATGAATAGGGTGTGCAAACCGTATCTTGATAAGTTTGTGATCGTATTCATTGACGATATCTTGATTTATTCCAAGAGTAAGGAAGATCACGAAGAACACCTCAGAACAATCCTGGAACTACTCAAGAAGGAGCAATTGTATGCCAAATTTTCTAAGTGTGATTTTTGGATACGAAGAGTTCAATTTCTTGGCCACGTCATTGATAGCCAAGGTTTACAAGTCGACCCAGCAAAGATCGAGGCAGTTAAGGATTGGGCTACGCCCAAGTCTCCTACGGAAATTCGTCAATTCCTAGGACTTGCCGGATATTACAGAAGGTTTATTGAAGGGTTTTCTAAGATAGCAAAGTCGTTGACAAAGCTGACACAAAAGAATGAAAAGTACGAGTGGGGAGAAAAACAAGAGTCCGCATTTCAACTATTGAAACAAAAGCTGTGTAGCGCACCGATTTTGTCACTACCTGAAGGTATTGAGAACTTTGTGGTATATTGCGATGCTTCGCATCAAGGGCTTGGAGCTGTGCTAATGCAACACGAGAAGGTGATAGCTTATGCATCTAGACAGCTTAAGATACACGAGAAAAATTACACTACGCACGACTTGGAATTGGGTGCGGTAGTTTTTGCACTCAAGATTTGGAGACACTACCTTTATGGTACTAAGTGTGTAATTTTTACCGACCACAAGAGCGTACAACATATACTCGATCAGAAGGAACTTAATATGAGACAACGTCGTTGGCTAGAGTTGTTGAGTGATTACGATTGTGAAATCCGATATCACCCAGGGAAAGCGAATGTTGTAGCAGATGCACTTAGCCGAAAAGAACGACTCAAACCTTTGAGAGTTAGGTCATTAGGAATGACTATCATTTCGCCATTACCATCGAAAATTCTAGAAGCTCAGATTGAGGCTCTCAAAGAAGAAAACCGACCGCATGAGAAACTTTATGGTATGCCAGAAAGCGAAAATGGCTTTGTAAAGAGATCGGATGGAGTGTTATGCTTCAAGGACCGAAGTTGGATACCACTCTATGGTGGAGTGCGAGAATTGATTATGCATGAATCACACAAGTCGAAGTACTCTATTCATCCAGGTTCTGATAAGATGTATCAGGATCTCAAAAAGCTTTATTGGTGGCCGAATATGAAGGCAGAAATAGCTATGTACGTCAGCAAATGTCTTACTTGTGCTAAAGTGAAAGCCGAGTACCAGAAACCGTCAGGGTTACTTCAACAACCAGAGATTCCACAATGGAAGTGGGAACGGATTGCTATGGATTTTGTCACTAAACTTCCAAAGACGTCAGGAGGTTTCGATGCTATTTGGGTAATCATTGATCGACTTACCAAATCAGCTCATTTCATACCCATTAGAGAGACTTATTCTATGGAACAACTTGCTAGACTTTATGTCAAGGAAATAGTCTCAAGACACGGTACACCAGTTTCCATCATTTCCGACAGAGATAGTCGCTTTACTTCAAACTTTTGGCGGTCATTACAAGATTCTTTTGTTACAAGTTAGACATGAGCACTGCTTACCATCCTCAGACCGATGGTCAGAGTGAGAGAACTATTCAGACACTTGAGGACATGCTACGAGCATGTGTGATTGATTTTGGAAATGGTTGGGCTAATCATTTGCCGTTAATCGAGTTTTCCTATAACAACAGCTACCATTCGAGCATTAAAGCTGCACCATTCGAGGCACTTTATGGTCGTAAGTGTCGATCTCCAGTTTGTTGGGCCGAAGTCGGTGAAGTACAATGTACTGGCCCAGAAATGGTACAAGAAACAACAGAAAAGATAATTCAAATTCGAGAGAGACTCGAAACTGCTAGAAGTCGACAGAAAAGCTACGCAGATGTTCGACGCAAACCATTGGAATTTCAGGTCGGAGACAAGGTTATGTTGAAAGTCTCGCCTTGGAAAGGCGTAATACGCTTTGGAAAACGCGGGAAATTGAACCCGAGATACATTGGGCCATTCAAGATCCTGGAAAGGATTGGTCCGGTTGCTTACAAGCTTGAACTTCCATCAGAACTTAGCAACGTACACAACACGTTTCATGTTTCGAACCTCAAGAAATGTCTTTCGGACGAGTCTGCCATTATACCATTAGAAGAAATACAACTCGATGACAAGCTTAACTTTGTGGAAGAACCAGTTGAAATAATGGATCGCGAGATCAAACAATTGAAACAAAGTCGAATTCCGATCGTGAAGGTTCGTTGGAATTCTCGAAGAGGACCCGAGTTTACTTGGGAACGAGAAGACCAAATGCGACGCAAGTATCCACAACTTTTCACCGAGCCTAGTACCGAGACCAACACTAACTGAATTCAGGGACTGAATTCCTTTTTGGATGGGCGACTGTCACAACCCACAATTTCAGGTCATTTTTCCAAACTTCGACATTCTACTATTCACAAATTACTATTCATCGATCACTATTCATCGTTTTACTATTCATCATTTTTGAGGTCAATTTGACATTCCGAGACACATTCAAAAATTTTACTATTCACTTGACACTATTCATTTCCGAGAGAAAACCACTATTCACGTGTATTACTCATGTCATCGTAAATTTAGTTTACGAGTGTTCAAATTCGCGTAACCGTATTGGTTCAGGAGCGAATTCATGCATTATTATCAGGGACACTTCATACGGACTAGAAATAGTCTGCATATCATCATTAGGGCACTTGCATACTATTCCACTCGTAGGATAACTAAATTAATACTTTTGGTATTATTAACGATTTACGTATGTTTATTTTGAATAAACGCTAATACGCGAACTATAAATGTGTCTAACATGTCCGACACTCCCGACTATGATCCCAATACATTTTTATACTCATTTTTACAATATAAAAACTATAATATTAATTTACCCGGTATTTTGGAAATTTAACTAGTACGTATCGTACGTTTAACTTAATAACGACGGTTTTCACCAAAATTAAACAATAATCACCCTAACTCTCCGTACTTGTACCCGACCTATTTTTACAATTTTTATAACTTTATTATGACCCGAATAACTTCAATAAAATTTATTTTTAGTTAACCCGGTACCCGACTAAACTTAAAACTAATAATACTACACTAAAACCACTAACTTTCTAAAATAAATCACAAAACATTTCCCCCCCCCCCTTTCCTCCTTTAGAACTGGCCAACCCCCCCCCCCCCCCCATGGTCTTCATTCATTTAAAACTTCACCAACACTCTTAAATGCTACCAAACTTTTGTCTACAAGTATATATTAAACTCTTTTCACTCAATTATCACAAAACTCATTTTACTTGCACTAGAAAAACTTTTTCTCTCTTTTCTCTTGAGGATTGGATCGACCAAGGTGGTCAAGGAAGCAAAAATCATAAATTTTTACAAGATCATATTGTAAACTTGTTCATTTAGTAGTCCTTGTTAGAGTTTTGAAATAAAAACTCAAGGATTAGTAGACTTTTTATCATCTAAACTCTCTAAACCATCAAGTAAGTTAACAAACTCATTTTTATGATTTTTACAAGTTATTATTATGTTTATATAATTTTCTTACAAGATCTTATACATGCATCAACTTGTACCACTCCATTTTTGTATATATTAACTTTGAAGCCCTAGAAATGGAAACATATGAAACCCTTGTTAGACCTAGTGGATTGATGATGTTTAAGGACCCATGACACCCTAATAAGGTGTATGGTAGGATTAGATTAGCTTTGTGGTGTTTGAAAGTGGTTTGATGGAGGATGGAACTAGTTTGGAGACTTGAAAATGGTTTTTGAAACTTTTGATATACCTACTGTCCCTATTTTAATTTCGTGGGAAAATCAGTAGATGATGGCTAAGTTTTGACCAAAGATTTAGAAAATACACTCAAAAACGAAACTTTAGGCGAAAGAATGGACTAAAACAAGCTTATAACGAAGGAGATATGATTTTTGCAAATTTAACGACGAAAACTACTTTTACAAAAACTGCTTGCTGTTTGGCAGAATACGACGGGTAATTTGAGGCATTAAACGTAACCTAGAGGAGCCGAGTTATCAAAAATATACTAGTATATACAAAGACGAATCCGTGGACATAAAGAACAAGGAAAACGAGCCTAAAACGACCGAGTTATACCCGTTTTAACATTGTCAAAACTATATATATATATATATATATATATATATATATATATATATAGTCACAAATAAAAATAATAACGTACGTACTAAACGGTATATTTTCTAGAAAATATTACTAAGGACTATTTTCTTATCAAACGAATACGTATGATCCAAGAGAATACTTATACGACTTAACGACGTATTTCAAGGTTTTCAATACAAGGATTATAACGCTAACTTTTTCGTACGAGTTAATATGACAAGTTATATACTCCTATATATGGATATATTTTCCTAAGTATGGAAACCATTTTCTACGACGATAACTAGTATTTTCAAATTACGAGTGGTATGAGTATCATGTGCATGTGCATTCATTTCATTACGGCTTGATCGAAGTTAGATCATGATTATTCATTTAGGTTGCGGCTAGTACTCGCGCCTCATTGTCCCGACTACTTTTACCTCATTGCACCATCTTTGTACCATCACTTCGAGGTGAGTTCTCATAGCCCCGTTTTAATTCTATATTTTGATTTCAAATCCCACGGGGGAGAATACATTGCATTACTTATTTTTGTGTACATGCCTAAGTATAAAATTCATACATTGCTTAAGTTGCCTTATTACCACGTCTTGAAAAGTCCCCTTTATTATCATGGACCGTTAATTTCTAGTACTAAGCGGGAGTGAGTGGATAGATCTATTGAGGGTGACTCCTCCATCTGTGTTTGGGTTGCTCCAACAGTATTACAGATGCATTTCATGTCTTTATTATTAGAGTGCCTGGTAAACACTCATTGGGGCCAAGTAACGTCTAGCTTCGGGGTCATGAGCTTAAGAGCCAATGTATATACTTTCCGGACATCCTATTTCTTGGCATTACTTATGGCATTTGTACACTAGATTTTACTTATAAACCTATGATTATTCACCAACTTTATGTTGACCGTTTTTCGCAATGTATTTCTCAGGTAACTAATGGCATATTCGCATGGCATTGCATGGAGTCACTTTGTGTATCAAGGATGACGCGTCACTTTTGGATTTCATGCACTTTGAACTATCGTTTGATTGTACTAAACTGGTTTCCTTAAACCTTTTCCAACTTTTGGGACCTATGTTTTATAACTTTGAATATTTGGAATGAATCAAACGATGTATTTTTTTTTAAACGACACTTTAGGTCGTTCAATATTTCCTTGCTTGTGTGCTATGATCCGTTACACCCTCAGGTATTCCATTCCGCTGCCATTCAGGTATTTTGGGGGTGTGACATACCCCCTCCTCACGTTATTTATTAGAAAATAGAAAATAAGAAGATGAAATTGGATAAGCATGGGTTGCCACCCACGAAGCGCTTTGTTTTTGATTTCCGAGTCACGTAGCTTGACTCGATCCCCGAATTAATTCGTCCTTGGGGAAAAATCGTGGAAAAATAATCTCACTCGGGCTTTCATGCAAAATATTTTGAAAAACATATGATTTATTTGAAAGTTCCATCCCGAAGAGATAACCGATGGTATTTTAATAGTGAAAACTTTTTTTAAAAATGATACCAGGGTCGAAAACAACATCCTCACTCCCCACGGAGTGAAGGATAAGAGAAATCACACCAAATGTTACAAATGGTAAGAAGGTCATGATAACCATCATGAAAAACTCATTATCATCAAAAGAAGACTTCATAATTATGGAATTATGAATCTTATCATTCAAGTGCATTTTAAAAACTTTTCCGGGTGGGAGGGATGGGATAAAATTTTCATTAAGACTCTCATTTTTAAGAAAACCACCCGGATCAAGATCAATTACAAGATCAAAACTGAAACTTTCATATTCTGGATTAGAAAACTGTTCGATTTCACATTCAATTTTGTCAAAACAAAACGACTCATATTTCGGAAGAGAGATAAAAGCATGAGAAGTGGTACTGCCACGACTCGTCTCTTTCGTATGATCGATATCAAAATGGAAAGCTTCATAAGTCGGATAAGAAAAATCCGGACGATAAGTGGGATTGCCACTCATCTCCTCAGTCGTATCGAACGAAAAACTCTCAAAGTCGGGTAAAAATTCCTCGAGCTCGGGCTCCAGAGGATCGTCAATTATAAGCTCAATCTTCGTCTTAACTTTATCCGGAGGGATTAACGGTTCATCGTTCAACAAATTGTTAAGAAAAATAGTATCTCCCTCCGAATCAAAGTAAGAATCATCAATCTCAGAAAACGGAATCGTATCAATAGCAAGAAATTCATCGACCTCTTCCCAAAAAGGATCATATTCCTTAAGCGGAGGAAATGATGGGGAAGAGTCGGAGATGAACGTTTTCACAAAATCATCAAAGGAATAATCGCAAACATCAACACTTTTGACGGAGTACTTATTCAATTTCGAAGCATCGGCTTTAAAAATCATAATATCGTCATCATGTCGTAAAGTTAGAGTGTCCTCAAAATGATCTACTAGGGCTTTAGCGGTTCGTAAAAACGGTCGCCCTAGTATTAGAGGAACTCTCGGATCAACATCAAAATTGACAACAACAAAATCTGCCGGAAAAGTACACGAATTCACACGAATAAAAACGTCCTCAGCAATTCCAACTGGATGAGTGATCGATCGATTAGCAAGCTCCAAAGTCATTCTCGTCGGTTTAAGAGCCCCCATTCCAAGTTGTTCATAGATCGATAATGGCATAAGTTTAATACTCGCACCTGAATCGGCCAGGGCGTTACAAACTTCTTGATCTTTCAACGAACACGGAATGAGAAACTTTCCCAAATCACCAAGCTTTTCGGGAAGCATCTTGAGAAGAATCGCGGAACATTGAGCATTTATCGGTGTTTCGGCTAATTCAAGCAATTTCTCTTTATTACTTATGAGGTTTTTGAACGTGGAAGCAAATTTTGGCATGTATACGAGAGCATCCATAAAACTTATATCAAAGTGCAATTTTTGAAAAATATCCAGAAATCTTTCCATTTGTTTTTTAGACTTTGCACGGAGCTCTTCATCATTAAATCGTGACGGATATGGCAATTTAGACTTGTATTTCACATTGTTTTCAAAAATGACTTTTTCTTTATCTTTTGACTTTTGGACAACCGGAGGTTGGACGTTTTCAGCTCCTCCATTATTAATAGGAGGAACCGGGTCCTTTGTCGCCTCGGTCTCACAGTCCACTACCTTAGGCGGAGACGAAGAAAAAGAGGTAGTAGGAGCTGTGGGTCCATCATATTTAGCACCACTGCGAGTCGTGATCGCCTTTACTTCGCCCCTCGGGTTTGCGATCGTGTTGCTTGGCAAAGAAGTAATATCCGAACCCGAGGGTCTATCAATTAAATGTTTATTAATATCACTGATTTGATTAGCAAACAACCGTGTTGACTCTTCATATTTTGCCATAAAAGATTGTTGGTTTTGAATCAATTGCTTAATCAAATCTTCCGTGGGCGACGAATTTTGAATAACACCTTGATTTTGATTATTGTTGAAATTCTGCCCACGGTTCTGAAAATTCCCAGGGTTTCCATGGTTTTGAAAATTGTTCCCTTGAGGCGGGCCTTGATTGTAATTACCTTGAAAACCCCGGTTTTCATTAAATCCTTGATTATGATTTTGAAAACCGTTATTAGCTCGACTTTGATTTTGAATTCCTTGATTATTACGATTCTGCACATTATGATTCTGGTTGACTTGATTGACTTGGTTTTGTTCAAGAACGGGTGGTCCAAGATAATGAGGTGAACGGTAGCTGAGCAGATTACGGTCTCCTTGAGGTTGTGGATAACCGTTGTTACCCGTATTTGCAGCATACGCATTCTCATGAGAAAAGGCACCGGTGGCCGGACATTCATAATACACATGTGGACCACCACAAGTCTCACAACCGTGACTAACCACATTGACTTGATGGTTTGATTTTTCAATTGAAATTGCATCAACTTTCTTTGTTAAAGCCAATATCTTACTTATCACTTCATCATTATTTTTACCATTATTCGACACTTGAGGTTTATTTCTAGACATTCTCACACGAGCCTTATTCTCAATTATCATAAAAGCATCATTCGTGTTTCTAGCCAAAAAGTTCTCACCCGCAGCAGAGTTGAGTGAGTCTTGGTCAACATGACTTAACCCATTATAGAAAGTGTCAATCTGCTGAAGGGGTGTGAAGCCATGGTTCGGACATTTTTCCATCAAATCTTTGAATCGATCCCAAGCTTCACTAAATGACTCATTAAAAGCTTGTTGGAATCGAAAGATTTGGGATCGTAGATTAGAAGTTTTAGAGGAAGGATAGAAATAGTTCACAAACTTGGAAGCAAGATCATTCCAAGTGTGAATCGAATTAGGCGGTTCCTTTTCTAGCCAAGTCCGGGCTGCCCCTTTTAAGGAGAAAGGAAATAACTTCAATTTCACCACATCGTGAGGAACTTGTTTCATTCTAATGGTCTCAGCGATGTGGGTGAAATTTCTGATGTGAGCATAGGGGTCTTCGTTATCAAACCCGTGAAAGGATATACCCATGATCAAATTGAGTAATCCGTGATTGATCTCAAAGTTGGCATTGATGTCCGGAATCACAATAGCTCTCCTCACACCGTTAAATGGTGATTGGAGTTGTTCTTCCATCGGATTCTGATCAAATGCCGGTTGTTGTCCCATCGGCGGGATAACATTGTGTTGCGGACCACCCATCGGCGGGGGCCCGTTGTGTTGTTCGTTATGGTTCATCTCCTCGTCGTCAAGGAAATGAACCCGACTCGTATGTCGTAAAACCCGCTCGGGGTTTGAGAGCGGAGAAGTAAGATTCTCAGAAGTAGAACGGGTGTGCATACACAAAAAATAAAATTAAAAAGAAAAAGAAAATAGAAAAGAAAATCTTTTTTTTTTTAATTTATTTTTCAATTTTTTATTATTTTTTTTCTCAAAAACTTAATATTTTTTTTTGTTTTTCTTTTCTTAAAACGTAACGTTAATCGAAAACCGTTTCTTTCAAAACCACGCGCGACGGGACGGGAGAGAAGAATGGATCTCTCTTCAGCTAGCAATTTAATGTCTTAGCTATCCGTTTTTCCCGCTTATTCGGTTGTAGTAATTGAAATAGTCCGATAGCTAATGTTTTTAGATTTTTTTTTTATTTATTAATAAAAATAATAAAGGTTTAAGAAAAAGGTATAATGAAACAAGTAGCAAGGAACTTGTAACAACCCGCATTTTTTGGGACATTTCTACTATTCACTGTTCATCACTTACTATTCTTCATTTACTATTCACTGATCACTATTCACCATTTTACTATTCATCATTTTCGGAGTCAGTTTGTGATTCCGATAAGCGTTCAGAAATGTTACTATTCATGTGACACTATTCATTCCCGGAGGGAATCACTATTCATGATCATCATTCACCATTACGTAAACTGAGTTTACGAGGTTTCAAATTCGCGTAACCAATGTGGTATACCTGCGAATTCATGCAACACTCATTAATGACATCTCATATAGACTAGAGTAGTCTACACCTTATCATCATCACTTGAGAACCTACACGGATATGCATTATTTCAATTTACGTATGCTTAATTTGTAATTAACGATACCACTCAGTTTTACTACTAACGTATACCCAATACTCCCGACTATGATCCTAACATATTTACATACTCATAATAATAATATAAAAATTATATTATTAATTTACCCGGAGTTTTAAAATCAACGACTATATTTTACGGTCGGAGCTTATAACTCCGTCGGTTTGCGTTATTTCAATTCAATAATTATTCTAACACCCGATTCTCCTCAGGAATAATATTTTACAACTTTGTCGTATTTTATTTCACCTCGTTAACATTTATTTTTAATTAACTCGGTACCCGATAACACCCAACTAAAACTAAACCAACACATGTGTTAGACAAGCTCATTTAATGAGCCACCAACACCTCCCCCTTGTTTCCCTCCTTTTGCCGCCCCTATGTCCCCCCTAAGACCAAAGACCAAGACTTTGACTAGACCATATATATATATTCCATTACACCACACTTCTTCATTTTTACAACACAAATATAACTAGCAAACACCATTTTCATCTCCTCCCTTGGTGTGTGAATCGACCCACCATCAAGAACCAAGAAGAATCCATAAACTTTTCAAGATCCAAGTGTTTATCAAGTTCTAATCATGATCTAGTTGGGGTTTTGTGGTAAAAACCCTAGGTTATTATACATAATCATCTTCAAATCACCTCAAATATTCAAGTAAGCTTCAAGAATACTTTTGATATTTTCATACTTTCAATTACTTTATATTTTTATGTATTTTCAAGATATATTGGTAAAACATGCAAGTATGTATGATCCATACCACTTATTACTCATTTCTTTTCTTTATAAGCATAGATCTATAATTTTTTTACTAGTAATCTAATGAGATCCACCAAGATTGGTGATGTTTAGGAACTCATGACACCCTAAGAAGGGGTATGGTAGGATTGGGTACTTGTGGAGTTGATTTGAGATAGTTTGGTTAAGCCTTGAACAAGTTACAAACTAGAAAAGTCGATTTTTACACCTATATAAAAGCTACTGTCCCTTTTTGTTAAACGTGGGAAACTCAGGGTCTAGGGTATAACTTTGGACCAAAGATTTAGAAAATACATTCCGAGACAAAACTATGGCCGAAAACGGGGATAAAATCCG
This sequence comes from Artemisia argyi, assembly GCA_030686995.1. NCBI lineage: Eukaryota > Viridiplantae > Streptophyta > Magnoliopsida > Asterales > Asteraceae > Artemisia > Artemisia argyi. Next base: position 52,629,312 of record CM060690.1, on the reverse strand, counting down.
AGTTACGACGAAAAGGATATGCTATTTTCAAGATTAATGACGAAATCTATATTTTCTGAAAATATTGAATCTGTCTCGATTTTTCTAGCTAGGAAAACTAAGATTTAATGATATCTAGACTAGCCAAGACCTTGAGAAACCTAAAGTATACTTGATTACCTTCGCGGGGATATAAAGAACGTAGAAAACGTGCTTATAACGAAAAAGATACAAGTGTTTGAAATCCGACGATATATATATATTGCCATCAGCTTTTCTTTATGATCGGATCAGTTTGAGTCCGAGCCGTAGTTTTATGAAATCAAGATCTCCCAGCAAGTTTTTCAAATCAATTGGCCGTTTGAGCATTGGACTCGTAATGAATAAACTACGACCTCATCTATATACCCGATAAACTATATATATTTTTTGACAGCTTTTACTATAATGAAATTTTCTAAGTGTTGAACATAATATTTTCAAATAACAACAATGAGAGTCGATTTTCTCATCGATCAAGACCCGTATAGCCAAAAGTTAAATGACACGACTTCTAGATATTGTTACAAGGTTTTCAAAAACACCGAGTTTCATCACTAACCCTTAACGTACAACATTTCGCGACTTGTTTTGCGAGGCCATTTTGGGCATATTTCCAAGTAATGAAAATGTTATTTTTGCGACGAAAACCTTATATTTGCCGATAGAACACCAAACAAGGATCGTGGAGTACCGTTTCAACATATTTACATGAAAAGTGGGTATTAACTTAACGAGACGTCAAAAATGTATTTTTCGACGATAAACATTATTTTTAAAACTAATGAGTGGTATCGATAACATACGTATTTGCATGTGTAGCATCATTTCATTTCTCACATTAGAGACTATCATTCATATTAGGTTGCGATTAGAGATCGTGCCTCATTTCGTGTATTCATTGTTGACATCGTAGCTATTGCACCAGGTGAGTTCATACCCCCTACTTTTACTTGTTTTTATAACTGTTTTGGGGGAGAATACATGCTCGTTTTTTTTTAACTAAACTCAATGATTGTTTATTTGAATGCGCAATTGCATAATTAAACACTACTGTTTCTCTGGATACTTGATTGATTATTCAAATGCACCTATGTGTATATCGGTTGCATACTTGATTATTTTCTCGCATACACAAGCGTTTTATAAACATGCAACACACTTTATGAACTATTGCTTTTATGTTGCACACTCTATGAACTGTTGCTTATACGCAAAACACTTTACAAATCATTGCTGTTACGCAAACATTTCTATTGATTGACAATTGCTTTTATGCAAACACTTTTATGGACCACACTGAAACTTATGCTTTATTTAAACTATTACGCGGATTAGCCTAAGCCCTTGAATCCCACTATGCCCAAACTCATGAACCGTCAATTCCTGCTGGGAAGCGCAAATGTTATAAATAGATCTATTGGTGGTGACTCCCCCGTTCGGTTTGACCGGATAGGCAAACGCGAGCGTATAACATGTCGAATTACAAGTGTAACGTGATAAACACTTGTCGGGCCTTTATATTTAACATGCTTCTAGAGCATGCACACTGTCGTAGCTTCGGTTGCATGAACTTAGTGCTAGCGTAATAAGACTATTTACTATGTGGCATTGTATTCGTTGTAATGATCACATACTCTACTCATGGTCCACTCTTCAAATTTTACTTTAAGGTAAACTTTATTTTTATGACATTGTGTCACACAATGGTCACAAAACTCTCTATTGAACTCACAACACTATTGTTTTAATACAAACTTATGAACTCACCAACCTCGTGTTGACACTTTAGCATGTATTTTCAGGTATTAAGCTATGGCACGCTACAGGAGGTTTTGGCAGGGCATGGCATGGTCATAGAAGACTCTGATATTCATTTGGGGACCGTTTAAAAGTATTCTAAAGGCCTACTTCCGCACTACTTTTAAAAATGCAAATTCAACATTTTTGATTAAGCTATCTTATTCGAAATGATTCAAGTGAAAACCGCTTTTGAACCTGTGTTGTAATATCAATTGAGTTACACCCCAGCTTCACGTATGCTTCCGCTGGACCCGATTATGGGGGTGTGACAGATTGGTATCAGAGCTTTGGCTATAGCGAACTAAGTGTTTTTAAAACCTAGACTATAGCTACTTTCAAGAAAACTTAACCCCATGACCGCCACGTGCCTGCCTGCCAAGCTGAAGCCTCATTTGTGGTTAGTTGCTGACATAGAGGATGAGATTTGTATCTCATTATCTGATATATTATATGCATTTATTATAGTTGATTACTATAATCGTCTTTCATATACGCATGTTCACGTATCATATATGTCACCACGTTATGTTGTTCCTTGCATAGTTTCATAAATTGACCTCGAGTTTGGTCACTTGCTTTTGTTTTTTAGAACGTCTTGGTATTTGTGAAGGACATGGTATTAGTATAACTGAGCTGAGTATTTCAAAATTCATGGAACCTCGGTGGAATGTAGACTGGTCATCTATATTCAACCCGGGATAGTGAGATATAGGCTGACCACCTATGTCTGACTCAGAAGTGAATTTTGCAACATTGAGAGTGGTTATAATAAGATTATGTCTGGATTGAATCCTTTACTCAATTTCCAAATGTTTCATTCAGGTATGTGTATACCCTCGTTGTTGGAACATTCATACTTTTCATCACTTCATGAACGACCGATTAGAAGCACGTCAACTGGTCATTTCATCTCATGAACATTCACGTCTATGCACGATACACTTACATCACAGTGTTTTCTTTCATCACAATCTTATTATGTGTAGTTGTCATAGTCTCTTCCTTTCTCACCATCACTATCATTTCTTCTTCCCATCCCCATATATATATAAGGAATTAGCTAACACTCTATAGATTCCTATGTCACTCATTACTCACTACTCCCTATATTGACAAGTGGATATTATCAATGACCTCCCTAGGAAAGACTTTCCATACCATCTATAAGGAGGATCCCTCGGTACATTGAAACCATTCAAAACTCAACAGAAATCTCAGGATACCACAAAACCATTCGAAGCACTATCACTGGCCTGATTGCCACAATTCCACCATCTGGAAAGTATTGGCTTGATTGAATTACAAGATTAGTTTCGATGCGAATGCTCACTAAGAAACACTATAGAGATACATCCAACCTCCTAACCAAGACTATAGAACCTTCAATTGAACATGTCCTCACCAATAGACATTATTCAAACATGTTAGACATCTATGCATTTGTGCAGACATACCTACCCGACTATTTTATCCTCTTAATACTTTTACTTTTAAATGGATTTTTCTCCAAACTACCATTATACAAAACATATATCTTGTAAGAAATACTTTTCTGAGGCACTTATTTTGACAAGCAAATTCCTTTTGGTTAACCTTTTACAAAACTATTGAATGTTAGGAAATTTTAAGCATCAATCTTTGGTAAACCATACTATCCACTTTATGTTGAAAATAGTCCTATCTTGCATAACTACTAAATTTTGAAACATCGAGAAAAATGTTACTTGGAAAGCCGTTTGCTTGAAGTTGTAAATTTATTTACTCAGGGAAGGTTTATGAACAAAACACACAATCTCAAAACAAACTTTGAAAATCAATCACTATATTACATCTCTTATACCTTTAGGAGTTTGTGATTTGATGACATATATGGAGACTAAGCATCGTAGGTGGAGAGAGACTCAATTCATGACATCCTGCGGAGGATCGCAACCTTATCCTAATCTATTATTTTCAACAACACCCTTTGACGGACTTAACCTTGTAAGTCTTTCAAAACAAGATTCATGATATCCATTTCAATTATTTCTAATAGAGGAATTTAATTCACCTCAAACTCCTAGCGATTACATTAAGATTCCTTTAGAACCACACCAACTATCATCTACAGACCAATGGTCAGAATTAGAGAACAATTCAAACATAGGAAGATATGCTCATAGCATGAGTGATTGACTCTAGAAATGGTTGGACTATCCATTTACCATAAACCAAATTCAGTTGCAACCATAGTTATCGTGCGAGCGTAGAGACTACACCATCTGAGGCACTCTATGGTCGAAGTGCCAACATCCATTGACGGATCAAAGTTTGGAAAAGCCCAACTCACTAGACCCGTAAGCAATCATTAAATAACCAGGAATTTCCTACAAATCAAGAATCAGTTACAAGTTCGATAAGCTGTAAACCCTTAGAATTTCAAGTTCGTGGCAGGATTATGTTGAAAGTTCTGCCTAGGAAAGGCATGATACCATTCAGAAAACATCATAAAGATAAACCCGATATACACTGGACCATTCAACATTTCTGACAGAGTAGGCCTAGTGGCCGTCAGACTTGTACCTTGTTAGAGCTCAATAGCTTACACGATAAGAATCATCATCTTTTCACCAATACAACTTCAGAGACCAACACAAACTGAACTTCGGGACGAAGTTCCTTTTAAGGGGGTGAGACTGTAATAACCCGCATTTTTTGGGACATTTCTACTATTCACTATTCATCATTTACTATTTACCAATCACTATTCACCATTTTACTATTCATCATTTTCGGAGTCAGTTTGTGATTCCGAGAAGCGTTCAGAAATGTTACTATTCATGTGACACTATTCATTCCCGGAGGGAATCACTATTCATGATCATCATTCACCATTACGTAAACTGAGTTTAAGAGTCTTCAAATTCGCGTAACCAATGTGGTTTAGCTGCGAATTCATGCAACACTCATTAATGACATCTCATATAGACTAGAGTAGTCTACACCTTATCATCATCACTTGAGAACCTACACGGATATGCATTATTTCAATTTACGTATGCTTAATTTGTAATTAACGATACCACTCAGTTTTACTACTAACGTATACCCAATACTCCCGACTATGATCCTAACATATTTACATACTCATAAAAATAATATAAAAATTATATTATTAATTTACCCGGTGTTTTAAAATCAACGACTATATTTTACGGTCGGAGCTTATAACTCCGTCGGTTTGCGTTATTTCAATTCAATAATTATTCTAACACCCGATTCTCCTCAGGAATAATATTTTACAACTTCGTCGTATTTTATTTCACCTCGTTAACATTTATTTTTAATTAACTCGGTACCCGATAACACCCAATACACAACTAAAACTAAACCAACACATGTGTTAGACAAGCTCATTTAATGAGCCACCAACACCTCCCCCTTATTTCCCTCCTTTTGCCACCCCTATGTCCCCCCCTAAGACCAAAGACCAAAGACCAAGACTTTGACTAGACCGTATATATATACTCCATTACACCACACTTCTTCATTTTTACAACACAAATATAACTAGCAAACACCATTTTCATCTCCTCCCTTGGTGTGTGAATCGACCCACCATCAAGAACAAAGAAGAATCCATAAACTTTTCAAGATCCAAGTGTTTATCAAGTTCTAATCATGATCTAGTTGGGGTTTTGTGGTAAAAACCCTAGGTTATTATACATAATCATCTTCAAATCACCTCCAATATTCAAGTAAGCTTCAAGAATACTTTTGATATTTTCATACTTTCAATTACTTTATATTTTTATGTATTTTCAAGATATATTGGTAAAACATGCAAGTATGTATGATCCATACCACTTATTACTCATTTCTTTTCTTTATAAGCATAGATCTATAATTTTTTTACTAGTAATCTAATGAGATCCACCAAGAATGGTGATGTTTAGGAACCCATGACACCCTAAGAAGGGGTATGGTAGGATTGGGTACTTGTGGAGTTGATTTGAGATAGTTTGGTTAAGCCTTGAACAAGTTACAAACTAGAAAAGTCGATTTTTACAACTATATAAAAGCTACTGTCCCTTTTTGTTAAACGTGGGAAACTCAGGGTCTAGGGTGTAACTTTCGACCAAAGATTTAGAAAATACATTCCGAGACAAAACTATGGCCGAAAACGGGGATAAAATCCGAGTTACGACGAAAAGGATATGCTATTTTCAAGATTAATGACGAAATCTATATTTTCTGAAAATATTGAATCTGTCCCGATTTTTCTAGCTAGAAAAACTGAGATTTAATGATATCTAGACTAGCCAAGACCTTGAGAAACCTAAAGTATACTTGATTACCTTCGCGGGGATATAAAGAACGTAGAAAACGTGCTTATAACGAAAAAGATACAAGTGTTTGAAATCCGACGATATATATATATTTTCATCAGCTTTTCTACTATTATTTTTGCCGCAAAACTGTCTTTGCAAGACACCACTTTCTCGGCTGTTTTTCTTTATGATCGGATCAGTTTGAGTCCGAGCCGTAGTTTTTTGAAATCAAGATCTCCCAGCAAGTTTTTCAAATCAATTGGCCGTTTGAGCATTGGACTCGTAACGAATAAACTACGACCTCATCTATATACCCGATAAACTATATATATTTTTTGACAGCTTTTACTATAATGAAATTTTCTAAGTGTTGAACATAATATTTTCAAATAACAACAATGAGAGTCGATTTTCTCATCGATCAAGACCCGTATAGCCAAAAGTTAAATGACACGACTTCTAGATATTGTTACAAGGTTTTCAAAAACACCGAGTTTCATCACTAACCCTTAACGTACAACATTTCGCGACTTGTTTTGCGAGGCCATTTTGGGCATATTTCCAAGTAATGAAAATGTTATTTTTGCGACGAAAACCTTATATTTGCCGATAGAACACCAAACAAGGATCGTGGAGTACCGTTTCAACATATTTACATGAAAAGTGGGTATTAACTTAACGAGACGTCAAAAATGTATTTTTCGACGATAAACATTATTTTTAAAACTAATGAGTGGTATCGATAACATACGTATTTGCATGTGTAGCATCATTTCATTTCTCACATTAGAGACTATCATTCATATTAGGTTGCGATTAGAGATCGTGCCTCATTTCGTGTATTCATTGTTGACATCGTAGCTATTGCACCAGGTGAGTTCATACCCCCTACTTTTACTTGTTTTTATAACTGTTTTGGGGGAGAATACATGCTCGTTTTTTTAACTAAACTCAATGATTGTTTATTTGAATGCGCAATTGCATACTTAAACACTACTGTTTCTCTGGATACTTGATTGATTATTCAAATGCACCTATGTTTATATCGGTTGCATACTTGATTATTTTCTCACATACACAAGCGTTTTATAAACATGCAACACACTTTATGAACTATTTCTTTTATGTTGCACACTCTATGAACTGTTGCTTATATGCAAAACACTTTACAAATCATTGCTGTTACGCAAACATTTCTATTGATTGACAATTGCTTTTATGCAAACACTTTTATGGACCACACTGAAACTTATGCTTTATTTAAACTATTACGCGGATTAGCCTAAGCCCTTGAATCCCACTATGCCCAAACTCATGAACCGTCAATTCCTGCTGGGAAGCGCGAATGTTATAAATAGATCTATTGGTGGTGACTCCCCCGTTCGGTTTGACCGGATAGGCAAACGCGAGCGTATAACATGTCGAATTACAAGTGTAACGGGATAAACACTTGTCGGGCCTTTATATTTAACATGCTTCTAGAGCATGCACACTGTCGTAGCTTCGGTTGCATGAACTTAGTGCTAGCGTAATAAGACTATTTACTATGTGGCATTGTATTCGTTGTAATGATCACATACTCTACTCATGGTCCACTCTTCAAATTTTACTTTAAGGTAAACTTTATTTTTATGACATTGTGAGTCACACAATGGTCACAAAACTCTCTATTGAACTCACAACACTATTGTTTTAATACAAACTTATGAACTCACCAACCTCGTGTTGACACTTTAGCATGTATTTTCAGGTATTAAGCTATGGCATGCTACAGGAGGTTTTGGCAGGGCATGGCATGGTCATAGAAGACTCTGATATTCATTTGGGGACCGTTTAAAAGTATTCTAAAGGCCTACTTCCGCACTACTTTTAAAAATGCAAATTCAACATTTTTGATTAAGCTATCTTATTCGAAATGATTCAAGTGAAAACCGCTTTTGAACCTGTGTTGTAATATCAATTGAGTTACACCCCAGCTTCACGTATGCTTCCGCTGGACCCGATTATGGGAATGTGACAGAACTAATCTAAAGATAACAACTAAAAATATCTAACTAAATTATGCTAACCAAGCAAATATGAGATTTATGATAAAAAGATATACTTGTAAAGCAAATTATCAAGATTCTTAGGTGTGGTTTAATATTTCGATTAAGTCCATTATTAATCTATTAATATCTTTTAGAATAAATTGTTTTCTCACAACAATTTTTCATAAAGAAAGATAAAAATCTAACCAATATATTTTATAAACCACACCTAACTCACTAAATAATCTACTCCACAAGTATATAAAAAAACTCTACTCACTAAGCATAGCAAGCCAACACATATCGAATATTATGATAAACATAAACATGATTATTTTAACAACTGTTAAAGGTTTAAAAAGTAAAGAAAGTAGAACCCGGATGAATAAACGAAAGGAATTAAACACCCGATCTAATAAGCTCAATTTAACACAAAAGTCTACAACTTTATTAATGTTATCCACTTATTAGTAAGTAAAGTTTAAAACCTTACTACTAAAAAGCTTAAAAATTAATAAGGTTTCAAACTTTATGAATTAAAAATGCTTAATAGACCCTTAAGCTCCGGCCTTAGTGGTAGAATGGCAAGAAATTAAAGAAAGACAAGAACTTTATTAAAGGTTAGCAATAATAAACAATATAAAGCACTACTTCTAAATGAAATAAGCTAAGAGTGATCTAAAAATTTAAAAAGATTAAAACTTTTTAACTAAAAACTACTATATCTAAGTCCACCCGAAGCTAAGTTTCCCACTCAAAGAATAGACGTGAATCGGGTATAATTAAGAACTAAACCTAGATGAACAAGCTATTAAATAGCTTATAGTTCAAAATAAACTTAAAAAGTTGCAAACTTTTTTATTAAAAACTTGATAAAAAAGCTATTTAACAAGCTAAAAAGCTACTAAATGCATAAATAAAGAAAGTGCTCTCAAACTTAAGAAATGTCAAGACTTATTTAAAAAAATAAGTCGAGCTTAACAAGCTCATGCATATCTTTTGTTGTTTGAATTGAGCTAGAAGGTAGAGAAGAGAAGATGTAATAGGACATAATAAGCATAAACAATAAAAATGAAAATATTTATAAAAATAAATGAAATAAAACTATTTTTTTTATATTTTTATTTTTATAAAAGATAAATTATAGAAGATTAGTAAATAAAAGAAAGAGAAAAGATCTTAATGAATAAGCTTATTGAAAAAGCTCATCAAAAAGCTACACCTAAATAAACCATAATAAGCTAAAAAGCTTATATAATTTATGTAGATATAAGAAAGAATAAAAATAAAGAAAGAAATAGATGAGAGAAATAAGCTAAGAATTATCCATAAGAAGTACCTTCATTAAATATAAAAGTTGTTACAATAAGCTAGATAAGCTATTACAAATAAAAATTATATCTAAAACTTCAAATAAAACTTCTCTCTAAAAAATAAACACTAAAAATAAAACTACTCTCTAAAATTTTTTTAACCAACCCAAATTGGGTCTGGTGCGTCCTATTTATATCAAATGAGGAGTGAGGGGTATAATAGTCCATTCAGGCCACTTTCAATCCAAGCCATTCAATCAGGGGTAATTTGGTCAATTCACAACGCCGAATGCTATTTTGACTTATTCTGGAATGCCACGTGTCACGCTCCCATTGGTGGATCTGACTTCTAGAAGTTTCCTCGGACTGACACACGCCTGTGCACTCTGACCTCGTACTGACACACTCTGACCTCGTATTGACACACGCCTGTTTCGTCATCTTGTACACGTGTCATCCTCTGATTGGTCAAGAATACTGCCACGTCGGAACATCGTACTGACAACCTCGTACCTGCCATGTCAGACCTGCCACCTGTACCTGCAACAATAAACTCGTACAAATCATTAGCATTTAACGAGCCGCCATGTGGCAGGCTCTGATTGGTCCACGTCACTGCCATGTCAGCAGGTGGGGCCCAATGGTCAATGCTGGTCAACGACAGTCAACGGTCAACGCTGACCGGTCAACGAGTCAAAGTCAACGGTCAACGCTGACCGGGTCGGGTCGGAGTCTGGGTCGGGTCTGGAAATGGTTCGGGTCAGCCACGTGGACCACTCACAGAGTGCCACGTGGCAGGCAGTAATAATACTACCATTTGTGTCCGGTGGGATTCGAACTTAAGCCTCTCGTGTGAGAGGTGAAGTTGCTTGCCAACTGAGCTAGCAAAGCCTTCAGTTAATAACTGCGTTTGGTTCTTTTTATAATAGTTTTGAGCCCAGTCCAGATTATTACAAGTAAAAAGGGTCAAAATCAGTTTTGACCTGTCATTTAATGGAGTTTTGGACCTGATAAAAATTTGAGAAAAATACCGTCGAACTCGTTTTTTCGTGCTCTTTCCAATGGTGTGATCGGGAAACATTTTTGACTTCATCTTTACCACGAAAAACGTGAAAACGTCGTTGAAACTCTCTGAAAATCACCGTTTTTCTTTTGTATTCAAACTCTTTTATCATCAACACATAATCACGCGTTCCAAACATATTTGTAACATAATAAATGTGATCCCGGCTTACATCCCCGGCCTCGGCTATTTACACTTTTCCAAATCTCGTGCTCGTTTTGTCATTTTCTTGTGATTTTTCGTCCTTTTCTTAAATATCCGTTCCTGCACATTCACAAACACAAAAACATACATTCTTTGGCAATTTTGGTTAGTTTTTTGTTTATTTGGTCCTTTTATGGCTCAGAAAAGGTGAGTGAATAAGCACTCACCAGTTAGTGATGTACTATTTGTTAGTGCAAGTTTTAAATTTATAAGGATGAGTTACCAAATCTAGAAACAACACATACGAGCAAGTGTACTCGTCCGTTATAGCAAGATATGATGGTAAGTCGGGATCGTTCGCAAGGATTTGTGAGTGAATCGAAATATAAGTCTAAAAGTAAATCTCTAATGTACGCAAATAAGATAATAAGAAAATTCAATAAATTAAAAACTACACTTGTTTAGACTGGTTTTCTACTTAATGACACACATGATTGTGTTATAACTTTTGATAACATGTTGGTTGAGATAATTAGATGGTGATCTAATCTATTGTTTCTACAAATTAAACCTTCGTTAAGATTTTAGTTCATAAAAACAAGCTTTAGGTGTAAACAAATCAATTCAAGATCTATCCAAGGTTCATAAGGTATGGTGGATATCTTAAACACAAGACAAACTTTTATTACAAATCAAATACTCTTAGGAAATGGTTAATACAAAAGCTAACCTCTTCATAGACAAAAAGGTCACAATTGTTTATAAACATTTAAACTTTCGTCCAACTAAAGGTTTTCAAACAATCCGATTTGATGGTATAAAAGCATTCTCATTACAATCATACTTCTTGTTTCTTTGTTTAGTCAAGAATAATTATGGTGAAAAACAATCATTCATAGACAAATGATTATAACTAGTTGAGTAATAACAAATCTTTCGACCTTTGAAACTATTATCAATTAGTTAACCTTGGCTAAACAAATGTCACGATGAAACTTAAGGTACAATTGGTTCTTAGGATTGACTTGAAATTGAATTAAAACATGTTATCACAATCATAACTATCACTAAGTATAAAACATCATCAAAATAAGTGTAAAAAGATTACTAGCCACTCATAGCAAACATGCAAATAAACTCAGAATATTTAACATTAGAATCCATGGTTATAAGTTTTACAATGCTTTGAAATTGATAACAAATGACAAGGTATTGATAACCTAAGTGTTGGTGATAATTTCTTGAGGTTTTCGGACTCCAAATGTTGCTTCCTTGGTCCTCCAAAGTTCCTGGTTCTTTCTGCATGAATTTTCCTCCTTAGAGAGCTAGAAGATGATAATAATTGTGTGTAGTAATGAGAGTAAATGGTATCTTGAATGGTGTCTTGAATTATGCACTTTTGATGTCCTTATAGGCTTGTCCAACACTCTTGGTAATGAATAGGGACTTAAATGCTTGAACTTGGACAGTAAGACACTAAGAAGGGCCTAGAACCATGGGACAAAAGACCAAGATTCGTGCACAAAATTTGGAAAAAACATGCAGAAGTCGCCATCCGATCGATTGCGGGTTGATACCGATCGGATGGAAAATGGTCATAATGGCAATCCGATCAGTTAAACTCCAACCGATCGGATGGTAGATCCTGGCTGTTTTGGACTTTGACTTTTCCTTGTGTAGTTCTTTATGCACTATCCAAACTTGATTAACTTCTGAACTTGGAACTTTGAGATGACAAAACTTAGGTTCTCATATGAATTACTTCACAGATTGGACTTTTGAGCTCGGGAATCTTCGTGTAATCGCGTATACTTCATTTTCTTCACTTTTTCTCCATTTTTCCTGCATTTGGCTACATATGCTACAAAAACATACTTTGATACGATTTAGTGGCAAAAGCATTTAAAAACAACCAAATAACATACACAAAAACACTAATAACGCTTATAAAAACATGTTAACTTTGAGCGTTATCAAATCCCCCACACTTAAACTTTGCTTGTCCTCAAGCAAATCTAGAAGAAAACTAAATATCCACATGGTAACCAAAAATAATTAGAAAAATGTGATGCAAATCCACCAAGTACAAGTACAAGATAAGATTCATCATTTTTAATCTTGAATGGTGAAAAATCGAGATGTTCGACAATACCCAATGATTTTCTTGCTTTGATTAACATTTCTAAACACCTCACAAAAAAGGAACGAAGTGTAATTCACTCAATCACTCATTTATTTAAGAAGTGGAGTATATATAAGAGAAATCACACTCATTGCTTAGTCATGATCTAATTATTACTAGCTTGTGCAAGAAACAAAACTACACCGCAATGGCGTAAGCACCAAGTCTACATATCAAAGAGATCTTTCATTCGGGTTGTAATGTAAGGCTTTGGGTTGTACCAGGCTTATGTTCAAACATCTCATACAAAAACACAATAGATTACTGGCGCGAGTTCTTGATTACTCAAAAATCGGATGGTCACTATAATATTCTTGCACTTGACATTCTTACAAAGCCATTACTATATCCATATAGATAAAGTAATTTGGTAAGGGTAGGGATAAGGCATGGGAAATATTTATGAAATTGGTTTTAAAAGAAAAATAAAATCAAGTCTAAGTCTCATTGTTGCTAGTCACCGAATAAAGCACGAACCCGTAAATGATTATAGTTACAATCTTCCTCTTCTTCAAATATCGATACATCGATTTGCCATAACTATATTCTTCATACGTAGCACATTGGCTAACAACATATCACAAAATTTTCTTTATTCACATATATAGCACATTTGCTATAATTGTCACCTTATAGTTGCGATGACTTATTATATATATATATATATATATATATATATATATATATATATATATATATATATATATATATATATATATATATATATATATGTATATATATATATATTTTGCAATTCATAACTAAAAATTCCCCCACACTTCGCATAAGCATCACCACAACAATACAAATAAGAAGTTGCAGTCTCCCTCTTTGTCGGAATGGCACACACATAATTGGTGAAGTGTGGCTCACTAATAATCATCATAAACTATCCAACAACCAAGCAACTAGCAACCAACCATTTAGACTTTGACAAGGGTTAGGCTAAGGTTTAAAGTGTAAAATCTTTTTGTATTTTTCTGGATTTATCAAAAACAAAAAGGATGGCTCGAAGGGTGTAACTAAGGGTATCTAGCGATAAAAATGAACGCTAACAAAAGGGTTAAAAATTGGAAGACTAGCTTAATGTCAATAATGAAGGCTATTTGGTTAAAATCCTAAGGTTGCCTCTTATCACGTATGTATACTTATATTACAAAAATGTAATCTCACAACGGTCTCGTAATGATTTACAAGTACAAGTTCTAGAATAAATAAAATCATCGGCACACTCATAACAAAAGATTCAAGCATAAAAGATGTATGCTAGATATGAAATAGGCTCAAATCCTCACAATTTAGTGGAAAGGGTTATAATATGTGCAAGCAAATGTTATCGATCCCAGAAATGGATTGGAATATTAATCGGGACACATCTCAAATTTTTCAAAAATTACTAATCTTTACCAGTGGATAAATCCAGTTATTCTAATAAATTATTCCTAAAAGTTTAAAAACAACTAGATTATAAGGACAAACAAAATTTAAAAATTAAATCGATATTAGACTTAATTTCTTATTTTACCTACTCACCCCCCCCCCCCCCCCCCCACACTTAAGTTGAACATTGTCCTCAATGTGATAAACGAAAAAGTATGAAAGTGGGGAAAATGAGAAAATAAACCATGATATTCGATGTTATGTTTCTATCCAATCTTCTGTTTCTTGCAATCAACACCTGCATTTTTAGAAACAAAAACAAACAAAAGCATTGCAGTTTTATTCAAATTAGTGGCACACCCCCACACTTAAGTTTGACCAAGTGGTAAAACTTTGGGGTATAGACACTAAAAAATAAAATAAAAATAAACACACGGGTTGCCTCCCGAGAAGCGCTTGTTTTATTAACGAGTCCTCAGCCGGACTCAAACTTCGAAATAGATTATGAAGTTTTAGTGTTATGTTTCCGTTTAGGGATATACAACACATTTCCTATCACAGTCCCCTCTCCTGTTTCATCTATGTTTTCCAATTTAACATTTTCCCATGCTCTAGGAAGAGCATCATAGATAAAACCATTACTGTGTGCCCAAGGAACCATTTCCTTGTGTGGAGCCATGAATGTGATAGCTTTATATTCAAATTCGGATGAAATTTCCTCATTAGAAATCACGTTTAATTGCTCTTTATCATAATAGAATTTAATTCGGTGCCCATTTACAATGAAACTTCCACCATGTTTGTCATAAAGTTCAACATAACCTGATGGAAATCCATGTTTCACTACATATGGTCCAAACCATTTTGGCTTGAGTTTCGGAGCGTTAAACTTGTATTTCATATTGAAAAGCAAAACTTTATCTCCAGCTTTGAATTGTTTTCGAATTCTCAGCTTTCTATCGTGGTATGCTTTAGTTCTTGCTTTATATAGCTTGGAGTTTTCATAAGCTTAAAGTCTTAACTCATCAAGTTCATGTAATTGCAAAAATCTCTTTTCTCCAGCTATTTTTAAATCAGGATTACAGCTTCTTAACGCCCAGTAAGTACGGTATTCAAGTTCGAACGGTAGATGACATGTTTTCCCATACAAGAGTCTGTATGGTGTCGTACCAATTGGTGTCTTATATGCCGTATGAAATGCCCATAGAGCGTCGTCTAATTTCCTTGACCAAACGGAAGGATTGTCTTTAACCGTTTTTTCAAGTATTCTTTTTATAGCTCTATTGGTATTTTCGACTTGACCACTAGTTTGTGGATGATAAGCTGTAGCAAAACGATGATGAAATCCATATCGTTTCATTACTTTCTCCATTTGTTTATTACAGAAATGGGATCCTCTATCACTTATTAAAGCTTTAGGAATTCCATAGTGAGCACAAAGCTTTTTGAGAAAGTTGACAACAACTCGTGCATTGTTAGTAGGAAGAGCTTCAGCTTCAACCCATTTGGAAACATAATCGATTGCAACGAGAATATATTTGTATTTGTGTGATTTAGGGAAGGGTCCCATAAAATCAATTCTCCAAATGTCGAATATTTCACAGACTTGAATGCTCTTTTGAGGCATTTCGTCTCTTCGAGAAAGGTTACTGGATTTTTGGCATGCATCACAGTTTTGAACAAGAGTATACGCTTCTTTGAAAATTGTAGGCCAATAGAATCCATCATCAAAAACTTTTCTAGCTGTAGTGGAAGGACCATAATGTCCCCCAGTTGGTCCATGATGACATTCATCAAGAATTTTTCTTGTTTCAGCACCCGAAACGCATCTTCGTATCATTCCATCCTTGCACATCTTAAAAAGGTAAGGTTTCTCCCAATAATAGTGTTTTTGTTCTGAAAAGAACTTACTACGTTGGTAGTGACTCATCCCTTTTTTAAGAATATCTCCTGCAAGATAATTTGCGTAATTTGCAAACCATGGTATTTCCTCATCATCATCTTTATCTATCGTCATGAGAGTTTCTTCTGGAAAATAATCATTAATTTCATTTTCTTTTAATTCTTTCAAATTCGGATTCTCGAGACGTGATAAATGATCTGCTGCAAGATTTTCTGCTCCTTTCTTGTCTTTTATTCCGATATCAAATTCTTGCAGTAATAAAATCCATCTGATAAGACGCGGTTTTGCATCTTGTTTGGTAAACAGATATTTGAGTTCGGAATGATCGGTAAAAACTATCGTTTTTGAAAGCACGAGATAAGATCTGAATTTGTCGAATGCAAAAATTACGGCTAATAATTCTTTCTCCGTAACCGTATAGTTTTGTTGAGCATTGTTGAGTGTTTTACTAGCAAAATATATAGGACGAAAATGTTTTCCTTCACGTTTTCCTAAAATAGCTCCAACAGCAAATCGCTTGCATCACACATGATTTCAAATGGTAGTGACCAATTAGGTGCAACCATAATTGGGGCACTAGTCAATTGACTTTTCAATGTTTTGAAAGCTTTGATGCAGTCAGCATTGAAATCAAATACAGAATCCTTTTCTAAAAGTTTAGTCATAGGACGTGATATTTTTGAAAAATCTTTGATAAATCGGCGGTAAAAACCGGCATGTCCTAGAAAACTTCTAACGGCTTTAACGTTAGTTGGTGGTAGTAATTTGGTGATAAGATCTATTTTAGCTTTGTCTACTTCCATCCCTGAACTTGATATCTTGTGTCCTAACCCAATTCCTTCAGTTACCATGAAATGACATTTTTCCCAATTAAGAACTAGGTGTGCAGCTTCATATCTCTCAAGCATTTTATTGAGATTGGAAAGACAAGTTTCAAAAGAATCACCAAAAACTGAAAAGTCATCCATGAAAACTTCCATAGATGTTTCAAGCATGTCTTGAACTATTGCGATCATACACCTCTGAAAAGTTGCAGGTGCATTACATAGACCAAAAGGCATACGCCAGTAAGCGTAGGTTCCAAAAGGACATGTAAATGTGGTTTTCTCTTGATCGGCTGGATCGATAGGAATTTGGAAATATCCAGAAAAACCATCAAGGAAGCAAAAGTATTTGTTTCCTGCTAATCTTTCGAGCATCTGATCCATGAAGGGTAAAGGAAAATGATCTTTCCTGGTGGCTTTGTTAAGTTTTCTGTAATCAATACATACTCGCCATCCAGTGACAGTTCTAGTAGGAACTAATTCATTCTTTTCATTTGTCACTACAGTCATTCCTCCTTTCTTTGGAACACAATGAACAGGACTCACCCATGGGCTATCCTCGATAGGATAAATAATTCCTGCGTCAAGAAGTTTGATGATTTCCTTCTTAACAACTTCTTTCATATTCGGGTTGAGTCGACGTTGTCTTTATACAACGGGTTTAGTACCTTCTTCACAATTGATTTTGTGTTTGCAAAAATCTGGACTAATTCCTGGAATATCAGAAGTTTTCCACGCAAAAGCGCGTTTATGCTTCCTAAGAACAGAAACGAGTCTTTCTTTTTGATTTGTTTCGAGCAACGACGATATGACTACTGGAAGAAGTAAATTTTCTTCTAAGTAAGCATATTCGAGATTATTGGGAAGGGTTTTGAGTTCCAAATCAGTGGGTGGTTCTTCTAGAGACGATTTGATTTTCAATTGATCTTTCTCAGTGATATCTTCAAATTTCTCTTCTTCCTCTTCTTCTAATTTTATTTCATGAATTCCTCAAATTCTTTATCAGAATTTGTTTCACTAATCTTTTCTGAAGTAGTCATGAATGGTTTCGAATCGTCAAGTAATGCATCCAATTCTTCTTTAGTGACTTCATCAATTACATCGATGTTATAGCATGTGTCATCACTGGAATTTGGATATTTCATTGCTTTATCGATTAAGAATGTGATTCGATCTTCTTCTACTCCAAGATTGAGTTCTTTACCTTTAACTTTAATCATTGCATCAGCAGTGTTTAAGAAAGGTCTTCCTAAGATTAAGGGTACTTGACTATCTTCTTCCATTTCTAAAATGACAAAATCCACAGGAAAACAAATTTACCAACTTGAACAAACATATTTTCAGCAACCCCAACAGGATATTGGTATGTATGGTTGGCTAATCTTATACTCATCTTAGTAGGTTTCAATGTATTGATGGAAAGTTTAGAATACAACGAATAGGGCATCAAATTGATACATGCACCTAAATCGGCTAAAACATCACATGTGTTGTTGTTTCCTAATGTACATGGTATAAGAAAACTTCTGGGATCTCCAAGTTTTGGTGGAATTTTTTTTTGAATTATAGCAGAGCATTCTTCATTAAGAAGGGTAGCGGAAATTTGTTCTAACTTGTTTCGATTACTAAGAAGTTCTTTCAAAAATTTCTCATAATTGGGCATTCCAGCTAGAACATCAACGAGGGGTACGTTATGTAACACCCTCAAAAATCGTTAATAACAGCGGAAGACTTAACATGTCAGCGGAAGACTTTCGGGGTATTACTTCAAGGATCTTTGTCACAATTATAGTAGACAACACAAAGTGAAGTATTAAAGTTTAATTTATTTCAAAATACCAAATATCTGGGATACAAGACATTATTAAGTTAAGAACGTGTTTTATTCTGAAGGAAAATAAGTAGTTTATTATGGTTCTTGTCATGCTTTTGCCCACTCCGTGCCATCCAGATCCGTCTTGTTTAGTTACCTGAGATAAACATGCTAAAGTCAACATAAAGTTGAGTGATATTCATAGGTTTGAGTTTAAGAGTTTGAATCACAAGTTAAGAATGTATTGTAATCACATACAATCAATATGTTAAAAATCAATGTTCCTGTTATTGCCTTAAGCTCATGATACTCAACGATTAACAGCCAATCATAAATGTGAATTATGATGGTAAGTAATAGGCCCCCAAAGATAGGTATTTGTCAATAACCTATTTATAAGAACAATAAAGTGCGCCTGGTGTTTTCTCCAACAACCAAACGAGGATTGTCAATCACTAATAGTATTATCCACAATTATTTACGTTCACCCTTCAAGTGATTAAGGTTCATGATCGAGGGACTTCTGACAATAGTAACTTAAGCAAATAACATTGGCCTGACGGTATTTCAATACCCGGTAAAAAGACTTGTGTTCGAGTTTTAAGCATGTATCCCCCCCACGGGAAAATAGTTAAAGAGTGAGCTATGAACTCACCTTAGTAGTACAGTGGTATCGTAGTCTCAACAAAGCAAGGAAACGGCTTCACACAACACAACCTAAAAGATAATGCAAGTTTCAGTTGATAGTCTAAATCTGGTTTTATCGCGAATATTAGTCATTCAGTTTGTTATTAAAAACTCGTGTTCGTTTAAATGTTTAAAGTTCAAAAACAAAGTTATATATACATATAACTTGTAAGTAAAAATGATTGATGATTGATATAAAGTTAGTTTTTATAACGGAAATAAAATAAACGTATCGTTTTACAAGAAATAAATAATGTATCGTTATATCGTTTAATTATAATTACGAATATATATCGTATATATATATAAGTTTATGTTTATATAAGTCTTAGTTTAATTATATGTTTATATATGTAAAAGGTTAATATTATTTTTATAAAATAATATTTACTGAAAATTCCTTTAAGTTTCCAAAATTTACATTTTTAACCCTAACGATATATATATTACACCGTTAGTCCAAAATATATATAATTTACATTTTAGGTCCAAAAGCATCAATATTTACATTTTTCAACTCCAAATATCATTTTTAACAGTTTAGAACTCAAAGTTTTCTGTTTTGACAGTTTCTACCCATAGTTTACCATTTTGACAATTTTAGTCCCTCGGTTTAAGAAATTTTGCAAAGTTAGTCCAAATTTCACCAAATTAAAAGTTCAACATTTTGACTTCTTAAATAAGCTCAGGACATTCAAATAAGTTTATTACAACAGCTTATTAGCTTATTTTTCACTTATTTTCTAAATTGGGCCTTAACGAGTCTATTACAAGGCCCGTTAATAATTTGAGATCCATTGGGCTTACGAGACCTTTGGGCCTGACCTTGGACTCATTTTTATAGTACAAAAATGTTATGAAACAGCTTAAAGCACCAGCTAATCGAATAAGCTTAATGGACAGCTTATCGGGCTAATAAGCCCACTTTAACTTATTTAGTTTTATAAAAACTGTTTTGGTCGCGTAGAAAGGGGTCGGGCAAATAGGCTAAACGAGCTCATATGGTCGAATAAAAATTGTTTCTCAATTGTTTACCAAGGTGATAATGAGATCGAGTTATAAAAAGTGTGGGTCGTGTGTTTATATTTCGAATTAACGAGGCCAAGTTCATGTATGAAACTCATTATGAAAAACTGCTCAACACTTAGAAATATTCTAAGTGTTGAGACTTTATTCGAAAAGTTCAATAGGTCTCAAAAGGGGTCGAATACTTTGAGTTTCCGTTATTTTTAGACTCGAAACTCTTTACATCTCGTTTGACAACGTTCCAAATAATTAGTGTCTCCAAAAATAATAATATGTTACGTTCGTATATTAAGAAATAACGAGGCAAAGTGTTTGTACGAAAATCAATATTGAAACTGTTTTCCAACACTTAGAAATATTCTAAGTGTTTTTGTGCTTATTCGAATGGGTCAAGGTATACATGGAACGTGTGATATAATTTACGTATACGTTATTATTAGTTTAAAATCATTATCATATTCGATTACTAGCATGGTCAAAAATGAAAATGACGATTTTACTATATATGTTACGTTTAACATTTAAGAAATAAAAGATAAAAGTAAACGTGTAAAACTAATATTACTAGAATTAGAAAAATGTTTATAGTGTTTCGAGTTTGCTTACTTCACCTCAAAAGGTGGGGATAATGGTACGTATGGTTCGAGTTGGATCAAAGGATCATTGGTACAATGGTTCACTCCTAGCAAGGTTCACAACGAGCTATTTGGTTCCTCCTTGGATCACTTGTGCACTTCGTACTCCTCACCAACTTTCTGTCCCAACTTGATGATATAACTTCACGTAATCTTTATTATGGTATGTTTTGAGTGTGTGTGTTGAACTGAGATGCATGGGAACTTTTTATATAGTGAGATTATGAAGTGTAGATAGGTACAAAGTTCACAAGAATGTGTGTTGGCTCGTTTGCATGGGGTGGCACCTCAAACTATGCCCAATCGAGACTTGGCCAACAAGGAGAATGTGTCATACAATCTACTATACATTCCTGACATGAACATAGATAGTATTGTTGTCATTGGGGATCATGGGAGGTTTGTGAAGAGTTTGTGACATGTTTTGGTTTTATGTGTCATACGGTTTTGGGAGTTTACTTGAGACAGTTTTGAAGTGACAAATGAAGGTGGAATTGAACGAGATTTATCATTCATGAAAGTTAGCTAGGTGATGAAACAAGTTATGTAATAATATACATGGGTTGTGTGTCGAAAAATGAAGTAACTAGGGGTGTTCCTTGGCTCGATCGTGGCTGGAAACAAAAGAAAAAGAAAAGAAAACAGGCCGGGAAATGGGCTTGTGGGTTTTGGGTTGTTTCGGCCCAAAATAGAAAAGAGAAAAGAAATAGAACATGGTCCGGTTTGGGTTTAACACTAGAATGTGGGGCCCATTTAGGTGTGGGGTCCACATAGAAGGTTTAGGGAGTCGGGATAAGTTCGAGATATAATAGTGAGTGGTCTCGGGAATTTTCGTAAGCTTCGGGAATATATAAATATTGTATGGTATTTAATCGAAACGTATATTATAAAAATATAAACGTTTAAAATATATATTCGCGATAATTAGACTATCTAGGTTTGTGTGCAAGCAACGTTTCTAAGCAAAAGATAATTCACATTTTACCGTTGTGATTTATATATCAAGTCTAATATAAAAAAAAATTTTGTCATACGTAAAAGTGGGTATTTAAATAACGTAATAACTTGTAAGTATTTACTAATCGTTGGGAAAATTACGAGAGGCTACAGTACATACACCTTACAGTGAATTCCATCCCGGAATTCGAGTTTAGGAGGGTTGCCAAGGGTGTCTAAGAGAAGAGGTGTGGGTACTTGGTGCGAATCTGGTCCTCGCGTTCCCAAGTATACTCTGGTCCTCGTTTAGAGTTCCAACGAACTTTTATGATAGGGATACGGTTTTGTTTCAGTTGTTTGACTTCTCTATCCATGATTTCTACTGGTTCCTCGGTAAAAACGAGTTTGTCATCAAGTTGTAATTCTTTCAATGGAATGACCAAAGATTCATCGGATAAACACTTCTTGAGGTTTGACACATGAAAAGTGTTGTGAATTCGGCTAAGTTCCTTGGGTAGTTCAAGTTTATATGCCATGGGTCCAATTCTTTCTAGGATTTTGAATGGACCGATGTATCTTGGGTTTAACTTTCCCCTCTTTCCGAATCGTATCATTCCTTTCCATGGTGATACTTTTAACATAACTTTATCTCCGATCTAAAAATCCATGGGTTTTCTTTTTAGGTCGGCGTAACTTTTCTGTCGGTCTCTAGCGGTTTGTAAAAGTTGTTTGATTTTGATGATTTTCTCGGTTGTCTCATGAACTAGATCCGGTCCCGTGAGTTGTACTTCTCCGACTTCTGCCCAGCAAACGGGTGATCTACACTTTCTGCCGTAAAGTGCTTCGAATGGTGCTGCCTTGATACTGGTATGATAACTGTTGTTGTATGAGAATTCTGCCAACGGTAAGTGTTTGTCCCAACCTTTTCCGAAGTCTATGACACAAGCGTGTAGCATATCTTCTAAGGTTTGTATAGTTCTCTCACTTTAACCATCGGTTTATGGGTGGTAAGCTGTGCTCATATCCAGCTTTGTTCCTAAAGCTTTTTGTAATGATTTCCAAAAATGAGACATGAAACGACTGTCACGATCTGATATAATAGAAATTGGCACTCCATGTCGTGACACAATTTCTTTCAGATATATCTGAGCAAGTGTGTTCATTTCATCAGTTTCTTTGATTGGTAGGAAATGAGCTGACTTGGTGAGACGATCAACGATAACCCATATCGTATCATAGCCAGTAGAGGTTTTGGGAAGTTTGGTGATGAAGTCCATTGTAATACGTTCCCATTTCCACATGGGGAGTTCAGGTTGGGTGAGTAATCCGGAGGGTTTCTGGTATTCTGCTTTTACTCTTGAACACGTTAAACATTTACTGACGTACTCAGCGATGTTGGCTTTCATGTTCGGCCACCAATATAGTTTCTTAAGATCTTGGTACATCTTGTCGGAACCTGGGTGAATGGAGTATTTTGACTTGTGAGACTCATGCATGATGAGGTCACGAATACCTTTGAAGAGAGGAATCCAGCTTCTTTCCTTGAAACAAAGCATTCCATTTGATCTTTTCACAAATCTGTTTTCGTTTTCCGGCATACCAAAAATCTTTTCAATTGGTCGATTTTCTTTCTTGAGAGCTTCGCTCTGGGCGATAATGATTTGTGTTGGGAGGGGTGAACAAATAGTCATGCCTAACGATCTAACTCTGAGAGGTTTTAGTCTTTCTTTTCGGCTTAATGCATCTGCTACTACATTAGCCTTTCCTGGGTGATAACGGATTTCACAATCATAATCACTAAGCAATTCTAACCAACGGCGTTGTCTCATGTTTAAATCCTTTTGATCTAGGATGTGTTGGAGACTTTTGTGATCTGTAAACACGATACACTTAGTGCCGTATAGATAGTGTCTCCATAACTTGAGAGCGAATACTATTGCTCCTAGTTCTAGATCATGGGTTGTGTAATTTTCCTCATGTTTCTTCAGTTGACGTGAGGCATAAGCTATTACCTTATCCCGTTGTATCAAAACTGCACCTAAACCATGGTACGAAGCGTCACAATATAGCACGAAATCTTTGCTTCCTTCGGGTAATGCTAGTATTGGAGCTTCACAAAGCTTTTGTTTTAACAGTTGGAAGGCTGATTCTGCTTCTTGTCCCCAGACGTACTTTTCGTTCTTTTGGGTCAACTTGGTCAATGGTTTTGAGATTTTAGAGAAACCTTCAATAAATCTCCGGTAGTAACCTGCAAGACCTAAAAATTGATGTACTTCTGTGGGAGTTGTAGGTGATGACCATTCTTTAACTGCTTCTATCTTTGCTGGATCCACGTGGATACCTTGACTATTGATTACGTGTCCCAAAAATTGCACCGTGGGAATCCAAAAGTCACATTTTGAGAATTTCGCGTACAACTTTTCTTTCCTAAGTAACTCTAGGATAGTTCTCAAATGTTTGGCATGTTCCTCTTTGTTACGAGAGTAGATCAGTATGTCGTCTATGAATACTATCACGAATTTGTCCAAATATGGCTTGCATACTCGGTTCATTAGGTCCATAAACACTGCGGGTGCGTTTGTTAGACCAAATGGCATTACCTGAAATTCATAGTGTCCATAACGGGTTCTGAAGGCTGTCTTGGGAATATCTTCTTCCCGAACTCTCAATTGATGGTATCCCGACCTTAGATCAATCTTCGAGTATACACTCGATCCTTGTAATTGATCAAACAAATCGTCTATTCTAGGTAAAGGATATCGGTTCTTTATAGTGAGTTTGTTTAACTCTCGGTAATCTATGCACATTCAGAATGATCCGTCTTTCTTTTTAACAAATAGAACTGGGGCTCCCCAAGGTGATGAACTTGGTCTAATGAAACCTTTATCGGATAATTCCTTTAGTTGTTCCGATAGTTCCTCCATTTCGGAAGGTGCCAACCTGTAAGGTGCTTTTGCTACTGGTGCCGCTCCAGGCACTAGTTCAATTTGGAACTCTACTTGACGAGTCGGTGGAAGACCGGGTAGATCTTCAGGAAATACTTCGGGGAATTCCTTAACGATAGGTACGTCTTTAAGTTGTTTCTTGGTTAACTTACTTTCCTTCATCTGAACCATGAATACATGACATCCTTCGTTCATGTATTTTATCATTCTGAGGCATGAGATGATTCCGTATCGGTTTTTATTCTTGTCGCCATGGATAACGAGGGTTTCGTTCTTAAAAGGAATGTGTATGGCTTTCTCGTCACAATGAATCTTAGCATGATGTTTGGATAACCAATCCATTCCGATGATAGCATCAAAACTACCGAGTTGGACAGGCATCAGGTCAATAGGAAAGGATTCCCCTACGAGAGTTAAGGTACAATTTCTTAAAACAGAGTTGGTGCTAATTAAGTTTCCATTGGCCATTTCTATCTCGTATGTGGTGTTTAGCTTAGAAGGGTTAGAGTTAATGAAAGGGGCAAACGTATCTGACACGAAGCTCTTATCTGCTCCAGAATCAAATAATACTCTAGCATTATGATGATTTAATAAGAACGTACCCATGACAACGTCGGGGTTTTGTGGTTCATTTTCATTTCCCATCACGTATGCTCTTGCTCGTGCAGTGTTCTGACCATTTCCTTTTAGACAGCGGTTCTTGAAGTGTCCAGTTTCTCCGCATGAGTAACATGTTGGTGCTATTGGTTGTAGGTTGCTGCCGGTAGCAGGGGTCCTACAATCTTTTGTGGCATGACCTATCCTTTGGCATTTATGGCATTTTACTGTACAAGCACCATTGTGATGGAGCTTGCATCGGTTGCACTGCGGCTTAATACCTTGATATCCATTGCCATTGGTTGCCGTAAATATCTTAGGAGGTTCTTGTCGTTGGTTCTGTTGTTGACGATGTGGGTTCTTGTTCTGGTGTTGTTGTTGGTTGATCCTGTTATAGTTGTTGTTGTTGTGGTGATGGTTGTTGTTGTGATGGCCGTTGTGGTAGTGATTGTGGTTTTGATGGTGGGTGGTTCTCCTGTCATCGAGCTTTCTTTTGAGTTTGTTGCACTTGATTTCGCGGTCTAGGAGTTTTTGTGCTAACTCCATTGCGACTTCTAGTGATGGTGGGTTGGATGCTGTGACGTTTCCTTCAATATTCCGGGGAAGACCTTCAATATACTTCTCCAGAGTTTTCTCTAAATCTGGTACGATAGAAGGACATAATGCCATCAGCTCGTGGAATCTCCTGTTGTAAGCCCTAAGATCGATTCCTTTGACTGCAAGGATATGGAATTCGTCTTCCAGTTTCCTTATTTCGGATCGAGGACAGTACTTCTTTAGGATCTTGGCTTTGAATTCCGTCCAAGAGAGTCGGTACGCTGCTTCTATACCTAAAGTTTGAGTTGTAGCGGTCCACCATGACAAAGCGTCATCCATTAAGGTTCCTGTGGCAAATGTGACCCTGTTGTTTTCTGAGCATCCACTCCTTTGGAATACCGTTTCGCATCTCTCGAACCAATGGGCGAGTTTAGTTATCCCTTCAGTACCCATGAAGTAAGTCGGCTGACAAGCCATAAAGTCTTTATAGGTACATTGGCGAGGTGCGGGAGCAACATTTCTTGCCGGTTGTGCGTTAGCATTTGCTTGTTCGGCTAAGGCTGCATTGATTCCATTGGTGATTGCTTGTTGGATTTCTTCCGAGGTCATGGTTGTTGCTGAGGTAGCGGTCGCGGTTCTCTTAGGTGCCATATTCCTAAAATGAGAGTATATGTTCAGAATTTTCATAATAACCATCTTGTGTTAGACTATTTGGTAACATCAATAGGTTCAAAGTTATAATAGTGTTACATATATCACGATGCAATATATGATATCATAACACTTATGAAAATAAAGCAAACATAACATCATTGATTAGATTGTCGTTTTGAGTTTACATCACTTATTTATTCTTGTTGACATGTTTCTAGGACATTCAAATACAAGTTATTACTGTGATGTGGGTGAGGCTATGTCGACAATCTATGGCATTCTAGGGTTTTCCTTGGTTATCATCAAGACGACGTTCTAGTTCCTGAATTTTGGCGGCCATGGTTTCTATGATTTGGTCTCGGTCTCTCTCCCTAGCTTGTGTTTCTTGTTGTGCACGTCGCAGGGACATGACTTGGGCTCTTGTGGTGTCGAGAGCTTGATCGATGTCACACATGATGTCCTTGTTTACGGTGTTAGCAGAGCAAAGTAATCCGATGAATTCCATAGCTTCACCGAATTGGGTATTAGTTGTTCCATCATGGTTCCCATCTCTAGGTGTCCCATCACAAGTTGTTCTATCTCAGCTGACATAACTTCTATCAGTTCATTAGGGATGTTGTTCACCAAGGTGGCTATGGCGTCTAACCTGTCTTCATGTCTTACTAACCTAGCTGCCAAGAGTGGTATGGTATGGTGAATGGGTTCTCCAGTGACTGGAAGGATCTTGGATGCAGCAAATGATGATCTTTCACCAAGTTCTCTGTTGGTGGGAGTACCTTCTTGAGATCTCCAATACTTAAGGATTGGTAGTAGGAATGACCATTTGCGAGCATTGACCCGCTTACGAGCCTTATGGTTGGTTCTTGCATAATAGTAAGGATCTGAGGAGGTAGGACGAATCTGGTAATTCCTTGGTTGATAAGGCAGAGGAGCACTGGGAGTTTTCACAGGTGGTGGACTGTTGATTGTCACTGGTACAGTAGTAGTCTGCTGATAAAATATACTAGGTAGTATCACTGGTTCTGCAGTTGGAGTAATTTCCTTTTTCCATTTAGTATCATCCCAGATGTCTTTTTCTTCAGCATATGAAAGAGCTTTTCCAGCAGTGGCTGGTTCATAAGGCTGGAATGGAGAAGTTTGCTTACTGCGTCTGATTGGACCAGATGATGCTTGAGGTGAAGTAAAGGATTGCTGACTTTCCTTATTCTTGTCTGTTGTAGGTGACACAGTCATTGGAGCAAGAGTTGGTACAATAGGTGTAGAGCTCTCAGTTTCCGAATCCGATAACAAAACAATGAAGTTGGGTTTGGAAGACATGGTACTGTAATAATCCCGATTAGTAAACATAGTTATTAGCATAATCATAACATGTAAGTATATATCAAGTTATATAAGTAAGAAATAATGAGAAGTAACTTTTCTACCAGATGTTGGAATGTAGGCACGGAGGGCATGAAGTGGTATTTTGTAAAAATGGTCCAGTTAAAGTGTAGTTATAGTCCAATGTTTAAAAACATCTGGTTCTCTATAACCGTGGCTCTGATACCAATCTGTAACACCCCCAAAAGTCGTTAATAACAACGGAAGACTTAACATGTCAGCGGAAGACTTTCGGGGTATTACTTCAAGGATCTTTGTCACAATTATAGTAGACAACACAAAGTGAAGTATTAAAGTTTAATTTATTTCAAAATACCAAATATCTGGGATACAAGACATTATTAAGTTAAGAACGTGTTTTATTCTGAAGGAAAATAAGTAGTTTATTATGGTTCTTGTCATGCTTTTGCCCACTCCGTGCCATCCAGATCCGTCTTGTTTAGTTACCTGAGATAAACATGCTAAAGTCAACATAAAGTTGAGTGATATTCATAGGTTTGAGTTTAAGAGTTTGAATCACAAGTTAAGAATGTATTGTAATCACATACAATCAATATGTTAAAAATCAATGTTCCTGTTATTGCCTTAAGCTCATGATACTCAACGATTAACAGCCAATCATAAATGTGAATTATGATGGTAAGTAATAGGCCCCCAAAGATAGGTATTTGTCAATAACCTATTTATAAGAACAATAAAGTGCGCCTGGTGTTTTCTCCAACAACCAAACGAGGATTGTCAATCACTAATAGTACTATCCACAATTATTTACGTTCACCCTTCAAGTGATTAAGGTTCATGATCGAGGGACTTCTGACAATAGTAACTTAAGCAAATAACATTGGCCTGACGGTATTTCAATACCCGGTAAAAAGACTTGTGTTCGAGTTTTAAGCATGTATCCCCCCCACGGGAAAATAGTTAAAGAGTGGGCTATGAACTCACCTTAGTAGTACAGTGGTATCGTAGTCTCAACAAAGCAAGGAAACGGCTTCACACAACACAACCTAAAAGATAATGCAAGTTTCAGTTGATAGTCTAAATCTGGTTTTATCGCGAATATTAGTCATTCAGTTTGTTATTAAAAACTCGTGTTCGTTTAAATGTTTAAAGTTCAAAAACAAAGTTATATATACATATAACTTGTAAGTAAAAATGATTGATGATTGATATAAAGTTAGTTTTTATAACGGAAATAAAATAAACGTATCGTTTTACAAGAAATAAATAATGTATTGTTATATCGTTTAATTATAATTACGAATATATATAGTATATATATATATAAGTTTATGTTTATATAAGTCTTAGTTTAATTATATGTTTATATATGTAAAAGGTTAATATTATTTTTATAAAATAATATTTACTGAAAATTCCTTTAAGTTTCCAAAATTTACATTTTTAACCCTAACGATATATATATTACACCGTTAGTCCAAAATATATATAATTTACATTTTAGGTCCAAAAGCATCAATATTTACATTTTTCAACTCCAAATATCATTTTTAACAGTTTAGAACTCAAAGTTTTCTGTTTTGACAGTTTCTACCCATAGTTTACCATTTTGACAATTTTAGTCCCTCGGTTTAAGAAATTTTGCAAAGTTAGTCCAAATTTCACCAAATTAAAAGTTCAATATTTTGACTTCTTAAATAAGCTCAGGACATTCAAATAAGTTTATTACAACAGCTTATTAGCTTATTTTTCACTTATTTTCTAAATTGGGCCTTAACGAGTCTATTACAAGGCCCGTTAATAATTTGAGATCCATTGGGCTTACGAGACCTTTGGGCCTGACCTTGGACTCATTTTTATAGTACAAAAATGTTATGAAACAGCTTAAAGCACCAGCTTATCGAATAAGCTTAATGGACAGCTTATCGGGCTAATAAGCCCACTTTAACTTATTTAGTTTTATAAAAACTGTTTTGGTCGCGTAGAAAGGGGTCGGGCAAATAGGCTAAACGAGCTCATATGGTCGAATAAAAATTGTTTCTCAATTGTTTACCAAGGTGATAATGAGATCGAGTTATAAAAAGTGTGGGTCGTGTGTTTATATTTCGAATTAACGAGGCCAAGTTCATGTATGAAACTCATTATGAAAAACTGCTCAACACTTAGAAATATTCTAAGTGTTGAGACTTTATTCGAAAAGTTCAATGGGTCTCAAAAGGGGTCGAATACTTTGAGTTTCCGTTATTTTTAGACTCGAAACTCTTTACATCTCGTTTGACAACGTTCCAAATAATTAGTGTCTCCAAAAATAATAATATGTTACGTTCGTATATTAAGAAATAACGAGGCAAAGTGTTTGTACGAAAATCAATATTGAAACTGTTTTCCAACACTTAGAAATATTCTAAGTGTTTTTGTGCTTATTCGAATGGGTCAAGGTATACATGGAACGTGTGATATAATTTACGTATACGTTATTATTAGTTTAAAATCATTATCATATTCGATTACTAGCATGGTCAAAAATGAAAATGACGATTTTACTATATATGTTACGTTTAACATTTAAGAAATAAAAGATAAAAGTAAACGTGTAAAACTAATATTACTAGAATTAGAAAAATATTTATAGTGTTTCGAGTTTGCTTACTTCACCTCAAAAGGTGGGGATAATGGTACGTATGGTTCGAGTTGGATCAAAGGATCATTGGTACAATGGTTCACTCCTAGCAAGGTTCACAACGAGCTATTTGGTTCCTCCTTGGATCACTTGTGCACTTCGTACTCCTCACCAACTTTCTGTCCCAACTTGATGATATAACTTCACGTAATCTTTATTATGGTATGTTTTGAGTGTGTGTGTTGAACTGAGATGCATGGGAACTTTTTATATAGTGAGATTATGAAGTGTAGATAGGTACAAAGTTCACAAGAATGTGTGTTGGCTCGTTTGCATGGGGTGGCACCTCAAACTATGCCCAATCGAGACTTGGCCAACAAGGAGAATGTGTCATACAATCTACTATACATTCCTGACATGAACATAGATAGTATTGTTGTCATTGGGGATCATGGGAGGTTTGTGAAGAGTTTGTGACATGTTTTGGTTTTATGTGTCATACGGTTTTGGGAGTTTACTTGAGACAGTTTTGAAGTGACAAATGAAGGTGGAATTGAACGAGATTTATCATTCATGAAAGTTAGCTAGGTGATGAAACAAGTTATGTAATAATATACATGGGTTGTGTGTCGAAAAATGAAGTAACTAGGGGTGTTCCTTGGCTCGATCGTGGCTGGAAACAAAAGAAAAAGAAAAGAAAACAGGCCGGGAAATGGGCTTGTGGGTTTTGGGTTGTTTCGGCCCAAAATAGAAAAGAGAAAAGAAATAGAACATGGTCCGGTTTGGGTTTAACACTAGAATGTGGGGCCCATTTAGGTGTGGGGTCCACATAGAAGGTTTAGGGAGTCGGGATAAGTTCGAGATATAATAGTGAGTGGTTCGGGAATTTTCGTAAGCTTCGGGAATATATAAATATTGTATGGTATTTAATCGAAACGTATATTATAAAAATATAAACGTTTAAAATATATATTCGCGATAATTAGACTATCTAGGTTTGTGTGCAAGCAACGTTTCTAAGCAAAAGATAATTCACATTTTACCGTTGTGATTTATATATCAAGTCTAATATAAAAAAAAATTTTGTCATACGTAAAAGTGGGTATTTAAATAACGTAATAACTTGTAAGTATTTACTAACCGTTGGGAAAATTACGAGAGGCTACACGTTAATTCTAACTTCTTTGATCATCTCTAAAAACTTCTTATTTCGCTCCTCTCTTTTCTCTTTTCTTAGGGCTTGTCGATATGGTATTTTTGGTGTATAAGGCTTTATTGGTGGAACGGTTGGTTTTTGGGTTGGTTCTTCTTCAACTGCTTCTCCTTCAGCTTCTTCCTCCTCAAATTGAATAAGAGTGTTATCGGTAGGAATGGGTGGTGGATCATATGAGAGACCACTTCGAGTGAATACAACATTGATATGCTTATTTCTGTTTTGTGGTGGACGATAATTCTTATCATTTGATCCAGACGGTTTTGGATTGGATTGGGTGTTACTTGGTAATGTACCAGGAATTCGAGAAGAAAATTGATCAGAAAGTCTACCAAATTTTGTTCAAGATCCTGGATAGAAGCTTGATGATTTTTCTGACCTTGCTCAACTTTGGTTTTGAGATTGAAAAATTGGGTTTTTACAAATTCATTTGTGGTTCTTTGAGCATTTACGAATTCTCGCATCATTTTTTCAAAATCAGATTCTTCCTTTTTATCTGAATTTGTTGGGTTTGGATTGTCTGTTCGAGGTTGAAAATCACGATTATTATCCCTTTGTTGGCGATCTTGCCAATTACCATAACTTCTTCCGTAATAATTACCACGAAAACCTCCTCCACGATATCCTCCTTGGACATAATTGGCTTCCCCTTCGTTGGGTCTATTCATAGGTTGGTCATCACACTCGGATGATGTGTGATTTCCTCCACAATTATTACAGCCATCTCGCATTTCTTTCATTTCTCCTTTTATATCTTTGTATTGCGAGTCCATTTTAGAAGACAAGGCTTCTAATTTGTCCATGAGTTTTGAATTATCTGAACTTTCGGCAAAAGCAACGGTTTTCCGTATGGGTTTGGTTTTGGAATCTTTTGACCAATCGAGTTTAAGAAGTACTCGATCTTCAAGAAGTTGATATGCCTCGTTAGGTGTTTTGTAAAGGAAAATTCCTCCGGCATCAAGGATTGCTTGAGATGCTTCATCAAGACCATGATAAAAGATTTGGATTATTGTTCCTCGTCCTAAATTATGACCTTGACAACTTCGAAGCAAATCTTTCATGCGAAGCCAAGCTTCAACAAGAGATTCATTAGGATTTTGTGAAAAAGCACGGATTTCTCCCATTAGTCTATCATACATGGAAGGTGGAAAGAATCGGCTTACAAAAGCTTGCCTCATCTCCTCCCAAGTATTAATAGTTCCAGGGGTTAATTCGTTATACCATACTTTGGCATCTCCGGCGAGTGATGATGGAAAAAGTTTGAGCTTGATAGCATCGACATTAGTATTTCCATAACGAAACATGCCACAAATTTCAATGAATTCGGCAATGTGTTTATGCGGATCGGCCCGCGAACGGCCATCGAATTGACGGTCTTGATCATAGAAAGATGGTGACCTTTAACGGTAAAGTTTTCACCAAGGTCGGCGACAACAATAGCAGCTCCAGGAGTGGGTGCTACGGTTCTATTGGCGGCCCACATGGGTTGATCGTCAGCCATGGGTATTGGTTAAAAAAGATTAGAAATCGGGTGTTCTTCGGAAAGATTATAAAAACAATTAAGAATAGTTGAGGATCTCTTCTTACGAAACAAACTTTCGGGATCGGATAAAGGTGTACTAAGCTTTTTAGTAGTAGAACGAGTGTTCATACAACTATCAAGAGAATCGAGTCAATTACCTATACAAAAGAAAAATAAAAAATAAAAAACAGAAAAATCTATCTGAATCGGTTGGGAACCAAACCGATCGGATGGACGCTACGGTAAAATTAAAAATATGGGAAACCGATCGGCTGGAAGTGAATCCGATCGGATGGATGCTACGGATTTTTTTTTTTCTTTCTTTTTTTTTTTTTTAGAAAACGAACACGAAAAGAAATGGACTTTTAAAACTTAAAGAAACACGATCAAAATCCCCGGCAGCGGCGCCAAAAACTTGATGTGCTATTTGTTAGTGCAAGTTTTAAATTTATAAGGATGAGTTACCAAATCTAGAAACAACACATACGAGCAAGTGTACTCGTCCGTTATAGCAAGATATGATGGTAAGTCGGGATCGTTCGCAGGGATTTGTGAGTGAATCGAAATATAAGTCTAAAAGTAAATCTCTAATGTACGCAAATAAGATAATAAGAAAATTCAATAAATTAAAAACTACACTTGTTTAGACTGGTTTTCTACTTAATGACACACATGATTGTGATAACTTTTGATAACATGTTGGTTGAGATAATTAGATGGTGATCTAATCTATTGTTTCTACAAATTAAACCTTCGTCAAGATTTTAGTTCATAAAAACAAGCTTTATGTGTAAACAAATCAATTCAAGATCTATCCAATGTTCATAAGGTATAGTGGATATCTTAAACACAAGACAAACTTTTATTACAAATCAAATACTCTTAGGAAATGGTTAATACAAAAGGTAACCTCTTCATTGACAAAAAGGTTACAATTGTTTATAAACATTTAAACTTTCGTCCAACTAAAGGTTTACAAACAATCCGATTTGATGGTATAAAAGCATTCTCATTACAATCATACTTCTTGTTTCTTTGTTTAGTCAAGAATAATTATGGTGAAAAACAATCATTCATAGACAAATGATTATAACTAGTTGAGTAATAACAAATCTTTCGACCTTTGAAACTATTATCAATTAGTTAACCTTGGCTAAACAAATGTCACGATGAAACTTAAGGTACAATTGGTTCTTAGGATTGACTTGAAATTGAATTAAAACATGTTATCACAATCATAACTATCACTAAGTATAAAACATCATCAAAATAAGTGTAAAAAGATTACTAGCCACTCATAGCAAACATGCAAATAAACTTAGAATATTTAACATTAGAATCCATGGTTATAAGTCTTACAATGCTTTGAAATTGATAACAAATGACAAGGTATTGATAACCTAAGTGTTGGTGATAATTTCTTGAGGTTTTCGGACTCCAAATGTTGCTTCCTTGGTCCTCCAAAGTTCCTGGTTCTTTCTGCACGAATTTTCCTCCTTAGAGAGCTAGAAGATGATAATAATTGTGTGTAGTAATGAGAGTAAATGGTATCTTGAATGGTGTCTTGAATTATGCACTTTTGATGTCCTTATAGGCTTGTCCAACACTCTTGGTAATGAATAGGGACTTAAATGCTTGAACTTGGACAGTAAGACACTAAGAAGGGCCTAGAACCACGGGACAAAAGACCAAGATTCGTGCACAAAAGTTGGCAAAAACATGCAGAAGTCGCCATCCGATCGGTTGCGGGTTGATACCGATCGGATAGAAAATGGTCATAATGGCAATCCGATCGGTTAAACTCCAATCGATCGGATGGTAGATCCTGGCTGTTTTGAACTTTGACTTTTCCTTATGTAGTTCTTTATGCACTATCCAAACTTGATTAACTTCTGAACTGGGAACTTTGAGATGACAAAACTTAGGTTCTCATATGAATTACTTCACAGATTGGACTTTTGAGCTTGGGAATCTTCGTGTAATCGCGTATACTTCATTTTCTTCATTTTTTCTCCATTTTTCCTGCATTTGGCTACATATGCTACAAAAACATACTTTGATACATTTAGTGGCAAAAGCATATAAAAACAACCAAATAACATACACAAAAACACTAATAACGCTTATAAAAACATGTTAACTTTGAGCGTTATCAGTTAGATATCATATTTATTGTTTATGTGGTTCATAAAGAATTAGGGTTCGTGTTGATTGAGGGTTGCTTTTCTGAAATGGTTCATAAGAATTAGGGTTTCGCTGAAATTTTAGGGTTCTTATGAAATTAGGGTTTTTGATTCGTATGATTTAGCTAAATGTGCTGCTACAACAAATTCATCAAAGCTAATCGGAGGAGAGAAAGACTTATTTGCAAAGATGGTCGCAGATGCTGTCATTGCCATTGGAAATGATGATACATTGAACATGATTTGGGATAAAGAAGGTAAACTTTTACTGGCTTATTTGTTCTTGATGTGAAATTTTAATTTATACATTGAACATAGTGGGCACACACACTCCCCAACTACAGGTAAACATCTACCTTCTCTTTAAGCATTATATCAGGAAAAGTCGATATAATTAGTTTTTGGGAGTTAAATGTTAATAAGATTATCTCAGTATTGCCATTACTTTGTTGTTCATTGTCACCTATATATTCCAAATTTGTAGCTAAGTGGTGTCGGCAGTCATTGCAGGTACGCAACTACTTTATGATGTTGATGCGTTAAGGGATATTTGGTTCAGATGGTATAGTTTTGTGTTTTCAACCTTATGACTCATAATTTTATGATTCAAAGATTAGTGACACCTTCTTACTTGCAAACTGATACAACAGCTCAGCAAGAAGACGTAAGAACTACATGTAAGTAAAAATGGTAGTAAAGCCTTACAAAAAAATTCTAAAGTTTCAGATTCAAATGATATTTTTTATTGTATTATTCTTCATGCTTTATTCAATACTACAGGTGCGAGTGAAAGTGGCAACACTAATTTTAGTCGCAGCTGTGTTGGCAATGCAAGGGCACATGATATAACTCAAAGTGTACAAGGATCCAGCTCACCTGTAAACGTATGTCTAATTGGTGTTTAATTGGTCATGGGGTATCTCAAAATCGGGGTCTAACTTTTATAGTCGCATTTTATGACCAAAATATGGAATTTACAAGGTAATGATTTTGTAATAATGCTCTTTATTACCAAATTATTACCTCATCAGTTCCATATTTCGAGCAGAAAAAAAGACTATAAAAGTCAAACCCCGATTTGAGGTAGTAATAATTTTGTAATAATGCACTTTGCCCAAATTCAGGGGTGTTTGTTTAACTTATATTTTCGGCTCACTGAGAAAGATAATAAGTCCATATGCCGCAAAAATAAGTTAAAACAAATACCCGTAAGCAGAAAATGGTGTTTGGCAAACCCTCAGCAAAAAGCTGATTATCTGAAGTGTTTCAAAGTAAGTTGACACCTACTTTTTTGGAACACGGTTTTGTAAATGCAATTAGTTGGTTTTGTAAAACTGATTATCCAATCATTAGTTTGGTTAACATGATTACTTTAATGTTTCAGACCCAAAAAAGCATACAAGGATCTAGATGATGTATGCCAAAGATTTTTGCTTGAATTGGAATTTGCCCTAGATTTTTGTTGACATGATGTGTTTTTGCAGGAAATGTTTTGAGTCAAGGGGAAAGTGTTGATTTGCGAGTTGCGTCGCCAAATGAAGGACTCTTATAGTAACTAAAGCGGATCCTGATTTGCGTTTTTGGGTGATGAAATAGGTGGGTTAGGGGGGCTGAAATAGGTCACTTTCGAGGGTGAAATGGGTGTGGGATTGGATGCTGAAATGGGTGCTGAAATAAACGCATTTGGGGGGTTATATTAGTGGTTTTGAGTGGTGAACTG
Source organism: Artemisia argyi (assembly GCA_030686995.1). Classification (NCBI taxonomy): domain Eukaryota; kingdom Viridiplantae; phylum Streptophyta; class Magnoliopsida; order Asterales; family Asteraceae; genus Artemisia; species Artemisia argyi. Next base: position 52,591,913 of record CM060690.1, on the reverse strand, counting down.
AGTCTAAAATGGGTGTGTTTAGGGACTGTAGTGGGGGGGCTAAAATGGGTTAGTCTTGGAACTAAAATGGGTGATGGATTGGCGGGATGAAATAGGTTCGTTTGGGTACTGAAATGCGGTACGAAGTAGGTACGTTTGACTGCTTAATTAGAGCCACCACATGCTAGGTTTTTTTAGGAATATGAAACCCATTTTATTTGATACAAATTTTTTCTAATTGGGGAACACTATCCTGTATTATATTTGTTATTTCTTTTAAACTTATAATGAAACTTGGCAATTATTAAAATAATTGTGTTTGCAATACCACTTGCATTGATTTCTAAGATCGTGCAATGATAATTTTAATTACAAAATCCTGTACATGATATAGCGAAAATAATTGTGTTTGCAATATGTTATATGCAACCGAGTTCCTTTGCAGCCATAGCGAAATTTGTTCTTTCTGTAACCTGACTGCCATCTGCAGATCTGAGCCTAACCATTTATTGCACCGCAATTAGGTAGTCTGGGATTATATTTGCAAAACTAAAAATGCAATATTTGTAGGACTATCTTCTATATCGCATTCATTTTAGTGCAATAGTTAAGCAAATTAAGGGACTATGTGTCAGTAAGGAGGTAAGCCAGCTAAGATATAGTATCCAGGTTCTATTTCAGTGAATTATGGATTTGGTCCTCAAGTGGTAATCACGGGTCAGTATGGTGGATCTGGCTGAAGATTCAACAGTGGCATAGGTTCAGGAGGTGGAAATAGTCGCTGTGTTGATACATGATCCTTTAATGGTAAAAACTAGGTATCTGTGAGTATAAAAAAATGGAAATAGGAAACTATTTCTGCATTAATGCCTGTGTATGGTCTGGATTAGAGTAACTACTGATCTAATGCCATCCTCGATTAACATGTATTTTTCGAGTCTTGAAATATGTCGATTGTTTATTTAAATAAAAAACGAGCTAATTTACTTTATTGTTTGTTGGTTTATTTTCAGGTTCAAATAGGAGTATCGACACTATATAAGGTTGAGAGGAAGTTAGGTGAAGGTGGATTGGTCAGGTGTTTGTACATCATCGTGTTTTTGTTGGAACTGATCGTATATTAGGTCCTGGGCCAAGGAGGTAATTTTGTACCTAAGAATCATGTTCCAAAGCTATAAGAGAATATGATTGACTCCAAAGGGTCAACCTAAATTGACCAAAGGGTGGTCAACAAGGTCAAACTGCCTAGAGTCAATGCTCCGCGGAATATAGTGTTTCCCCGGGTCGTTATGTCCCGACGAGGTGTGAATTGTTATCAAACGGGTTTGTGATCGGGTGAATTTGGACAGAAAAGGGTTTGTGAGTGATTACACTAAGGAATCTACAGGGAAATAGCTTAAATAAGCTATATGAACAAGATTGTGAAATCAGAAAAACCAGAAACGTTTAAAACCTAAAAACATGTACGTTCAGATTAAATTTACGCGAACGTTCAAAATAAAAAGTGAAAACTGAAATCTGAAAATCCCCAAAGGGTGAAAATGACTTTTTTTACAAACCTAAGGTTAAAAGAAATTTTTTAGCAAAAGAAAATAAATTTTTACACTAATTACTTATTTAATATTAATTAAATACTATTTAATACTAATTATTAATATTTAAATAACTTAAGTACAATATAATATTATTTTAATACTAGAAAATGGAAAATTAAATTTCTAAAATTATAAAATAACTAAAAAAAAGTTTTAAAATTAAAAATATGTCTTTTTGTCTTTTGTAGTTTTTATATTAATTAATTACTAATCATACTTAATTACTTAATTAAACTAAACAAAATTATTCAAAATACTGAAAGGACCTAGATAATTATGAAATTTTTTATAAATCTAATTAACCATTACAGGAATCCTAAAAAATTATAAAAAGTTTGTTTTATATATTTTTACACTATTTTACTAATTAATATTCTAAATATTAAATAATTACTAATTAAACTATTTAAATTACAAAAACTATAAGATGAATAGTAGAAATTCTAGAAAAATTCCTAAAATTATATTATATCATATAAAAGCTAGGAAAAATATAAAAACTAGGTTTTACTTAATAAAAACTAATTTGGCTATTTAATACTTAATTATTAATTAATTATTAATAAAACTAATATTAAATCTAATTAATGCTAAATGACAAAATTAGAATCTAGAAAAATTACTGAAATTACTTTAACATAAAAGGAATTTAAAAAAAATATAAAAATGCCAAGTACTTAATAAAAATCCAAAAATGAAAATTAAAAAGTTAAATAAAATTAAATAAAAACTATCACCTATAATTAAAATTTGTTTTCTAGCTTTTTCTTTTACAAAATTATTTTATACCTAAAACCAAACAACTTTTGCAAAAACAACTTTTTTCTATCTTAAAAATAAGCCATGTGGGCACAATAAGCTTGGACAGTTGACTTTGGTCAACTGTCAAAGCTAAAAGCTTTGAAATAAGCTTTAAGCTGAGACCAGGGGTGGATTAAGGTGAGAATAAGCTAAAGGGACTTAAATAAAGATAAAACTACAATTAAGGCTCACTGAATAAACTGGGTAAGCCAAATAAGCAATTCCCAATCTCCTTGTCTGCACAGAATTGGGACAGGAAAGAGGAGGAAAAACAGGAGGGACCCAGGGAGATTAAGCTCCAAGGATTGCTTAAACCGTGAAGGATACTAGGAGGGGGGTTGAAAGAAACCAAGTGGGGCCTGTGGTACCCACTGTGGTGGCCAGAAACTACCACAAAAGATGGTGGTGTGGACTGCAGTGGTGGTGTAGCAGGGGATATCCTTCCCCTGCAGGTGTGTGGGACCCACAGAGAAAATCACAAAAATAAACTAAAGAGTGGATTCACAAGTTCAGCTGGGAGATTATAACATTTAAAAAGCACAAGCCTTGAATCTTAACAGATAAATCACAATAAATCCCACTAATTTTGGATTTCTGCGTAAGGGTGGAATTAACTTTTTTGTATAAACTTGGAGTTTTGACTTTTATGGATTATGATCACTTGTAATCTACTGAAAAGGTTATTATACGCTAGATTGAGATGAAATTAGTCTAAAGTTACCACTAATTAACCATTATGCAAGAGTATGACTCCTAAAACTCCAACAGTGAACAAAATGATGAGATTAAAGGTAAAAATTGACTTTTTAATGAATGACCTGAGGTTTAACAGTTTGAGTAAGCTACAATTACCTAATGTTGCATGTAACAAACAGAAACACCCCAAGAATATCACTGAAACTCAGTGATATTCACAGAACCAAACACCCCTTTATCATCTGTCATGGAAAGTTTATGAAGCAACTGATTACTCTAATCCAATATTAAGAGGTATTCATTGATTCTAGACTATAATAAGTATATTTAAGCAGGAATAAACAATAAAAACTCACTGACACAGATTGTGCAACAAAATGAGGAAAATCTTACAAAGTGTCACAGCAGAGAACCAGGGTACATAGGGATCCAATACTACACTCCTAATGCTCCCAATAGCCCTAAACCATAGTAATCACCATCTCTTTCTTCCTTTTCCAGATTTTTTAATTTCTTTTTTATTTTTCTTGGAATTTTTGAGATTTTTGCTAATTTAAATTGAAACTAGTTTAAATGCCAAAAATAACTTGCCAAGGCATACTGGACCTTAATTTAAGCTAATGAAACAATAACTATTAAGTTTTAATGGGATTAAAGCAAAATGAGATTTTCACTAACAATAAAATACAAATTCTGAATTACAATTAGTAAACTTGGAATTGCTTGTTTAGAAACTTGAAATTAACAACATTAAACTGAAATTACACTTCTAAAGCTAATTGTACAAACTGGAATTGATAAAAAAATTAAGTCGACATACTATACTACTTTTTAAAACTACAAAAGCTAACTACTCCTCCAACTTTCTACTTTCTTGACTTATAAGGCTTCTCCCAGTCCTTTCTCTCTTTCCCACCTGTGTTTTGAGCCCATGGATGGGCTATATCAAATCTTAGCCGTTTATTTTGATTTTGGCGGGAAAAGGGAGCAGGGTAATTGGGATGGTTTGGTGAGGGAATTTAATGGGTTTTGGTATTTAGTAGAAGTGGAGGGGACATGAGATGTGGAGGTTGAGTGTTTGGTGGAAAGGTGAGTGATTGGGGGGGGGGGGGAACAGTACCCTGGTTATTAGGGGTTGATGGTGGAGGATTAGGGGGGAAAAGGTTGGGTTAGGGTGAGTTTGACCGGGTCAACGAGGGAGGTTTAATATTAAAACGGGGGTGGTTTGTTTTGTGGAGTGGGCCTGGCGTGAGATGGGCCAAGGTAAAAAGGAGTGGGCTCGGGAAGTGGTATGGATCAGGTTTGGTTTGGGTTGTGTTTGTTTATAATAACACTAAGGATCCGTTTGGTTTTATAAGCTACAAAAGCCCAAGGACCAAAATTGTAATTTGCTGAAAGTTGAAGGGTTGAACATGACATATTCCAGAAGATATTAAAAGGACCAAAATTGCCATATTCAAATAACCAAAGGACCAAAAATATTATTATTTCAAAATTAGAATTCCCGGGGGTATTTTCTGCCAAGTTTCAAACTTCAGGGGCCAAATTGTAAATTTTCCAAATTTTTCACCCAAGGACCATATTTGCAAACTTGTGATTTCCCAAGGACCCAAAAATGATTTTTTATCCAAAAAGTCCCACCAGGGACCAAATCTGCCAATTTTTAAACTCCAGGGACTAAACTTGTAAATTTCCAAAACTTTTGAGATTTTTCACCAAAGGACTAAATATGACAACTTATGATTTGAAAAGGACATTTGGTGACTTTTCTTTCCAAATAAGTGCTCAGGGACTATTTTGCCAATTTTTGAAAGTTGGGGGATTGAAACTGCCAATTTTGCAAACTTTGTACGTTTTTCATCTGTTTTTACTCATTTTGCATCTAAAATATATAAAACACAATTTTGAAATATTTTTAGTAATTTGATGCATTTCTGAGTGTTTTTGTATGTTTTGCAAGTCAGATTTGACCAAAAATGATGAGTGTTTGAGCACTCAACAATCCCCCACACTAAAATATTGCTAGTCCCTAGCAATAAACTGTTTTGAAAATTTAATGGATTTTAATATCTTTACCAAAAGCCATTACTTCTGGAGTAGCCAAATGTATCAGTTCAAGTAAGAACTATAGTCCACTTGATAACCATGTGATTTTGAGCAAACCACCAGCTGTCAACGGATTTGATTTGTCTTTACCAAAAGCCGTTTGCTTCTGGACTAGCCAACTCTTGATGGAATAGTCAACATCTTGTTGAGCTGATTACCAATTATGGTTTTTCCACTGCCTTTACCACAAGCCATAATCTTGCGGGCTAGCCAACTCTTTCACTTTTTAGGATATGGCGAGTTGAGATACCATACAATTTTGGGCAAATTGCAAGCCGTCAACGGATTTGAGTTATCTTTACCAAGAGCCGTGTGCTCCTGGATTAGCCAATCCTTTTGTCGTTTAGACATGGCGGACTGATAACCACAAAAATTTTGAAACTCAAGTGAAAAATTTTTTAAATTTTTGAAATTTTGGCCAAAAACGGGGGTATTAGATGTTAAAATGTGATAAAATTCGCTAGAATAGCGAAATACCCCCCCCCCCCACACTTAGAATGAATATTTTCCTCAATATTTAAAGTCCCGGCTATTATGCCGACTCTTTTAACATAAAAGGACAACATTACAATCTAAATGTGGAAACACCATTTGTTTTTCACTTCATTGGTAACCACAGTAGGGGTAACTCCCCCACACTTAGGGTGAAAACCCTATAAGCATGCTACTGTTTTTGTTTACCGAGTCGCTAGCTTGACTCGACCCCGAATTCATTGATTCATGGGGAAGCATGATGTGGAAGAGACAATCTCCATCGGAATTTCATTCAAGATGTTTGGACAAACATTTGTAGCACGTGAAAGTTCCACACCGATGAGATAAGTATCCGGCTCAAGATAATGGTAAATGAAAATGCCGGGATCAAAGATGGTATCTTCATTCCCAAAGGAGTGAAGAACATGAGAAGTCACCTTATAGGTGAAGAAAAGGAAGAAAACCATGATGAAAATCATGATAAGATTTTCTTCCTCGAGAGCAGGCTCATTAGCCTGAATTTGGATTTCAAGGGTTAAGCTCAAAAACATCCCAGGAGGGTGGGTGGGAATTTGCAAATCCTCATGATTGAGTGCATCTCCCCCCGGGTTATCATACTCCGGAGGAGTGATGATATGATGAGTGAGTTCACCGGAAAACTCCTCATGAAGAGAATCATTCACAAGATTTGAATCTGTGAACTCATGTTCCGGAATAGACTCATCACAATCCTCATTCCGAATACCAAAGATTGGATTATCATAAATCAAAGTGAATTCATATTCGAATTCAAATAGACGATTGGTGAGAGTAGTATTGAATGCTTCAGGAACAAAGTGATTATTATTCTCTATTGGACTGTTTGGATAAGAAGTGAGTGATGGATCATGATATAGGAGACTTTCAATTTCTCCCAGATCGGCTTCGAAATCGAGGAGACCATCATCACTTTCCGATGAAAGTGGATTGATGTGAGTAAGTTCATCGGCGAACTCCTCAAGAAGAGGATCAGCATCAGAATGTGGAAGTGATGCCTCAATATACTCAATGTCTCCATGAGATGTACAATCATCATTAAAATCTGAGAAAGTCTCAAAATGATCGTTTGAACACTCAAGAGGGGAAGGAAGATCACACATATGCTCAAGAATTCCCTGTGACTCTCTTGGGATCGGGACAAGGTTCTCAACACTAGACTTTATGAATTCGTCCGATTCCTTTTTAGGAACAGTGTCAAGATGCTCGTCCCCCATGCTCAGAGAGTGAGTGGGAACCTCGGGTGTGATAGCAGTTGTTTGAGATGGAATCTCAACTGCTGGGATATCAACTGATGAACTTGATGAAGTTTTATATAATTGAAGAATATCAAGGATATCTTCATCATCACTGTCATCAGGGATGAAACGAAACTGAGAGCTAGATTTGGCTGCTTTTTCTCTTGCAATTGATTCCCTAACAGATTTTTCATAGGCATCTTGGGAATTTATTCTAGCAGCCTGCTCGTCAGCTAGCAATTCTTCCATGGATTTATGATGAGTGTCTTTTTGGGCAAAGTCTTTAACTAAACCTTTAAGCTCATCAAGTAATTCCAGTACATTTTGCATTTCTGGAAGAATTGCTTGATTCATTTGGTACTGTGGAGGTTGGTCATAATAAGGTGTGTCAAAATTGTCACAAGGATATGGGTTCCCTGTTTGACAATCTGAGCTGAAGTGTGGACCTCCACAATAATCACAACAGTAAAACTGTTGAGTCTGGACTGGTGAATCATATGGGTATTGGTAAAACCAAAGTTCTGAGCATCACCGGAAAACTGTTCATAGACAAACGTGTTTCCGGCTTGACACTCAAATCCTTGGTGAGGACCACCACAAAACTCACACAGATATGTCAGCATCTCATGATGTGGTGGCTGGTAAGATGAATCAGATGTGTCATGGTAAGGATAGGGAGCTTGGTTATAGACAGACCCATCTCCTGACTCTACCATGCTACAACCGGGACAATTCCTGCCATTATGAGGACCACCACACCATTGACAACCACAATGGTATGGATACGACATAGAAAGAATCAAAGGTTTACAGAAGGGTAGGGATGAAGAATCAAAGATGTGAGAGGGTAAAGGTGATTATTTTTGGATTTTTGAATAAACATTTTGTACAAATAAGAAAGAAAATGTTTTTGGGTTTTTTTGTGTTCGTTGAAAACTGATTTTAAAATGTTTTCGGGAATAGTTTTGCTTTTATAATAAGAAAATATGAACAAAAGATGGTAAATATACAATGAGTGTATATCCAGATTCAATAATCTGCAAAACCGTTTAGAATACGCGCACGACCTCCCCGGCAGCGGCGCCAAAATTTTGATTGACTCCAAACGGTCAACCTAAATTGACCGAAGGGTGGTCAACAAGGTCAAACTACCTAGAGTCAATGCTCCGCAGAATATAGTGTTTCCCCGGGTCGTTATGTCCCGATGAGGTGTGAATTGTTATCAAACGGGTTTGTGATCGGGTGAATTTGGATAGGAAAGGGTTTGTGAGTGATTACACTAAGGAATCTACAAGGAAATAGCTTAAATAAGCTATATGAACAAGATTGTGAAATCAGAAAAACCAGAAACGTTTAAAACCAAAAAACATGTACGTTCAGATTAAATTTACGCGAACGTACAAAATAAAAAGTGAAAACTGAAATCTGAAAATCCCCAGGGGGTGAAAATAACTTTTTTAGTTTTTTTACAAACCTAAGGTTAAAAGAAAATTTTTAGAAAAAGAAAATAAATTTTTACACTAATCACTTATTTAATATTAATTAAATACTATTTAATACTAATTATTAATATTTAAATAACTTAAGTACAATATAATATTATTTTAATACTAGAAAATGGAAAATTAAATTTATAAAATTATAAAATAATTAAAAACAAGTTTTAAAATTAAAAATATGTCTTTTTGTCTTTTTGTAGTTTTTATATTAATTAATTACTAATTATACTTAATTACTTAATTAAACTAAACAAAATTATTCAAAATACTAAAAAGACCTAAATAATTATGAAATTTTTTATAAATCCAATTAACCATTTCAGGAATCCTAAAAAATTATAAAAAGTTTGTTTTATATATTTTTACACTATTTTACTAATTAATATTCTAAATATTAAATAATTACTAATTGAACTATTTAAATTACAAAAACTAGAAGATGAACAGTAGAAATTCTAGAAAAATTCCTAAAATTATATTATATTATATAAAAGCTAGGAAAAATATAAAAACTGGGTTTTACTTAATAAAAACTAATTTTGCTATTTAATACTTAATTATTAATTAATTATTAATAAAACTAATATTAAATCTAACTAATGCTAAATGACAAAATTAGAATCTAGAAAAATTACTGAAATTACTTTAACATAAAAGGAATTTAAGAAAAATATTAAAATGCCAAGTACTTAATAAAAATCTAAAAATGAAAATTAAAAAGATAAATAAAATTAAATAGAAACTATCACTTATAATTAAAATTTGTTTTTCTGGTTTTTTCATTTACAAAACTATTTTATACCTAAAAACAAACAACTTTTGCTAAAACAACTTTTTTCTATCTTAGAAATAAGCCATGTGGGCACAATAAGCTTGGACAGTTGACTTTGGTCAACTGTCAAAGCTAACAGCTTTGAAATAAGCTTTAAGCTGAGACCAGGGGTGGATTAAGGTGAGAATAAGCTAAAGGGACTTAAATAAAGATAAAACTACAATTAAGGCTCACTGAATAAGCGGGGTAAGCCAAATAAGCAATTCCCAATCCCCTTGTCTGCACAGAATTGGGACAGGAAAGAGGAGGAAAAGCAGGAGGGACCCAGGGAGATTAAGCTCCAAGGATTGCTTAAACCTTGAAGGATGCTAGGAGGGGGGTTGAAAGAAACCAAGTGGGGCCTGTGGGACCCACTGTGGTGGCCAGAAACTACCACAAAATATGGTGGTGTGGACTGCAGTGGTGGTGTAGCAGGGGATATCCTTCCCCTGCAGGTGTGTTTGAAGGTGTGTGGGACCCACAGAGAAAATCACAAAAATAAACTAAAGAGTGGATTCACAAGTTCAGCTGGGAGATTGTAACATGTAAAAAGCACAAGCCTTGAATCTTAACAGATAAATCACAATAAATCCCACTAATTTTGGATTTCTGCCTAAGGGTGGAATTGACTTTTTTGTATAAACTTGGAGTTTTGACTTTTATGGATTATGATCACTTGTAATCTACTGAAAAGGTTATTATACGCTAGATTGAGATGAAATTAGTCTAAAGTTACCACTAATTAACCATTATGCAAGAGTATGACTCCTAAAACTCCAACAGTGAACAAAATGATGAGATTAAAGGTAAAATTTGACTTTTTAATGAATGACCTGAGGTTTAACAGTTTGAGTAAGCTACAATTACCTAATGTTGCATGTAACAAACAGAAACACCCCAAGAATATCACTGAACCTCAGTGATATTCACAGAACCAAACACCCCTTTATCATCTGTCATAGAAAGTTTATGAAGCAACTGATTACTCTAATCCAATATTAAGAGGTATTCATTGATTCTAGACTATAATAAGTATATTTAAGCAGGAATAAACAATAATCAACAATAAAAACTCACTGACACAGATTGTGCAACAAAATGAGGAAAATCTTACAAAGTGTCACAGTAGAGAACCAGGGTACATAGGGATCCAATACTACACTCCTAATTCTCCCAATAGCCCTAAACCATAGTAATCACCATCTCTTTCTTCCTTCTCCTGATTTTTGATTTTCTTTTTTATTTTTCTTGGAATTTTTGAGATTTTTGCTAATTTAAATTGAAACTAGTTTAAATGCCAAAAATAACTTGCCAAGGCTTACTGGAACTTAATTTAAGCTAATGAAACAATAACTATTAACTTTTAATGGGATTAAAGCAACATGAGATTTTTACTAACATTAAAATACAAATTCTGAATTACAATTAGTAAACTTGGAATTGCTTGTTTAGAAACTTGAAATTAACAACATTAAACTAAAATTACACTTCTAAAGCTAATTGTACAAACTGGAATTGATAAAAAAAATTAAGTCGACATACTATACTACTTTTTAAAACTACAAAAGCTAACTACTCCTCCAACTTTCCACTTTTCTTGACTTATAAGGCTTCTCCCAGTCCTCTCTCTCTTTCCCACCTGTGTTTTGAGCCCTTGGATGGCTATATCAAATCTTGGCCATTTAATTTGATTTTGGCGGGAAAAGGGAGCAGGGCAATTGGGATGGTTTGGTGAGGGAATTTCATGGGTTTTGGTATTTAGTAGAAGTGGAGGGGACATGAGATGTGGAGTTTGAGTGTTTGGTGGAAAGGTGAGTGATTGGTGGGGGGGGAGGAACAGTACCCTGGTTATTAGGGGTTGATGGTGGAGGATTAGGGGGGAAAAGGTTGGGTTAGGGTGAGTTTGACCGGGTCAACGAGGGAGGTTTAATATTAAAACGGGGGTGGTTTGTTTTGTAGAGTGGGCTGGTGTGAGATGGGCCAAGGTAAAAAGGAGTGGGCTAGGGAAGCGGTATGGATCAGGTTTGGTTCGGGTTGTGTTTGTTTATAATAACACTAAGGATTCGTTTGGTTTTATAAGCTACAAAAGCCCAAGGACCAAAATTGTAATATGCTGAAAGTTGAAGGGTTGAACATGACATATTCCAAAAGATATTAAAAGGACCAAAATTGCCATATTCAAATAACCAAAGGACCAAAAATGTTATTATTTCAAAATTAGAATTCCCGGGGGTATTTTTTGCCAAGTTTCAAACTTCAGGGGCCAAATTGTAAATTTTCCAAATTCTTCACCCAATGACCATAATTGCAAACTTGTGATTTCCCAAGGACCCAAAAATGATTTTTTATCCAAAAATTCCCACCCGGGACCAAATCTGCCAATTTTTAAACTCGAGGGACTAAACTTGTAAATTTCCAAAACTTTTGAGATTTTTCACCAAAGGACTAAATATGACGACTTATGATTTCAAAAGGACCTTTGGTGACTTTTCTTTCCAAATAAGTGCTCAGGGACTATTTTTGCCAATTTTTGAAAGTTGGGGGACTGAAACTGCTAATTTTGCAAACTTTGTACGTTTTTCATCTGTTTTTACTCATTTTGCATCTAAAACATATAAAACACAATTTTGAAATATTTTTAGTAATTTGATGTATTTCTGAGTGTTTTTGTATGTTTTGCAGTTCAGATTTGATCAAAAATGATGAGTGTTTGAGCACTCATCAGTATACTTATCTTTGAAACAAGAATCTGTTTAATATGTTTTTTCTACTTGCAGAGATGGAGGGGTGGGCGAGAATGAAAATGAAATATTGCCTGCCAAACGACGCCGTTTTCGTGCGAACTTAATTCCCTTACAAGTGAGTTGTGAAACGACACATACCCTTTTTCTTTTTACAGCCGATGTTGATAATTTATTAATTTTGTGTTTACTATGCATAGTTTACCCTTGCCCGTATCTTGGTTGGGCAACCACACCCAGATTGTGGTTGAAGCCATGGCGGGTGTTTGTTAACGTCACTATATTCACAGATCTGAGCATAAAAAGCAGGTTATATTCCTGCTGCTATCACAAAACCATTTCTATAGCAGCTTTATTCACACGATCATGCTTTTAATTGTAGCTATGGTCATAAGTTTTGATTTTATAGGCTGCTATAAGCTCCATATAAGCTATACATAGACCGTGTATATGTTGTAGTCATAAGTGAATCATGATATGCCTAGAAATTAGGTATAAGTTGTGGTCATAAACTGCAGATAATGAATTGCTTGAAGTTCTTGCTTATCTACAACTTCTAGACTGTTGGGTAAGCCTCTTTGTTTTTCTTCATGTCTTTCCAAAATTTAGCTAAAAGCCTAAAACTAATGGCATTTATATAAATATTTAGTTTCTGACAGACTAATGAGTAATAATTTTATAATAATCAGGTTGTGGGTTAATTTCTATGATAGATAGCTTTTCTTTCCGCATGTGTACATAGGAATTAAAAGTATTGTCTGCTAGAGGAGCTGGTGCAAAAGCTGTCCGAATAGGATTCTGTGTAGCTGATTGAGAACATCAACTAATGACCCGCTTGCTTCTATGGTATTTCAGTTACATCTACCTGCATTTATGGTTAGGTTTGTAAATTGGATTTGGATAGTATAGTCTTCAATCGATTATGTAATAGGTTGAACTTGATATAATTAACATTCTACAATATCATTAACATATTGCTCTTATTTACGGATTTCTACTAATGTGCAATCTCAAATTTAGATTCCAAAGAAGACTAGATCTTTTAATCGAAACAGTTTTTTTATACACCTATATGCAGATAGTTATACATGTATCTCAAAGCATAACTAATAGTTTGAATTGTGTAGTCAAAGTGTAGAAACATTTGGTACTGGCTGCTGATATTCATCGGTGTGGATGTCCATAAATAAGAAAACTTTTATTGTTTGTGACTTCAATCCGTTTTTCTTTGGTATAATTTTTAAAAAAAATTAAATTATTCTTATTGACTATTGATATCTTTGCATCAGTAACTTGGAATATGGTGGTTCGGCTTAGTAGTCATCACTTACAAATATGGTGGTTCGGCTTAGTAGTCTTTGCAAATGTGATGATTTGGCTTAGTGCCTTAGTAGTCTTCGCTTCCAAATTCAATAATGCAGCACTCCATCTACATTTCTGATGAACATGCATGGTGGTATTCTTTTTGTCAATGACTAAAGTAATTAGTTACTCCAAGAAACATTAGCATGATTCTAATAAACATAAAAACGACTTCCCCGCAGCAACGCGCGGGCAAACCCGCTCGTATAGTTATATACACAACATGATTAGATAAAATGTTATCTATACCACTTATAATGGAGGAAGGACTCTCTCTCCAAAAAATTCAGATGTACACAAAATGATGCATGATTTACAACACTTTAAAGCAAGCAATTTTCATAATTACAACAACCAAAGCATTGTGTAGAACAAAAACTAGCATGAATCGAAATTCAGACTACTTTCCTTAGATTTATACATTAATAGCATTAAAAACACCCCTACACCCAATATTACAATTATTTAAACACAATTTACAACCCTCATTCTACATTAATAGCATTAAAAACACCCCTACACCCAATATTACAATCATTTAAACAAAATGTACAACCATTATTCTACCTTAATAGCATTAAAAACACCCCTACCCAATATTACAATCATTTAAACACAATGTACAACCCTCATTCTACATTAATAGCATTAAAAATATCCCTACGCCCAATATTACAATCATTTAAACACAATATATAACCCTTATTCTACATTAAAAGCATTAAAAACACCCCTACACCAAATATTACAATCATTTAAACACAATGTACAACCCTCCATCTTAACCTAGACATGAACCTGTGACCAAGACTCGACTCAATAAAACTCGACTCGATACACAAAGCTGTGACCAAGCAAATTTAGGTGTTAGAATGACATCCCGTGACATTTTTATTAATTCTATTGAAAAATTTTATTTCAGGGTACCCGCCGCTGCAACGCGCGGATACCCTGCTAGTACATTATAATATATAAACAACATCGCTATGAAAACTAAGAGGCCGGTGTATCTAGAGGAGCAACCACAATTCTAAAACACTCGTTTGTCGTCGTAAGCGCCACTTTATTTATCTGAGTCTTTGATTTTCAATGCCCAAGCTTAGTCTCATCTTCTCAAGCTTGCTCAAAAAGGTTCTTATCATGTCCTTTTGCTTGTTGGAGCTCATCCTTGGACTTTTTCAACTACAAAACATCATATTTACCTATTCATTACAATGCATAAATAATAACTCATAACGATGTATTCCTACCCAATACAACCTCATAATATCAATTTTATGAAGTTGTATGGATGTAATCTACTCTAGCAGGTAAGCTAATAAGATGTAGTCCATTAAATTTTTAAGAAATACATCATAGTATGTTAAAATAATTTCAAAGGTGAAGTTATCTCTAACTGCCTAAAAATATATAAAACTCAAGCACTTAGATGAAATACATCTAAAAACACGGAACAATAACATAGGAATAATTAAAGCTCAAAATTCTAGTATAACCTGAGTTACAATAGGTTTAGAAAGAGCTTTAAAAGCGGTTCCATGAGCTCCCAAATACCGCTTTCGAAGAGCCTTCATAGCATGTTTTATTTCACATATCGCATTTTCTTCCCGTGACCAATAAAACAAACTCTATTAAATCAAACAACGGCAAATTACACAAAAATGTATCCAACTTAGCCTCAATTTCAATTTAAGGTACTTTATTTTTTTTTCTTAAATTGAGTGTACTCAACTTATTTTTAATTGCAATGTAAGACATGTAACGGGTTTCTCAGTTATCTTTTAACGAAAAAATTACATGTTTCGTCCCTAAGGTTTATCCCAAATAACACGTAGCCCCTATTTCATTTTAATTACGCCAGACATACGCTTTAGTCCGTTTTTATACGTTTTCATATGTTTTTTCATTCTTATTACGTTTTCATCAGTTTTTTTTACGTTTTTGACCGTTTTTCTACGTTTTCGACCGTTTTTTTTACGTTTTCATCCGTTTTCGCAAGTTTTCGTCCGCTTTTTTACGTTTTTGTCCATTTCTTTACGTTTTTGTCTTCTTTTTTACGATTTCGTTCCATTTTTCTACGTTTTTTTTTTTCTGTTTTTAATGTTTTCGTCCATTTTCTTACGATTTCGTCTGTTTTCTTACGTTTTCGCTTGCTTTTTTACGTTTTCGTTCGTTTTTTAATGTTTTTTTTGTCTTTTTTTACGTTTTCGTCTATTTTTACGTTTTCGTATATTTTTTTTTACGTTTTCGTCTATGTTTTAACGTTTTCATCAATCTTTTTACGTTTTCGTCATTTCTTTACGTTTCCATCTTTTTTTTACGTTTTCGTCCATTGTTTTACGTTTTCATCATTTTTTTACGTTTTCGTCCATTATTTACGTTTTCGTTCATTTTTTACGTTTTCGTTCTTCTTTTTTACGTTTTCGTTCGTTTTTTACGTTTTCGTCTTTTTTATGTTTTTGTCTGTGTTTTTAAGTTTTCGTCCGTTTTTTAAGTTTTTGTCTGTTTTTTTAAGTTTTCGTCTTTTTATGTTTCCTTTCGCTTTTTACGTTCCCGTCTATATTATAAATGTTTTTATCCGTTTTCTTGTGCTTTCGTATAAAAACGGATGAAACATATAAAAATCGACTAAACGTAAAAAAAGGACGAGAACGTAAATATAGGTCGAAAACGCCAGAAAATGAACGAAAACATTAAAAAAAACAGACGAAAACGTGAAAAAATGGACGAAAACATAAAAAAATGGACGAATCCGTAAATAACGAACGAAAATGGAAAAACCAAACGAAAACGTAAAAAATAGACAAAAACGTAAACGAAAGACGAAAACGTAAAAAATGGACGAAAACGTAAGAAAAACAGCCAAAAAGGTATAAAAAAAATAAAAAAAAATTAAAAAATAGGTGAAAACGTAAAAAATGAATGAAAACATAAAAAAGCGAGCGAAAACGTAAGAAAACGTTAAACAGAAGAAAAAAAACGTAAAAAATGGAACGAATCATAAAAAAAAGAAGACAAAAACGTAAAAAAAAGGATGAAAACGTAAAAAAAAATCGGACGAAAACTTAAGAAAACAGGTGAAAATGGATGAAAACGTAAAAAAACGGTCGAAAACGTAAAAAACGGTCAAAAACGTAAAAAAAACTGATGAAATCTTTAAAAAAATGGGAAAACGTATGTAAACATATAAAAACGGGCTAAAACGTATGTATGGCGTAATTAAAATGAAATAGGGACTACGAGTGTTATTTGGGATAAACCATAGGGACGAAAAATATAATTTTTCGTTATAAGATAACTGGGAAACCCTTTATATGGCTTACATTGCAATAAAAAATAATTTGAGTACATTAAATTTAAGAAAACAAAAGTAGAGTACCTTAAATTGAAATTGAGGTTAAGTTGGATACACTTTTGTGCAATTTGCCCATCAAACAACAATAACTCACAAATAGTTAAAGAACATCCGGTATACCAAATCGAGTGCAGGATAAATTGTTCATACAAAGTTTTAGCATATGAAATTCTTCAATTCTTAATTACATACAACTTATACATATAAGTACAACTATATAAAACCCACCAAGGAAGATGAGTGGTATTTCCACTGGTGTTGGAGATGATACTTACAGTGGTAGCGGTGGTTGCTTCAGATGGTGGTAGGGTCCTTTTGGTTAGCGAGAGGTGAGGGAGCAGTGGTGAGGGTGAGGGTTGTGGTGATGGCGTCGAGAGGTTGTGAGAGAGGAGTGATGAGAGTTGGATGGAAAGTGAGATCTATATCACAGATATATCTTGATGTTTGGCAAAGTAAGCGGGAAATGAAATTTAGAAAATGAAAGTGAAAACTGTAAGCGGGAAAACGAGTGTGGATGCTAAATATGTAAGCGGGAAATGGAAAGATAGATGTTTTTTTCATTAGATTTCACAATTGCCTAAGACCAGAAGGTATGGTTGCGTGATTCAGTTGTGCCAAAGAACGGCACGAGAATTTTGAACGGCGCACCATATCCGAGCTCGCTCCATCCCATCCACGCCAAGCCATTTTTTTTTTCTTTTGCCCCTTTTGTGGGCGTTTGGTTTTAACGATAATATTACCGTTTGGTTTTAATGGTTGGCAAAAAAATAATAAATAAATAAATAAATAATAAAATAAAAAATAAAAAAATTACCCCCTAAATTAACTATAAATAACCCCTTTAATTTTTAAAAAATCACGCACACTTCCAATTCTCAATTCTTTTCCAACCAAAATGAATTCTAATAACTCATCATGGATTAATAGCATGCTCAATGACCCGTTGAACCAAATGATGTGCGCGTCTCAAAATCCGGCCAACAATCCGGGCTCGTCTTCGAATCCATACAATCAATCGGCTTACTTTCCTACCTTCCCATCAAACCCATACATGAATCCCGAAGAACAAATGTTGTTTAGTCAATGAAAAATGCAACAATATCAACAACTTCAACAAAATCAACAACAAAACCAGGTCATCGCTTCACAACCAAAGTGGTACTAGAGCTCGTAACGTGTGGAACCAAGATGAGGAGTTGCTTTTGGCGGGGTGTTACATTCAAATATCTGAGGATCCAAAAAGAGGTTCGGGTCAATCAAAGAAAACGTTTTGGTATAGAATTCTTGACGTATACAATTTCGAAGCCGAAAGAAAAAGTTGGACTACTCGTACCAAGGACATGTTGTCGGAAAAATAGACTCCAATGAACAAAGAGGTGGGCAGGTGGAATTCGTTAGTGAATGAAACAAGCGCTATGAGTGGGGAGAGTGATCAAGATTTTATGACGAAGGTGCATTGTTTGTATAAATCGGTGACGAGGCTAGAGTTTAAACACATGAGCGCTTGGGCCTTTTTGAAAGACAAGCACAAGTGAAAAAATCCCGAATTGACATTGGCAAGGCGAAATCGTCTTCGGGTTACGGAGGAGGAACCGAGCATTTTGGACGAGACGCATTGCCATGGCCAGACGACATGCACCAGATTTCTAAGAGTCAACGTTCGTCAAACTCGACCGCTAATTCCGGTTCAAACCCGACAATGTTTCAAGAAATGATGCAGTAACAATTCGAGTTAGACCGCAACGCAAAGCTGGACGTTATCGAACAAGAGTCACTCACGAGAGTTACTTTATATGAATCTCAAAGGATTGCCGAGGAGATGCGAGTGCTACAAATGAAAACAAGCAATATGGATCCGGTCAATGCGGCGGTCGTGAAAGCTCAACAAGCACGAATCCGGGCAGAGTATCCTACCAACGAGGATTAGGTTTTTATTTCTATGTTTATATACTAGGTTTTTATTTTTATTCATCTTTTTCTAAATTTAATGTAATGTTTATGTGTTTTTTAATTTAATAAAGTTTATTTTAGTTATTATTATTGTTTATGTAAATGAAAAAATTTGGAGAACGGCACCAGATTTTCTGGTGCCAACTGTAACGACACAGAATGTGGTGCCAAAGGTTTTCTGGTGTCGTTATGTGTTTTGCTGACGTGGCAATGTTTTTTGAGAACGGCACGGCCGTACCCACTGCCCTAAGTATTTACAACCATAAATTTTCTTCATAAATTTTATAAGCGAGTTTTCATGTATTTTTATTTTTTAAAGGAAATAATAGACATATTTATGTACTCCTTCCGTCCTAATTTATTTGTTCACTATTGATGTTTATAGTCTTTTTTATACAACTTTGACTATAAATTATTATTTTTGTGTTATATAATACTTGATAAAAATTATAACAATAAAAAGACATTTAAAACTCAATCTATTCATATGTTTAACATAAACTATTGTATAATACAAAAAGAATAATTTTAAGTCAAAATTAAATAAAATTGACTTTGAAAGTAAATAATTGACAAGTAAATTGAGACGGAAGAAGTAGTTAGGAAAAAGCTAGAAATTACGTTAGCATCAAATGATTATCTTGACGCAATCTAGAAATACTATCTCGACCCAAGTGACCTAATCTAGAAATTACATCCATGATAATTAAAATAATCTAAAGATAAAAAGTATAAGTGACCTAATCTAGAAATTACAACCATGATAATTAAAATAATCTAATGATAAAAAAGTATGGAGTAAAGTGGAGAACCGACCACGACTCTCACAAAGCCCCTCACAACTAATACAAAACCCGTCAAAATATCAACAGACTAATAATGGCCACACATTCTAACCCACTAGTAGTATGACGACTGACGAGACATAGACATGCTTGACAGAGAAAAAAAACCCTTGATTTGTTGAACTAACTCAAACCGAAGCTTCGATAACCCCAACTCGCGAAACATCCTAAAAAACGACAAAAATATCTCAAACTGCCAAACACCAAAAATCATCCGCATACCCTATGACTTCAAAATACTTGTCAATGTCAATCATTGCCAGATTTGAGGGAGTGCAAGCTGCTTGACCGCACAGGGCCTCCGTTTTCTTAGGGGCCCATGATTATAGACGCAACGAGTTGTTTCACTTTTAAGTCAATTTCTGGCATAAAACGGATAATGGTGTGTTAAAAATGTAAAGTCATTTGATTCTAGTGGACCTCTCAGTAGGATTCGAACCCAGATGAAATTTTGACCATCTGTCAGAGAAAAAAGAACGAACAGATCTTGTAGGATTCCCAAGAAATTCTTTGATTTCTTCCGGAAGCAGATGATTAATCATCTGCTTCTCGCGTTCCGTGAATAGCCGGGACATTGAAGAATATCCAGAAAGGCATTTCGGGAATCGGCTTGATTCTATCTTTGTTCCTTCCGTTTTGAAGAAAGGAAGGATCCCAAAGAATCGATATTTCTTTTAGTTGTTGAATCTCTCTTTGATTGATCAATGTGTGATATTCCGAATCCTCATTACTAATGGAATCAAAATGATCTCTGGATTGATCAGAAGATCCTTTCAATTGGCTAGAATCCCTTACTTGAACGAAACTATATCTTGTGGAATCATATTGAATATTTGACGATACATTCCGTACCTTGCGAAAAAAACCGATCCTTGTCTACCAACCACACATTTTCTAACCAAATAAAATTCTCTCTCGATACGTTCCTCAAAAAATCCGTTTCGGGCAAATTCTTCCCCTAACTAACGAAGAAATCTTGGCGAAATTTCCATATATGAAATTAAGCACAATTTTTCAAAAAAATAGCCCACTTGTTTCTCGAGAAGAGATAGGAAACATGCTCAATATCATTTGATTGAATAAAGGGTGAGCATTTCGACCGTTTGGACCGGACCGACCGACAAAACCGACCGAAAACCGGACCGACCGAAGGACCAACGGTCCGGTCTCGGTCCGGGATTTTTCATTAATTCGGTTTTCGGTCCGGTCGGTCCGGTCCGGTCCAGACCGACCAAAAACCCGAAAAAACTTGCCTAAATCTTGTCTAATTGGACCGGACCAACCGAAGACCGACCGGACCGGACCGAACCGAGACCAGACCGACCACATTCGGTCCAGTCTCGGTCTATGGTATTTCCTAAACTCGGTCTTCGGTCCGGTCCGCTCTTGGCCGGTCCGGTCCGGTTTTTGGACCGTGATCACCCCTAGATTGAATAGTTGACCCAGTCCTTTGTTGTTTGAAAAAACCCTCCACTTCTATTGGTATTTTTTCACGAAAAGCAGACATGAGATAACAAATCAAGTGTTTCACTAAGATTTCGAATAGTGGGCCCGAATTCAAGTTGATTCTATTTTGCCTCTTCCTTAGAGAAAGACGATCAAGCTATTTTAATCTTTTAGGATGTGCAGAGGAAGAGAAGGTGAAGAAGATGATGACTTTGTGTCATCTACATCTTGCCCCGTATAGTTTTAGGCTTTTACAAATTTGGTCCTATCTTTGTATATTTACAAATAGGGGTACAAAATGTTTACAAAGTTATTGGTTTGGAGGCATACGTCATACAAAGTAAACACTGAATGATTACAAATTTTCAAAGGTTTACATGACACAAAATTAATAATGTTAATTTTGATGGCCAGTGTTGTTTTTATGCTAATAAAGACTTTGGTTTTATTTATTTTCCGCTATATTAAAATTGTGATCGTGTTTTCTTTAAAAGCACAAATCTTCGAGGTTGAAAATATGTGTAGTGTAACCATGGCTCATAGCCTTTAAAACTCACAGGAGCCAATACACTAGTAACTTGCATAATGTATGATGATGGAGCAGTTTTTGCACATGAGCCGATACACTAGTAAATGGCATATATAGTGTATGATGATGGAGCAGTTTCTTCACATGAGCTAATACACTTGTACCTGGCATAGTGTATGATGATGGATCAGTGTTTGCATAGGAGCCAATACACTAGTAGCTGGCATGGTGTATGATGATGGAGCAGTGTCTGCACATCAACCAATACACTAGTAGCTGGCATAGTATCTAAAATCACGACCACATCCAACAACTGCTTGACACCACTACAGCCATGATTTGAAACCACGACCGCCAGAACTTGGGATTTTATTTGGACCAACAAATCTATAATGACTCTTGGTGACACAACAATCCATTTTTTAAACGTAAAACCCCTATACAACATTTTACAAATGAATGTAAATGATAATACTTCATTTTAAACGATATACCAATCCGTAAAACCCCATAATCTTCTATCCTCTGTCGACGATTGATTTCCCGATGTAATTCACGTCTTTGAGTAGAGTTCAAAAGGATATACATCTCATACAAGTGATCCATGGACCAATCCGTATCTATGGATCAAACCATAACCACTTATCACGTTTCTTCTTAACTGGTTTGTAGCGATGAGGGGAAATAAGAAATTTCATACCGGATTAGTGGGGGTCCATGCAGTTAAAACCTTTAAAAAGAGATCACAATCGCCAGTTCAATTAGAAAGAAAGTAAGATGAAGAAGAAGATATAGTTGGATTGAGGTGAAAAGGGATTAGGGTTTTGATTTAGGGAAAATGGGTAATAGTTTTGAATTTTGGGGGGAGGGGGTGGATATGTCTTATTAAGGTAGGGATATTTATAACGGTTACAAATAGATCGGGTGTCGATTAACGGGTAAAAAAATCCTAGTTGAATTTAACAAGTGAGGGAAAAAAAAAGTGGATATGTAGCCGATACTGTTTAGTAAATATGTACAAACCAATCGGTTTCAATACGTAAATTGATAATTAAAAAAGTTCATTTACCAAATCGAGATATTGTTGAAAGTTTGCTTATGGACTTGACCCATAATTACATATACCTACTGTATTTCACGAATATATTAATCATATACATACACTAGTGTTTACGTATTTCTTTTTAGTATTATGACAATATACGAACCGGCACTTTTTGTAGTATAATGATAATAAAAAATTGATGTGTGTCTTTATAATTTTTTAACCAACCTTTATTGTTGAAAAATTGAGATTTACTTTTATTTCGAAATATTCTTTAGCATGGTTATCAAACAAACCGTGTCAAATAAATAATTATTTAGTATGGTTTTTTTTAAACCGTACCAAATAAATTAATTTTGGCACGATATCAAAATAAACCGTACCAAATAAAAGTATTTTGGTGCATATAAAACTGTACCAAAAAATAAAATCTACACAACAACCGTAGCAATTAGTGATTTATTGGTACAGTTTTTCTAAAAACCTTATTTTTCTTGGATTTTGATACGATTTTTGCTATAACCGTAGCAAAATGGTGTACCAAAAAATAGTTTGTGTAGTAGTGTGGGTTTCAAAAAAAATATTACTTTATTATTTTATCGATTGGGGTCTAAATTTATACTGGTTTCAAGTTGAGACTGGACAAATTATTAATTTTATCAAGGTTATTAATATATCGAATATTAATTTATATAGGTTTTGCTGTAACATATGAATTCATGATATCTTGACCATGAAACTAACACTTAATGACTCCTAAAGCTTGAGTAAATAAGTTGTTTTCATCAAAGTAAATAAACTCTTTCTCTATAACATATATACATTTTCATTGTCAATGGATCACAAACTTGTAAATAATATTTTATTATATTTTCATAAAGTGTGTATGTTATATCAAACATATATATGTACCTTGCAAACTACATGTAGATGATCCCCTTTAATATACTTTTTATACATCTAATGTTCGGTATAATTTTCCTACAATATATAAAATATGAACAACAAATTATAACTACCTGATAACATTTTGCACACCTGATACCACCATGAGTGATTTGCATGTATGAAAAATTATAGTAGTTGTTAGATATACATGGACTAATATTTGGGTGGAGCACAACCAGTTCTATATCACGACCGAATGAAAAGAACCAAGTAAAAAAAATATAAATTAGACTAAACAAAAGGTGATTAAACATGAATTAGATAGCAAAACATGGTTGGTCAAACAATAGAAGTGTAATTGTATACATGGACAGACCCACATGTATGCCAGGTGTGGCAAGGGCTATACCCGATTTTAAGTCACGAAGTGCAAAAAGACTTTAAAAATGTCGTTTTTGTGATATGTGCAAACCTTTAAATTTTTTTTCTAGTTTCGTTTCTTACGGTGTAACTTTAGTTAGTTCAACATTACTTTTGTGCAACACCCTCTTAAAAATCCTGAATCCGTTCGTGATTGTATATCCAACTCTTCCCATAATTCATCTAAAAAATAGCAAGAAATGAGATAAACCAAAACAATTAGAAATGTAACTATCGTTGATAGAAAGCATATTAAAAGGTTTAGAAAGTATAAAAAAACCATCATATATATTCATTAAAAGAGCATGATTAGAAAGAAAAACTAACCGAAATCACAAAGTACCATAACAATAACATATGCGGAATAGATCGATTATGTCAAAATAGTAAATGGATTTAAGTTTTAGGGTGTGTTTGTTTCATTTAAATGTTTTAAGTCTGAATCTGACTACCACATCTTAATAGTAAGAGGTGGCTAGAACGTCTAAATCTAAACGAAATAATGTTGTTTGTTTTTGTATAGTTGTCCGAATGATTTTAAGTGCTCGTTTCTGCAATTTATTTAAGTAACTTGTATAAATATGAAATAAGTCTTTTTATCATAAATATAACATAGTTAATAAACTATCAAATATATTATATTAACACAAGTCTTCAATCTCTCTTATCGAGTAAGAGGCAGTAAGACAAGTCTCACACCTCTTACTGAGTAAGATGTTATATGTCTAACTGTGTCTGACTCAAAAGAAAAAAACAAACAAGCAAAACATCTGCCCAAAAATAAGAGGGAGTAAGAGGGCTAGTAAGATTTTTATTTTTAAAACAAACACACCCTTAATTTTTAAAGTTTAGCAAAAAAAACTTCTTTGCTAATGAAAATTTGTCAATTTGGAAGTTACCATACTCCAAATATACCTGACTTTGATGTTCATAACCTTTATCTATTTTATCTAATAAAATAAGCTTTTGTACAAGCCCTTCTAAGCACGGTGCATTAAAAATTCGTTTAATGCTGTGATGCAGATTACCTTATTTAGCCAGAATGTACAAACACTCTACTGCACAAATTTTATACAAGAGTCAAATTGGTTTACATGGGAAGTTTTAATTGTGGTCACCTATTAAACATACTACACTAAAGACGCACCTCCTTATTTTTGTAAAGTAGTAAAACCTGTCAAATCTCCCACGCTCCTCTTCAACGCCACAATCAAATCTCCCACTTCAATCCTCATCTTCCTCTACACGCTTTCAATCCCTACATATATACGCTCCTCTTTCTATCATCTCACCAGTTTTCCCATTATCTCAATCGGTAATCACTAACTTTCAATGTTTTATATTTGATTTTAGATCTTAATTACATTGATTCATTCGTGTTGTTATAATCATTCGATTCAATTTTGCAGGTGTTATTTGTTCATGTCTACAGTTTCATTTGATACGAGCTCTTGCAATCTCAAGTGATTCTCTTGAAATATGGGACTTTTGTCTTTAGCTATCTCTCTGGAACGAGGTAATGCTGATTTCTTTGTTATCATGCTTATTTGATTGTTTAAATCTATTATTATACATGTTGCTAACTTGAGTTTCTCATTGTTATTGCAGTGATATTTTATAGCAAATTCTATGATTTGGGGAGTGCGTGAAAGGTGTTCGATGAAATGTGTGAGAGGTATTTCACTAACGTGTATTATTAGATAGTAAACAACAATGTATTTTGTTGGAAATTAAATAATCAGAAGAATCAGCATAAAGGCTTAAGGAAATACATCAAGTATGTTTCTGCTGATAAAGCACAAAGCACGTTTCCACTAATGGATTCTGCTGAAGAAAGTTTCTACTGATAGTGTTTCTGCTGATGGATTCTGCTGATGCTACTATGACTCATACAACAGCTGTGTAGATAAGTACGACTTATTCTACTGATACGTGTACAAACATATTTTGTGCATAGTCACTAAATAATATCTTTGTTGTAGTCATCAAATTGAGCACTCCAAGTGAGTTGTAATCCTAGATACATGTTGTATCTTAATGACTGATATGATAAGTCATCATCTAGCTAGAATGAAGATTAGTCATAAGCTAGTAATAAGGATGAGTCATATAGATTGTAAAAGATCTTTTGCTTGGACTATAAAAGAAAGATCTTAGATATGTCTTAAAAGTGACAAGTGATATATGCATGTAGAGATATACATAGAGAAAAACAATAGAACAAAACACAAGATTCAAGGTCTTTGTAACCCTAGTGATAGTGAAGATCACTCGTATTATTTTGAATAATATTGAATCGTTTGGTGAAATACTTTCATTGTTCTTTGTTAAATAAACACAAGCGTCACAGTTCCATTTCCAATAAACATTCTAAGTGTGGTTAAGTAGATTTCGCATACTTAATCATATTCACTCAAAGTATCATATTTACACATTAAAAGGTCTATCACCTATAGTGTGTGATCAAATCAAGTGATCCTCTCAGTTGGTATCAGAGCTTCCAGGTTGATATCTTTGATTTAGAAGAAGAAATGGATACAGAATCTATTCAAACAAATGTTGCTTTAAAGTTGCCAGTTCTCAAACAGAATGAGTTTGAATTGTGGAGGTTAAGAATAGAACAGTTTTTCCAGGTGCAGGATTACACACTCTGGGAAATCATTGAAGATGTAAACTCTTTCAAACCCACAACCACTTCATCAACAGTTGAAGGTAGGGAAATTATAGTTGTTCAAACTATCCCTACAACTGCTGATGAAAGAATAAAGAAGAAAAATGACCTCAAGGCCAGAAGTATGCTAATGATGACCATTCCAACTGATCAACTTATAAACTTCAGCAAATTTAAAGATGCCAAGTCATTATTTGAGGCCATTGTTGCAAGGTATGGAGGGAATGAAGCCACCAAGAAGACCCAGAAAACCCTTCTCAAGCAGCAGTTTGAAAATTTCTCATCAACCATGAATGAATCTCTTGACCACATGTTTACAAGGCTACAGAAAATTGTGAGCCAACTTGCTGTTCTTGGGGTTGATATACCTCAAGAAGATTTAAACTCAAAATTTCTGAGAAGCTTACCAGAAGAGTGGGCTATGCATGTTGTTGTTTGGAAGAATAAACCAGACATAGACACTATGGATCTTATGGATTTGTATAGCAACTTTAGAATTATGGAACAAGAAGTAAAGAAAACTGGTGTCTCTAGTTCATATACTGGGAACATGGCTTTTATGTCATCTCCTAGTATCTCAAACCCAGTTAAAGATGAAAAGGTTGATAATGGAATTGGTGCTGCTAGTTCATCAAGCAGTACTTTTGTTATATTGAATGAAAAGGCTTGTTGTGCCTTTTTCACAAGTCAGAATAATGGGTCCATGCTTACTCATGAAGATCTTCTAGAAATCAATGATGATGATTTAGAAGAGATGGACCTAAAATGGCAAATTTCTCTTCTTAGCATGAGGGCTAAGAAATTCTATCAGAGGACGGGGAAGAAACTCACTATCAGCAGCAATGATACTGTTGGTTTTGACAAGTCAAAGATAGAAGGCTATAACTGTCATATGTTGGGGCACTTCTCAAGAGAATGTAGAAGGCCAAGGCAGCAAGATAGCAAGAATAGAAGTTTTGGAAGCAAGTCCAAGACAGGGGAATCAACCAATCCAAAGGCTATGGTAGCCATTGATGGATTAGGATTTGATTGTAGCTTTACAGCTGATGAAGAAGAAGAAGCTTCTCCTCAGACAGCTCTTATGGCTTTCTCTACAGAGATACAATCTGATAAAATTTGTTCACATAATTGTTCTGCTCTTAAAAGTTTAGAAACCTTAACCAAACGTTATGAGAATCAAAGAACATAATTAATTGATACAGCTCATAGCTTAACTAATCATAAAAGAGGTATAACTACTCTAGAGGAACAAGTCATACATTTTCGAACAAATGAATCTACCTTTACTGATGTCAAAATTCTTCTTGAAAGAGAAATAATGTTTAAAGATAATGACATTAGTAACTTGAAAGCTGAAGTAGATAGGCTTAGTAAGGCTAAAGAGAATATTCAAATGAGTGTAGAAACACTAGATTATGCATCTAAGGGTGTGACTAACTTAATTGAATGTCAAGTAATTAATAAAGCTAAGTCTGGTGTTGGATACAAATTTGTTCCTCCACCATATAGAGGTATTCCTTCACC
Source organism: Artemisia argyi (assembly GCA_030686995.1). Classification (NCBI taxonomy): domain Eukaryota; kingdom Viridiplantae; phylum Streptophyta; class Magnoliopsida; order Asterales; family Asteraceae; genus Artemisia; species Artemisia argyi. The sequence continues at coordinate 52,563,902 of CM060690.1, read as the reverse complement.
CCCAGGAATTGACCTAGAACACACAGGATTACCTGAATTTCAACTACCTGAATTCAAATATGGAGTTCAACCAAAGACTAATGTAGTTGATAATGAACCTTTCAAAGAAAGTGAAAGTTTAAGTAAAACTTCACTTCCTAAGGATAAGGTGTGTTCTTGTAGAAAGTCAGATGGTCCAATCATTGAGGACTCAACATCTGATGATAAAAAGTTTAAACAGGTTATGTCTAAACCTGAAGTGGTTAAGAAAGCAGGAACAAGTGTTCCTAAGATAGTCAAACATAGTACTGAAAAGCCTAAAAACAATGTTAAACATGTTAGGCAACCAGTAAGATATTGTGAACAATATAGAACCATAAACAAGCCCAGAGGCAACCAAAGGAATTGGTATAGCCTCAAGTCTCTCCAACAAAGAAATAACAAAGCTTGTTACGCATGTGGTAGTTTTGACCATCTTGCAGCTTTCTGTAATCAATGGGTATATGGGTATACAAACAATAGGGTGAATCTAAAAAGGCAAACACCTAAAAGTCACTCTAACATTACTAGAACAAAACCCAAAACAGTTTCAGTTCCTGCTAATAAGAAAATGGTTTCTGCTGACAGACCATATCTGACTGTTTACCCAAAAACAACAGTTAAAAGTGCTAAAACAACTTTCAAATATGCATTAAATGTTGTTAAAAGACCCATTCTAACAAAGGCAGTAGTCCAAAAACAAGTTTGGAAACCAAAAGATACAACTGCAAATCCATCAGTTTCTGCTGATAGCCAAACAGTTCAAATCACTGCTAAGGGAAACAGGGCAAATGCTGTTAAGGCCTCATCATGTTGGATTCTTAAATCCAATATTGCATCAACAATTCTCAAAAGATTACATTTCATTGATGCAAGAGGCGGATCCAAGTCAGAAATGGTTTGGATCCCAAAATAAAACTAATTCCTTTATTTATGTGCAGGGACATTCATCAGCAGATACTGAAGATCAAGGATTCTCAGATAGTGGATGTTCAAGGCACATGACAGGCAACAAGTCTTATCTCTCAAATTTTGAATCAGTAGATGGAGGCTATGTTGCCTTTGGAGGATGAATTGGAGGAAAAATTACTGGTAAAGGTACTATTAAAACCGGTAAACTAGATTTTGAAGATGTGTACTATGTGCAAGAGCTTAAGTATAATCTTTTCAGTGTCTCACAAATGTGTGACAAAAAGAACAAAGTTCTCTTTACTGACACTGAATGTCTTGTATTTTCTTCTGATTTTAAGATGCCTGATGAAAGTCAAGCACTTTTAGAATTCCAAGAAAAGGCAACATGTACAGTGTTGATATGAAGAAGATTGTTCCAAAAGATTCTCTTACTTGTCTTATTGCTAAGGCCACATTGGATGAATCTATGACATGGCATAGGAGGCTTGGTCATATTAACTTCAAAACCATAAATAAGATTGTCAAAGATGGTTTGGTAAGAGGTTTACCTCAAAAACGATTTGAAAATGATCAAACATGCATTGCTTGTCTTAAAGGCAAACAACATAAAGCCACTTGTAAGCCCAAAATTTTTAACTCTATCAATCAATCATTGTTTATGCTGCATATGGAGTTATTTGGTCCTACAAATGTAAGAAGTTTGTTGCATAAGAGATATTGTCTAGTTATTACTGATGACTTTAGTAGATTTACATGGGTATTCTTTTTAGGAACTAAGGATGAAACTTCTAGCATCCTTAAGACCTTCATTACAGAGATAGAAAACCTAGTAAGCAAAAGAGTATAAGTCATTAGATGTGATAATGGGACAGAATTTAAGAATAGAGTTATGGATGATTTCTGCAAAGAAAAAGGTATTAAAAGAGAATTTAGTGTTGCAAGAACTCCACAACAGAATGGAGTTACTAAAAGGAAAAATAGAACACTAATAGAAGTTGCTAGTACTATGTTAGCTGACTCTAAGTTGCCTATAACTTTTTGGGCAGAAGCAGTCAACACTGCTTGCTATGTTCAAAATAGAGTTTTAGTTGTAAAACCTCACAATAAGACATCATATGAACTTTTTAGAGGTAGAACTCCTGAAATAGGATTTCTTAGACCTTTTGGATGTCATGTCACAATTCTTAATACCTTAGACCATCTTGAAAAGTTTGATGGAAAAGCAGATGAAGGATTCTTAGTTGGATATTCTATCAATAGCAAAGTATTCAGAGTATACAACATGAGAACTAGAAGAGTAGAGGAAAATCTACCTGTGAAGTTTTTGGAAAACAAAACCAATGTAGAAGGTCAAGGTCCCAAATGGCTATTTGATCTTGAATCTCTATCCAAATCAAAGAATTGTATGCCTTTTGTTGCAGAAACTAATAAATTTTCAGGTTCACAAACTGCTGATGCAACAAATAGAGAAGGATTAGAGAATGAGGCAAATCAAGATTATGTGATGATGCCAATATGGACAAATTCAAGTGTGGATTCAACTTCAATAAATGGTGAATCTTCTTCTGGTAAATCTAAAGAAGATGTTGAAGATGAATGCAAGAAAGATAGAACTAAGGAACAAGAGTTTCAAGTCAGAAGTAACACTGATGTTTCTGCTGATAAGCAAATCGTTCCCGCTGATGAGCAAAATGTTTCTGCTGATAATCCATCAGAAGAAACAAATCTCTCAGAAAATGAGGTGGATTTCAACAACCTTCCACCTGATTATCAAGTTCTTTCTACTCCACACTCAAGAATTCACAAAGTCCACTCCCTGGACAATGTAATTGGAGATGTACAATCAGGAGGGAAGACAAGACAACAATTGATGTCTTCAGATCAACAAGGGCTTCTTGATGCCCTTTATGCTTCAAAACAGCATGACTTTTCAAACTCTTGCTTATTTGTATGTTTTCTCTCACAAGATGAACCAAAGAATATTCATAAAGCCCTAGAGAATTCAAGCTGGTTAGAGGCTATGCAAGAGGAGCTTCTTCAGTTTAAGATTCAAAAGGTATGGGTGCTAGTTGATTTACCAAGTGGTGTAAGGGTAATTGGCACTAGATGGGTTTTTAGGAATAAAAGGGATGAAAGGGGCATAGTGATAAGAAATAAAGCTAGATTAGTAGCTCAAGGGTACACACAAGAAGAAGGGATAGACTATGAAGATGTTTTTGCTCCAGTAGCAAGAATTGAAGCCATTAGACTCTTTTTGGCTTATGCTTCATTTATGGGATTCACAGTTTATCAAATGGATGTCAAGAGTGCTTTCTTATATGGTACAATTGAAGAGGAGGTGTCTGTCTCACAACCTCCTAGTTTTGTTGATCCTGACCATCCAGAAAAAGTGTACAAGGTTGTTAAAGCTCTATATGGCCTACATTAGGCACCAAGAGCTTGGTATGAAACACTGGCTTCCTACTTAATTTCAAATGGATTTTAAAGAGGCAAGATAGATCAGACACTTTTCACCAAGAAGCATAAGAAGGATCTTTTGCTAGTTCAAGTATATGTGGATGATATCATCTTTGGATCTACAAGGAAGGAGATGTGTTTGGAGTTTGAGAAGCTTATGCACTATAAGTTTCAGATGAGTTCCATGGGGGAACTTACATTCTTTTTGGGTCTGCAGGTTAAACAATCAAGAGAAGGAATCTTTATTAGTCAAAATATGTTGCAGAGATTCTTAGAAAGTTTCAATTTGCTGATTCCAAAATAGTAAGCACACCAATGGACCCTGAGAAGCCACTTCTTAAAGATGTAGAAGGAACTAATGTGGATGTACACACATACAGATCTATGATAGGTTCTTTGATGTATCTCACATCATCAAGACCTGATATCATGTTCTCTGTTTGTGCTTGTGCAAGATATCAAGTAACTCCTAAGGTTTTTCATTTAACAGCAGTCAAGAGAATTTTTAGATATCTCAAGGGTCAACCTAGGTTGGGTCTGTGGTATTCTAAGGAGTCATCTTTTGACTTGGTAGCATACTCAGATAGTGACTATGCTGGTGCTAGCTTGGATAGAAAGTCTACAACTGGAGGATGTCAATTCCTTGGGTGTAGACTTATCTCATGGCAGTGTAAGAAGCAGACAATGGTGGCTACTTCAACAACTGAAGCTGAATATGTAGCTGCTGCAAATTGTTGTGGTCAAGTCCTATGGCTTCAAAACCAACTTATTGACTATGGGTACAATTTCTTACATACCATTATTCATATTGATAATAGTAGTACAATTTGCATTATTAAAAACCCAGTGCAATATTCTAAAACAAAACATATTGAAATTAGACATCATTTTATTAGAGATTGCAATGAAAAGAGGTTAATTCAAGTAATGAAAAATGCTTCAGAACAAAACTTTGCAGATCTTCTTTAAAAGCTTTTGATGTTGGAAGATTTCAGTACTTCGTAGCAGGTATTGGAATGCTTAACCTTTAAATTTTTCAATATAATGTGTTCTTGTATATAGATTCTGTTAATGCATCTAACTTTGTCATCTAAAACTACTATTACCAATTTAAAAGTTATTCATACAGTTAGTCCTATGCATAATTCTAATTCAAGACAAGTACTTTGTACTTTGTTCTTTTGGTTTTAGACTAACAATTTCAGGTATGAATGTTTGAGCTCAAAGGCTATTTCAAGTGAAATCTATGATCATTGCTGCTGAATGCTGATCATTGCTGCTGATATAATAGGTTCATGATAGAAAGAGTTTGGGATTTCAAAACTCCTTAAAACTTCTTTCTTGGAACCTGATTATGATGTTTCACATTGAATTGATAAATTAGTTGATCAATTAATAACTGATACAACTCACTTTCTATCATTTTATACTCTCAAGTATAATGTGACTAATCTACGGATATCTGATAGAAAGAACAGCGAGCAACAGTGAATCTAACACTTGTGTTAGAGGTAACAAATGCCACGAGCTGGAAACCCTGTAAAGAAAGCCTTTTGAATAGGTTTATCTGTACACAGGCAGTTATTTATAACTGAAAACATTGGTTCTCACACAACCAGAGGTTACTTTAAACCGAAATTTTGATTAAGTGTTAGTTACCACACTTAATCCCTTCAAAATGGTTAGAAGCAGTATGACTTTTTATCATAAAATCATGTTCATACTGCTAAGTCAAATATTTCTTAAAAAGGACTTTCAAAGAGGCTCAGAAAATCATCTAATAATGGACTATGAGTCCATGCTCAGTGATTCACCACTCATAGGAGGTTACACACCTAGAAGTGATGAGGGCAGTATTTAAACTCTTAAGGAATTGATGGCTTCATGTACAAATTGTCTGAAAACATGGAATTGCTAGATCAGATGATATGATATGATTGTGAGAGATCTTCCAAATAGGGGAGGAAATTGCTCAGGAGAGAAATAAATCTCAGGGGAGGTTACAAAAGCCCTTTAAAGGAAGTTTAACCAAAGAAAAAGAAGGAAAAGATAAGAGCATACAAGATGATGACATGGTTTCTACTGATAAAGAACAAGAACAGATCTGATAGAAGAAAGTTCTATCTAGATCAAAAGATGATAGGTTTCAAATTCAGTTCACTACGTTTGTTCATCACTTCCAAAGACATGCTGAAAGATGATTTCTACTTCTTGGAACAAGCATTCAAGATATACAGCATCATTGCCTCTTATAATTCTTCAAGTTGGAATATTGCACCATCTTTTAGTCCAAGATTGGAGCAAAGAACAAAAAGCAGATGAGTTACAGAGAAAGACATTCAATCACTCAAAAGAGAAGAAAGTTCAGATCACAGTCTGACAATGAAGTGTTTGAAAGATCTTCACAAAGTCCTCATTTAATTCAGAAAAACATGTTTGAATGTAATTCACATGTTTAGGGGAGGATTGTTGGGAATTAAATAATCAGAAGAATCAGCATAAAGGCTTAAGGAAATACATCAAGTATATTTCTGCTGATAAAGCACAAAGCACGTTTCCACTGATGGATTCTGCTGAAGAAGGTTTCTACTGATAGTGTTTCTGCTGATGGATTCTGCTGATGCTACTATGACTCATACAACAGCTGTGTAGATAAGTACGACTTATTCTACTGATACGTGTACAAACATATTTTGTGCATAGTCACTAAATAATATCTTTGTTGTAGTCATCAAATTGACCACTCCAAGTGAGTTGTAATCCTAGATACATGTTGTATCTTAATGACTGACATGATAAGTCATCATCTAGCTAGAATGAAGATTAGTCATAAGCTAGTAATAAAGATGAGTCATGTAGATTGTAAAATATCTTTTCCTTGGACTATAAAAGGAAGATCTTAGATATGTCTTAAAAGTGACAAGTGATATATGCATGTAGAGATATACATAGAGAAAAACAATAGAACAAAACACAAGATTCAAGGTCTTTGTAACCCTAGTGATAGTGAAGATCACTCGTATTATTTTGAATAATATTGAATCGTTTGGTGAAATACTTTCATTGTTCTTTGTTTAATAAACACAAGCGTCACAGTTCCATTTCCAATAAACATTCTAAGTGTGGTTAAGTAGATTCCGCATACTTAATCATATTCACTCAAAGTATCATATTTACACATTAAAAGGTCCAACACCTATACTGTGTGATCAAATCAAGTGATCCTCTCATATTCTTTATTTAGAATTTCGTTTAACACCTACCAATATTTTTCATGAGGTCTCATGTGTAACTTTGTTTAGTTTTATAAAATAGTTAATTTAGTTTTGTATAAAATTGTTCAGTTAACTTGTGATATTCAAGGGTAATTTATGAAGCTCATCCTTGATTCTTATAAGTAGTAAAGTGGGTGGGTTAGCAACACTTCAAATGGGCATGTTTTTGGTGTGGAGGTTGAAATCGGTCAAGTTGGGCTGACATGAAACTTGCTCTGTCCAAAAAGTTTACATTTTTCTTTTTATAAATAATTATCATGTCAAATATCATAACAAATCTTATATTGTTTCCGTAAAAACCCAATCATCGTAGTTGTTTATGTTATTGATATTACAAATTACTGATTAGAAAACAAAAACTGAAGTAAGTGGAAAACCAATGCATGTATCAATGTGGTTTGCGAGCTTTGAATTCCTTTGTCATATGAATGTTCACAGATGTACCAATAGGCCAGACTGGACATGGTTGTTTAGGTTGGATCTGAATACGAAAGTGGTATTTCTCAAGATTGGGCTGCCAAGGCTCCAACGATATAGGTAGATTATTGTCATATTGATCTGATTCTTGCTCCCTACTTTTGTTATTCTAAGAACTCATACTAAAAACTCTTTCCATAAATCAAAAAACCGGATTTGTACATGAAAATCAAGCAATCACTTCCTCCTTACGTTTCAGTGTCAATCGTTTATCAAAACCTTTCTCTCCTAACAACATTGTAAAATCAGTAAGAATCGCTTCTATTCAAGTTTTTTGGATTTAGGGTTTTGATTTAATCCCATAGTACAACTATTTTGATGTGTTTCTTTACCCAAAAGAAAAAAATTGACGTGTTGATTTGTTTTTGCTTTGATTTTTTTGCAGGTCATTATTAAGGAGTTGTTTGGATGATTCTGTTAAAGAGACAAGATTTGAGACGATGGGTGCTAAGGTTAGAATTATTCCCGTCTAATATATTTTATGCTTCTAAAAACTTTTTTTTCCTATGTTATCAGGTGGCAAACTAGGAATCCAAAGCAACAAAGTCAAACGCTTATTATTTTTCACAATAAGCGGAAAAATTGTTTGTATTAATTAGGGGAACACTATTTGTATCAATTGGTTTTTTCATAAAATATAATTTTGCTATATTAATTGATCTTTTGCTGATATGTAAGATTATTGCTTTTTCAGGTTCCAAATTTGTCTCAAGAGACGATGAGATTCATTTCCACTATGAGGTATTTGATGTACAGTTCCAAATGATTGTTAAAGATAGTAAAACGTCATATCATGAATTTATATTTTACTCACTCATATATTAATAAGTCATTGGTGTTTAGTTTAATAATATTTCTGTATCTGTTTGATCCAGAGATGAACTATCAATTTTGTGAAAGTGAAGTGCCCTTGAGAAACTTGAGAAAGGTACAAATTAAGGTATTGTTCTTTATGTGACTCAATCCTTTATAGTGTCGTTACTTTTATACAAAATTAAGGATATGAGTTAATGGCGCATGAATAACTAAAGCTATCTTTGTGATTTTTAAATTAGCAGTAGTGTCATAAAAATTTATATTCTAAGTCATCATGTTTGATTGTATGGATTTCATGAATATGGTCGGTGAATACCAGTGAAAGCATAGGTTAAAAAGGCACGTATGATATTTTTGTTGGTGCCTTCATAACTGTTATCGTCGCAGGTCAAGTTGTGTGCTATAGGCAACATTAGCACTTTTCCACATATTAGTCAGCTAAGATTCACATATATATGTTACTAATTTTGACCCATGAATTATAAATGGACCAATTTGGATTATGTTATTATATGCCGCAAGGGGTAAAAGAACAAGCTTTGATAAGAAAATAGGTCAAAATTTTCTTACAAACTTAGGTGTGAACATCTTGGTTTTTTAATCTTCATTGTATGTCCTGAATGAAATGGTTAGGCTAATTGAGTTATTTTATTTATTTAAATGCAGGACAGGAGTTATTAAGTTGAATTGTGATGCTTACATCTTTGAGTGGTCTATGTTTATACGAGTGAATTATGTGTAGCCGCTTTTGAAGGACATGCTCTCTCAAGACCTCCGATGGTAAGTGATTTATTAGATATATTACATCCTCTTGAAATAAATGGTAGTTATCATTGCAACATATTATATGAAGAAAATGGATTAACTGAACCAGCGGTTTAAAAATGATTTGAAACAAGTAATAACTTATGTATTCAATTGAAAGCAATTGGCGACCCTGACTTAAAATTTGTTGGTATTTCACAAAATTGACTCTTATATAATCTACTATAGATAGAAGGAGCTCACAACAAGGTCAGAGCAACAGCAACAAGGAGCTCACAACAAGGCCAGAAGCGTTGCATATTGTTGAACGGTATATTAGCGAGCTGCAAGAGGTTAGTAACATGTGGATAAATTGGTTTAAGTCGTGGAAACAGAAATGGTTATGCTATTAACATGCTTGATTACAAATTTGTGGGTGCGAGTTATAACCTTGTAGAGGCTAATTAACTGAAATTATGGAATCTAATAATTCTTAAAAAAAACAAATTGTGTCAGATGTTGTTATGCATATCCAAACAACGCATAGATTCTAATAGTGAATAAATAGATACATAATGTGATATGTACGAGTATTTTTAGTGACTTTATTGATCTTCATTTATGCGTATCTCTACGAAATAAACCATCAATTTCAAAGAAAATTCATCAAGGGAATTGCTTTCATTTTGACGAAGATTATGTTATGCTCTTTCTATAAAATTTTTGAGAACTGCTCAAGTGATTAGGAGTTTGAACAACAAAAGTGAGTTTAATTTTTACTCATTGTGTCCTACTGTTGTCGTTCGGATAGTTAATCTTGAACAATATATACACTTTTCCATGTACTTGCAGAAGTTTAAATTCTTTTTTTAGACATGGAGAAAGAATCAAATGATCAAACATGCGGCAAATTTTTTAGAAAAGTATTATCATAACAACCAAGATATTATTTATATTTAAGCTTAATCCACGCAAGTGGTTTATGTTAAATGCTTGAAAAGAACGCGTGAATGCGTGAACACGTGTACGTTAATCACACCATATTGCGAAATCCTATTATCGTTACTCTAATATTTCTTAATTGTTTGGATAAAACATCATCAACGGGGTATTTGCGTCCAGTACTCCGGCTTATATTTTTGAAGAAGTTATTAGCAAGCAATTCGATTTATAGATTTATAACTTGCAAACAAATTTTTAAATATCGAAGTTCATTTTCTATTACAAGTGCTTTATACAAGCTGTTGTTGATAAAGTTAGTGGTAACTGAAAAGCTTACACTTTTATTTGTTTATGCATAGGATTGGGTCTAACAAGGCGTTGAAGGAACGGGGTATGAAGATTAAGAATAGGATTACTTCTTGTCAGTTTGCAAGTACGCGGACGACACAATTTTTGATGCAGGTATGGCTAACAAATTTCTGATATAGGTAAGTTTTTAATCTTTATCATAGGTAATTCAAAAGGTTAAGGCTTTGAAATTTCTGATATAAATAGGTCAGTATCGAGTACAGCTTATTTCTTCTTCTTATTCTTACAAAATAAGGTGATTGAAATAAACTGATAATGCACGTGTTGCTTTTCTTTGCAACGACATTTGAATTGAGGAACTAACCCACTTTAGTGCTTAAACTCCAAATGATCCATGATTTTTTTTTATGTAATCCATGACAAATATGACCCACTTTAGTCCTTAAGCTTGTGATACCGACAATCAATTACCACTATCATGAACTACCAAGATGGTATCCCATGGGATTTAGCACGTGACCACAATTGTTCATGTTTCATTTCTTAAAAGGCATATACTACAATAGCTGAAGACCCTGTACCATGAAGGTAGATTTATAAATGAACACATAAGCAGTCATATTGAACGTACCCTGTACCATGAAGGTAGATTTATAAATGAACACATAAGCGGTCATATTGAACATTAGGACACATTACAAAATAATAAGTTATCTGCCCTAACGACAATGATAATGCCGATGATATAACATAACCTATAGGTGCAACCCATAATGAAGTTATTGATCCAATCATCCCTACCATATATATCAGTTAGACGTTTTTGAGCATGCATGTAACTCATATAAAATTGTCTCTTTCAATATTTATGTTGAGTTTTTTTATTTTACTGGTGACATTATATTCACATTAAGTATGTCATTTAGTCCGCTATTAGTTGTTTTTACTTCATTACGATATGTATATTACTTATCTATATTAGAAGCTGCATATGTATTTTAAAGCAGGTGTTGGCTCGCTATTAGTCGTTTTAACTTCATTACCGTATGCATGTTAGTTACTGTATCGATTATAACTTGCAGGTGTTGGCTTTTGAAGGTTGTCTCTTTTGTGATGAAGATGGTAAAATCTCAAAAAGTACTACGTCTTTAACGTGTATGATCAATGTTCAACATATATGTACAAGTATACAAGTAACATGTTTTATTCCAATTTTTTAGATTTACATTATTATTATCAACAGATATTGCATTGAATGTGTTAAAATCTTCTTCTAATATTTGTGATTAAGCTTTTTGAATGATATGATTGTGTTGTATTTTTAGTAAAACTAAGAGTGGTGAACGATGGGAATAGGAATGCTGTGATTTCAAGATACAATGATCATACAATCGGTTCAATAGGTATGTAGAATCTACACATCACATTTTTTTACCTTATTTTAAGTTATAATATATTATGACAACCTACTTTTGCTTACATTTTTTATGGACTATTAGGTGTTCATCGAATCGACATTGGCAATTAAATTGATTAGTGCTCACACACATCATTTGCTATTCAATTCAAGATCATAAGATTTGGAGACGACAACGCATTGATGTCTATTATTTTAATTGTTACAAACTCAATTGATTATCGAATAATTCACGTTTTATCTCATTATTTTTTTTCATATATTAATGAAACATGTTTACGTTCATTGCTTTCTTATTATCTCATTTTCATATTTCTTTAAAAACTCCGCGAATCAACGGGTCTTTATATTCAGGAGGAACTTAATCTTGCATATGCGTATCATGAAATGACAAGCTTGCAAAATGAGCAAATCTTTCATTGGTGGTGAATTATTCATTTGTGTAATATGAATAAAAGTTGTGTTTGCTTATTAGAATGCTAACCTATATGTACAATTATACACCTAAGTTGTAAGAGAAACATGAAGTACTATTGTAATAAACTGCAATATCTTACTCTGTTATAGAATATTACATGTAAAATATTGCGTATAATTTATTCTGTTATTCAGTTACAAACGAAACACATATACACTTATTGCGTTTAGAATATTTACATGTAAAATATTACGTATAACTTTACATATATACATATCAATAATGGGATGTTAATGAGTGGTACGAGTGGTGGATGTCTGAAGAAAAGAAAGTAGCAAACAAACAAAGTTTGCTTCAAATTGCTAAAGATGAGAAGGAATATGCTCTGTCCAAGGCGCGCGTTGGTTTAGTTAAAGAGGCCTTTTTACAGTGACGAGGAGAGTTTTGATGCCATTGATTATGAAAATGCATATTTAACATTTGACCCGGAGATATCTCCAAAATTTCATTATTAGCTTTTTATGACGTATAGAGAAGTACTTGAAGGTCTATCATCACGGCATGAATTTGGGTTTTGAATCGATAGACGCTCACACAAATCATTTTATGTTCAAGACAATCAATTTTAGAATCGCCAACTCATGAGCGTTTGTTAGTATAATTGTAACAAACTAAATTGCTTATCGGATAATTGACGCATTGTCTCATTCTTTCTTTCATATATTAAATGGAACATGTTTACGGTATCAGCTTTTTTATCATTGTAACAGAAGCAATTTCTTATCTGATAATGGAGACCAAAAACTTGGACGTTTGTCAGTGTAGTTGTAACATAAGCAATTTCTTATCTGATAATGGACGCATTGTCTCATACTTTGTTTCATAATTTAAATGGAACATGTTTACGTTATAAATTTTTTTATCATTTCATTTTCTCTATTTTTTTTTAAATAACCCGGTGTCAACGGGTCTTTAAGCTAGTATATTATATAATCAAATAATAGTATGCATTACCTTTATAAATTGATGCTAATGAACAACGAAAGAATAAACCTGCAACAAGAATAGAAAAGAAAAAAAAAAAAAGAATGAGAATGAAAGAGTACGTAATAAAAACATAGCTCATTTCGGTTAAATTAATATTGTTTTTAACACAAATTATGAAAAGTTAACCATTGTATACGCAAAGCTTGTAGGGGAAGCAAACAAATTATAGAGAAAAGTTCATTTGTGAACTAAGTTTTTGTTACATACTGAGAGACAAATCCCCATCATTCATTTAGGTTGCTCTAATGGTGGGGATTAACCTAAGATTTAATGCATAAACTTAAGTCAATGTTTTTTTTCTTATCTTTTTGTCTTTTTTATTTCTTCATTTTTTTTTCTTTTTTCTTTTTTGTCTTTTTTTTTCCTATTCACGCTTGGTTTTTTTTCTTTCTTTTTCTTTATTTTCTTTTGCCTTTTAGTTTTTTATTCACTTTTTTTTTTTTTTTTTTTTTTTTTTTTTTTTTTTTTTGTCTTTTGTCTTTTTTTCTTTTGTTTTTTTGTTTTTTTTGTTCTTCTTTTTCTTCTATTCATGTTTTTTTAATTCACACTTTTTTTTTTCAATAAACATTTTTTTTCTTTTTTTTTTTTTTTTTAAAAAAAATCATGTTTTTTTTAATTCACGTTTTTTTCTTTACTTTCTTACGTTTTCGTCCGTTTTCATTCGTTTTCGTCAGTTTCCATACGTTTATACGCGTTTTCGTCCGTTTTCATCCGTTTTTGTCTGTGTTTTTAAGTTTTCGTTCATTTTTAGACGTTTTCATCTGTTTTCAGATGTTTTTGTCCATTTTTATACGCTTTTGTCCTTTTTCATACCTTTTCGTCTACTTTTATAAGTTTTAGTCCGTTTTCATCCGTTTTATACATTTTTTCTTTTTCACACGTTTTTGTCTGTTTTCATACGTTTTCGGCAATTTTTGTCCGTTTTCATCCGTTTTTTACGTTTGCGTATGATTTCGTCCATTTTATACATTATTGTCCGTTTTCATATGTTTTCGGCAGTTTTTATACGTTTTTAGACACTTTTATTCGTTTTCATACATTTTCGTCCGTTTTCATCTGTTTTTTTACGTTTTCGTCTGTTTTCAGACATTTTTGTTTGTTTTCGTCCATCTTTATAAATTTTCGACCGTTTTTATACGTTTTCGTCTGTTTTTGTCTGTTTTCATACGTTCATATATGTTTTCGTCCATTTTCATACGTTTTCTTTGGTTTTTAATTTTTATACATTATTATCTGTTTTTAGACGTTTTCGTCCGTTTTCATATGATTTCAGCAGTTTTTACATGTTTTCATACATTTGTGTTTGTTTTCATACATTTTCCTCCGTCTTTGTCTGTTTTCTTTCGTTTTCATCCATTTTTCATAGGTTTTCGACTATTTTCAGACGTGTTTTTACACTTTCCTACGTATTCATTCACTTTCGTCCGTTTTCATACGTTTCTAAATATCACAATTGATATTCTTAATATCATAAGTGATATATAGAATATCACAGAATATCACTTGTGATACTAAGAATATAAGTTATGATATTCAGAAACGTATGAAAACGGACGAAAACGTATGAATATGAACAGAAACGTTAGAAAGTGAAAGGAACATGGATTAAAAAAATGTGAAATCACTTGTGATATTCTGAATATCACTTGTGATATTCTGAATATCACTTGTGATTTTCTGAATATGAATTGTGATATTCAGAATACCACATGTGATTTTCATGTTAACAAACATTTGATGAAAATCACTTGTTATATTTAGTGATATTCAGATATCACTTGTGATATTTAGGATATCACTTGTGATATTCAGAATACGGACAAAAACATTAGAAAATGAAAAAAAACATGAATTAAAAAAAACGTGAAATCACTTGCGATATTATGAATATCACTTGTGATATTCTGAATATCACTTGTGATTTTCATGTTAAAAACATTTGTTGAAAATCACTTGTGATATTCAGAATATCACTTGTGATATTATGAATGAGTGACATTCTGAATATCACAAGTGATATTCTGAATACCACTTGTGATATTCTGAATATTACAAGTATATTCTGTATGATATTCAGAATATCACAAGTGGTATTCAGAATATCACAAGTGGCATTCAGAATATCACAAGTGGCATTCAGAATATCACTTGTGATATTTAGAATATCACAAGTGGTATTCAGAATATCATAAGTGGTATTCAGAATCTCACTTGTGATATTTAAAAATGTACAAAAATGGTCGAAAACAATTAAAAACGAACGAAAATGAATGAAAACGGACGAAAACAGACGAATGTGTAGGAGATAGGATGAAAACATAAAAAAACTGACGAAAATGTATGAAAGCGGATGAAAACGTAAGAAAAAGGACGAAAACGTATGAAAACAGACGCAAATAGATGAAAACGTATGAAGATGTATAAAAACGGACGAAAACGTATAAAAATAGATGAAAACATATGAAAACGGACGAAAACATATGAAAACGGATGAAAACGTATGAAAATGGACAAAAACGTAAGAAAACAGACAAATATGTATGAAAACGGGCGAAAACGGACGAAAACGTATGAAAACAAATGAAAATGTAAGAAAACAGACGAATATGTATGAAAATGGACGAAAATAGACGGAAACGTATGAAAAAGGATGAAAACATGACGGAAAAGTATAAAAAGGTATGAAAACGGACGAAAACGTTAGAAAACTGATGAGGCGAAAAATGAACCACTTTTAGGGGGTCATTTAAGCCCGGATTTGAATTTATTTGATCAAATATAATCCTAAATCGTTCCTTTTTTGATTTTAGGAACTTTGGGAGTGAAATCTGGAAAAGGAAGCAATTCGGACGTTTTTGGAGCATAAAAGTGAAGAAAACGCCAAAGACTTAATTTTCCTTGTTGGGAACAGTGTATGAAGGCGTCAAGAGGAAATGCATAACGGCGTCAAGAGTAAAAGTGGTGACGACCCAGTGAAAACCTGAAGGCGTCACAAGAAGGGCGTCAAGAGTTAAAATCATGACGGCCTGCATAAGGAGACTACATGACGGCGTCAGACCCATATCTAGGCAGTCCGAGGAACTATTTGGCGGCGAGATGACGGCGTCAGCCCTTTGTTCTTGACGTCATCACCTTCTAAACTCTATATATAGTTTTCTATTTTTCATTCATTAGAGAGGAACTTGTGTGGAGAAACCGTAGGGCCGAACTTTGTACGTATTTTACAGCTTTTTCAAGGGTTTTCAACCCTTGAATCCTTTCATGTGCTATTGAGATAAGTCTTCTCTTAATTCAATCAATATGTCTATGTGTTGGTTGTCTATATCTTGTGCTTGTCTTGATTTCAACATGCTAGGCTAGATCTATCTTGTGTTTGCTTAGATCTAATGAAACCTAGATGTTAATTATGTGTTGATTACTTGTTTATGGTTGTATTGGATGAATGATTTCAATGTTAGGCTTAAGAAAACTGGCAGATCTCCATTGTGTAACATGCTTGAACGTCTTAGGAAACATGAACCGATGTGTACTAGGTTTTATTGATTGTATTTAATGCATGAGTAAATTCTAATGATCCCATGTTAGGAGCTTCTTAGCCGGCTCGACATAGGAGTGAAGTAGGCACTCATAGGATTGGGAAGTAAGTACGCCACCCCATGAATGGTATTAAGGAATACAATCCGTCATCCACGCAACTATAACAAGTAATTAACGTGTAAAAGATATCTAAGGAGTAGTGAAATCTAAGTAAACACATTTCTCCCATATATTGTTCACAAATTTAGTTTAATATAGTTTATTTTCATTTCTAGTATTTTATTTTGATTGCATCTTAGTATTGGGTTAGTTGATTAGCAACTAATTCCGCCCATATCCTTCAAAACCCGAGATTTTAATTTGCTTTCCTAAAAGTATAAAAATACAAAAAGAATCATCCCTCATCTCTAGACCTAGTCTTTAGGTTTTCTAATCCTAGCGACACTATTCCTAGCTGAACGATCAATCCCCCGGTACTTGTCATTATACTATACTACATCGATCAGGTACACTGCCTGGTGGGGGTTGTAAGCTTCTCAAGATCCCTTGAGAGGTAAAGCCTGGTGCAAACCCCACGCATCAAGTTTTTGGCGCCGCAGCCCGGGGAATAGTTATTGTCTAGGTTAGAATCTCTTTTTATTAGGTCTACTTGCTAGATTCCTTTCTAGTAAGATTTTATTTTTATTTTCTAGGTTCTCTTTAGTCTATCTTTTTCTTCGTGCCTTTGTTAGTAAATTAGATCCATGGACTATTCCGTTAGCCATTATGGAGAACGCGAATCCACCATACTACCAACCACGTAATTTACCCACTCCAAATGACATCTTGATGTTTAAACAACATGAGGATGAACCTGTCTATGATGCATGGGCTCGTTTTAAATATTTACTCCGAAAAGTCCCTCATCATAATTTCCATCTGTGGTCCCAAATTGAAATATTTTACCATCGTGTCGACCACTATACCAAAATGGACATTGACCATGCCGCAGATGGGGACCTTTGGGGATTAAGTGCTGATGAAGCATGGGAAACCATAGATAATTGTGCCAAACTTGCCAAAAAAATGGACAACCCAACAAACGTTGTTACGGATCAATTGATAGCAAGTTTAAGGGAACAGGCAAGAAGATTGTTTGGGGATAAGCGTATAGATGAGATAACTGGGTGCACGAAGTGGTTTGATTTCACCACAATACAAGATGAACACATAGGTGACCTTGATGTGATGGAGGATGTAGCCGAACATGATCACATTGATCAAAAAGACGTAGGTTTTATGATCGATGATGATGAATCTCAAGAAACAGATGATGAATCTTTTTGGCAATTTGTATATAGCAGTCAGAATATTGAGGATGATCCTTATGATTCGGACATAGAAGTTGAGATACCTAGAGAAGCACTTGAGATACTTGGGAAAATGTTAGGGTTGGATTATAATGAAACACATGTTGAGGATATAGGTGATCTTGATAAGATGGATGATAAAGTAGAAAATCCAAGCCCGCCAAATACCCCACAAGTCCTACCATCATTTGAGGCACCCACACCACCCGTGACTTACCCGAAAGAAGTAGAAGAGACTATAGGAACCCCAATAGAGGTAGAACCCTTGGATCAAGTACAACTAGCGAATATAGGTTTTAACACTTGTAGTGATGACCTTTCTTTTAGTTCTAAGGAAGTTCCTAGTTTTGATGAACCAGAGCCTCAACCAAAGCCGTTACCTAATCTTCCATCTTTAGATGTGAATTTAGGAATTGAAAAAGGTCCCGATCCACCCATCAAACCATATAGTCCGGGTAGTCTTGGGATACAGGTAGTAGACTCTAAGCCTTGTAGAGAGGAAGCTGACACAGGAGCGGAAAATGACCTTACATGCTTACATCACCCATTTGTGATTGATCACAAGAAACATTATGGGTTTAAACCGGGTTTATTAGGTCAAGATGGATCCCCAACTAGTAATCTCTCGAAGTTGATTGAAAATGATCCCTTTCTAGGAGAAAATCTTAATCCACCCATTAACCCAATTTAATTTGTTAAGGTTATGATGATAGGAGCACACCCCTTTGAGCATATAATTCATCCACCACTCTTTCCTCACGTGGCACATTTCCACCCTAAGGGTGTGTATCGCTACTTCCACCTGCGCTTAATCCTAAGTGTAGGGAAAACCTCCCCTATTTCCGTTAAATAAGGGTAGAGTCAGGCTCGTGATTCGAACAAAAACAAGCACTTCTTGGGAGGCAACCCATGTTTTGTGTAAATTTTATTTTTGTTTATTTGTTATTTGCTTCCTTATGCATGCTTTATTTTTATTATTGGTAGATCATATTTCAAAACTAAAATAGTGAAAATACTTTACTTTGTTGTTTGGCCTAGTCTTAACTTCACCCGAAGGTATTTTTGCAAAAGATAAGTGTAAGGGGAAACCCAAAATATGTTTTTAAGAAACAAAACCGATCATGATTCTCCACAATATTAAGTGAACATGGATATTCGTATTTGTTAGAGTCAAATGCTTGTATCGAGTCATAATGATGTTTTGCAGGATTTTCCAGGAAGGAGGACGAAGTTTTTCCAGAAATTATCCGGAAACTTAACATAAGAATTTCTGCAGGTCACTTCTGACGGCGTCACGTGTAAAAATCTGGAAATTTTACCAGTTTTGTTTTTCTAACGGAATCTTAAAGTTTTTGTTGAATTATTAGTTTTATAATCTCCAGGAAATCTGCAAACATCATTCCACAAGCATTATATCTTATTTTGTTTTCTAGGATTTAGTAACATATGTAGATTGCCGCCGATTTTATGCGAGGTTGCCTTGTCTGTTTTCTCAGGATTTACAGGTTATGTATGACAAGAAGATGATTATTATTCTGGAAGGGAAGCTTTGATTGTTCATTTTCTTGGAGAAAAATCTAACCTGGCTACCTTATTATCCATACCGAACGAATCAGGGGAGTATTTGATTTCATTTGTTTTACTTATTTCACTTTTACATTCTTTACTTGAACATTGGGGACAATGTTCATTCTAAGTGTATGGGGAGGGTAAAATGATGATACCTTACAGATACATTTTCGCTTGAGTTTGTTTGTTTGATAGTAGATGTGTAATAAAACTATGAGAAATACTTGTTAGTGTAATTTTAGCGCCAAATTTAAAATTTTTTACAACATTTAGGAGTGAAACTTTAGCCATAGCAAGCGTCTCATGGATAGGAGATTGTATGACTAGCACAAAACCGTACTATTCAGAAAAATTTTCCACCCAAATATGTGAGGTTCGCCTTTAGATTTGATAGGAAAAGTATTTACTATTAGGTCTTATGAGTGTACCGGTAGCATTTAGATTCTCGAACTTGCGTCAGTGATGCATCCCGAGACCGCTAGTGAGACTACATTCGTGTAGTAGGATTTACTACATGATAAGAGGCATTAGGATCACCCTTGTGTTAAACCCGTATCATAATTACTTGACCATTTAAGTCATATTACTTGGCTAGTTAAGTCAACTAATTTTTTCCTACACCCTTAGCGTTGTACTCATTTTTAGTACACGAAACCCCTAGTACACCCCTTCAAGCCTATCTTTTCGTTTCTAACTTTAAGCATTTTACTTAAAGGAAGAATTTGTTACACCCCACTTAAATGTACAACCAAATTGCCTTAGCCTTCCGTGTATGCACTCATCTTTAGAGCATTATTGTTATATGTTAAACCCTAAGTTAATTATCTAATTGATTACATGGTTGCTAAGTCGAGTCATATCCTTCTACATATTGTTTTGGGACGATTGGGACTCATGGGTAAAGTACTTATGTTATGGAGTAATGGGGAAGAACATCATATATTACCCCCATATGTACATTAATCTTAAAAGTACTTCAAGTGTTTTGATTATCTTAATTCGAGTCATTAGATTAGTTTATTGTAAGGGGAATATTCATTCCCTATGATGCATTATTTTGGATGGTAGGGTAAGAGTGTATGCAGAAAAAAAAAAAAAAAAAAAAAAAAAAAAAAAAAAAAAAAAACATATGGACTACCATCCCTTTTTATTCTATGTTCATTTTATGTTTTTGTTATTTTTCATTTATTAGCTTAAGTCGAGTCGAGTCTTGGCTTAGCAACGCCATATTGTACATGTAATTAACCAAGATTGTTAACTCGCCACCAGTAAAGACTGCCTATATCCAACAAAACCGTGTATTCCATATCCCTACACCTAACGTTACAACCCTTTAAAAGACCTCTTTGATAGTTTATCCTAGGTGCTTACGCCATGTGGTGGAGGTTTGATCCTTTCCTAAGCCTATGGTAATCTATTTTGCTATGACAGGTAGTGAGAGATGTTTTCCATTTCCATAATGTGATATTACTTTATTACACTCGAGAGATGTGAGTATCTAAACACTATTTGTGAGGTGCTAGTATATGACCTCCGTGCTTGTCTTTGGTCTTTGGTGAAACGATTATTTGTTGTAATTACTTTTATATTAGTGTTAAATGACCCCAAACTTGTATTTTGATTAGAATAAAAGCGCATTTGCTTGAGGACAAGCAAATCTCAAGTGTAAGGGTATATGATGAGGCGAAAAATGAACCACTTTTAGGGGGTCATTTAAGCCCGGATTTAAATTTATTTGATCAAATATTACCCTAAATCGTTCCTTTTGTGATTTTAGGTACTTTGGGAGTGAAATCTGGAAAAGGAAGCAATTCGGACATTTTTGGAGCATAAAAGTGAAGAAAACGCCAAAGACTTAATTTTCCTTGCTGGGAACAGTATATGAAGGCGTCAAGAGGAAATGCATGACGGCGTCAAGAGTAAAATTGGTGACGACCAAGTGAAAACCTGAAGGCGTCACAAAAAGGGCGTCAAGAGTTAAAATCATGACGACCTGCATAAGGAGACTACATGACGGCGTCAGACCCAGATCTAGGCAGTCCGAGGAACTATTTGGCGGCGAGATGACGGCGTCAGCCCTTTGTTCTTGACGTCATCACCTTCTAAACTCTATATATAGTTTTCTATTTTTCATTCATTAGAGAGGAACTTGTGTGGAGAAACCGTAGGGCCGAACTTTGTACGTATTTTACAGCTTTTTCAAGGGTTTTCAACCCTTGAATCCTTTCATGTGCTATTGAGATAAGTCTTCTCTTAATTCAATCATTATGTCTATGTGTTGGTTGTCTATATCTTGTGCTTGTATTGATTTCAACATGCTAGGCTAGATCTATCTTGTGTTTGCTTAGATCTAATAAAACCTAGATGTTAATTTAATTATGTGTTGATTACTTGTTTATGGTTGTATTGGATGAATGATTTCAATGTTAGGCTTAAGAAAACTGGCAGATCTCCATTGTGTAACATGCTTGAACGTCTTAGGAAACATGAACCGATGTGTACTAGGTTTTATTGATTGTATTTAATGCATGAGTAAATTCTAATGATCCCATGTTAGGAGCTTCTTAGCCGGCTCGACATAGGAGTGAAGTAGGCACTCATAGGATTGGGGAAGTAAGTACGCCACCCCATGAATGGTATTAAGGAATACAATCCATCATCCACGCAACTATAACAAGTAATTAACATGTAAAAGATATCTAGGGAGTAGTGAAATCTAAGTAAACACATTTCTCCCATATATTGCTCACAAATTTAGTTTATTTTCATTTCTAGTATTTTATTTTGATTGCATCTTAGTATTGGGTTAGTAGATTAGCAACTAATTCCGCCCATATCCTTCAAAACCCGAGATTTTAATTTGCTTTCCTAAAAATATAAAAATACCAAAAGAATCATCCCTCATCTCTAGCCTTAGTCTTTAGGTTTTCTAATCCTAGCGACACTATTCCTAACTGAACGATCAATCCCCCGGTTCTTGTCATTATACTATACTACATCGATCAGGTACACTGCCTGGTGGGGGTTGTAAGCTTCTCAAGATCCCTTGAGAGGTAAAGCCTGGTGCAAACCCCACGCATCAAAAACATAAGAAAACGGGCAAAAACGTAAGAAAACAGACGAAAACGTATGAAAACGGGCGAAAACGTAATAAAACTGACGAAAACGTCTGAAAACGGACGAAAACGTCTGAAAACGGACGAAAATGTATGAGAACAGACGAAAATAGATGAAAACGTAAGAAAATGGCCGAAAATGTATAAAAATGGACGAAGACGTAAAAAAACGGAGGAAAACGTATGAAAACGGGCGAACACGTAAGAAAACAGACGAAAACGTATGAAAACGTAAAAAAATGACGAAAACGAATGAAAACGTAAAAAAACCGACGAATATATATGAAAAATGTATAAAAACGAAAAAAACATTATAAAAAAAATTAAAAAAATAATAAAACACGCAAAAAAAAAAAGAGTGAAAAAAACGTGAATTAAAGAAAAAAAAAGTGAGTTAAAAAAAAGACAAAATAGAAAAGGAAAAAAAAAAAAAAGCGAATAAATAAGAAAAACAAAAAGACAAGAAAAAAACTTTGGACTTAGGTTGCCCTATTAAATCTTAGGTTAATCTCTACCATTAGATTAAACAAGATAGATGGTGGGGATTTGTCTCTTAGTTTGCAACAAAAACTTAGTCTCTAAAATAACTCAACTCATATATATATATATATATATATATATATATATATATATATATATATATATATATATATATATATATATATATATATATATATATATATATATATATATATATATATATATACTAAAAGAGGGGAGGATGATGGGAACAAGCATTGTGGCTGCTACAGTGGTTTCTACAGTAATTTTTTTTCCAGTACTAACGGTTGTTAGTTATTTAACGGCTGTTAACTAACGACCGTTATCTTTAACATTTTTTTTAAAAAATTGTACGCACTTTGACCTTCATCTCAGCGGTTCATTGCAAATTTAGTCCTCAAATAATTTACATAAATGGTCATTCATGTTATACATCAATGGCAAATTCAGTCCTATTTGTACAGTACTAACAGCCGTTAGTTATTTAACGGTTGTTAACTAATGACCGTTACTTTAACATTTAAAAAACAATTATACGCACTTTGTCATTCATCTCAGCGGTTCATTGCAAATTTAATCCTTACATAATTTACATAAAGGGTCCTTCATGTTATACATCAATTGCAAAGTCAGTCCTAGGTAACTAACTTCACGTTAAATAGATAACGGCAACAAAAGAATTCCGCAGCAACGCGCGAGTACCAACACTCGTTTTTCAAACTAAAATTGAAATTTTGTTAGAAGGCCCATTTAAATGCATGAGTTGTAAATAATTAATTAAGCCTTTTAAATACATTTGCTAAATGACCGGGGTTGACTAATTAGAAAAAACACCCCCATAATATGTGTACCACTAAAAATTGATGTGCATGAACTATAGAAGAAGAAACCCAAAACAATCAATTAGGAGCTATGTGAAAAGAAACCATAAATAATACAGTATTATGTTATTTTAGATTCGACCAACACCCAGATTTTATTTTTCCATTTGTATATATTGTGAATGATACTACTACACTGATATATGTATTTTACAAAATTTCAATTTTTTTAGTAGTTGCTTAACAATATTATGTGTTTCCTAAGTTAGAGAGTTGACTTCATTGATGGTTTTAAGAAAAACGATTACCTTAGAGCATCCACTATGATAAACCTGTTAAAAGGTTTATAAAATTGTCACCTCATGAAATGTCACTAATTTACACACTTTTTCATACTATAAACGTAGTCCCTGATGAGTGTGTAAATACTCATCATTTTTACCGAATTTTAACTACCAAAACGCGAGAAAACACTCAAGAATGCATCAAAATAATGAAAATATCCCAAAGATCGTGTTTTATATGTTTCAAATGCAAAATGATCGAAAACAAACGAAAAACGAACAAAGTTTGCATATTTGGCAATTTCAGTCCCCCAACTTTCTAAGTTTTACAAAACTAGTCCCTAAGCATTTATTTCAAAGAAAAGTCAACCCTTGCTCTTTAAAAGTCAAAATGAATCACAAATGATCTTTGGGTGAAAACTTTTGGAAAAGTACACATTTGGTCCTCGTACTTTGGCAAATTGGCAATTTTAGTCCCTGAGGGTCCAAAAATGGAAAATTACAATTCTTGTCCTAATATGATTGAAACATGGCAGGTTTAGTCCCTTGGATAACTTTGAACAGTTAGCAGTTTCAACCCCTCTAATTTTCAGAAGTTATAAATATGGTCCTTGTGATAAACTAACCTAACCAATCGGACCTTAAATAAACATAAACCCACATTCCCAATCCAAACCATAATTTCCTCTTGGCCCATCTACCCTTAAAGCCCAAAAGCCATATTATGTTGATAATAAAACATACCCCAGCCCTTCCCTTGACTGGTCAAACATCCCACGCCCCCTTTTCTTCTCCCCCGTTTACCCAGAAAACACAAACCACCATCACCTTTATCGGCTATTACCCACAAAATCAAACTCCACCTCCACTCAACCTCTCTGCCACACTCAACCTTTCACCTTCCCCCATATCACAAACCCATACCTACTACTCCACCTCACCCATCCACACTACCCATTTTGGGCGCCAATTCATAATCAAGGGATGATAGTGTTTTGCTTTAATCCAAGGGCTGAGGTTGATCAAGAAAAGAATCAAAGAGTATCCAAGGCAGTGGTATCCAAGAAAAAAAAAGAAAAAAAAACCCTAGTTCATGTACTAGTATAAATAAATCGAGATATGTAAGCCAGAAAGGCAGTTAGTTTTTAGTAGAGAGGATTTTAGAGTAGTATAGAATTTAATTAGTTAGTTTATGCTTAATGTTTATTTAGTTTTAAGTCTTTCAATTCAGGTTGTAACCTTTATTTTCAGTTAATCAAAGTTCTTTTTTTTCTAAATTTGCAATAGCTTGTGCTTTATAAACTGCTTATTTCTAACTGCTTGTTTCCAGTGCTTTTTAATTATTCACGTCTGCTTGTTATAATTCCATTTAGCTATTTTAACATGTAACTTTTCAAGTTTCAACCTTGCCTTTACAATTTTTTTTTATCTTAACTGTCATATGTAGGTAATTAAGTAGGTACTTAGCTTAAGCCCTTTTAGTTGTAATTCTTGCTTGAATTTAGTACAAGGCAGTCTAGTTTCAGTTTGTGTCATCCGGTATCTAGGATTCCAAGGTCAAAGCTCACCTATTGTTACCCATTTTGACCCACTTTCACCCCTGCTGCATCAGTTTGCACATGTCCCAACTGACGCTTTTTATCTCAATTTTTCGTCAACCTTAGGTTAGTATTAGCTTTCAGATTTCATTATATAAGCAATTGGTAGTATAGACTTTAAGTTTTGTAGATTAACTTGACCTTTAGGGTTCATTGTTTCACCCATTTTACCCAATTTATCCACTGCATTCAGCAGCCAACCGACCCACACAACAGCCCCCGTTTGATCCTGTTTTTAGCCTAGTTTAAGTAGGATTCATGGCTTTATTTTTATTTTATAAGTTTTTCATAGTTTGATTTCCACATTTCCTAGCTTATTCGAGCATTTGAAACCTTTTTGTTAGCTTATTTTGGTCTGAAATTTAACCCCCTAGGGCTGCAAAGTTAGACCTGTTCCAAACACCTCTGTTGGTTTCGTTTTTTTAGGCAACCTAGTATAGGATTATCTAGATCAGCGTTTTAGATTTGTTGTAATTGCTTATTACCTCTGGTCCTGTGATGCTTGTTAAGCTCCCTTAGATACCTTAGCTTAGACCCTTTTCTATATAGCTTTTTACCAGCCCTCATTTGGCCTGCTGCAGCACCCCCATGACAGCATCCTTGCTGCCATTTACCCCTTTTTTATTCTCGTTTCTAGCATTCCTTAGTAGTTTAAATTTAGTGATGTTTGTTCCTATGTACTACTTTCCAGCTTAGCTTTTATAGTTTGCAGCTTATTTGTTCATTTGCTCAGCTTAGCCTTAGCTTGAATTACCTCAATGAGGTTGTTTGGTTTGTTTGCATAACTCAGATTATGAACCTTGGCTTCTGCTATCTGATGAGCATAAGCTCCATTTTATTAGCTTGTCATTAAATTTTAGAAATAGATGTTCATTAAAAAAGTTTGTCAATATAAGTTGTTTGCATTTTCCAAAAGAAAATCACACAAAGATAATGTTTGCAAAAATGTGGGGTTCCTGGGATTCGAACCTGGGTCAATACCTACACACAGACTCCACAACTCACACAGACAACCAATGTGCCATTGGGTCTTTTGGAACCTAAGTCTCACAATCAATTCTTTTGTTATTATTATTATTATTATTATTATTATTATTTTGTCCTTAAAGCTTATTTGTCTAGTTTAGCTTAATTCACTGCTTGTTAATTAGCTTTTTAGGGTTTTTATAATTTTCTTAGCTTGCTGTCATCATTTAGGAATTTCCAAATAAATTTCATAATTTTCCAAATAGTTTTAGTAATTTTTAACATTTAATTTAGTTTAATTAGCTTTTAATTCGTAATAAAAAATATAAAAGTCGAAAAAATGATTTTCTTTCTTTCAAAATTTTCTTTTGTTATTAGAATCACAGGAAAATTATTTTCACACCCGTAGGATTTACGTAGCTCTAAATTCATGTTTTTATTTGCGCACTCGCGTTTTTATTAAAGTTACTTTTACGTTTTTAAATTTAGCTTACGTTTTAAGGTTCCCTATTTCCCTATCATGTTTCCCGTAGTATTTTAAGTAGATTTTAAGTTTAACTTTTCATTCCTTGTTTGAATTCATGTTCTAGTTTCGTTCATTTAATTTCTCGTACGTTATTTGTAATTTCTCGTAATTCCACAATACCAAATAATCTCTCAACCATTCCTTACAAGCATTTTAATCTCGAATCTCACACGATATTGTCAATTCACACCTCGTTGGGACACGACCCGAGTGATCACTTACCCGGAATCACATATATATATTGTATTCACGAGTTTTCGCAAGTCTTCCTTTTCCTAAAGGTTGATTCGTGAATTCCACTCACGTCTACTTTGTATATTAATTTGATACGCGCAAAAACGCAAATGTCAGTCCCACTATAGATAAAACTTTTAATAGGTTTATAAAATTGTCAACTCATGCAATGCATTAATTTATAAACCTCTTCAAAATTTTAGATTTTTTCATGCCACCTAGACTTAAAATTGTTCTTCACTATGATACACAAATTTTTGAATCTCTTCATAATTTCTTGAACCTATTCTCAAACCATTATAGTGGATACTCTTATATTTCAAAATCTTAATATTTGATTTAAAGAATAAGTAAATCAATTTATAGACTTGCCGTTTGAATGCTTAGAAGGTTGTCAAATTAAAAACGAACAATATATGTTTCAAACGCATGCAATTTATGATAGCTGTATATATCTTAGGAAAGAATTACGCTTGCCAAAGTTACATCATATGTCATTTAGAATGTATCAATTCTTTCTGTCAAAGCTGGTAAATGACGAATTCAAAACTCTTGTGTGGACAGGTGTCACAATAATAGCTCTAGATATCTTACGAAAAAATTAATTGCAATAGAAGGCTAAAAACTGTGTTTTATTAGTTTAGATAGATAGATAGATAGATAGATAGATAGATGTTCATTTTATATAATGGGTGATTGTCTGCTTGTGTTTATTTGTCTGAACAAGATAAATCATGTGGATACATGTTCATTAATATGCATATTTATAGGAACCTTTGCTATGTGCAAATTTAAAGAATCTATGGTATGGGTGCTTGTTTGACCATATACACAAGACACAAGATAAATCATGTATGAACCTTACAAAACAAGACCATATACACGAGACATTACCAAACCTGGCACAAGATAAATCATGTGCTTGTATTGACTAAGAGAACCTTACAAAACCTTACAACTCGTTACCGAACCTTCCATATAAGTCATTACAAAACCATATAAGCAAGCACAAGATACAACTTCCATGCAAGTCATTACAGAACCTTACAAAACTTGTCACAATACTATATGCACAAGACATGGCAATCATTCTTTTTGCAGCTGAGTTGGAACCGTTTGCTATACTTAAACAAGCTTGCATTCCATTCATTACAAAAGGTTATGTACATAAGACTACATCCATATACAAACATACTAAAACTATCCACAAGTTCTTTCTTTCAACCATCCAAAAGACTACATCCATCTAAACTACACCGTTCCACAAAAACCTTAAAAAACTACATCCAAAAGACTTACATGCATACTGAAAATGAAACTATCTAAACCCAAAAGACTTACACATGCTACTAAAACTGATCAAACCTTGTTAAATATATGGATAAATATTAATGTGTAAATGTCTAGTATCGAACCCGAGACCTCGGGATTGCACACTTTACAAACAAGAATAATGAATAATAAATATATATATGTTAAACGTATCGTATATATATATATATATATATATATATATATATATATATATATATATATATATATTTATAAACACTTAATGGACTAAATGGTCGTTAGTTATTAACCGTATGGACTAACTATCATTAGTAACGAAAGATATGGACTAGAATGTAACTTGGGAGTCAAGAAGGTTCTGGAACACCCCATCGGGGTCCATGGTCGGTCGATCATGGGGAGGGGAAGCCCAACCCATGTTTGTCTTGTGCTCCAAGATATCTTCTAGTATATATACAAGGCCAAGGATTAGGGTTTCATATCTTTTGTGCACACACACAAAACCCTAAAACCTTTTCTTCCTTTGTTTCTTTCTAGGCCGATCGGCACAACCCCCCTCTTAGGGTTTGGATCGATTTTGGTTATTCCAAAACAAGTGTTTTTGTTTACTTGCATCAAACCTTTATTCGTTGGTAGTTTGTGTGTACAAGAACGAGGTAACAACATACTTTTGTTGTTATCAAGGGATCGATTAACAAAACGGTAAGGGGTTAATCATTGATCCATATAAACCCTAATTAGGGTTCTTCATATTGTTAAAGACAATTGCTTTTGATTCTTGTTCGGGCTAGAATCACCACGGTACGTTCCTATTTAATTTATGTTAATCTCTTATGTGTTATAGATGTTCCTTCGCTTCCGCATATGTGTTTACCTATTTTATGATTGTCATGATTCTCATATTCTAACAGTGGTATCAGAGCTTGCTATAACATGTAATTGATTACATAAAACACATATAAAACGAATTTTCATTGTTTTAGATACATGTTTTGGATCTAGGGTTTTGTTTTTTTACCCTAACCCTAATTTTGGGGGGGGGGGGGGTCGATTTATTCCATTAACCCTAATTAGGGTTTGTGGTTTTATTAAAAATTGGATTAGAAACCCTAGGTTGCCTACATGTTTATGTGTTATTTGGGCGTATCCTTGACCTAATTGGTAATTGTTATGCTTTGATCCGTGACGAAACATGCATGATAGTCATGGGTTATTAATTGTTTATTAATTGTTAAGCTTTTCACATGTTTAGATAGATCTAATATTGGGGAAGACCCCATAATTATTAAAATCAATTATGTGCTATGTGGTATGTGATTAGCTTTGGCCTACGCAATTGACTTGTCAATGTATGTGGCTCACTTCCATTAAGAGGTGAAGGCCCTAGTTAATAATATACAGATTATACCTAGAATTGATTTTATTAGGATCTTTTTAACAAGGTTTGCATGTGGCTAATTGTTTCACTTTATTATTATTAGTTGTTTGTTTTTCTTTGATTACTTGTTTTATTGTTATTGTTTGACATGATGTAAGCAATAAAAGGGTGATTTTTCATAAAGAAAATAATACGGACTAATAATGGTGAAACCCTAAGTGATAAAGTAAGAATCTTGCAAGGTCTTATGTGCCGCTAGTGGTCCGATTCGCACGGTAATCAGCTCCCAGGCGAGACTAGCAAAATTCATACTTTATTACATG
The DNA here is from genome assembly GCA_030686995.1 of Artemisia argyi. Lineage (NCBI taxonomy): Eukaryota > Viridiplantae > Streptophyta > Magnoliopsida > Asterales > Asteraceae > Artemisia > Artemisia argyi. The sequence goes on along the minus strand of CM060690.1, from coordinate 52,533,575 downwards.
ATTTTGAGATTGAATCCATAAACTTTTGCTTGATTGATGTTTTGTACAAATATGCTTTTAAAATTAAGTCATTTAAGACGATATTCATAATAGTGATTTGAAGGCTTAGAAAAGAGCCTTAGAGTCTGCCTTGGTTATCACAATCTTGAATATATCTTAAACGAATTACTTTTAAAATCATAATTGTAGAAATTCATCTTAGGGTTTATTAAACCTCAAGTAAAACTTTGTGTATTAATTTCACGAATTGGTAATAAAAAAGTTTTGAAAACTTATGTTATAAAGATGAGTGCATGCATCTTTATACATGTTTTGATTTTCATATCAAAAATTTAATACCCTTAAAAATTTAAGTTACATGCCATCTAACTATAAGAAACACTTGAAGTTATTATTTAGTAAACGTGAGACGCAGGCTAAATTTTAATGACAAGGTAAATTTCCGAGTGTGCGTGAGACCACACATGGAGAATTTGTAGTTTCTAAGTTAGACGACTTAATTAAGTTGATGCGTGAGACCTAGAGCTTAAGGCATGAGATGGGATGAAACATGCTTACATGACAAATTGATGAATCAATTTGATGTAAATCTCATAATGATCTAGGAATTGGAAAAGTGTTTGCCAATTATTGTTCGACAGATTACCATCTTTTATACTTTCATCACTAGCAGATCAACTGATGTGGTGGAATCTATGTAAAGTTGGATCCTAGATTTTCAAGAAAATATGTTGGTTATATGAATATATCCTTGGGTATTATATTTTCTTGGAAATATAAATTATCGAAAATACTAAAATTGAATTTTGCAAATTCCTTAAATGTATTAATGCAACTCAAAACCGTAAACGTAAGTAATTCTTTTAATTGATCTACACCCGTTTGGGTTTTTGGTTAGAGTCAATATTTACAAAAAGAATAAATATAGTCTTCTTTCCATTAGGAGAAGTGTGAAACTTAAATCCTATTCCTTTTCATGAATGAGAAATGTACAATAGGATGATTAGAATTGTCTAAATTCTAAATACATAACTCATAGCAAACTTTAATAGTAAGAGTATATGCACCTTATGAGTTATTAAATTAGAAGCTAGACTGATTACTGCATAATGGTAAAAGACGAATTAGATTATTTTATCTAGTTGTTCTGGTTTGACCATTTACAGATACTACATACAATTGTTGGAATGGTAAATCTATAAAGGAAGAAATTGCATGCCCAGATTTTTCAAGTTAATAGTTTGGAATGTGATGAATCACATTTATATAGTAGATTACATCCTTTTATAACCTATATAATTGTTTGAATGGGTTTTCTTAAAAGATGTAGGAAAGTAAACAAGTACACTATTTTCTTTCACTGATTGATGAAACATTTACAATGTTGTCAAATTCAGTGAGAGTATTGTGTTCTTATGGCTGAATAAGGGATTATTATAATGTTCTCTAATTCAGTGGGAGTTACAAGACTTATTGTCTTGATTGTAACTTAGATTATCTTTTGAATATCTCAAGGTAATTACTTTCCAAATATAGACACTAATATTTTCAAGGATAGTCATGTACGTTTTCTTGATTGATTGAGTAAACTCTATATCTACTAAGTTATGTTAATGACACAAATCATATTGTTCAAATTAACAAATGCGTGTGTGTTGTTTATATGATACATGGTGTTGTACCATGCACAAGTGGGAGAAATCTTCATTATGTGCAAAGTACAACACATAAGTATATGATTTAAAGGACTCTCTTAACTGCAAAGTAAGAGATTATAATTCTAATTAGATTAATACATCTAATCTTAGAAACACTTGGTGTTAAAATTTAGTAAACGTGAGACGCAGACTAAATATTAACAACAAGGTGAATTTTCATGTATACGTGAGACCAACATGGATAATTTACATTTTCTAAATTAGACATCTATTAGAACAATTGTGTCAAATAACAATACTACTTCAGCTTTAATATTTATGTATTATTGGAATGACATAAATGCATGAAGTAATATAAAACTACTTCAATAATTATGTATTCTTAGAATGACATAAATAAATAAAGTAGCGTGTTAACTTGAAAATCTTATTGAAACCAAATGATGGTGTTCATGATTACTTTAATTATACATGTGTATACTTTATTGTATAGTTATAAACATGAAGTCTTTCAAGCATTACAAGACTTATAATAAAGTAAGACGTTAGCTTGTTATGGTCTTTTAATTAAGACATATACAAGAAGTCATTGAGTTGATCAATGATTAATATAGTATGGTGGGATTATAACAAGTTTATGTTTTTATAAGACATAAACATGAAGTGACTTGGTCAAAAGTACTTGTGTTATAAAACATGCAATTGGCTTGAAAATACTATTATACCATTAAGTTGATTTAGTTGGTAAATAGACAAGCTTAAAGATATATGGTTATCTTACATATTGTTAGATTGTCCTACAATATGAGTTCTAATGAAATACTAGATTATAGTATGTTCAGTTAGGAAATCAAACCCTTATTGTAGTGTTTGGTTCAAGATAACTACATCTTCTTTTCTTCCAAAAGTTATCAAGGTTAGAAATTGAGTATGAATTGAATATACTCAATTAGACTCCTACAAGATGAATAAGACGTTATTGAATTATGAAATGTGATGAATCACATTATGTCTTAAAAATTGAAGTTCTGAATTTGTTAAGCTACTTATGTGAAGGTTATTAACAAAGAACTATCAGTATGTATTTGTATTATCCTAAAAGAGAACGCTGGATTGTTGCTCTAATTGCTAAGTAGTTATAGAAAGTCTCTATATTGCTAAAGGCAAGTGGGAGAATTTTATCTAGAAAAGATAGAATTACAAGATACATAATCTTCTAAAACCACACTAGTTAAAATCATGATGAGGCTTAACATGTAAAAGATAAACCTCAAGATGATGGAATTATCATTCATAGATCCACTTGGATATCTCAGATATTTAATTAATATGCTGATGATTATATGATGTAGTATTACCAAAATAATGAATTGGGTGAATTACTCATATTATGAATGTTAAAGATGCAGTTCATAAAGATATTCAAATTTAAAAAATTTTGGTTTATCTTAATTCTTAATAGTTAGAGAATGATGATGAGTTTATTCAAAGATAATGTAACCCTAGTGGTTTAAATCTTTGTGAAATAATCATATGGACAAAATTGTACACATATCTTAATGAATATCTTATGACAAGATTATTAATCATACTTAAGCGATTAACTATGATTGAATACTCTTTCTTAAGTACATTAAAGATATAAAGATGGTAATTGTCATATTTACATGAATGTGAAATTTGACAATGGAATATCAAAAACTCTTTCTTGAATAATTACTTGAGCGAGGACGATAAGTAATCAAAAAGGAGTTTATGAATTCAAGAAAATCTTTGGAAGTGTACAAAATGCAATAATCCATGAATGGATAAATGCATGCATCTAGGAGATTATTCTTATGATAAATTATTAAATCTATGTTTAGGTTTATAATTAAAATAAGGTAATTTCTAAGTATTCCTGAAAGCTAGTGGGAGTATTATGTTTGATTTACTAAATCATATATGTTGTATAACATATAAGAGTAACATTCCATATAAGTAAAAGGTTAGACTTAATTTGGAATGAAACGTTACTTGAAAGATTTAGGAAATATAACATACAACCTTGAAACAAAAGTTTATTATTAAATAAACAAGTGCGGTAAATAAATTCTAAATAGAATATGATATATTATTTAGGATGACTAAATGGATATACATATTTGTAAAGATAGTACATGAATAAAATCTAAGTTTGACTGAAGGATTTTCATGTGCATTGTATTATTGTTGTATCATGCTTAAGTGCTTAAATGATTTGACAATATTAGATATCCAATTAAAAGTTATTATATAACTTGTGTAATAGATATTCTAATGGAAAATTTTTGAAATTAGAATAATGATCCTCAACCTGGAATAGCTCCTAAACATTATACAATGGATATTAAGTTTACGAAAATTTTAAAGAGCATATTGTGATTATATACAATGATGCTGGTTTAATTGAGATGACACTCAATAACTAGTCATGGTAGGATTTTATCCTTGTTAATGACCATGTAAAATAGTTGTGCTCAACTAAGAGCATAGTTGCATTATACATTAAAGAATTAGAATACTTTAAACTTTAAAATGTTTGAAAGTTTGATTATCATAAATTAGTGATTGAGGATGTCACACCATTTATGAATATTATGTGGCTATATCAAGAGAGTTGGATGAACACATACAAAGAATCTCGCTTATTGAATTCTTGAAATGAGTATTCTCAAAATTCCTTTAGATCAAGGTTAGTTGATTTATGCCTTGTCAACAAGTATGAATGACATGACTTAAGGCATAATTCATTAACTAGAATTATCATGCATTGATCTATTTAGTGTTTGGATAAAGGACATTAAGCAATTATTATTTATAATGAATTAAAGTACTTAGTACATTTGTTTTCATTAATAATAAAGTGTGTCCTATATTTGCATGTTTAAATCCGTGAATAACTTATGTTATTCTAAATTGTCCATTGTCGATTAATGATATGGGAATATCATTAAACTAAGACAAATCTGAGTATTGGTTAAGAATATACTTGAAATTATATGCGTTGACATACCAATTTCACATGATATTCGATGAATTGAATATTGGACTTATCCTAATAATATGATTTAATATTTAATGTGAGAATCATATTTAAAGTTATCCTCAGACTTGAGATACCAGATAAGTGTCATGGATGTAGTGCATTTTTGTGAAACAATCTACCGCTCACCGTAACAGGGAGTCATAAGGGTTGTTTTCAGAAGTGTTGCAAAGTTCATGGGTTATTCTTGTAGTCAAGAGAGAATTTGTTCCTTCTGATTTGTTCAGAAGTTTAATACTGCTGGGCCCCTCGTAGGGTTGACAAAATGTTTGCGTGGCCACGCCCAAAGTCTATCTGGAATACGTTCAGATGTTTTGGTAATTTTGTTAAATCATAAAGAGACGAGAAACAAAGATTTAATAAAGAACCTCACATCTTTATTAATGTGGTATTACTAATGAAAGGATAATTATAATGATGAATCATTAAAGGTTTTTCAGGAAACCTAGCTCGGATTGAACTAGGGGCATTGGAGTGTTGCAAGACGCTAACCAATGTCATTTTACTATTAATAGATATCCAAGTGAGAGCTGTTAAATATATGGATAAATATTAATGTGTAAATGTCTAGTATCGAACCCGAGACCTCGGGATTGCACACTTTACAAACAAGAATAATGAATAATAAATATATATATGTTAAACGTATCGTATATATATATTTATAAACACTTAATGGACTAAATGGTCGTTAGTTATTAACCGTATGGACTAACTATCATTAGTAACGAAAGATATGTACTAGAATGTAACTTGGGAGTCAAGAAGGTTCTGGAACACCCCATAGGGGTCCATGGCCGGTCGATCATGGGGAGGGGAAGCCCAACCCATGTTTGTCTTGTGCTCCAAGATATCTTCTAGTATATATACAAGGCCAAGGATTAGGGTTTCATATCTTTTGTGCACACACATAAAACCCTAAAACCTTTTCTTCCTTTGTTTCTTTCTAGGCCGATCGGCACAACCCCCCTCTTAGGGTTTGGATCGATTTTGGTTATTCCAAAACAAGTGTTTTTGTTTACTTGCATCAAACATTTATTCGTTGGTAGTTTGTGTGTACAAGAACGAGGTAACAACATACTTTTGTTGTTATCAAGTGATCGATTAACAAAACGGTAAGGGGTTAATCATTGATCCATATAAACCCTAATTAGGGTTCTTCATATTGTTAAAGACAATTGCTTTTGATTCTTGTTCGGGCTAGAATCACCACGGTACATTCCTATTTAATTTATGTTAATCTCTTATGTGTTATAGATGTTCATTCGCTTCCGCATATGTGTTTACCTATTTTATGATTGTCATGATTCTCATATTCTAACAAACCTAACATCCAAAGCTTCAACAAAAGCAAACCAAATACTATAGCAACTATCACAGCCATGCTTGTACCTACTTGCCTCCACAAAACCATATTTGAATGATACTTCTTCAACTCAACTTCCATCTTTGACTTATAGTTGACCAACATTTGTTCAAGTGAAACAATCATTTCTTGACTGGTTTTATCCATCTCAAACCTGGCAGTTGCAAGCTCAAAGGCATCTCTTTCTTTTGGATTCATGCTCATGTACATCTCATACATTGTGAACACATACCACTCACTGTAATTAAGAGGCCCATCAATCCAATAAAACGAATCACATTGTTGACCAGAAAACTAAAACACATAAAAAAAATGATTAAACTTTGACCAGAAAACTATAGTTGACTAAAATGCATCGCATTGTGCCTTTCAATTTAAGGTTGTAAAAATTAAAGGATAACTTAAAGGTTGGAACATTTTTACTAGTTTTGTATATAAATACGTGTAATATTAAACATATATGAGTCATATAATTCAAGTTTATATCCAATTTATCTTTAGTTTAGAAGTTTAATATGGTCTCTTTGTCGTTGTTGCCTAGGCCACCGAAAACCACGAGACGGCTCTGCACCCAGGAAATACTTAAGTTGTTGTCCAACATCCGTCATGGAGAACTCTTGATGTAAGGAAGTAATAATTTGTTGTAAGAAAGCTAGTAAGAAGCTGTCGGGAATACAAATAAAGATGCTACCATCTTACGAATGGAATTTTCCCATACAAATACCATGCATAATGTGTTCAAACATAATAAAATATACATAACACATCATAATTGGGCTAAGCCCGACAAATAAAACTGGACTAAAATAATAAATGAAGACCTGTCTCATTCGTGTTTTTCAAGTTAGGGTAAAGTAATAAATGGAAATCTTTTATGTTAAAAAGGTCACACATATCCCAAAAATTCACTGCCACCAACCATGTCTTCATCCGAATCTGCTAAACCCGAAAAAGAAGGTGACTGTATCCAATTATGGGTCAATATGGTGAATTGTATGGAAGAAGGGATGATAAAGCGTGATGTAAGGCTCACCTTCAAGTGTTATGGAGAATCTCTTGCATATAAAGAATGTATGGAACCTGGTCAAGATTTTCATGGTGAGATTTGGAAAACCCCAGTAGATATTGAACAAAAATATGATATTAAAGATGTTTTAAGAGAAGAAAAGGAATGTGAGTTTTGTGATTTAATGAAGGAAGGTGCATGTAAAGAAAAATTTATCGAATGGGAAAAATGTGTTGACGAAGGGAGAAAGAATGATGAAAATGTCATCAAGAAGTGTTCTGAAGTTGCTACCGATTTGAAAAAGTGTATGCTAGCTAATCGAGATTATTATAGACAGTTTTTGCTGGTACCTCCTCCATATATTCATGAAAAACAAGTTTTTGCAAGCAAATTTGGAATTTTGAGATGAGGAAGTTGGTCTTAAAAATTCTAATAAAGTTTGTTATGAATTTAATGTTTAGCTATGTTTTATGTAACTCATTATGTAATGTTCCAGTTTTATGATTATAATTATAACATTTGCATAGATAGTTTGTTTTTTTTTTTTTTTTTTTTTTTTTTTTTTTTTTTTTTTTTAAATCTTGATATAATTTCCCTTTCATCCCTTAAAGAAACCGAGTGGTCAAGAACAAAAAAATATCATGTGATGATTTGACTACCTAGAGTGGAGATCTTCTACCCATCAAACTTTGTAAAGTTTTCTTCATTTTGATTTGTATTGCGGATATCCCTTTTATTTTAGAAGTAACAATTCATTTTTTTTAATGATTGGTACTTGCGCGTTGCGACGACATATAATTTGTAATTAGAATTTTCAGCAATTAATACTTTTTGAGTATAAATTTTTCGTAATAATTATTTATTGAGAACTGTATGTTGAAATTAACTTTACACAATAGCCAATTATTATATAGAAAAATATATTAAGTTTGATTGTATATTGTAATAAATCACATCATTATTTTGAAAACCCGAAATAACATCAAATCGCCCGCTTAACGTGTTCATCATTTTTAAAAATTAGACCACGTTATTATTTTATCTAAAAAGACATGTAAATATGAGTTATGAGCACATAATAATTGTTGTTAATTTTAACTTGTTATCATAAACGTAGTAGTTACTTGAAAAATAAAAGTATTACAATTATTATTTTATTATTTATTTTTTTATTGTTATTTATTATTATTATTATTATTATTATTATTATTATTATTATTATTATTTTACTAATGGGCCTAACAAATAAACGAAATATAAATTGAATTTTGGGCTTGTTTTTTTTTTTTTACCTTATACATGAATATTAGGGTTAATGTGTTTTTCCTTATCGTTGTGTAAATCAAATCGTACTTCTCAGTTCTCTCCCCCTAAGCCGAATAATGACATCTTCGGTTTTATCTTTGAACCTCTCTTGTTATTTTGGTTTGAAAATTTCTTGTTATTGATTTTTAAAGATGTTGTTCCAATAATATCACGTCTACCTTAACTAATTTAAGATAGATAAAGTGGTGTGAGCATTTTAGAGTAGAGAGAGAAACGAAGTCTCGCATTGATAAAGAGGAGAACACACACCTCATAACCCATGAGGTAGGGGTATTTATACCCAACGTATACCCAAGCATGCTATCGCAGATTTACAAGTTTTGCGATAGTAACATGCTGTCGCATGATACAACTTACACAACATACCCTATTCTATTACAAAAGATAAATAGAAGTCCCTAACTAATGATTTACACTTTTTGCGTTCCAACAATCTCCCCCTAAAGGTAGATCATTCGGGTCTTCTATTTATGGGCATTCTGTCGGGCCAGCTTCGACATCCGATACTTTGTTCCATTCTTCTCCATGATGCTAGAAGCGTTAGCCTTTCTCTAATCACATTCACAACCCTCGTCAACATCCGATGATTACTGCAGCCATCTCAATCTACAGTTGTAACACCCCAACCCGATAAGGGTAGAAGTATTACATTACAGTGACATATCAGAACAAACACAAGCATATGATTTATAAATACAAAAGAAATTCAGGGTTTACAAATGAAAAATCTGAAACTACAAGGTTACACAAAAAAAAATACTAAGTCTAATAAAGTGAAACTTCTTCTAATCGTCTCTAGTCCAAAGCATAGTCTTCTAAGTCCAGTCACACTCTCTTCCCATAACCCAGCTTCCTACTAAACCTGCCGCAGGAGAAGGAAATGCGGCTGAGCTTAAAAAGCCCAGTGAACAGATACATATACAAAGCAATGATAATGAAACAGAACTGAAATATAGTGCATTGGGGAAATAGAATAAGGAAATAAACAAATGAATAATAGAAAGGAAAGAAAGGATAGTCATCCACCACGAGCCCAAAACTCAAAGTCATAACTCAACATCATAATCTCAAAGTCATAAGCCGTCAATTCATAATCTCACAATCAGAGGGGATACCTCTCAGGCAACCAGATAATATGAGGGGTGTCCTCATGTATCATAAAGGTGGAGTGATCAGCTCCCATGGGTTGTGAAGGGCATGTATAGCACACAGTACCAATCACCTCAAAGTCAACTCAAAGTCATAGTTAAATCCACTAAGCATACATGTCTAGGATTGCAATCCATACGCCCCTTACTCAAAGTCAATCTCAAAGTCATATACTCAAAGTCATAATAGCCGGCAGATAATCATAAAAGGGACGACGTGAGAAATCACTCACCCACGCATGAGTCATGCCAGTGGTGCATCACAGACATGCCTATGGTACCTCCATAGGTAGAAGAAACATAAATGGCTCGGGTATCAAACTAAGAGTCAGGTCTCAAAGTCATGCAAAAGATCATATAGCAAAGTTTCATCTCAAAGTCATATCTCAAGGTCATCTCAAAGTCATAATATCCGAAGTCATATCAATGGTTCAGAATATCCAAGATTCATTACAAAAGGTTCATTTTTAAGTTTCATAAGTTCATAAAATGTAAAAAGGGTTAAGATAAAACAGATTTAAAAACCTTAATAGTCATTTGCTCATTTCATCTCAAAGATCTCCCTTTTTAAACATTCTTCATAAAAGCCAATTAATCCTTCATTTTAAAATGGTTTCGTATCAAAATCATAGAGTGTTATTTCAAAACAGTTTCCTTCCATAACATCAAGTTATATTTTCAAAAAGGTTTTCATATCAGATTATCATAAAAGATGAACCAGAGATATCGGGTATACAAAGGTCAGAAGTCATAGCAACGAAATCGAATCAGAAGCTAACATATCAAAGCTTAACAGGAATCAGAGGAAGTTCACAACAGAAGGGAGCATAGCAATGGCTTGGGGAATCTTAACTAAATCATAGCTCAAGGTCAAAAGAAGAATATAGGAGCCTTTACTGAAAAGGCAGAGTATCCGTACCTTATTGCAAAGCACAAACGAAACAAACACAGAAATAGAAAGGGCTCAAGATCTCTCCTTCTTCACACCTAGAGGAGAAGAGGGGGAATCATAATTCATTCTTTAAATGCATATCTTTCCATTTTAAGTAACTCTCCATTTTAAGTAACTTTCCATTTTTAGTAACTTTCCATTTTAAGTAACTTTCTATATTTGGTAAGTAGTTCAAATGTTTTAGGAGACTTTCCATTTTTTTGTAAGTTTCCTGTTTTAGTAAGTTTCTCGTATTAACAAGATTGATCTTTAAGGATTAAAATTAATAATTAACTAAGTTAGATTACTCGAATGAACATTATAATAGATTAGAGTTAATTACGACTATTTAGTAAGGTTTAGGATCAAAATATAAATTATCAAAAATTAATTCTTAAAATGTCAAATAAAATTATTCTAACCTTTACGCTATAGTTTTATATCAAAATGATAATTTTAGACCCCGTTGTTCATAATTTAATAACGTATTCTCGACATTAATCTTAGACCGCGACGACCAAGATGTATTATTATCAATGCATAAACATCTTCCAAAACTAATAACTCAAATGGCATATAATTATATGTGATCATCATAAGTTATACGTGTGTATAGGTTCATGTTTTCTCAATTTGTTAAAATCGTTATGCGTGTATAGGCTCAAACGATTTCCCCCATGCATGTCCATACCCACGTATAGAGAATTTGCAATTTACTTAACACTGATCATCCATGCTCTATCCTTATTTAATCATATTCTATTCAGATTTTTCGAATGTATAAAAGATATCACCTCACATGAATTTATGTATAATTCATTCCTTCTTCTCAAGTTAAAATACACACGCTCTCTATCTTTCTTAAATTTCTATCAGATTATTAGGGTACTTTTTAATGAACATGTTTCAACTTAAATGACACTATTTCAAAAGGGTTTACTAGAAACAGATTGCAGGCGCCAAAACAGAATGAAGTCGACATTGACTGTTAAACACGACTCCGAAACAGGTTCGATATACTCAGGTTAAACGAGCCATAATACCACAAAGATCCCCACGTATACCATGCATGTCGTACCAAGACTTAGGATTTCTTAGTTGTTTTAATCTCGATACACGCTCGATTCATCAGGTCATTAAGGTGCGTTTTAGTTAATATTTAAGGTGCGTTTTAGGTTGAAACTAGGATCGACATGGGGGTGTAATACGAGGAACAATATAGTCATAAACACCCAAAAGTCGACACACATGTGTAGTTTATAAGGTCGAATTTACATGTCTTAGTTTCATTTTTATAGGTGTCGATATCATGATTTCATGTGTAGTCTTTTATATGATTACAAGTGACAAATTTAGGCCATGTTACAGCCAAACACCACGCATCACATTAGTACAACACATGCAGGTTTAGGTTCGATTTCATAGTTTGATCAAGCTGTTATTTTATGTGATGTAATGATTTTATGTGGACTAGTTTCACATGTTTTCATGTAGCCGAAAGATGAACACAAAACAAAACCCAATCGAACAGAAATCAAATAAGAAGGAATGAAATAAGGTTGCGATATCGTTACCCTCATGTCCGCATCTAGAAGAAGAAAACTAGGATTTACTGCCAAGCAAAATAACCCGAGACAGGAACCAAAACTTCTCGAACCAGGAATAATACCCACGTTCCAAAACACCACCACCTTTCGAACCAGCACACCACGATCAAACACCCTTTCGAACTAGAAAACACCAAGTCGATCACCACCCTAAGCAGCCTTGTACACGTCTTTTTCGTAACCGTTTCCTTGCGATCGAAATGAGAGAAGGGTTATTATGCCGCCACTCTTGATTAGGGTTAAATGTGTGTGAGATGTTATGTTGTAAATGGTATACGGTTGAGATGATTAAGTATTTTTGGGAAGGCCAGGAATACTTTAACTATTCAAGTCGTGGGTTTTCTTGGGCCCTTTAGTTAGTTTTCATGTATGTATAATTATGTAAAGGAAATGAGCCCATGTAACTTAATATTGGGTGAAATATAGTTTAAGCATAAGTGTGGTCGATTTTAATTAGTTTGTACAAGTTATATAATCAATCTTTGTAGCTTTTCGGTTTAGTTAAGTTCAAGGATTATATCTTTGATGACAAAATGGATTAAGGTATGATAGTTATTTATAACTTAGGTCGAATTGCATTTTAATGCGCTTGGACTATTATACATATTTTATAAATTCAAGATTAGAGGGGTAAAATAGTCATTTCACAAGTTTTAGATTTTAGGGTTTTACAACTCTTCCCCTCTAAAAAGAAAAATTTCGTCCGCGAAATTGAAGTCACTAACGTTATGCGGAGTCGTAGCAAATCACAAAATATCGTCACAAATATCCTCACGCTCGGAGAGGTTCTTCCAAAAAGATCTTCAGACCAATTAGTTTCTCATGACTCGTAACTATTGTCAAAACAGTTTCAGATTTCCCAGAAAAGCATATCATATTGAATTTGAATCAAAAGGATAATGTACCAAACATAACGGATGATAATCGAGTTCTCCAGGAAGAGGTATAAAAATACATAGGATTTTCATCGAATTGATTAGGCGAATCAGATGAGAATACATTGAATTGTAGCAAACATGGGGTGATTTAAGGTTTAACTCTTCAGCTTCTCAGATAGTCTCGGCTTTTAGATAACCTTCCAAAGGTATTCTCATAAACAAACAGGTCTCGTTTCCTCAAAGTCCATAATCAGATATTTACTCATAGCAGATCATAATGAACAACTTCAACGAATGCGAAACGTATACGGACAGAAAGCATATCGTTAGATATCGTCAACGGCAGAAATTTCATAATGGAACCTAAGATCAGCAAAACACGTGTCGAGAGTCCAAACGTATCGAATCGTATAACAAGGACAGCAGATCAAACGTATAGGTAGAATGAACCTAAAGTCTCACTAAATGCGAATGATTTCAATCAGATATCAGAAATTCTAAGGCTTCTAAGGCACTCCTCGAAATATCACATGCCCACCATAAGTGCACGTTATATGATGTAAGTATTATCACGTTGGCCAGGCGTCATAATACTGGCATCATATACATATGCCCTCATGATGGTCATACTTTATCTCAAGTCGTGAACACACAAACTTATTTAAATCCACCTAGTCCACCTATAGTCTTAGAGGTCACCAAAATCAAACAACATAACTAAGAGAACGAAATTACTCGAAGAGTAACGGAAATCCGAGAACGTCATTCAAAATTAGGGTACGTCATCAATAGCGTCAATCCTTTACAGAATCATCTCGTCTAAACACAATGTCCGCTTCAAAATCCGTCCACTCATTTACAAATTTCAAAATTTCTTCCAAGTTGGGGTAGTCTGTTTACTCTTGTCCGTCTTACCTCATGATTAAGAGAATTTAAAATTCGAGTCTGGTTCCTCAAGCCTTCAGCAACTCTTCTTGGTACTGTGGCGTCGTAGCGGCAGTCTCTGACACGATCACTGTGCATCCCTCCATCCGCAGGTCTGCTTCTGCTCTCAATTCATCTTAGTACAACTAAAATGAATAGAGAAACAAGACTGCGTGTCTTCGACAGGTCTTCTAACATAGCTCCCGGTTTTAAGGTACCTGATGTTGTTGTTGACTCCAGGTTGTGTGTTGAATGGTTCGTCTTCTTTGGTCTGGTTGTCTTGATGCCCAAACTGAAATCTTCACGTGTTGCATGATGTATGATTGAGCACTATCCTAGTTCCTCACTTCTTCTTGTATGCTTCTTCCATGGTAATGCTTGTCGCAACCATCTTCTACTACTCTTCCACCCGGTTTCAACTCCAATAACGGTCTTCGATCTTGGTCCCTCTTGTGAAAGCTCTGTCTTCACATTATACAGGGTAGTGTTGTCTACTATGAATTCTGAACGTCAATCAAATTTCTCTTCCAGAACAAAAGGTCATCTCACCAATAATCTCTATGTTCTTCTTTCGTTTTAGAACACAACACAATGTCATACTATGACAATTTGTCCAAAACACGCGAAAAACATGATTATTCTAGCCAACACCATTGGCATCATTCAAGCTCATAAATGTTATAACGAGTGCAAGGGCAGCTTCAGAAATCATCTCAGGAAATTTTCACATCGCCTTCTTTCTTTTCCAAGAACTGAAATACTTCACAAAGGTTACCCTTGGTTATTTAACTTCCTTCTTAGAAGTTCTTGTGGTTGCTTCTTCAGTGCTTCAAATCTAAAATGATGCAATCAGATGCGGAGTTTCAAAGGAAAACCAAATTAATTATTGATACTCGGAAACAGATAATGATTACTGATAGTGGTACGTTTAAGTTCACGATAGTCGATACGTCATCGCATACTTCTCTTGTTCTTCTTTATAAACAAACGAGAGCATTCAAAAGGAATCACCAAGGTTAACAAAAATCATATTCCATCAGCTCCTTCAATCTCTCAACTTCTATGGCACCATGGTTTCTTCCACTGAGATCAGTTCAAAGGAGTACCAAAAGGTTCATCAGAGAACACCGGAAAATCTTCGTACAACAAAATATTTCCCAATAGCAGAACTTTCTAAGGGTTGATAATAATGGTTTTCAGGAAAAACTTGATAATCACATGAGTTCGGGGTTGGTGTTTCCATAGTGGCAGAAATTTTAGTAGATGTAGAAAATCATCATAACGAAATAGGGTGAAGCAGATTTTTAAGGTCATATTTCAGATATGGTAGTCTATGGTATCTTCACGAATAGTCATTCAGTCCAAAAGACCGTACAATCAAACATATCAAAGTCAAAGGATTCATAGAGTGAATACAGTCGTCAAATCATACAGATAGTTCATATATCAGGGTCGAGTACATGATTCAACAAAAGTGTTGGGATGGATAAACGAACAGTTTAATGTGTGGGAATTTCGTTTAGCTTCTTAGCATAAGTAGCAGGTAGGATGTGTATCATTGGTAATACGAACATCATATAATTGTCAATTGTGCGATGTACAGAATCTCAGTTATCAGCATCATCATGCTTAGTTAACAGATCCATACAAAGATAGTCTTTACATCATACCCTTCCAAAGGAAATGGTTGGTAGGACAAGGTTCATCATTCAAAGAGAGGAAACAAAACTTCTCATATTCGTGGTTCAAAATTACCATAATTCTCATAGGAGTAGTAATGGATCATACAGAGTTAAGTAGTATCGGATGATACATTCATACCCAGCATAAGTAATGAATTTACAGAATGTGTCGAACACATTGTGGTTGAATGACCTATGATGTGGTCGAAAAGGTGTCAAACAACTTATCAAACAAATCGGAGGCGGAGATCAAAATCTGAAGGTGAAACTTAAATGTGTAAGGTATCCAGGTAGCTTTCCGAGGTATTCCAAACTTACTTGGTTACTAAGCTTAAATTGCAAAACTTCTAACTTCTAAAACAAAGGTCCTTATAAGGCTTATCTAAGAGCAAAGGCACGATCAGAGTGATGCGAAAACAATTGATACTCACATAAATGTCTTAGTCTACCCATTCCTCACTGGTAATAACTTGGGTTCCTATGGGGAATCCTAAGGTAAAGTTTCAAAGGTTGTCTTATGAGCGCCTACAGGGAAAACTTAGGGGTTCAATCTTCACAGGTCAAGGGTAAATGTATTACGAATCGCAGCCTGGTCTCTGATACCATAATTGTAACACCCCAACCCGATAAGGGTAGAAGTATTACATTACAGTGACATATCAGAACAAACACAAGCATATGATTTATAAATACAAAAGAAATTCAGGGTTTACAAATGAAAAATCTGAAACTACAAGGTTACACAAAAAAAAATACTAAGTCTAATAAAGTGAAACTTCTTCTAATCGTCTCTAGTCCAAAGCATAGTCTTCTAAGTCCAGTCACACTCTCTTCCCATAACCCAGCTTCCTACTAAACCTGCCGCAGGAGAAGGAAATGCGGCTGAGCTTAAAAAGCCCAGTGAACAGATACATATACAAAGCAATGATAATGAAACAGAACTGAAATATAGTGCATTGGGGAAATAGAATAAGGAAATAAACAAATGAATAATAGAAAGGAAAGAAAGGATAGTCATCCACCACGAGCCCAAAACTCAAAGTCATAACTCAACATCATAATCTCAAAGTCATAAGCCGTCAATTCATAATCTCACAATCAGAGGGGATACCTCTCAGGCAACCAGATAATATGAGGGGTGTCCTCATGTATCATAAAGGTGGAGTGATCAGCTCCCATGGGTTGTGAAGGGCATGTATAGCACACAGTACCAATCACCTCAAAGTCATAGTTAAATCCACTAAGCATACATGTCTAGGATTGCAATCCATACGCCCCTTACTCAAAGTCAATCTCAAAGTCATATACTCAAAGTCATAATAGCCGGCAGATAATCATAAAAGGGACGACGTGAGAAATCACTCACCCACGCATGAGTCATGCCAGTGGTGCATCACAGACATGCCTATGGTACCTCCATAGGTAGAAGAAACATAAATGGCTCGGGTATCAAACTAAGAGTCAGGTCTCAAAGTCATGCAAAAGATCATATAGCAAAGTTTCATCTCAAAGTCATATCTCAAGGTCATCTCAAAGTCATAATATCCGAAGTCATATCAATGGTTCAGAATATCCAAGATTCATTACAAAAGGTTCATTTTTAAGTTTCATAAGTTCATAAAATGTAAAAAGGGTTAAGATAAAACAGATTTAAAAACCTTAATAGTCATTTGCTCATTTCATCTCAAAGATCTCCCTTTTTAAACATTCTTCATAAAAGCCAATTAATCCTTCATTTTAAAATGGTTTCGTATCAAAATCATAGAGTGTTATTTCAAAACAGTTTCCTTCCATAACATCAAGTTATATTTTCAAAAAGGTTTTCATATCAGATTATCATAAAAGATGAACCAGAGATATCGGGTATACAAAGGTCAGAAGTCATAGCAACGAAATCGAATCAGAAGCTAACATATCAAAGCTTAACAGGAATCAGAGGAAGTTCACAACAGAAGGGAGCATAGCAATGGCTTGGGGAATCTTAACTAAATCATAGCTCAAGGTCAAAAGAAGAATATAGGAGCCTTTACTGAAAAGGCAGAGTATCCGTACCTTATTGCAAAGCACAAACGAAACAAACACAGAAATAGAAAGGGCTCAAGATCTCTCCTTCTTCACACCTAGAGGAGAAGAGGGGGAATCATAATTCATTCTTTAAATGCATATCTTTCCATTTTAAGTAACTCTCCATTTTAAGTAACTTTCCATTTTTAGTAACTTTCCATTTTAAGTAACTTTCTATATTTGGTAAGTAGTTCAAATGTTTTAGGAGACTTTCCATTTTTTTGTAAGTTTCCTGTTTTAGTAAGTTTCTCGTATTAACAAGATTGATCTTTAAGGATTAAAATTAATAATTAACTAAGTTAGATTACTCGAATGAACATTATAATAGATTAGAGTTAATTACGACTATTTAGTAAGGTTTAGGATCAAAATATAAATTATCAAAAATTAATTCTTAAAATGTCAAATAAAATTATTCTAACCTTTACGCTATAGTTTTATATCAAAATGATAATTTTAGACCCCGTTGTTCATAATTTAATAACGTATTCTCGACATTAATCTTAGACCGCGACGACCAAGATGTATTATTATCAATGCATAAACATCTTCCAAAACTAATAACTCAAATGGCATATAATTATATGTGATCATCATAAGTTATACGTGTGTATAGGTTCATGTTTTCTCAATTTGTTAAAATCGTTATGCGTGTATAGGCTCAAACGATTTCCCCCATGCATGTCCATACCCACGTATAGAGAATTTGCAATTTACTTAACACTGATCATCCATGCTCTATCCTTATTTAATCATATTCTATTCAGATTTTTCGAATGTATAAAAGATATCACCTCACATGAATTTATGTATAATTCATTCCTTCTTCTCAAGTTAAAATACACACGCTCTCTATCTTTCTTAAATTTCTATCAGATTATTAGGGTACTTTTTAATGAACATGTTTCAACTTAAATGACACTATTTCAAAAGGGTTTACTAGAAACAGATTGCAGGCGCCAAAACAGAATGAAGTCGACATTGACTGTTAAACACGACTCCGAAACAGGTTCGATAT
The DNA here is from genome assembly GCA_030686995.1 of Artemisia argyi. Classification (NCBI taxonomy): domain Eukaryota; kingdom Viridiplantae; phylum Streptophyta; class Magnoliopsida; order Asterales; family Asteraceae; genus Artemisia; species Artemisia argyi. Next base: position 52,514,903 of record CM060690.1, on the reverse strand, counting down.
ACTCAGGTTAAACGAGCCATAATACCACAAAGATCCCCACGTATACCATGCATGTCGTACCAAGACTTAGGATTTCTTAGTTGTTTTAATCTCGATACACGCTCGATTCATCAGGTCATTAAGGTGCGTTTTAGTTAATATTTAAGGTGCGTTTTAGGTTGAAACTAGGATCGACATGGGGGTGTAATACGAGGAACAATATAGTCATAAACACCCAAAAGTCGACACACATGTGTAGTTTATAAGGTCGAATTTACATGTCTTAGTTTCATTTTTATAGGTGTCGATATCATGATTTCATGTGTAGTCTTTTATATGATTACAAGTGACAAATTTAGGCCATGTTACAGCCAAACACCACGCATCACATTAGTACAACACATGCAGGTTTAGGTTCGATTTCATAGTTTGATCAAGCTGTTATTTTATGTGATGTAATGATTTTATGTGGACTAGTTTCACATGTTTTCATGTAGCCGAAAGATGAACACAAAACAAAACCCAATCGAACAGAAATCAAATAAGAAGGAATGAAATAAGGTTGCGATATCGTTACCCTCATGTCCGCATCTAGAAGAAGAAAACTAGGATTTACTGCCAAGCAAAATAACCCGAGACAGGAACCAAAACTTCTCGAACCAGGAATAATACCCACGTTCCAAAACACCACCACCTTTCGAACCAGCACACCACGATCAAACACCCTTTCGAACTAGAAAACACCAAGTCGATCACCACCCTAAGCAGCCTTGTACACGTCTTTTTCGTAACCGTTTCCTTGCGATCGAAATGAGAGAAGGGTTATTATGCCGCCACTCTTGATTAGGGTTAAATGTGTGTGAGATGTTATGTTGTAAATGGTATACGGTTGAGATGATTAAGTATTTTTGGGAAGGCCAGGAATACTTTAACTATTCAAGTCGTGGGTTTTCTTGGGCCCTTTAGTTAGTTTTCATGTATGTATAATTATGTAAAGGAAATGAGCCCATGTAACTTAATATTGGGTGAAATATAGTTTAAGCATAAGTGTGGTCGATTTTAATTAGTTTGTACAAGTTATATAATCAATCTTTGTAGCTTTTCGGTTTAGTTAAGTTCAAGGATTATATCTTTGATGACAAAATGGATTAAGGTATGATAGTTATTTATAACTTAGGTCGAATTGCATTTTAATGCGCTTGGACTATTATACATATTTTATAAATTCAAGATTAGAGGGGTAAAATAGTCATTTCACAAGTTTTAGATTTTAGGGTTTTACAACAGTTGATAATCGAGAAGTGTTCTGAAGTTGCTAATCGATGGGAAAAATGTGTTGACGAAGGGAAAAAGAATGATGAAAATGTCATCAAAAAGTGTTCTGAAGTTGCTACCGATTTGAAAAAGTGTATGCTAGCTAATCGAGATTATTATAGAGAGTTTTTGCTGGTACCTCCTCCATATATTCATGAAAAAGAAGTTTTTGCAAGCAAATTCGGAATTTTGAGATGAGGAAAAAGTTTGTTATGGATTTAATGTTTGGCTATGTTTTATGTAACTTATTATGTAACATTCCAGTTTTATGATTAACCTGGTTTTTATGATTGTAAGAGCACACGGTGCAACTCGTCACAAACCCTCGCCGTTCCACGTTGGAGCCTCGCCGAGCTCGTTGTTGCACTGGACCCCTCGTTGCAACTCGCCGTTTCTCACTTACGCGTCTGCACGACTAGGTAAAATTCTGACATTTTTGTCTGTTTTTTTTCTTTTCTTTTTTTAATTTTTTTAAAATTTGTCTTTATTTTTTACAAATCGAAACACAAACTCTTGATATGCAAAAGGGGCTACGGTAGTGATTTGTGTGATAGAAGCATCTTTGTTTATTTGTGTGAAATATGAAAGGAGTTACGTTTCATTTTTATGAGATGAAATGGAGGTGTTTCGCTATTGGAGAGATAAAGAGAATATGTGGTTGCGTATATTTAGGGTATAACGTAATTAGTGTTGTGTTATGTGAAGTGTAAGCTTATATAACCGAATATTAGGGCTGGATATTGGTGTGATGGACTACACGAAAAATATGGGTTGTTAAAAGGGTTTAATTGTTTATTATTTGGGCCATTCGATATTCTATTAACAAAAAGTGTTGGGTTGTTTGTGTTAAAACTGAATTTGTTATACAAAGTATCGCGGCAGTCGGTCGCGTTGCGGCCTGGAGGGGTTTTTTTCCGTTGTATTTGGTTTATTTTCGTATCGTATGTTTTTATTTTCGTATCGTATGCTTTTTTTTATCGTATGTTTTTTTATTTGATGAAATAAAATTAGTATGTTGTATTATTTTTAATTATTGAGAGGATGATGAGGCGAAAAATGATCCGTTTTTAGGGGGTCATTTAAGCCCGAATCCGACTTTATTTGATCAAATATTGCCCTAAATCGTTCCTTTTGTGATTTTAGGTACTTGGAGAGTGAATTCTGGAAAAGAAGCCATTTTGGACGTTTTTGGAACATAAAAGTGAAGAAAACGGCAAAGTATCAATTTTCCATGCTGGAAGCACTAGGTGACGGCGTCAAGAGTTACACCCTGACGGCGTCAGACATCAAGAATAAAATACCGTAGTTGATGACGGCGTCAAAAGTCATCCTGACGGCGTCAAAGTACCAAGAATAAAATACCGTAGGTGGTGACGGCGTCACACAGGCCGTCATAAGTAGATCAAGGCCGTCCGAGGAAGTATTTGGCGGCGAGGTGACGGCGTCACATGGTTGTCTTGACGCCGTCAGCCCAGTTTTCCTATATATAGTTTTCTAGTTTTTACATTAAAAAGAGAGAAGTTTTGGTGAAACCCTAAAGACGAATTTGGTGCATCTTTTACAGGTTTTTCAAGGGTTCCAAACCCTTGATACCTTGCATTGTAATTGAGATAAGTGTTCTTCTAATTCAATCAATATGTCTATGTGTTGGTTGTCTATATCTTGTTCTTGTCTCAATTCCATTATGCTAGGCTAGATCTCTCTTGTGTTTGCTTAGATCTAATGAAACCTAGATGTTGATTATGTGTTGATTACTTGTTTATTCTTGTTCTTGGATGAATGATTTATATGTTAGGCTTAAGAAAACTAGCAGATCTCCAAATGGTAACATGCTTGAACGTCTTAAGAAACATGAACCGAGGCGTACTAGGTCTTTATTGGTTGTATTTAATGCATGAGCCACTGTTTACAATCCCTATAGTTGTGCTGGGTCATGGTGTATGAGGAGATAAGAGCTCATAGAATTGGGGAGTTATGTATGCCACCCCATGAATGGTATTAAGGAATACGATCCGTCATCCATGCAATTATAACAAGTAATTAACATGTAAAAGATATCTAGAGAGTAGTGAAGTCTAAGTAAACACAATTTCTCCAATTACTGCTCACAACCTTAGTATAATTAGTTTATTTTCATTTTTATTATTTTATTTTGATTGCATCTTAGCTTTGGGTTAGTTGAATAGCAACTAATTCCGCCCACTCCTTCAAAACCCGAGATTTTACTTGCTTTCATAAAAATATAAAAACACAAAAATAATCATCCATCACCTTTAGAACTAGTAATTTAGGCTTTCTAATCCTAGCGACACTATTCCCAAGCTGAACGATCAATCCCCCGGTACTTGTCACTATACTATACTACAACGATCAGGTACACTGCCTGGTGGGGGTTGTAAGCTTCTCGAGATCCCTCGAGAGGTAAAGCCTGTTGCGATTCCCACGCATCAGAGGATCACTTGATTTTATATCACACTATGAGGTGTTGGACCTTTGTAATGCGTATATGTGATACTTTGAGTGAATATGATTAAGTATGCGGAATCTACTTAACCACACTTAGAATATTTATTGGAAATGGAATTGTGATGCTTGTGTTTATTAAACAAAGAACAATGAAAGTATTTCACCAAAATGATTCAATATTATTCAAAATAATACGAGTGATCTTCACTATCACTAGGGTTACAAAGACCTTGAATCTTGTGTTTTGTTCTATTGTTTTTCTGTATGTATATGTCTATCACTATCACACTCGTCACATGCATATACACTTATATATGAGATCTTCCTTTTATAGTCCAAGGAAAAGATCTTTTACAATCTATATGACTCATCTAAATACTAGCTTATGACTAAGCTTCATTCTAGCTAGATGATGACTTATCATGTTAGTCATTAAGATACAACATGTATCTAGGATTACAACTCACTTGGAGTGTTCAATTTGATGACTACAACAAAGATATTTTTCTTGTATATGAGTCAGTAGAATAAGTTGTACTTATCTACACAGCTGTTGTATGAGTCATAGTAGCATCAGCAGAATCCATCAGCAGAAACACCTTCTGAAATCGTTCTTCAGCAGAATCCATCAGTGGAAACTTGCTTTGTGCTTTATCAGCAGAAACATACTTGATATATTTCCTTAAACCTTTATGCTGATTCTTCTGATTATTTAATTCCCAACAATTATTAGTTAATGAATTTAGTTTATTTAATGAAATAGATAAAAATAAAATAAAGTTGTATGTGGTGGGAAACAAATGAGTAAGTTGAGGTTAGTTGCTGGTGAGGGGGTTAGTTGTGAAGAGGATGTAAGATGATGTGGCACCCGTGGGGCTCAAATGAAGAGCCCAACCTCATTGTTGCACCTTGTGCTCTAATTATGACATTTGCATAGATAGTCTTCTTTTTCTTTTTCTTTTTTTCTTTTTTCTTTTTTTTTTTTTTTTTTTTTTTGAATCTTGATATAATTTACCTTGTTATCTCCTTTTTCTTTTTATGAAAAAAAGACTTAACTGTGACTAACCTCAGTGACTTACAGTCCACTTATATTACCGCTAATAAGAGCACAAGGTGCAATGACAAGCTTGAGCTCTTCATTTGGGATCCACCGGTGTCAAATCACCTTAAATACTCTTCACAACTAACCCCTTTCTCATTAACAACTAACCTCAACTTCCTCATTTTGAGCCCATCACTTACAACTTTATTTTTTATTCTTTTCATTAAATAAACTAAATTCATTTTATTCAAATAATTCAAATAATAAAAGTGACTTTTTTTATTAAAAAAAAGTTCTAACTGTTATAATATAGGTAAAGAAAAATCAATCCTTGGCCCACTACACAATTGAACAAAGAAAAAGAAAAGTCAAGCCCACTTCCACTGGCCCAAATTAGAAAGAAAAAAAGTCATCTTCTCCATTTACCTGAGTACACACAGTTACACACACTACAAAATTTTTGAAAAGAATATAACATCAATAAAAAAAAAAAAAAAAAAAAAAAAAAAAAAAAACTGACAAAACCTCATAATTCATCTCGACGTGCAGACGAGTAACCATGAAATGGTGAGTTGCAACAAGAGGGCCACGGTGCAACAACATGCTCGGCGAGCCTCCAGCGTGGAATGACGAGCTCTCACGACATGTTGCACCTTGTGCTCTAAGGCTAGATGGCAAGGAAAGTGTTTTTCACTATACACGTCAGCGCCGCTTTCTCTCTCCCCTCATTTCTCCTCACTCCACTTCACCTTTTAGTGGGCAAGGCAAAGTGAGTGCTTCACCTTAACTCCCACTCACTACCATTCTCCTCACTCACACTCAGATGTATTAATGGGGCCCATTTTTGTGTAAAGTTGCAAGGTGATCACTTCACCATAAGTTGTTTTGGGAAGTGTGAGTCGCACGTGAATGGGAAAGGTGGGCAAGGTGATGCTGCATGAGATGGTAGCATGGTGAAAGGATCACGTCCCTCTTGCCGAGTAGCCTAAGGAATATGGTTACTTTCCCATGTTCTCATTATAATCCATAGGTTAAGTTAGGGCTAATTGCACCAAAATGTATCATAGTTGTCACGATTTCTTACTATACATTTTGAACAAAAAATATTGCAAATGTCTACCTTAAAGTTACTTTTTTTGTATTGTTTGTGTTGTATTTTATCTCCTCTCCAGGTTATGCCACGCTGTACAAGTCAAAATCCTTTTCACATGTTTTTTTTGCCAAGTATATATTTTTTTTGTACCGTTACCCTATTTCACATATAATATGAACGTACACTTTTCACAATTAGGTTAAGTTATCACTCACTCAAATTCACAGTTTCACACACTGTTATTCCAACGCAGATATGTTGTTACCATAACAATGCGTTATTTAGGTTGTTCATCCCATTCGTTTCACCAAAACAACATTGATATCCAAACTAGGAACCACTGTGATTGTCAGAATGAAGGTGTTTCTTGGACTAATGATAACTAGGGTCTTCGATTCAAGAGTTGTCCCATATATGTATGTGATCTCTGACTTTTCCCTAACTTGTAATCAAGGTTGCAAAAATCGTGAATCGGTAGTCGGGCGGTCGACCCCACTGTAGCTTGTAATTGGTCTAGGCGAGATTAATCGGTGATTAATCGGATTGGCATTCCCAACAAGTTTTAGGTATTTTTGGCAAGTTTTATTTATTTTCGGCAAGTTTTATGTATTTTCGGCAAGTTTTAGGTATTTTCGGCAAGAGTTTTCTAAAAAAACATCATGTAATAGCTATTAACTATGATTATAAGTTATTAAAACAAATTTACAACGAGTTTTTGGGATTTCGGTAAGATTTGAAGTTTTTCGGTAAGTTTGACCACCGTTGACCATCGTTGACCAAGGTTGACCAATTTGTTTGACCGATTTACACAAATCGGAAAGGTTTTTGGTCTTGTAGCACCTAGGCAGTGATTAATCGGCCTTGTATGAGAAAATGGGACTTTAGTCCAATGGTAAGAGCTTCCAACCTTGTATCAATAGACCAGGGTTCGAATCTCTCCATTTACCTAAAAGCTTTCAATTAGTACCATCCCCCCATCGCAAATGCTAAGATAGACTGGTCAACTAGGGGCCTATTGGAGAAAATGGCTACAGTTCAAAGCCCACCTCCTGATAAGTACGTGCTCATTGTCTGGGGCCCGGTCCTTGGGGAAGGTCCGTTTGGCATCCTTAGGATGCATGGAACCAGAGTGATTCCACCGTTCTTCACTTTTTGGAGATTAATTAGCCTTGTAGGACTTGTTTTGCAATACTGCTTGTAATTATTGTTTCGTTTAATTTTTAATGTTCAATTTGGTTCTATTTTTATTAGGATATAAAATCGAAGCGTGGTGTTTTTGGTTTTCTTGATTATAAGTTACCTTCAGAAGAATACAAAGACAGGTTTTATGACTTGTATTTCGAGAAGGAGGAACTGAAGCCTCAATTGAAGTGAAAAAAAAAAGACATATTTAAGCAAGATGATGGTGGGAAGCTAAAAGTTAAAATGGGTAATCAAGATCTTGGTTTGGAAGAAATATACAAGGAATTGAATGCTTTCAAGGTCAAAGCCAAATTGTATGACACACTGATGGTTATGTTTGGTGTTGTCATTTTTTCATTTTGGGGCTTTTAGTTCTTGTGTAATTGTTCTTATGTTCTTGTAGTGTTGTTATGTTGTTGTTCTTTTCTGGTTTTAATTTTGGTTGTTGGTTTGTCATTAAAACAATGGGAACAATTGCACTGGAAATTATATTATGGTGTTGCATTATATTGTGTGTTACTTTGTCTTTGTGGTGAAGCATAATTGCATTTCAAGTATATTGTTTTAAAACATCATACAAGCATCATAGTTTGTCATTGACATGTAGCAAATATCTAAAATTTTAAAGAAAATACAGCTAAAATGGAAATAGGTCAAAAGTCGAATTGTATAAAACCTCCTAAAGCACTTTATTATAGGAAGTTATGTTAGCACTGTAAGGGCATCCACTATAAGAGGTTTATAAAAAGGTCTAAAAGCTATGAAAATGTTTATCTTTTGTTTCAACTATAGTGAGGTTGTGATTTATATTTGTGTGGCATGAAGAGGTTCAAGATCCTAGACCTTTTCATAATTTAATGCATGTGTTATGGTTGAACATTTGATATAATTATAAAAGGTTTATACATAGTGGTAAAAGGTTTATAGTTTATAAATTAATGATTTCACATGTTATAAAACTATTTAAAAGGTCTACCTTTGTGGATGCTCTAAAAGTGTAAAGTATAGTTTCTTAATCATATAAAGCGTATTAACTAGATCTAAAATTGAAAAGCAACAAGTATAGATTAGTGACACAAACAAACCAGACTCATAACTCTCATGTTCATCAACCAAATTTAACATATCAACCCGATATTGTTGTTGCAGGAACGCCGGTTACAGAAAGTTAAAAGGTACAATGAACTATTTGAGTAGAAGTTGGATTCTCAAATCAACAAAGAAGAAGAAGAAATTGTGGTGAAAGTAGCACTCTTGTGCACAAATGTATCTCTAATGAGGCGAAAAATGAACCATTTTTAGGGGGTCATTTAAGCCGGAATTAGAATTTATTTGATCAAATATTGCCCTAAATCGTTTCTTTTGTGATTTTAGGTACTTTGGGAGTGAATTCTGGAAAAGGAAGCATTTTGGACGTTTTTGGAGCATAAAAGTGAAGAAAACGGCAAAGACTTAATTTTCCTTGCTGGGAACAGTAGATGACGGCGTCAAGAAGAATTTTATGACGGCGTCAAGAGCAAAATGGATGACGGCCCAGAGAAAACGTGACGGCGTCAGAAGTAGGGCGTCAAGAGTAAATTTGGTGACGGCCTGGAGAAAGATTACACATGACGGCGTCAGCTATGGATCTAGGCAATCCGAGAACTTTATTGGCGGCGAGATGACGGCGTCAGATTTTTCCTCTTGACGCCGTCACCTCACAAAATCTATATATACTTTTCTATTTTTCATTCATCAGAGAGGAACTTGTGTGGAGAATTCTAGGGCCGAACCTAATAAACCCTAGGTTGTTTGTAACAGTATTTTCAAGGGTTTTCACCCCTTGAAACCCTTCATGTTCAATTAAGATAAGTTTCCTTTCAATTCATTCAATATGTCTATGTGTTGTTTGAATATATCTTATGCTTGTCTTGATTTTAACATGCTAGGCTAGATCTTTTGTGTGTTTGCTTAGATGTAATGAAACCTAGATGTTGATTATAGGTTGATTACATGTTTATAGTTGTAATGGATGAATGATTTCAATGTTAGGCTTAAGAAAACTGGCAGATCTCCTTTGTGTAACTTGCTTGAACATCTTAAGAAACATGAACCGATGTGTACTAGGTTTTTATGGTTGTATTTAATGCATGAGTGAATTCTAGTGATCCCATGTTAGGAGCTTCTTAGCCGGCTCGACATAGGAGTGAAGTAGGAGCTTATAGAATTGGGGAAGTAAGTACGTCACCCCATGATTGGTATTAAGGAATATAACCCGTCATCCACGCAACTGTAACAAGTAATTAACCTGTAAAAGATACCTAGGGAGTAATGAAATCTAAGTAAACACAATTCTCCCATATTTTGCTCACACCACTAGTTTAATTAGTTTATTTTCATTTTTGATTATTTTATTTTGATTGCATCTTTAGTCATTGGGTTAGTTGACTAGCATCTAATTCCGTCCACTCTTCTAAAAACCGAGATTTCATTTGCTTTTCATAAAAATATAAAAATACAAAAAGAATCATCCCTCACCTCTAGACCTAGTTCTTAGGCTTTCTAATCCTAGCGACACTATTCCTGAGTTGAACGATCAATCCCCCGGTACTTGTCACTATACTATACTACAACGATCAGGTACACTGCCTGGTGGGGGTTGTAAGCTTCTTGAAATCCCTCGAGAGGTATAGCCTGGTGCAATTCCCACGCATCAAGTTTCTGGCGCCGCAGCCCGGGGAATAGTTATTGTCTAGGTTAGAATTTCTTTTTATTAGGTCTACTTGCTAGATTCCTTTCTAGTAAGATTATATTTTTATTTTTAGGTTTTCTTTAGTCTATCTATTTCTTCGTGCCTTTGTTAGTAAAATAAATTCATTAACTATTCCGTTGACCATTATGGAAAATGCGAATCCACCCCTTTCCCCTAGAGAAGTGGCTTTGTTACGTGAACAAATTGAGAGCGAGATTAGGGAACTTAGGGAGCTGAATAGGTTGATTAAGGTTGAGCTCGACCATGCATTTAGTGACCTAGCGACCATCTTGTATTCAAATAAGGACCTAGGGACTAAAGATTTTGAGGATGTTGTTGAGGACCTAGGGACCATCTTGTATTCAAATAATCTTATTGATAACCCTCGACCTCCTTTTACTAAAATTGAACCTAAGATAAAAAGAGGGGATCCTAAGAATGCTAAGATACCATGTATGATTGGGTATAAACATATTGACAATGCTTACATTGATTTTAAATCCCCAATCAACATTATGTCCTCAAGTGTCTATAATGATATAGTGAAAACAAGACTTGGACCTAGAAGAGATCCCAAATAACCCGGTGGAGTTTGTAACTTTGTCGGGAGAATTAAAGGTCTACATGTCTTTGTTGGGAATTTTACTTATATCACTGACTTTATGGTTGTTGAAGATCTTGCTAATGTTATTGATTGTCGCTTATCCAATGTTGTGTTTGGTAAACTGTTTGTTGAAGAGTCCAAGTTAGAATATGATGATGTAGAAGGGACAATCCGATTTGCTAGTAACACCGATAGGATCACTTATAGGATGCCTAATAGAATGAAAGAATTTCGTTTTGTGCCCCGATTTGACATGGATAACATTGGTGCTTTCGAGGACATCAATGAAGAGGATAAGGTAAAGGGCATGGATTACGTATGGGAAAAGAAGAGTCTTTTCTACAAAGATTGCTTGACTCTAGGACCGAAGTATAAAGTCGATAAGGAATTTGCCAATAGGATTATAAAGAACATTTACAATCAGAAGGTGAGACCAACGATGAGGTCACGTAGTAACCCATGACCTTGAGTCTAGCTACAAGACTCGTAAATAAAGAAAAGCGCTTCTTGGGAGGCAACCCATGTTTTGTGTGATTTTTAATTGTTTGATTGTTATTTGCTTCCGTATGCATGCTTTATTTTTATTGTTGGTAGATCATGTTTCAAAACTAAAATGGTGAAAATACTTTATTTTGTTATTTAGCTTAGTCTTAACTTCCTCCAAAGGTATTTCGCAAAAGATAAGTGTAAGGGGAAACCCCAAATATGTTTTTAAGAAACAAAACCGATCATGATTCTCCACAATATTAAATGGACATGTATATTTGTAATTGTTAGAGTCAAATGCTTGTATCGAGTCATAATGATGTTTTGCAGGATTTTCCAGGAAGTGGGACAAAGTTTTTCCAGAAATTTTCCGAAAACTTAACATAAGAATTTCTGCAGGTCACTTCTGACGGCGTCAGGAAGAAATTCCTGACGGCGTCACGTGTAAAAATCTGAAAATTTTACCATTTTAGTTTTTCTAACGGAGTCTTAAAGTTTTTGTTAAATCTTTAGTTTTATAATCTCCAGGAAATCTGTAAACATTCATTCCACAAGCATTATATCTTACTTTGTTTTCTAGGATTTGTTAGCATATATAGATTGCCGCCGATTTTACGCGAGGTTGCCTTGTTTGTTTTCCCAGGTTTAACAGGTTATGTATGACAAGAAGATGATTTATATTCTGGAAGGGAAGCTTTGATTGTTCATTTTCTTGGAGGAAGATCTAACCTTGTTAACACACTATCTACACCGAACGAATCAGGGGAGTATTTGATTTCATTCTTTTACCTATTTCACTTTTACATTCTTTAATTGAACATTGGGGACAATGTTCATCCTAAGTGTAAGGGGATGGTAAATGATGATACCTTATAGGATAAACTTTCACTTGAGTTTGTTTGTTTGATGGTAGGTGTGTAATAAAACTATGAGAAATACTTGTTAGTGTAATTTTAGCCCCAAATTTAAAATTTTTTACAACATTTAGGAGTGAAACTTTAGCCATAGCAAGCGTCTCATGGATAGGAGTCGTATGACTAGCACAAAACCGTACTATTCAAAAAAAATTTCCACCCAAATATGTGAGTTCGCCTTTAGATTTGATAGGAAAAGCATTTACTATCAGTGCTTATGAGTGTACCGGTAGCATTTAGATTCTAGAACTTGCGTTAGTGATGCATCCCGAGACCGCTAGCGAGACTACATTCGTGTTGTATGATTTACTACATGATAAGAGGCATTAGGATCACCCTTGTGTTAAACCCGTATCATAATTACTTGACCATTTAAGTCATATTACTTGGCTAGTAAAGTCAATTAATTTTTCCTACACCTTAGCGTTGTATTCATTTTTAGTACACGAAACCCCTAGTACACCCCTCCGAGCCTATCTTTTCATTTCTAACTTTAAGCATCTTAATTAAAGGAAGAATTTGTTACAACCCACTTAAATGTACACCCAAATCGCCTTAGCCTTCCGTGTATGCACTCATCTTTAGTGCATTATTGTTACATGTTTAAACCGTAAGTTAATTATCTAATTGATTACATGGTTGCTAAGTCGAGTCATATCCTTGTACATATTGTTTTGGGACGATTGGGATTCATAGGTAAAGTACTTATTTTATGGAGTAATGGGGAAGAACATCTATTATTACCCCCATATGTGCATTAAGCTTAAAAGTACTCCAAGTGTTTTGATTATCTTGATTCGAGTCAATAGATTAGTTTATTGTAAAGTATGTAAAAATTCAAGTGTAAGGGGAATGCATATTCCCTATGATGTATTATTTTGGATGGTAGGGTAAAAGTGTATGCAAAAAAAAAAAAAAAAAAAAAAAAAAAAAAAAAAAAAAAAAAAATGAGTAAGGAAAAGAGAAAAAAAAAAGAAAAGAGAAAAAAACATACGGACTACCATCCCGTTTCATTCTATGTTTATTTTATGTTTTTGTTATTTTTTATTTATTAGCTTAAGTCGAGTCTAGTCTTGGCTTAGCAACGCCATATTGTACATGTAATTAACCAAGATGATTAACTCGCCACCAGTAAAGATTGCCTTTATCCAACAAAACCGTGTATTCCATATCCCTACACCTAATATTATAACCCTTTGAAAGATCTCTTTGATAGTTTATCCTAGGTGCTTACGCCAAGTGGTGGAGGTTTGATCCTTTCCCAAGCCTATGGTAATCTATTTTTCTATGACAGGTAGTGAGAGATGTTTTCATTTCCATATTGTGACATATACTTTATTACACCCGAGAGATGTGAGTATCTAAACACTAGTTGTGAGGAGCTAGTATATGACCTCCGCGCTTGTATTTGGTCTTTAGTGGAACGATTATTTGTTGTAATTACTTTTATATTAGTGTTAAATGACCCCTAACTTGTATTTTGATTAGAATAAAAGCGCATTTGCTTGAGGACAAGCAAATCTCAAGTGTAAGGGTATATGATAAGGTGAAAAATGAACCATTTTTAGGGGGTCATTTAAGCCGGAATTGGAATCTATTTGATCAAATATTGCCCTAAATCGTTCCTTTTGTGATTTTAGGTACTTTGGGAGTGAATTCTGGAAAAGGACGCATTTTGGACGTTTTTGGAGCATAAAAATGAAGAAAACGGTAAAGACTTAATTTTCCTTGCTGGGAACAGTAGATGACGGCGTCAAGAAGAATTTTATGACGGCGTCAAGAGCAAAATGGATGACAGCCCAGAGAAAACGTGACGGCGTCAGAAGTAGGGCGTCAAGAGTAAATTTGGTGACGGCCTGGAGAAAGATTACACATGAAGGCGTCAGCTATGGATCTAGGCAATCCGAGAACTTTATTGGCGGCGAGATGACGGCGTCAGATTTTTCCTCTTGACGCCGTCACCTCACAAAATCTATATATACTTTTCTATTTTTCATTCATTAGAGAGGAACTTGTGTGGAGAATTCTAGGGCCGAACCTAATAAACCCTAGGTCGTTTGTAACAGTATTTTCAAGGGTTTTCACCCCTTGAAACCCTTCATGTTCAATTAAGATAAGTTTCCTTTCAATTCATTCAATATGTCTATGTGTTGTTTGAATATATCTTATGCTTGTCTTGATTTTAACATGCTAGGCTAGATCTTTTGTGTGTTTGCTTAGATGTAATGAAACCTAGATGTTGATTATAGGTTGATTGCTTGTTTATAGTTGTAATGGATGAATGATTTCAATGTTAGGCTTAAGAAAACTGGCAGATCTCCTTTGTGTAACTTGCTTGAACGTCTTAAGAAACATGAACCGATGTGTACTAGGTTTTTATGGTTGTATTTAATGCATGAGCGAATTCTAGTGATCCCATGTTAGGAGCTTCTTAGCCGGATCGACATAGGAGTGAAGTAGGAGCTTATAGAATTGGGGAAGTAAGTACGCCACCCCATGATTGGTATTAAGGAATATAACTCGTCATCCACGCAACTGTAACAAGTAATTAACTTGTAAAAGATATCTAAAGAGTAATGAAATCTAAGTAAATACAATTCTCCCATATTTTGCTCACACCACTAGTTTAATTAGTTTATTTTCATTTTTGATTATTTTATTTTGATTGCATGTTTAGTCATTGGGTTAGTTGACTAGCAACTAATTCCGCCCACTCTTCTAAAAACCGAGATTTTATTTGCTTTTCATAAAAATATAAAAATACAAAAAGAATCATCCCTCACCTCTAGACCTAGTTCTTAGGCTTTCTAATCCTAGCGACACTATTCCTGAGTTGAACGATCAATCCCCCGGTACTTGTCACTATACTATACTACAACGATCAGGTACACTGCCTGGTGGGGGTTGTAAGCTTCTTGAGATCCCTCGAGAGGTAAAGCCTGGTGCAATTCCCACACATCAATCTCCATCTATGAGGCATGCAATGTCGGAGGTCGTGAATATGCTTCTAGGCACAACTTCTGTTCCCGAAATAGTCACATAAACAAGTGGTGTTACTGGAGATTTGCGATTCAAAACAATGAGAGATTTCCATGAGACACAAAGTCAAACTGACCTCTTTAACACAAATCAAACAACTACAAATTCTATTCAAACATTGCCATTGATCACTAGATATGAGATTCAAAGCCATGAGGATCATGCCATTCTGTTACTTCTTCAGATGATCAATTTGACCTCATTTTAGTTGACTCAAGATCATATTAAAGGGGTGTCTATCCATATAGAGCGTTGTAGCTTCTTTTCTATGGCAACTATAATGTATTATTGTATTGTATTGATTGTTCTTTGAACAAAACTACAACTATAATGTGACTAATTATACACACCAATGATAGTAGTGTACCAAATGCATGCACACCATAATCTTGCACCATAGACTAACTGAGAATAAAACTAAACAAAACTTGTAGACCACAACATACAATAAACTTGCAGATCATAACCTTGCAGACCATAAATTTTCAGACTAGACATGTGCAGCCACTACTGATCCATCATAGAATTCGACACGATATATGATTCAGGTTTTTTGACCATGTTTTAAATTTATATTAAGTCTCGTCTACCTATGGTCTACCTTATGCACTCACGGGCAGTGTACCCGGTCATGTGTAGTGTAGTATTTGGTAAAACTGAGGTCGTCCCAAGAGCTATGTATATATGGATTCTATCTTACGTCTAGGTCACGTTTTAAAAGGGGTTTATGATTAGAATGATTAATTAAACTAATTAACATAAATGAAATGCGAAAATGAAATTGATTTGTAAATACTAGGGAGAAAGTGTACTAGCCTAGTTGTTCATCCTACATTGTTATGACTATGTTTTCTAAAACTTCCTATTGCTTCAAGTGGGGCACAAGATTTGCTAGACTCCTATGGTCAATTCGTCTAGCCTATCTCCCTAGAATCCGTCTAGGACACCAAAGGTCTAGATCCTTATGGCTGTCAAAGCTTATAGGTAGACTAGTTTGAGTCATTAAGCGCCACTACATGGTAGATTAATTCTTTTTGTGATCCAGCCTCTCGAATCTAAGACCACACATCTAACTTCTTAAGTTCATCCATCTCGGAGGGTGATCCTATGGTCAATTCGCACGCAAGGGATTTGGTAGTCCTATGGTCAATTCTTACCAACCCTTGCAACCTACTACTCTAGGGTCCTTTGGTCAATTCTCTTAGTGTAGTACGTACAATCGACCTTCAAAACTACCAAAGCTATAGGATCTATTGAATAACTAAGCATGCATACACTAACAACAATACTAAAAGCAAGAAAACATAATCAACACAATATAGGAATCATAACTAGGCTAGCACCAAAGGTGCTTAGGCGATCATATTAAAAAGCACAGTGTAAAAGACATGAATTGTAAATGTAAATTAAAAATGAATCGTTAAAACTTATGATGCTAGGTCGTGATCTCTCCCTTGGAAATGCTCCGTATGCTGTTATAGATCGTCCTCCTAAAGCCTCCTTTCGTTCTCTGATTATTTTGTGATGTAGGAGACGTGTCAAATGCAGGAATTAGGGCTGGTATTTATAGGCCCGTCAAGGCTACGGCGTAACCTAGCGTTGTGGTTACGCCGTAGCTAGTGTAATCCTTGGACAATCGTATCCATTAATAACGGTTACAGCGTAACTTAGATGATTCGTTACGCCGTAAACTTTGGTGGCAATAACTACGTCGTAACCTTCATACATGGCTACACCGTAATCTTTCTAGGGTTTTCTTCTACGTGGTAATCTTCATTTCATAGTTACTCCGCAATCTCATATATGTCTTGAACCCTATTTTGTGTAACATCTACGCCGTAACCTCATGAGTTGGTTACGGCGTAACCTTCTTCGACCATAAAAATATTCTAAGTCTTCGAATAGTTGTGGCATAACCTCATGTGGTAGTTACTCCGTAATCTTCAGTTAGTGTTGACTTGGTCTTCACGTATAAATTCTTAGCTACGGCATAAGTGGAGAGTGTAATTATGCCATAACTTCTTCAAGCATACTAAAATGTATAATCTTGTAAGTACTTTTCCAAATCCGCGTCTCTTTTGCTCCTATGCTCACGTGTATCCTGAAAAAATGAAATATAACGAAATCAAAGTATATATCAACATAAAATGATACAATAATAAGCATATCAGGGGAAATTGATACTTAAATATCAGGACTATTTGGTGTCATCAAATATCCACCCACTTAAACTCTACTTGCCCTCAAGTATACCTTATTAGAATTATTTCTGAAAAGGTATCCCCCAAATGACTTGGGAAATATGAGATAAAATTTCCTATGCTAGAATATTCAAAGCCGAACACCTCACAAAATGGGAAACAAACACTCATACTCTCTCTAATCTAAGTGTCAATTTTGGGGTGATCACTCAACGCACAGTCATAGCATGTATTCTATCATAGGCTTGGTGGTTACACAAATCTCCACCATTAGAGCTAAGGTCAAAACAATCTTACAAGGCAATATTAGGTGAACAAATTATAAGGCTAGGGTGTAGTGTTGTTACTAACATGCTACGGCAAAGGCGACAAAGACCATCGATACATGACCAAATCCATGGCCAAGACACCAACGACTGCTCAATTCCCTCACTTAAGCATGATTCATAACTAACGGGTAGGATAAGACATGGGATGCGCATAAAGGGTGAAAAATAAAAAAGAATAAGCAAATAGTCTTAGCCTATAACCGAGTTGTTACCATCTGCCATCCATCCAAAATCCAAACTTCAAGATGCAAAAACTAGATCATACGTAACAAGTAAGTGTGCCATTAGCGGACGTCATGATGAGCCACACTACTTGGTCTTCATCAAATTTTTGGTGTAAACATGTCACCAACTCAAATATTCAAATGTGATCTAAGTGGCCTCCTCGATACTAAATCTGATAAGCTCATCACTTAGTGCTTATAACAATGCACTATCTTCACTATTATATTTACATACAGAAATTCACATTTTTTTTTTTTGGAATCATAACTATAATAATAACATCCCCCACTTGAGATGAATCATATATGAGATAATTTGGGGGGTCTTCAATGATCTTCAAGACTTCAAGTATATGTCTTCGACGTAGGCGTGATTTCCGAATCTCTCTACTCGAACCTTAAACTTAAGCAAATGGCAACTTCCCAATCAAAAGCCAAGACTACACGGTAGGCTTATAAGGCGAATAGATGTATTGAAATAATTTAGATAAGGGTATGAAATGAAAGGAATGGCTCGGAAGGGTGTATCTAGGGGTATCTTGCACTAAAGGTGAGTGCAACAAAAAGGTTTAACACGGGGATCGAATTCCTGCAAAATACAGGAAAAGTTACGGTGTAACCTTATTACTGAATTACGCTGTAATTGATAAAACCTAGGAGTCATCCGATATCGGAGGAGTGCTCCAATTCCTGCAAAATACAAACACAAACACACCAAACCCATCTATACTAATAAAATGGAAAAGAAAAACAAAAATGATAATTCGGGTTATCTCCCGAAAGAGCACTTTTGTTTATTAACGAGTCTTTAAGTTAGACTCAAAGCCACAGTCAACAATGGTTATTAGTCATCTCATGGAGGTAATAATCTCCACGTTGTATCCACTCAACAAGCTTTTCATCCCTCTTATACTCATATCCAAGTTCTAGACAACCCATATAGAACTCGTTTTATCTCTTGGTATGGGTATTCATAACCGTTGGCTTTATCTTCCTCACTCGTGTCTAGGAGTGGCATGGCTGAACTCAATTATCTCTTAGTCCAGTGTTTAAAATTGCTTACAGTCTTGACATTTTGAAGATTGTCTTGTCATTGCCATTTTTCAACCACACAACTCCTTTTTTGCTATCCCCCTCTAAACCAAACATCACCTTGAAAGGCTTTCCATGAATTACACTTGTTAAACCACTCTCCACGAACTCACTCATGTCATCCAGAACCATAAAATCTACAAGAAAAATGTAGATTCCAACGATTACGTGAATATTAGTGGTGATCCCAAGTAAGTTATTTCCCTTGTATTCGAGTTCCTTCTTTATAATTTGGTTATAACATTCCTTGGATATAACATTTACTGGTGAGCTTGTGCCAACAAAAGGATAGAAGTCCATAAAACCACTTGCACAAGAGTTGAAGATTGTAGGGGTTTCGGTGGTGAATCCTAGTTCCCATTCCCAAGAACAGAGGTTGTCCTGTTGGTGAATTTTTTTTTCCTCATAATCAGCTTTCTAAGGGACCATATCAACGTCATTACTGAAATCATCCGGCCGATCCCTAATCTGTCTTTGTTTTCTTCATATTCAACAAAAATGTCGAAATCTTCGCCTGATGAAATGTCATTGTGTTCAGTAGAATTTCTTGGATCTTCATTTGTCAAAAATGCCTCAGGCTTGTCTCTAAATTGTCAGTTTCATGAACTGATTTATCATACAGACCTTTTTGGGGATAGAAATAATCTCATTAGCCCTAAAAGTTATAATTTCCCCATCTACTTCAAGGGTTATTTTTTTGCCGTAAACATCAACCCTAGCATGGGCAGTAGCAAGCATAGGTCTTCCAAGAATAATAGGGATTTTGTCGTCTTTTGCAATTTCTAAAATAACAAAATCTTCTGGAAAAACAAACCTATCAATCTTGACTAAAACATTTTCCACAATTCCCTTAGGGGATTGCATTGATTTGTCTACCATTTCAATGTCCATTTTAATAGGTTTTAGATTTCCAATTCCTAGACGTAAGAACATAGAATAAGGCATAATACTTATACTAGCCTATAAGTCTGCCAATGCATTGCTTATTTCAAGTTACTTTTCTTGTTGATTAACTCCTACACAATGTAAATTTTGTTAGATTTATTTTTAATTGAATTAACTAAAGGTACATTATCTGGAAGAGTTCCCAAATCATCAAGGAGGAGTTGTTCTTTGAAAATTCTCCTATTGACTTTTTCAAAGAAGGTGTTTGGTTCGCTTTGAGTTTCCTCAGTCATAACTAACTTAGTTTCTCCGGTTGTCACAACATTGATGATCTCATCTCCAACTCTATCGTTTCACTTGTCCAAACAATCTTTAATGGCCTGGGTACATTGTTTCACCTTCCTTTCTAGGTTTTTAATCCCGGTATCATGAGCCTTGAGAGATGAAATGGTACTTTCAACAAAATTCTTCATCATTTCCTCCTCACGTACATCCCTCATCGTTGATTCCTCAATGTACTTCAAAATTAGTTCCTCAATGCTAATTTTTTATTTTGTACCAACCATGCTTTTAACTTCCTCTTTCCTTAGAGCCTCTTCTGCCTTATTTCTCTCATGTCTTCTTTTCTTAAACGCCAATCCATAATCATTTCCTCTCTTAATCATAGTCTTCATAACTTTGTGATAAAATTATCCGAAGGTCCATACCCAGTTTCAACATGCCACTTATGACAGTGGTCAGCCATCCTTCAAATAAATTCCCAGGCTTTTTCTGGCGTCATTCATGGGATTGGTCTTTGAAAGTCAAGAACTTGGCGAGTCTTGGCATCTAATCCTTTGTAAAATATGTAAATCATTTGATGCTTATTGAGGTCGTGCATTGGACATCGGTAAAGAAGTTCGTTATATCTTTCCCAAGCTTGATATAACGTTTCCTCTCTTTCTTGCAAAAACCCACGGATATCTCCAAGAAGCTTAGTAATCCTAGAAGGTGGACAAAATTGTTGCATGAATGCTTTTCAGAGACGTTCCCATGGTACCTTTGAATCTGGAGGAAGTTTACCTAACCATTTCTTTGCTAATCCATTTAGGGTCATAGGAAATAATTTGAGTACAACGAAATACCTTGACACATTAGGGATACCATAGAGGCAACATAAGTAAAGAACCTACTCCACATGTTCCTGAACATCTTCATTTATATCTCCAGAAAACTGTATGTTATGTAATTCCTGGATGAGTTAACCAGTAAAGTAAAATCCATCTGTTTCAGGTATTGTATCAAAATTTCTTTTGCAGTGCTCGTTAGTCCTACCCAAATACTGCTCCATGGTGAGTCCATTAATGTTTGGTTCTTCTTTTGACTCTGGTTCAGAATCTGAATGTTCAGATTTGTAAAATAAGAAAATATTATGGACAAAGATCGGGGTGTTGTTCCTTTTAACCCGATATTGCCTTTCATGTTACATTAATCCCAATAGATCTAACCATAGTATTCGTATTCACTATACATAATGCTTAATGGTCAATGATATGGTTCGGGTGGGGGCTGAATAAAGAAGACGAATAGAATAGAATGAATGTTCATGCTAAGAGAAGAGCGGATCCAATACCAAGACGACTTCTTTCCCAAAAAGTATGAACTCTAAGTATGGCAATAATGTTATTT
Organism: Artemisia argyi; assembly: GCA_030686995.1. Lineage (NCBI taxonomy): Eukaryota > Viridiplantae > Streptophyta > Magnoliopsida > Asterales > Asteraceae > Artemisia > Artemisia argyi. The sequence goes on along the minus strand of CM060690.1, from coordinate 52,493,654 downwards.
AGCTGATGAGGCGAAAAATGAACCACTTTTAGGGGGTCATTTAAGCCCGGAATTGAATTTATTTGATCAAATATTGCCCTAAATCGGTCCTTTTGTGATTTTAGGTACTTTGGGAGTGAAATCTGGAAAAGGAAGCAATTCGGACGTTTTTGGAGCATAAAAGTGAAGAAAACGCCAAAGTCTTAATTTTCCTTGCTGGGAACTGTAGGTGACAGCATCAACAGTAACATCCTGACGGCGTCAAGAGTAATTTCCATGACGACCCAGTACAGATTTGACGGCGTCACAAGAAAGGGCGTCAAGAGTAAAATGCATGACGGCCTGGAAATGCATAACACATGACGGCATCAGAAGTAGATCAAGGCAGTCCGAGAAGAGTTTTGGCGGCGAGGTGACGGCGTCACAAGCTTTGTCTTGACGCCGTCAGACCCTATTTCCTATATATAGTTTTCTAATTTTCACATTAAAAAGGGAGAAGTTTTGGAGAAACCCTAAGTACGAACTTGGTGCGAATTTTACAGGTTTTTCAAGGGTTCTAAGCCCTTGATACCTTTCATGTGTAATTGAGATAAGTTTTCTTTTAATTCAATCAATATGTCTATGTGTTGGTTGTCTATTTCTTGTTCTTGTCTTAATTCCATCATGCTAGGCTAGATCTATCTTGTGTTTGCTTGGATCTAATGAATCCTAGATGTTAATTATGTGTTGATTACTTGTTTATAATTGTTTTGGATGAATGAATTTGATGTTAGGCTTAAGAAACCTGGCAGATCTCCAAATGGTAACATGCTTGAACGTCTTAGGAAACATGAACCATGTGCACTAGGTCTTTATTGGTTGTATTTAATGCATGAGCCACTGTTTATAATCCCTATGGTTGTGCTGGGCATGGCATAGGAGGAGATAAGAGCTCATAAAATTGGGGAGTTAAGTGCGCTACCCCATGAATGGTATTAAGGAATACAATCCGTCATCCATGCAAATATAACAAGTAATTAACATGTAAAAGATGTCTAGGGAGTTGTGAAATCTAAGTAAACACATTTTCTCCACTTATTGCTCACAACATTAGTATAATTTAGTTTATTTTCATTTCTAGTATTTTATTTTGATTGCATCTTCAGTATTGGGTTAGTTGACTAGCAACTAATTCCGCCCAAATCCTTCAAACCCGAGATTTTTATTTGCTTTCTAAAAAATATAAAAATACAAAAAGAATCATCTCTCACCTTTAGAACTAGTATTTAGGTTTTCTAATCCTAGCGACACTATTCCTAGCTGAACGATTAATCCCCTGGTACTTGTCACTATACTATACTACAACGATCAGGTACACTGCCTGGTGGGGGTTGTAAGCTTCTCGAGATCCCTTGAGAGGTAAAGCCTGGTGCGATACCCACGTATCAAGTTTTTGGCGCCGCAGCCTGGGGAATAGTTATTGTCTAGGTTAGAATCTCTTTTTATTAGGTCTACTTGCTAGATTCCGTTCTAGTAAGATTTTATTTTTATTCTTTTGGTTTTCTTTAGTCTATCTTATTTCTTTGTGTCTTTGTTCGTAACTCTTCACCACCCGACATCATGGACAACGGGAACATCTTTGAACCCGTCATCCCACCACAACAAAACCCACCACTAGAACCTCTTAGGCCCCGAACCTTAGGAGAGTATTCCTGACCCAGCCACCAAGGCTACCGAAACACCATTGAGCTCACCGGAGCCAATGTGACCCCCTTGCGATCCGACACCATCCGGTTGGTGCAAAGCGGATGTGCATTCCATGGACTTCATTCCGAAGATCCAAACCAACATCTTAAGGACTTCCTCAAAATCGTAGATTCCATAGACCTAGATGTTGCAACTAGAGAGACAACCCGATTACGCCTATTCCAATTCTCTCTACGGGATCAAGCTAGTCAATGGCTTGAGCGTTTACCCGCGGGATCCATCACCACATGGGATGATCTCACCACTCGTTTCCTTGCTCAATTTTTCCCACCGGGGAGAACTACTAAGCTTAGAAATGACATCTTGATGTTCCAACAACGTCAAAATGAATCTCTTTATGAAGCATCGACTCGTTTCAAGGACTTACTCCAAAAAGTCCCTCATCATGGCATAGATCTTTGGCTCCAAGTCCAAATTTTTTATGACCATATCGATCTCTCCAAGAGGCGAGCCATTGACCAATCGGCCGGTGGTAAGCTACGTGATCTAAGTGCGGAACAATCATGGGAACTCATAGAAGATCTTGCTCTCTATGACAACGAAAGCTGGAATGATCCCCGTGATTTGAACAAAACGGTCAAGGCAATATCTTTGCCTTCGAACAATTCTAGCACTCCCGACCGTAGGATCATGGAACTTGAGGACCAAGTCAAGTTTCTCATGAAATCTTACGAAGCTCCTAAACCTTCAAGCCAAGTGAACAAAATCACTTCTTCATGCGAATTATGTAGTGGTCCCCACGACACTCGTGATTGTGTGGAACTCCCCGGAACAGCTTTTGCGGACTACGCATCCACGCGTACCGACGAAGCGGGAGATAAGTCGTACGCTTTCAAGCCCGAGCCGAACCCTTACGGTGATTCATACAACCCCTCTTGGAAAAATCACCCAAACCTTAGGTGGAAACAAAATCAACCTAATTCTTCCAATCCGCCTAATCGTTACCAACCAAACGGTCCACCATCCAACCGTACTTTCAACAACAATCCTTCTAACAACTATGGTAGTACCAACAATCTTGAAGGATTGATGTCAAAGTTTATGGCATCTCAAGAGGCTCGCATAGCTAGGTTTGAAACCGAATTCAACCAACAACAAACGGAGATGACCAACAAGATTGACAACTTGTTGAAAGCCCTCAACAACCAAGCGTTAGTCACACCTAGGAAGGACACTAGGGACACCAATAACGGAATCCAAATTAAGGATCCCTCATCATCCAAACATGTCCACTTTGTTAATGTTGTCACCATTAAGCCAATAGATAAGGAGATAGAAAAGAGTGACAAGGATGAAGTTAGAGTAGAAGCCGAGACTAAGGATGAGAGTAGGGAAGTTGAGGTTAATAGGAGAGAGGAATTAGAGGAGGTAGAGCCTATAGAAAAATACTTTGATAAGTTGCCCACCAAGGAAGAACGGGAATACCATAAGGATTTATTCGATAGTCCCGAGAGACCATATATCCTTGGCACCCCCCTTATCAAAATGGGAGACCCCTCTAACATTAACATACCATGCAATATCGGGCACATGCATATATGGAAAGCTTACATCGACCCTAGATCCCCCGTGAACATCATGACTAGGACTTATTACAATTGGGTGATGAAGAAGCAACTTAATTTTAGGATGATGCCTAATAAGAATCTGATAAGTAATTTTGCAGGAAGAGTGAAGGGATTACATGTGATTATAGGGAATCTCACCTATGAGATCGATTTTATGATAGTTGAAGACACTCGTCCGGTGATAGATGCTTGCCTAAGCCAAATAATATTTGGAAAACCATTTGTTGAGGCCACTAGGATGAGTTATGATCTGACTTTAGGGATAGATAGATTCAAGGAAGAGAATGATGAGGTTGCCTATCAAATGCCCTACAAGATTGAGCAATGCCGCCTTCTCTCTAATTTCGAAAAGGAACACAAGCAAGCGGCTTATTATAGGAATGAGGAGGATAGACGTAAAGGAGTAGAGTATGTAAAGAATAGAATGCTTGGTTTCTACAGAGAATGCTTGCAACTAGGTCCGGAATACAAAACTGGTTTAGAAGACGACCTAGAGAGTGGAACCAATGATGAGGTCACGTAGTAACCCATGACCTTGAGTCTAGCTACAAGACTCGTAAATAAAGAAAAGCGCTTCTTGGGAGGCAACCCATGTTTTGTGTGATTTTGTTTGTTTGTTTGTTATTTGCTTCCGTATGCATGCTTTATTTTTATTGTTGGTAGATCATGTTTCTAAACTAAATAGTGGAAATACTTTACTTTGTTGTTTTGGCCTAGTCTTAACTCCACCTAAAAGTATTTTTGCAAAAGATAAGTGTAAGGGGAAACCCCAAATATGTTTTTAAGAAACACACCGATCATGATTCTCCACAATATTAAATGAACATGTATATTAGTATCTGTTAGAGTCAAATGCTTGTATTGAGTCATAATGAAGTTTTGCAGGATTTTCCAGGAAGTAGGACCAAGTTTTTCCAGAAATTTTCCGGAAACTTAACATAAGAATTTCTGCAGGTCACTTCTGACGGCGTCACGAGTTAACTCTTGACGGCGTCACGTGTAAAAATCTGGAAATTTTACCGGTTTTGTTTTTCTAACGGAGTCTTATGGTTTTTGTGAATTATTAAGTTTTATAATCTCCAGGAAATCTGCAAACTTCATTCCACAAGCATTATATCTTATCTTGTTTTCTAGGATTTAGTAACTTATATAGGATGCCGCCGATTTTACACAAGGTTGTTTTGTCTATTTTTTCAGGATTTACAGGTTATGTATGACAAGAAGATGATTTATATTCTGGAAGGGAAGCTTTGATTGTTCATTTTCTTGGAGGAAGATTTAACCTGGCCACCTTATTATGCATACCGAGCGAATCAGGGGAGTATTTGATTTCATTCTTTTTACTTTTTAACTTTTACATTCTTTACTTGAACATTGGAGACAATGTTCATCTTAAGTGTAAGGGGAGGGTAAAAAGATGATACCTTACATATGCACTTTCGCTTGAGTTTGTTTTGTTTAATAGTAGATGTGTAATAAAACTATGAGAAATACTTGTTAGTGCAATTTTAACACCAAATTTAAAATTTTTTACAACATTTAGGAGTGAAACTTTAGCCATAGCAAGCGTCTCATGGATAGGAGATTGTATGACTAGCACATAACCGTATATTCAGAAAAATTTTCCACCCAAATATGTGAGGTTCGCCTTTAGATTTGATAGGAAAAGCATTCATTATTAGTGCTTATGAGTGTACCGGTAGCATTTAGATTCTAGAACTTGCGTTAGTGATGCATCCCGAGACCGCTAGTGAGACTACATTCGTGTAGTAGGATTTACTACATGATAAGAGGCATTAGGATCACCCTTGAGTTAAACCCGTATTATAATTACTTGACCATTTAAGTCATATTACTTGGCTAGTTAAGTCAACTAATTTTTCCTACACCATTAGCGTTGTACTCATTTTTAGTACACGAAACCCCTAGTACACCCCTCCGAGCCTATCTTTTCGTTTCTAACTTTAAGCATTTTACTTAAAGGAAGAATTTGTTACACCCCACTTAAATGTACACCCAAATCGCCTTAGCCTTCCGTGTATGCGCTCATTTTTAGTGCATTATTGTTATTTGATAAACCCTAAGTTAACTATCTAATTGATTACATGGTTGCTAAGTCGAGTCATATCCTTGTACATAATGTTTTGGGACGATTGGGACTCATGGGTAAGTATTTATTTTATAGAGTAATGGGGAAGAACATCATTTATTACCCCCATATGTACGTTAATCTTAAAAGTGCTCCAAGTGTTTTGATTTTCTTAATTCGAGTCATTAGATTAGTTTAATGTAAAGTATGTAAAGATTCAAGTGTAAGGGGAATTTTCATCCCCTATGATGTATTATTTTGGATGGTATGGTAAGAGTGTGCAAAAAAAAAAAAAAAAAAAAAAAAAAAAAAAAAAAAAAAAAATTCAAGAAAAAGAAAAAAAAATAGAAAAAGGAAAAAGAGAAAAAAAAACATACGGACTACCATCCCGTTTCATTCTATGTTTATTTTATGTTTTTGTTATTTTTCATTTATTAGCTTAAGTCGAGTCTAGTCTTGGCTTAGCAACGCCATATTGTACATGTAATTAACCAAGATTGTTAACTCGCCACCAGTAAAACTTCCTTTATCCACCAAAACCGTGTATTTCATATCCCTACACCTAACGTTACAACCCTTTAAAAGACCTCTTTGATAGTTTATCCTAGGTGCTTACGCCATGTGGTGGAGGTTTGATCTTTTCCCAAGCCTATGGTAATCTATTTTGCTATGACAGTTAGTGAGAGATATCTTCCGTTTCCATATTGTAATTTATACTCTATTACACCCGAAAGATTTGAGTATCTAAACACTATTTGTGAGGTGCTAGTGTATGACCTTCGTGCTTGTCTATTGGTCTTTAGTGGAACGATTATTTGTTGTAATTACTTTTATATTAGTGTTAAATGACCCCTAACTTGTCTTTTGAGTAGAATAAAAGCGCATTTGCTTGAGGACAAGCAAATCTCAAGTGTAAGGGTATATGATGAGGCGAAAAATGAACCACTTTTAGGGGGTCATTTAAGCCCGGAATTGAATTTATTTGATCAAATATTGCCCTAAATCGTTCCTTTTGTGATTTTAGGTACCTTGGGAGTGAAATCTGGAAAAGGAAGCAATTCGGACGTTTTTGGAGCATAAAGTGAAGAAAACGCCAAAGTCATAATTTTCCTTGCTGGGAACAGTAGGTGACGGCGTCAAGAGTAATTTCCATGACGACCCAGTACAGATTTGACGGCGTCACAAGAAAGGGCGTCAAGAGTAAAATGCATGACGGCCTGGAAATGCATAACACATGACGGCATCAGAAGTAGATCAAGGCAGTCCGAGAAGAGTTTTGGCGGCGAGGTGACGGCGTCACAAGCTTTGTCTTGACGCCGTCAGACCCTATTTCCTATATATAGTTTTCTAATTTTCACATTAAAAAGGGAGAAGTTTTGGAGAAACCCTAAGTACGAACTTGGTGCGAATTTTACAGGTTTTTCAAGGGTTCTAAGCCCTTGATACCTTTCATGTGTAATTGAGATAAGTTTTCTTTTAATTCAATCAATATGTCTATGTGTTGGTTGTCTATTTCTTGTTCTTGTCTTAATTCCATTATGCTAGGCTAGATCTATCTTGTGTTTGCTTGGATCTAATGAAACCTAGATGTTAATTATGTGTTGATTACTTGTTTATAATTGTTTTGGATGAATGAATTTGATGTTAGGCTTAAGAAAACTGGCAGATCTCCAAATGGTAACATGCTTGAACGTCTTAGGAAACATGAACCATGTGCACTAGGTCTTTATTGGTTGTATTTAATGCATGAGCCACTGTTTATAATCCCTATGGTTGTGCTGGGCATGGCATAGGAGGAGATAAGAGCTCATAGAATTGGGGAGTTAAGTGCGCTACCCCATGAATGGTATTAAGGAATACAATCCGTCATCCATGCAAATATAACAAGTAATTAACATGTAAAAGATGTCTAGGGAGTAGTGAAATCTAAGTAAACACATTTTCTCCACTTACTGCTCACAACATTAGTATAATTTAGTTTATTTTCATTTCTAGTATTTTATTTTGATTGCATCTTTAGTATTGGGTTAGTTGACTAGCAACTAATTCCGCCCAAATCCTTCAAACCCGAGATTTTTATTTGCTTTCTAAAAAATATAAAAATACAAAAAGAATCATCTCTCACCTTTAGAACTAGTATTTAGGTTTTCTAATCCTAGCGACACTATTCCTGGCTGAACGATCAATCCCCCGGTACTTGTCACTATACTATACTACAACGATCAGGTACACTGCCTGGTGGGGGTTGTAAGCTTCTCGGGATCCCTTGAGAGGTAAAGCCTGGTGCGATTCCCACGTATCATTAGCATAAATGAACATTTTGTTCGGATAAATATAATAGTTTACAAATAATTGAGATTGAAATCAAAAGTAGTTGACTATGCATCTCCCCCAAAGTATTTATAAAACAAGTATAAAAACGGAGCTATGACTCACGATAATCCATAAAAATTTAGAGTACTTATAAAAGTAAACTCAAGTAATTAAGCATGTATCTCCCCTAAAATAGTTCAAAATAAGTAAAAAGAGGGGCTATGACTCACCGTGAGTTTGATGATGTTTATTGCTTAACGAATACGATGGATAAGCTGAAACTTCTACGTGCAACAACTTTTGGCTTTCAAAAGAAAGGAATAACTAGGGCTAGAACTAGGACTTTGAGCAATCTCCCACACTTTTAGAAACCTTCTACACTTCTTGTATTCCTGAAGGTCTTGTGATGAGACTTTAGGTGACTTGAGTATATTTAAACTCAAGAGGATCACCTAAACTTGCAAAGGATTTGATGTAGTTTTACTTTAGTCTTCAATCTTCTTGAAATACTCGAAGTAAAAATTGAATGAGAAGTATGTTGTGGTGTGGTATGGTGGATGAAAACCAACAACGGGGGGTTATATAGGGTCTTGAGGAGGTGGAGAAGTGCATGACTCATAACCTTGCTAGTTAAAATTTGCAAGGTGTGATGATCTTGTGTCAGTAAGGCGTAAGAGAAATCAAAGTTGGTTACTTCTACTATATCAAGAGTTGTAAGTAACAATTTATGTCACACCTCGCCAAGGCGGAAATGCGAGGGTGTAACTTCATGGATATCATCACAACACCTGGTGTCTATATAGAGAACAACTACATGTACAATAATAGAGCAAAGTACAAACACAAAGTGTTGTAACAATACCCCAAAACAAAATAACCAAAACAAAATCCGAAACAATACATAAATTCAAACATAGATGCTAAACCACTTCCAATGCAACTAAGGTCTCGTCTATCCACATCCTTCTATCTTATCCTTAGAAAGCTCACCTGAAAATGATGCTTAAAATGTCAACATTACATTGGTGAGATTCATAGGTTTAAGACACACATACACTCTCAAGGCAACCAATTTACTGTGATCATAGAATATAGTTGGACAAATAATTTAAAGTTATCATGTAAGCTACAATCCATTCACAAACGAATATCCACACACAAAGGCAACAACAGGACGACACGTGTCCCCCGATCCCAACATCAATTAGGTCGCATGCGCGAGCAACAGGATAAGCATCCTCCTAATCGAAGCACACATAACATCAAATGGGTCCCCAAATGAAGCACACAATGATTACATCACACATAGCATACATACAATAACATTATAAGTCCAAGCTCTTTTGACACACACATAATCACAGTAACTTAAACAATTTAAGACAAGCATCATTCCCATCCCAAGTTTAAAACAAAGTAAAAATATGGGACTATGAACTCACCTTAAACTCAGCAGCTTCCACAAAAACAATTCACAATCTATAGCACACAAAAATAATCCACATTACACAAGGTCAAGCAAAAAGCTATAACCCATGTAATACACATATGATGGATGTCTAAGACTCAAATGACCCACCATGGATCTCCTAGACACCATACTAACCATAACCAGAGCCTAACACTCACTAAATCCCTTGCACTCTTAAAATCAGAAAACGTAGAATTTTTTGGTACATTCGCCCACATGAAATCACGACAAATAAAGTTCAACAACTCACACCAAAAATTTAACATGGTCTCTCATAAGCATACAAGCTAATCCCAGAAGGCCATGGACCAATAACACACACAAGTACTCAAAAGAAAATCAAACTTGTCAACTACTCAAATTCGGATCTGAACGCACACCAAAAAGTTTTAATTAACATAAAATACTTCCACAAGTTTTTATCGCTAATACTTTTCGTGGTAGTCTAATATAACCAAATAATTAACTATTACAGAAGGGCTAGTCAAAATACCACTTTTACAACCACAAAACACCCTCAAACTTTTACCCAAAATCTGTCCCGGTTTGACAGCTTTGACACCTTAACAAAGAAAAATCAAAAGACCAACTTCCCGATCTTGAAATCAATCGTGGCTAGACTTTTTGGAAAGCTCTTTAATTAAACTTCAATTTAGACCTAAAATTCGTGACTGAACTCTTCACCATCTGTTATTTACACTCACATCTTTACAACACTACTTTTCTGTCCAAACCCTAACTCAGTAACTAACATGTTTTACGCTCAAACCTCTTAACCAAACATCATACTATTACTAATTATTGATCCCAACATGTTTAATGACATTAATTTGCAGAAGTTAATACAAACCCTAATCCATCATAACTTGTATTACATGAATCTAATCAATAATTAAACAATTAAGGGTTTACTAGGCATACCTTAGGCTTGTTTTCTTCACATAATTGAAACTCTAACTTTTCTCCTTCTCCTCCTCTCCCCCTTGTCGACTTTTCCAGAGAAAAAGAGGTTTTGGGTCATTTGGTTTGGCTTATATAGGTAGGGGTTGGGCTTGTTTGGGTTAGATTAGGATTCCTTGGGCCTAAGAGTCATATTTGGACTTAAATTGGGTTTCCTTTTCCCTTGTTTTTCTTTATAGCCGATATATATATATATATATATATATATATATATATATATATATATATATATATATATATATATATATATATATATCTTTTTTATTTTTTTTTATTAAATTAATTTATTACACTCAAAACCTCATACTTTTGATAGTTTATAAATACCCGTAGCTAATCCTAACGTCTTACGCGATAAACCTCAGTTTTTACGACAAACCGGAAAATTATCATTTTCAAAACAAAGTTTCCAAAAATAGATTTTCAAACTCTTTTATAAGCATAACACATAAAAACAAACTCCTCGTAACTTGCTAACGCTCAAATACTTGAACGAAGAATCGTTACGCAAAAACACAAAAACACCAAAAACTACACAAGTCATTTTTACACCACAAAGGTGATCAAAATAAACTTTCCCAAATTCCAAACTTTCCAAATAACAATAAAACCACTTACACAAAGGGATTTAGTGCTAAAACTCACCTATATCACACTTATATCACTTCAAACTCCTAGGACACACCAAACAAACGTCAACCGAGTCAAGACTATCAGTCAAACTGACCTGCCAAAACCATGGTTGTCACAATTTATTAGTTACTTAGGGACTAAGGGTATGTTAGGATTAGGACAAGTGTTGTAGCAAATTTGAAGGTGTGTTTGTTTGGGTTTGGACGTCAAAAAAAAATGAAGAAGGAAGGAGGAGGGGGCAAATGATGAGGTGAAAAATAATAAAACATGATTGTTTTCTTGTTTAGTGTTTTAAGTGTTGAAGTATTGTGAGTATAATTTGATCCCGGGAATTATTGTCGTTTAAAATTAAACCATGAAGTTGAAAACCGGACGAGGTAAAAATATAGGATTTGTGAAAATGTTGAAACTTGTCAATATACTATAACTTAGTATATTAAATGATAGATACGTTTATTAGAACTCGTAAATGTTGCTAAAACCGAGAATTGTGGGTTCAGGATTAAGTGAAATAATAATCGTATGATGTTCCCAAAAGATGAAAAATAAAAATGTACCCCGTGAAATATTTAGGAAATCAATTAAATGACGTAATATGACCTCATAAAATGAGAAAGGTTACAATATATAAATAAAAAAGTATATTAATTTTATATTTATTTATATCAATTTTTTAAAAAAGTATATTTTTCCTTTATATATGCAAACTTTGCGTAAATATTTTTCTTTTATATATCCAAGTGCGAACTCAATATTGTAAGTCAATGGATGCACATATTTTTATATATGTAAAGGAAATAAAAATGGAGAATACATACATTTCTTTTGAC